>OX375795.1:22958220-24207282 GCA_947359425.1 Lagria hirta
AAGTTGAGAAACGGTGGGACAGACCTTCTACAGGAATTTGGGATCAATTTTCATGGCCTACCATGTCTTATAAAGCCAAAAGTAAAGATGTAAACGATAATATTCACAACGTTGATGACGTTTTGAATGAAGCGAAGCAAGTGATAAAAGAAGAAACGTCTACCTCTAGAGAAGATCTTTTGAAAGAATTAGAAGCAGCATTAAAAGAATTGGAAGCACTAGAAGGAAATGTAGTTGAAGAGACTACTCACGATAACATTCATGCTCTTAGTGACGTTGCCAAAGTGATTGATGAAATCAATAAAAATCCAGAAGAAAATTTAGTCTCCGAAAATTACCTTTTTCAAAACACTTACGATTCATTACTGGGAAAATATACGCAAATGTTAACAACAGAATCAATTGAGTTAGTTGATGATACTTTAGTATACAATGATGATGAAAATGAAAAAGATATAACTTCAAAATTGTCAAATTTCGATAAAACTGGAATAGAAGTGATATCTAAAAGTTCACATGATGCGGGAGACTATGGTAGAAATTTAATTGAGAGAACTACCTCAACCCAAATAAATGAAATGACAGTTTCTGAGAATGCAGAGGAAAGTGAAACAAATACTCAGATGTTTTCTAATGGAATGACGAGTAAACTTGTTAATGGAGAAGTTTTAGTTAAGAATGTCACTGACTTTAAAAATTATCAAAACACCGAAAACATAAACCAAGAAAAAATTAGTGCAGCCGACTATAGAGAACTTCTAGAAAAATCTGTGGCTAAAACTGAAGAATATAAAGCAACAACTTATAAAAATGTAAATAAAACCATAGTACAAGAGAAAGAAAATGAAAAGTTAGATCAACAAATAACAGTTACAGCTGATAATAAAGATATTTTCAATGAAATAGTTTCTGTGACTCAAGAGCAATTAAAAACCACCCTTAGAAATGCAAAAGAAGGTGACTTTCAAACTGAAAACTCTGCTAAAGCTACAAGTTCAAAAGAAACAGGCAAAATGGAGGAAAATAATTCATCGAAAGGAACGACTGGCTCATCTGATCTGGAACTGTTTTCGATACAAGAAGAAACAATTGCTGCGGTTGAACATGAAAGAACTTCAGAAGAGGCTGAAATTGAAGACAAGACATTTGCTAGTTTGCAAACAACAAAAGAAACTGAACAAGACACTAAAGTACCAAATGAGGAGACACCTGGTCTGACTATTGATCAAGGGACAGAAGTTCTTATAGATAAGAAAATACCTAAACTTTCAACTACAAACGAAGCAGAAGAAACCGAAAAAGAAATAAAAATGACAACAAAATTGACCACTGAAGCTAGCACTGATCGTAAAGCTCCAACGGCGGAAAAGACAAAAATTGAGAAGAAATTATCATCAGAAGGAACAACTGGTTATAAATACATAAAAACTGTTACTGCCACAGAAATTACAGAAGCGGCACATTTTAAAAATGTAAAAGATGAAAAAATAACCACTGTTATTGAACATCAAGCAACTTTATTGGAGACTGAGACTGAAGGAGACGCATATGCTAGTTTGAAAGCCACAGATGAAGATGAACAAAAAACTGTAGTTTTATCTGAAAAGACACCTGGTCAAACTTTTGATCAGAAAACTTCCACAGACATGGTTACCGTAACTAAAACACAGAACATTTTTACTACAAGAGGAGAAGAAGAAGAGCCCGAGAAAGAAATCAAAGTAACAACTAAATTGACCAGGGAAGAAGTTGGTAATGAAGAAACTTTAGCTAGCACTGTGTTTTCTACTGCAGAAAAAAAAGCTACAACAGCAGAAATATCAACAAATATGGAAGAAAAAAATTCATCAGGGAGAACGACTGGCTTATCTGGTAGTGAACTGTCTTTTATAAATACTGTTACTGAGACAGAAATGTCTAAATCGCCAACTTTAGTAATAGAAAAAACTGAAGTAAAAGATGAAGAAACAACTGAAGCAACAACTTCTGTAGATGAACACGAAAAAATTTTAGTAGAGACTAAAACTGAAGAAAACACATATGCTATTTTAACAGCAACAGAAACTAAAGCGTCATCAGAAATAACATTTGGTTCAATTCTTGTTAAAAAAACTTCACCAGAGATGGTTACCGAAACCAAAACACATAAAGTTGTCACTGCAAGAGAAGAAGAAGGGACCGAAAAAGAGATCAAAGTAACAACTAAATTGATAAGTGAAGAAGTTGGTACTAAAGAAACTTTAGCTAACACTGTTTTTTCTACTGCAGAACATAAAGCTTCAGCAGCAGAAAAAGCAACACATATGGAAGAAAAAAATGTATCAGAGAAAACGACTGGTTTATCCGGTAGTGAACTATCTTTTATAAATACTGTTACTGAAACAGAAATGCCTAAATCGCCAACGTTAGTCAAAGAAACAACTGAAGCAGCAACTTCTGTAGGTAAACATGAAGAAATTTTAGTAGAAACTATAACTGAAAAAAACACAAATGCTATTTTAACCGCAACAGAAGAAGAAACTAAAAAGTCATCAGAAGTAACACTTGGTTCAATTCTTGATCAGGAAACTGTGCCAGAAGTTGTTTCAGAAACTGAAGCGCATAAAGTTGTTACTGCAAAAGAAGAAAAACAAAACGAGAAAGAAATCAAAATGTCAACTAAATTGACAACTGAAGAAGTTGGTAATAAAAAAACTTTAGCTAAAACTATTCATCTAACTAAAGAACATGAAGCTACACAGCCAGAAATAACAAAGAAATCGGAGGAAAAAGTATCATCAGAAGAGACGACTGATTTATCAAGTAATGCAATTTCTTTCATAAAAACTGTTGCTGAGATGGAAATGTCCAAGCCGCCATCTTTTGAAAATGTAAAAGAAACTGAAATAGAAGCTAAAGTCACAACTGAAGAAATAACCACTGTAATTGGACAGCAAGGAACTTTATCAGAGACTGAGACGGAAAAAGACACATTTGCTAGTTTGAAAACAACAGATGAAGATGAACAAGAAACTATAGTTTTAACTGAAAAGACACCTGGTCAAACACTTGATCAGACAACTTCAATAGAGATGGTTACCAAAACCAAAACACATAAAGTGTTTACTACAAGAGAAGAAAAAGAGACCGAGAAAGAAATTAAAGTAACAACTAAATTCACAAGTGAAGAAGTTGGTAATAAAGAAACTTCAGCTAATAGTGTCTTTCCTACTACAGAACAGAAAGTTACAACAACAGAAAAAACTACAAATATAGAAGAAAAAAATGTATCAGAGAAAACGACTGGTTTATCTGATAGTGAACTATCTTTTGTTAGTGAGATAGAAATGTCTAAAACTCCAACTTTAGTAAAAGAAAAAATTGAATTAAAAATTAAAGAAACAACTACTGTAGGTAAACATGAAGGAATTTTGGTAGAGGCTGAAACTGAAGAAAACACATCGGCTATTTTAACCGCAACAGAAGAAAAAACTGAAGCGTTATCAGAAGTAACGCTTGGTTCAATTCTTGATCAGAAAACTGTGACAGAGGTTGGTTCAGAAGCTGAAACACATAAAGTTTTTACTGCAAAAGAAGAGAAAGAAACCGAGAAAGAAATTAAAACGTCAACTAAATTTATATCTGAAGCAGTTGGTAATGACAAAACTTTATCTAACACTGGTCATCGAACTGAAGAACATGAAGCTACACAGTCAGAAATAACAAATGCTATTTTGACCACAAAAGAAGAAGAAACTAGAGCGTCATCAGAAATAAAACTTGGTTCAACTTTTGACCAGAAAACAGTGACAGAGGTTGTTTCAGAACCTGAAACACATACAGCTTTTACTGCAAAAGAAGAAAAACAGAACGAGAAAGAAACCAAAATCTCAACAAAATTGACAACTGAAGTAGTTGATAATGAAGAAACTGTAGCTAACACTATTTATCCAACTAAAGAACATGAAGCTACAAAGCCAGAAATAACAAAGACGGAAAAAATATCATCAAAAGAGACGACTGATTTACCAAGTAATGCATTTTCCTTCAGAAAAACTGTTGCTGAGATGGAAGTGTCTAAGCCGCCATCTTTTGAAAATGTAGAAGAAACTCAAGTAGACGGTAAAGCCACAACTGAAAAAATAACCACTGCAGTTAGACATCAAGGAACTTTATCAGAGACTGAGACTGAAGAAGACGCATTTGCTAGTTTGAAAACAACATATGAAGATGAACAAGAAACTGTGGTTTTATCTAAAAATACACCTAGTGAAACACTTGATCAAAAAACTGAACTGAACAAAAAATCTGATAGTGAACTATCTTTTATAAATACTGTTTCTGAGACAGACATGTCTAAATCGCCAACTTTAGTAAAAGAAAAAACTGAACTGAAAGTTGAAGAAGCAACTGAAGCAAGAACTTCTGTAGATGAACATGAAAAAATTTTAGTAGAGACTGTAACTGAAGAAAACACATATGCTATTTTAAATGCAACAGAAGAAGAAACTAAAACAATATCAGAAATAACACTTGGTTCAATTCTTGATCAGGAAACTGTACCAGAAGTTGTTTCAGAAACTGAAGCGCATAAAGTTGTTACTGCAAAAGAAGAACAACAAAACGAGAAAGAAATCAAAATGTCAACTAAATTGACAACTGGAGTAGTTGGTAATGAAAAACCTTTAGGTAACACTGTTCATGTAACTAAAGAACATGAAGCTACACAGCCAGAAATAACAATTAAATTGGAGGAAAAAGTATCATCAGAAGAGACGACTGATTTAACAAGTAATGCAATTTCTTTCATAAAAACTGTTGCTAAGGCGGAAATGTCTAAGCCGTCATTTTTTGAACATGTAGAAAAAACTGAAGAAGAAGCTAAAGTCACAAGCTACCAAATAACCACTGTAATTGGACATCAAGGAACTTTATCAGAGACTGTGGCTGAAGAAGACGCATATGCCAGTTTGAAAGCAACAGATGAAGATGAACAAGAAACTGTAGTTTTATCTGAAAAGACACCTGGTCAAACACTTGATGAAAAAACTTCAACAGAGATGGTTACCGAAACCAAAACACATAAAGTTGTCACTGCAAAAGAAGAAAAAGAGACCGAGAAAGAAATTAAAGTAACAACTAAATTCACAAGTAAAGAAATTGGTAATAAAAGAACTTCAGCTAATAGGGTCTTTCCTACTACAGAACAGAAAGTTACAACAGCAGGAAAAACAACAAACATGGAAACCAAAAATTTATTAGAGAAAACCACTGGTTTATCTGGTAGTGAACTATCTTTTATAAATACTGTTACGGAGACAGAAATATCTAAATTGCCAACTTTAGTAATAGAAAAAACTGAAGTAAAAGGTGAAGGAACAACTGAAGCAAGAACTACTGTAGGTAAACATGAAGAAATTTTAGTAGAGACTGAAACTGAAGAAAACACATATGCTATTTTAACCGCAACAGAAGAAGAAACTAAAACAATATCAGAAATAACACATGGTTCAATTCTTGATCAGGAAACTGTGCCAGAGATTGTTTCAGAAACTGAAACACATAAAGTTCTTACTGCAAAAGAAGAAAAGCAAAACGAGAAAGGAATCAAAATGTCAACTGAAGTAGTTGGTAATGAAAAAACTTTAGCTAACACTGTTCATCTAACTAACAAACATGAAGCTACACAGCCAGAAATAACAAAGAAATCGGAGGAAAAAGTATCATCAGAAGAGTCGACTGATTTAACAAGTAATGCGATTTCTTTCATAAAAACTGTTGCTAAGACAGAAATGTCTAAGCCGCCATCTTTTGAAAATGGAGAAGAAACTGAAGTAGAAGCTAAAGTCACAACCTACCAGATAACCACTGTAATTGGACATCAAGGAACTTTATCAGAGACTGAGACTGAAGAAGACACATTTGCTAGTTTGAAAACAACAGATGAAGATGAACAAGAAACTGTAGTTCTATCTGAAAAGACACCTGGTCAAACACTTGATGAAAAAACTTCAACAGAGATGGTTACCGAAACCAAAACACATAAAGTTGTCACTGCAAGAGAAGAAAAAGAGACCGAAAAAGAAATCAAAGTAACAACTAAATTCACAAGTGAAGAAATTGGTAATAAAAGAACTTCAGCTAATAGTGTTTTTTCTACTGCAGAACATAAAGCTACAACAGCAGAAAAAGCAACGCTTATGGAAGAAAAACATTTACCAGAGAAAACGACTGGTTTGTCTGGCAGTGAACTATCTTTTATAAATGCTGTTACTGAGACAGAAATGTCTAAATCGCCATCTTTAGTAAATGAAAAAACTGAAGTAAAAGTTGAAGAAACAACTGAAGGAGCAACAACTACTGTAGGTAAACATGAAGGAATTTTAGTAGAGACTGAAAGTGAAGAAAACACATCTGCTATTTTAACCGCAACTGAAGAAAAAACTGAAGCGTTATCAGAAGTAACGCTTGGTTCAATTCTTGATCAGAAAACTGTGACAGAGGTTGGTTCAGAAGCTGAAACACATAAAGTTTTTACTGCAAAAGAAGAGAAAGAAACCGAGAAAGAAATTAAAACGTCAACTAAATTTATATCTGAAGCAATTGGTAATGACGAAACTTTATCTAACACTGTTTATCGAACTAAAGAACATGAAACTACACAGCCAGAAATAACAATTAAATTGGAGGAAAAAGTATCATCAGAAGAGACGACTGATTTAACAAGTAATGCGATTTCTTTCATAAAAACTGTTGCTAAGACAAAAATGTCTAAGCCGCCATCTTTTGAAAATGAAGAAGAAACTGAAGTAGAAGCTAAAGTCACAACCTACCAAATAACCACTGTAATTGGACATCAAGGAACTTTATCAGAAACTGAGGCTGAAAAAGACACATTTGCTAGTTTGAAAACAACAGATGAAGATGAACAAGAAACTGTAGTTTTATCTGAAAAGACACCTGGTCAAACACTTGATGAAAAAAATTCAACAGAGATTGTTACCGAAACCAGAACACTTAAAGTTGTCACTGCAGGAGAAAAAAAAGAGACCGAAAAAGAAATCAAAGTAACAACTAAATTAATAAGTGAAGAAGTTAGTACTGAAGAAACTTTAGCTAACACTGTTTTTTCTACTGCAGAGCATAAAGCTACAACAGCAGAAAAAGCAACGCTTATGGAAGAAAAACATTTACCAGAGAAAACGACTGGTTTGTCTGGCAGTGAACTATCTTTTATAAATGCTGTTACTGAGACAGAAATGTCTAAATCGCCATCTTTAGAAAATGAAAAAACTGAAGTAAAAGTTGAAGAAACAACTGAAGCATCAACTACTGTAGGTAAACATGAAGGAATTTTAGTAGAGACTGAAACTGAAGAAAACACATATGCTATTTTAACCGCAACAGAAGAAGAAACTAAAACAATATCAGAAATAACACATGGTTCAATTCTTGATCAGGAAACTGTGCCAGAGATTGTTTCAGAAACTGAAACACATAAAGTTCTTACTGCAAAAGAAGAAAAGCAAAACGAGAAAGGAATCAAAATGTCAACTGAAGTAGTTGGTAATGAAAAAACTTTAGCTAACACTGTTCATCTAACTAACAAACATGAAGCTACACAGCCAGAAATAACAAAGAAATCGGAGGAAAAAGTATCATCAGAAGAGTCGACTGATTTAACAAGTAATGCGATTTCTTTCATAAAAACTGTTGCTAAGACAGAAATGTCTAAGCCGCCATCTTTTGAAAATGGAGAAGAAACTGAAGTAGAAGCTAAAGTCACAACCTACCAGATAACCACTGTAATTGGACATCAAGGAACTTTATCAGAGACTGAGACTGAAGAAGACACATTTGCTAGTTTGAAAACAACAGATGAAGATGAACAAGAAACTGTAGTTCTATCTGAAAAGACACCTGGTCAAACACTTGATGAAAAAACTTCAACAGAGATGGTTACCGAAACCAAAACACATAAAGTTGTCACTGCAAGAGAAGAAAAAGAGACCGAAAAAGAAATCAAAGTAACAACTAAATTCACAAGTGAAGAAGTGGGTGATGACGAAGCTTCAGCTTTAAGTGTTCGTTTAACTACAGAACATAAACCTACAACAGCGGAAAAAACAACAAAAATGGAACAAAAAAATTTATCAGAGAGAACGATTGGTTTATCTAGTAGTGAACTACCTTTTATAAATACTGTTACCGGGATAGAAATGTCGAAATCGCCAACTTTACTAAAAGAAAAAACTGAAGTAAAAGTTGAAGAAACAACTACTGCTATTTTAACATTAACACAAAAAGAAAGTAAAACGCCTGGTTTAATTCTTGATCAGGATACTATAACAGAGGCTGTTACGGAAATTAAAACACATACATTTTTTACTGCAAAAGAGGAAAAAGAAACTCACAATAAAATCAAAATGTCAACAAAATTTACATCTGAAGTAGTTGGTAATAAAGAAACTTTAGCTAATACTGCTCTTCCATCTGCTAAACATAAAGCTACATCGGCGGACAAAACAGAGAAAATGAAAGAAAAAATGTCATCAGAAGGAACGACTATTTTATTTAGTAGTGAAAAACTGTCAAAAGTGCCAACTTCTGAAAATGTAGAAGAAACTAGAGTAGAAGCTAAAATCACAACTGATGAAACAACTACTGTATTTGATCAAGAAACTTTAGCAGAGGAAACTCCACAAAAAGAAAAAGAGACCAAGGAAGAAATCAAGATAACAACCAAATTGGCAACTAAAATAGTTAGTAATGAAAATACTTTAGCTAACACAGTTCTTTCATCTGCAGAATATAAAGCTACAGCGGCAGAAGAAGCAAAAAAAATGTCATCAAAAAAAGCGCCTAGTTTATCTAGTAGTAAAGTATCTTTTATAAATACTGTTACTGAGATAGAAATGTCTGTAACGCCAACTGTTGTAAAAGTAGAAAAAACTAAAGTTTCAACGCCATCTTCAGCCACAACTGAAAAATCAACTACTGTAGTTGGATTTGAAGAAACTTTAGTAGAGGCTAGGACTGAAGAAAACCCAGATGGTAGTTTGAAAACAACGGAAAAAGCTAAGCAAGACATTTTAACCAAAGCTGCTACAGGAACTGAAACACATAAACTTTTTACTGCGACAAAAACCAAAGAGACCAAAGAGGAAATAAAAGTAGCGACTAATGTAAAAGATTATGAAGAATCTTTAACTGAGACGATTTTTTCAACTGTAGAACATCGAACTGTAAATTTGGAAAAGACAGAAAAAATTAATGAAGAAATATCATCAGAAAGATCGACTGGTTTACCTGATGGTGGAGTAATATATTCCTTAAAAACTATTGCTTATACAGAATATAAAGAACAAACTATTGAAGAAACTGAGATAGAAGCTAAAGTAGCAACTGAAGAAATAGTAACTGCAGCTGGCCCTGAAGAAACCTTAGTAGAAACTAAGGCTGGAGAAACCAGATATGCTAGTTTCAAAGCAACAGAAACAGCTGGACAAAATATTCTTGATGAAGAAATTTTATCAAAAGTAGTTACAGAAATGAAAATTCCAAAAGTTCCTACTGTAAAAATAACAGAGGAGAACAAGAAAGAAATCATAATTGCACCGACTGGTGATGCCTTGACTGACACTATTTTTCCCACTGCTAATCTTAAAGTTACAACTTTAGCAAACACAGAGAAAATAGAAGAAAAATTGTCTTCAGAGGAGATGAACGCTCTATTTAGTGATGAACTATCTTCAGTGAAAACTTTTACTGGGACAGAAATGCATAAAGAGACATCTTTGAAAAATGAGATGGAATCTGAGATAGGAACTATAAGTAGTGAAGTATCTTCAGTAAAAAATGTTACTGAGACAGAAATGCAAATAACAAAAACATTTGAAAATCAGGCGAAAGCTGAAATAGAAGTAACAATAACAACTGAAAAAACATTTCCTGTAGTCGAACATGAAGGAACGTCAGTAGAGATTGTGACTGAAAGAAGCAGATATGCTAATTTGAAAACAATAGAAGAAACTAAAGGATCATCAGAAGAAACAGTTGGATCAAAATTCGATCAGAGTACTTCAACAAACGTTGTTACAGAGATCACAAAAAATAGAGTAGATGAAGCTGAGGAACAAATAAAAATGTCTACTAATGAAGAAGTTAATGAAGAATCTTTAGTTGATACAATCCTTCCAATTTCAGAACAAAAAATTACAACTTTGAAAAAAACAGAGGAAATGCAGAAAGAATTGTCATCAGAAGAAACAAATAGTCTCTCTAGTAGCAAAATATCTTCCATAAAATCTGTTACTGAGATAGAATATAAAGCGCAAACATTTGAACAAGAAGGAACTTTATTAGAGACTGAGACTGAAGAAAACCTTTATGGTAGTTTAAAAACAACAGAAGAAGATGAGCAAGAAACTAAAGAATTATCTGAAAAAACATTTGGTCAGAAAATTTTAACAGAAATTGTTACACAAGCCACAACCGAAAAAGTTTCTAGTGCAAAAGAAGAGAAAGAAATTAAAATCCTAAACGAATTGACAACTGAAGTAGTTGGTAATGAAGAAACTTTAGCTGACACTGTTTTTCCAACTGCAGAGCATAAAGCTACGTCTTTGGAAAAAACAGAAAAAGTAGAGAAACCAATGTCATCAGAAGAAACGACTGAATTATCTCGTACAGAAGCATCTTTAATGAAAATTGTTACTGAGACAGCAATATCTAAAGTGCAAACATTAGACAGTGTAAAAGAAAATCAAGAAGAAACTAGAGTGATGACTGAAGAAACCAGAAAGAGAATTGAAAATACCGAGAAATTTAAAACCACAACTCTGGACAATGAGCCAGTTGAAGTATCTATTGATAAGAATACTAAAGAGATTCCCAAAAAGGAAAACACTAAAGTTTTTGTGAAAAGCACTTCTGTTTTAACTAATTATGGAGGTTCTTTAGTTGAGAGCAACACTGCTTCTTTATTTGAACAAAATTCACATAGCAAGGAAAATACAAGTGAGCAATTAATTGAAAAAGTGACTAGCACTTCAGATAGCAAACAATATGAAAATTTGAACGAAGAAGAAGAAATAGATTTAGACCAGTTTAGCAAAAAGTTTGAAACATCTACAATTTGTGAATTATGCAGCAACGAAGATTTGTTAGAAATTGAAGGCAAATCTATAGTATCAAGCACAATTGATTTAACAAAGCATGTGACAAAAGCACATGAAGATTCTTCTATGAAAAAATCAAAAGAGACTGAAGAAGACATTCAAAAGACTACTAAATTGACAACTTATAAAGTGGATGACGAAAACACTTTAGCTGGCACTGATTTTTTAACAGCAGAACATAAAGCTATCACGGCATATAAAACAAAGAAAATAGAAGACAAAATGTCATCACAAGAAACGGCTGGTTTATCTGGTTATGATGTATCTGTCATAAAAACTGTTACTGAAATAAAAATGTCTACAGTTGAAGAAAAAATGTCTTCTGAAGAAGCAACTGCTTTATTGAGTCGTGAAAATTCTTCAGTAAAACATAAAACGCAAACTCTTCAAAATGTAGAAGAAACTAGAACAGATGCTAAAGGTGTAACACAAGAAACTGAACATGAAACTAAAATATCATCTAAGAAAACACCTGGTGCAATTGTCAATCAAGAAACCGAAGTGTTTGAAGAAGAAAATTTTGACCAGTTTAGCAAAAAACTTGAATCATCTACAATATGTGAATTATGTAGCAAGGAAATTTCAGTGAAATTTGCTGAGAATGCAGAACATCAATCTACAATTTTGAAAAATCCCTTAGAAATTGATCAAAAATCTACTCGTTTAGCATTAAGCACAGCCAGTGTTACAGAAAAACTTGAAGTGCAAACTTCTGAAACTGTAAAAGAATCTGAAGTAGAAACTAAATTAGCAACTGACGAAAAAACTACTACGGGTGAACACACAAAAACTTCAAGAATGACCGAGACTGAAACAGACACATATGCTAGTGTTAAATCAAGAAATGAAACTGAACCAGAAACAAAAATGTCATCTAAAAAAACATCTGAAGCAATTAGCGATCAAGAAACAGAGGTTGCTAAAGTCAAATCACATAAGATTTCTTCTTTGAAAGATGCAGAAGAGACTGAAGAAGTAATTGAAATGACAACTGCAGTTAACAATCAGAAAACTTCAGTTAACTCTGATCTTTTAACTAGAAATCAGAACACTACAATTTGGGAAAATACCGAAAAAATTGAGAAAGAAGTGTCATCAGGGAGAACGACTAGTTTGTCTGCTAATAAAGTTTCTTTAATGAAAACTGTCACTGAAACAGAAATGCATAAAACGCAATCTTGGGAAAATGTAGAAAAACTAGAAGTAGAAACTAAAACGACAATTGAAAAAACCATTTCTGTAGTTGAACATGAAGGAATAAAAACTGCATTTGAAGAAAACAAATATTCTAATCCAACAACAACAGAAGAAATTGAAAAGAAAATTGAAGTGTCATCTGAGAAAACCCGTTTTTATATTCTCAATCAAAAAACTTTATCAGAGGTTGTTACAAAATCTAGAACACAGGAAGTTTCTATTGTAAAAGAAGAAAAAGAAACCGAGAAAGACATAAATATAACAACGAATACAATTGGTAATGAAGAAAATTTCGAGACTTATCTCTCAACTGCAGAACCTAAAACTGCAACTTCAAAAAAAATAGAGAATAAAATGTTATCAGAAAAAATAACCGTTTTACCTGTTAGTGAAGTATTTTCAGTTGAAACTGTTTCTAAGACAAAACTGCATAAAGCGCAAACGATTACAAATGTAGCAGAAACTGGATTAGAAGCTAAAGTGACAACTGAGGAAACAGTTGAAGAACATGAAGCAACCTCAAAAGAAACTGCAACTAGAGAAAGCACATATGCCAGCTTAAAAACAACAAAAGAAACTGAAGAAGAAACTAAAATGTCATCTGTAAAAGCACGTAGTTCAATACTCAATGAGAAAACTTCAACGGAAGTTATTGCAAAATCTGAAACACATAAAGTTTCTACGGTGAAAGAATACAAAGAAACCGAGAAAGAAAACAAAATAACAACAAATGTAGTTGACAATAAAGAAACTCTAACTGACACTGTTCTTTCAACGGCAGAACATAAAGCTACGTCTTTAGAAAACATAAAAATAATAGACAGTGAAATGTCATCAGAAGAAATAACCAGTTTATTTGTTAGTGAAGTATCTTCAATTGTTGCTGAAACAGAAATGCATGAAGCGCAAAGTTTTGAAACTGTAGAAGAAACTGGAATAGAAACTAAAGTGACAGCTGAAGAAACAATTACCGCAATTGAACATAAAGAAACTTCAATGAAGGGTGTAACTGGAGAAAATACATATGCTAGTTTAAAAACAACGGAAGAAGAAACTAAAATGTCATCTGAAAAAACAAGCGGTTTAATTCTTGACGAGATAACTTCAACGAAGGTTATTTCAGAATTCAAAACACCTAATGTTTCTACTGTAAAAGAAACAAAAGAAACTGAAGAAGAAATCAATGTACCATCAAATGCAGTTGGTAATAATGAAACTTTAACGGCAGAACATAATGCTACTATTTTGCCAAAAATAAAGCAAATAGAGAACAACATGTCAACAGAAGGAATGACTGGTACGTTTCTTAATGAAATATCTTTAATAACAACTGTTAGTTCGGCAGAAATGATGCATAAAACGCAAACATTTGAAGATGGAGAAGAATCTGAAATAAAAGCTAAAATGACAACTAAAGAAACAAATACTGTAGATAAACATAAAGAACCTTCAATAAAGCCTGCTACTGAAGAAATTACATTTTCCACTTTAAAAACAATGGAAGAAATTGAACAAAAAACTAAAGTATCATCTGAAAAAACACATAGTTCAATTCTCGATCAGAAAACTTCGGCAGAGAATGTTACAGAATTTAAAACACATAAAGTTTCTACTGTAAAAGAAGCAGAAGAAAAAGAAAAAGACATCAAAATGACAACCAATGCAGTTGGTAATGAAAAAATTTTAGCTGACACTGTTCTTTCATCTGCGCAACGTAAAGCTACAACTTTAGAAAGTATAAATATATTACAGAAAGAATTGAATATGTCATCTAAAGTAGTAACCGAACAACAAGAAACGATTGCTAATAAGGTACATTATGAACATCTAAAAACAACTTTAGAAAACGAAGAAGAAACTGAAGAAAGTAAATTATCAACTAAAGAAATAAATTCAGATGCTTATGAAAACACTATAGTAGAAGAAGATCATCAAGTTACAACCTTAAAAGTAGCAACAATAGAAGAAGTAAATCTATCATCTAATAGACCATCAAATGAGAAAACTTTAATAGACTTTGAAATTGATGACACTTCAGAAACAGTTTGGGAACCTATCGAAAAAACTAAAATTGAAGCGGAAGAAGCATCTACTGCAATTGCTCATAAGCAATCTTCAAAAGAGGCTTTAGCCGAAACTGAATATAAAGTTACTACTTTAAAAAATACAAAAGCTCCTCAAAAAGAAGATAGTGATTTATCTGATTATCTAAAAAGTTCAGTAGAGAATGTAACTTATACTGAAAAATATACGGATACAACTTTGAGAAATTTAGATAGAACAAATGAAGAAAATAATATAGCATCGACAGACTTAAATGAGTATGAAGCAACTTTGCTAACAAATGTTACTGAAAATAATCAAAATACTGAGGTAACTTTGAGACAAATTGAAGAAACTGATAAAAAGAAGTTGTCAAGCATAGGAACTATTAGTTCACATAGTCATAAAGAAATTATATTGGAAAATATTACAGAGACTGCAATTTTAGAAGATACAGAAAAAATTAAAGCATTAACTGAATTAGATATAGAAAATGTTGAATCCGATTTTGATGTAAAGTTTTTAAATAATGTAACTGAGTCTGGAAACGTATTAAGTGAGAGAATTTTATATACAACAACAACAGATTACGCTTCAGCGTTTGAAAATTTGGTAAATATTACAGAAGCAAGAGATGAAAAATCCAATGAATCATCGACATCAACACAAGAATCTACTGAAACACTGCCTGTATCGGAAAATAAAATTCCAAATGTAAATAGTACGGCTGTTTATCCATATAAAACTGTACCCGTCACATTGTCAACAAGTTTGAAATTCAGTACTACATTTATGTTATTGCTCTCTACAGTTTTTGGAAAACATACTACAGAAACAGTTTCTAATAAACAAAGTACAACTTCTTTGCCTATTTATGTAAATATACCGATTTCTATGCCAAATTCTACTAGTGCATCACCAAGTGAAGGACATTTTATTGAAATTTCTAGCAATAATGCAACAGAAACTCTTATTCTTTACATAAGTGGAACTCGTGATAAAGCTATGAAGAAATTAAATGGGTCCAAGTGGATGCGCAAGCTGGATCAGTCAGGCCAAATGTTCAAAGTAGAAGATAGTTTCAATCAGGATATTGTTCCATTGTCGAACATACATTTTCCTGATTATGTGAGTCTCGATGAATGTAAAAAAGCAGATTTTGAAGAAAATGATAAATGTTTTTGTCAAATAGATAGTTTAGTAAATTCTCTTAAAGAAAATATAAATAGTGAAGAGCAAGCTTTAAAACACATTTCATGTCTTAACTTTTTAAAAATCAAAAATGGTGTGACAATTGGCAATAATTCTGTCGAACATAAAAGAGTTAGAAGAAGTTACTATTTTGGGAAATACAATAAACACTTAAAGAGGGAAATACTTGATTACAGTAAAGGGTTTTTTAATGAGGAACTGAAGTTTTCTAACAATGAGGAGGTGATTTATGCTCTACCTGGATCAAAAGTGGTCGTACCTTGTTTAAACAAGAACGAAGTTGTAGAATATAATCGATATATGAAGTACACTTGGATGTACGAAGAAGATTTGCTCATTTCAGATAGTCAGATTCAAGAAAACGAAGGGAATCTTGTTTTGGACAATATTTTACCAAAAGATAGTGGAAATTATAGTTGCACTGTGCAGTCTCGCTTAAGTGAAAAAAATAAGGATGTTCAAAAAAACTACCATAGTTTAGTTGTGGTATCTCCACCAATTTACAAAGTCAGAACTATGATTATATACCATCTAAAAAAATCCTGCGAATTAAGTGACGGTGATGTTGTAGCTAATTACTTTCCACACATACTAGAAGGTCTTTTGTGTGGCTACCATCAAAAAGTCTGTAACATTGAAGTTCGTCGTCCTATTTGCATTTATGAAGATGGAGAAAGTTCCATTAATGTAACATTTACAGTCACATTGCATTTATTAAATGAAATTGTACCAGGCATTGACGCTAATAAGTGCAATATAAACTGTCAAATCGGCTTATATTCAAATTTGGCTACAATTGTAGTTAAAAATATTGAAAGTTTTGTGAAACTACCAATTTTTTCTAAATTAGAAATTAAAAAGCAGAGTTTTAAGCCAAAGATAAATAAAAGTGAAAAGCATCATAGACATCTAACAGTGCCAGTTTTGATGGTTACTTGTCCTTCAGGGTTTGGGGTACAGAAAAAGGAACCAAGATTATGTGGTGAGTACATTTGGTTTTATCACGACATTTTTATAGTCACATGAATGCAAACATTAATTGACTGAACAGCTGATGATCATTGTAAGTGAGATATAACCAATTTATGGTATGACCTGATTGGTTGGTTTCTGAAAGATATTGTTCAATAGAGTGAAGATTAATTTGTTTCTACCGAGATTGTAACGATATTTTCTTTAAAAAGATTATTTATTTTCATCATTATCAAATTTTTGTTCGGCCCAACTAACTATTTTTAATAGCACTTTAAGATTATACGAAAATTCCTTACACTAATTATTTTTATTGTTTTAAAAGCAATTTATTTTGATTCACCTTTTCGGAAAGTTTTTTACATAAATAACTATTTATATTGAGGAGTTGATCTCGCGGCAGTACAACTGCTTATACCATAATTCTTTAATTATATTTTAAAAATGTTAATACTGCTCTTTGAATTTATAACCATTTTTACGTGCAATTTCGATACATTGCCCCTTCCTTGAAATATTTTGCTTGCTTCTGACAACTTTTCAGTTTAACCAATCAGTTCCAGAAGCCAATTTTAGAGTAGTCAACTTTAAGTAAAGATTTGCCTCACAAGTGTAAAAATCTTCTTACATAAAAAAAGTATAATAAGAACGTTTGATATATACTCGGCAGTAAATTTTATTGTTCATAATGAGAGAGACTAGCAACAAAAACAAGTTTTTTGACTTACCTGGCTAGATTTGACGTCGCCTCTACTTTTCCAGAGTTTGTACGTTTCGTTATGGAACACTCTGTATATTAAATGATAAATTTATCTCTAAGTTATGTGTACGACTGTGAGACTAACCACAGACCGTGTTACAATTCGGAAGAGTTTTAGTGCTTGAATGATTTATGGTCTTTTGTTGCAGTTGTATGTTCAAAAAATACTTATAATGATGGATTAGAATCTTATTGTAAAGCTTGCTCACCTGGACAGTACCAGCCAATTGCTGGATCAAAATCTTGTGTCGTTTGTTCCTCACCATTGGAAAATAGTGCATGTCTCAGAGTCTTGGTAGCTATAAACGTAAACTGTATCAAAATAGTTATTTAATTTTTTAACAGTACACTGACACTGGATATTTCAAACTATATGTTGGCACTGCTTTTGGTTTAGTAGCAGCAGTCATGGTATTAATTTTTTATTGTACCAGAAATTCTCATTCTCACGACAAGCAAGCAAATAGGCAACGACACAATTATTCCCAAAATAGAAGAAGAAGAAGAGCAGCCGATCTTGAAGAAGGAGTTGCAGAGCCATTATTAAAAAGAACTGCAAGAACTGCGCCACCACCACCACCTCCGTTCTAGCTTCTAATGTATATCTATATTATTGTATATTGAACTTATTTTATTTAGATGAATATAGCAAACATTTATATTTATATTAAATCGATAATAGGTTTCTCTACAGTCTAGGATTGTGACCAAATATTTCTTGCAACAATTATCATAATTATATGCTATAAGGGTCAAATGTAAACTGTAGCTACTATAACTTTCCAAATAGTGATTTTTGTCACCAATGTCATCAATTGGTGACTTCAATCATTGTGATTTCCAAATTCTTATAAGTAGATTATTGTCATTTTAAAAATATAGAAAATATTTTTGTTAAAAAAGAGAAAAAAACAAAGACTCCTTTATCTATGTAGAAAAGTATGTTGTTAAATTAACGCTTGAGCACTATGGTCCATAATCTTTTTGTGCTGCAAATTATCATCTTTCAAGTCAAAAGATTTTTTATTGAATGTTGCGAGCGCTTTCGTCTACTTATGCAGTCATGCAAGTCGCTGATGCCGACTGCATGATAGTTGAAAAAGCTCTCAGGATTCAATAAAAAAACTTTTCGGGAAGTGGTAAAACTGTGTGAAGAATTTAAAATGCCAAAGATTCCAAGAGCTACTAAATCTGGTAGTTTCAGTTTCTTACTACAAAAGTGAAATCGGTTTAGGTTACAGCTAAATAAAAAAAACCTTACGTTGCAAAATGAACAAAGTTTAACTGTTTTATTTCTTGTTCAAATTCCCAAAAGCCAGATCATAAATTATTTTGTAATTGGACGTGAACTTTAACATAATACTTTTTAACTTTACGTTTTTATAAAAAAAGCGACGTTTAGTGCTGTTGCAAAACTAATTTTTAAACAGCCAAAAACTAGTTTATAAAAATAACAAACCTTAATACTCAACAAAATTTTACAAAAAAGAAAAAAATAAGATTTTTTTTATTTATCCAAGTATATTTTTTATTCCGTGACACAAACTTTCATCACAGAATGACAAACCTTTTATGAGTTTACGGTAATTATAATGTTCCTAGATCTAGAAAGTAGTTTATTGTTATTGTTGAAATGCATATATCGAATAAAACCTGGGAAGAATATTATATACCTTGAGTTATTTGTAATCATTCTATATATGTATGTATATATATATAAAAATAAGTGACATTAATAAAAAATTCTGACGCTTTACATTACCCAATAAAATTTTAATATAATAATACCTTCTTAAAATTTAGCAGTATCATAAAATATGTTAAATCTCACTTTTGCTTGAATAGATTTTTTTTTTCCAGCGGGAGTGTTGCGTCAAACGTCAAATTCAATAAAATCTATTATTTATCGCGCAGGCGCGTTACTTACGTCACCTTTTGACGCCATTTGTTTTTAACGCAAAGGTGAAGGCGTTTCTTTGAAATTCTTTGCATTTAATTTTGTACATAGTTGTAATTTAAGGTTCGTATTTTGAAATAGAATCAATACCGAATTGGGTAATCGTTCAATTTTATTATTTACAGCATTTATTGGTGTGAATTATGGGAGTACAAGTGGATACAATTGCTCCCGGCGATGGTGAGTGTTTCTTTTACTTATTTAATCAATTTCCAAATGACGCCTGTCTTTATTTTCTCCCGATTTCTTTAATAGTCCATCAATTTGCTTAAATTTTTGTATTTATTTACTTATAAATGGAGACATCCTCCGGCCGGCTCGAAGAGGCTACATTCTTAACGGTAAAAAATAAATTTCGCATAAAGGCATTCCAATTTCGGAGAATTATTAAACTGCTTACTTTGAGATGTGCCTAATATGGCGGGAAATTGGTACAAAATCAGAGATCAAATTAAGGTCAAATAGATTATTGACTTGTACATTAATTTGTTTTCTAATTTAAATATTAGTAGACCGGCTGTCAAAAAAATTGCAAGCTATTATTTGGCCTACTTATCATCAATGTAAAACATCAAAAAAGGATCGGACACCTGCATGCTGCAGAACTTTCGACCTAACGATAACGAGTGTTCCAGAAGTTTTCAAAAGTTAGGTGATACCACGTGGTTCTTTTTTTCTATACGTCATTTGTTTTTCTCAATTTTTGACGCTGGAATACAAATTACCATTGACCGGAATGGGAGTGTTCTGTTTCACTCTTTTTACATTTACCTTACAGTTTATGATCATTTATGATATATTATTAGTATACAGGGTGGTTTTGATGTAGTCAAGTAACTAACAGTTGACGATGAGGAGGCGCCTCAGATACAAAAAAGTTCTAGTAAAAATCTTTCAAAAATCGATCTTAATCTTAAATGCTCAAATAGACAAATGGTCTAGTTATAATATGGAAATTGGAATGTTCTCAAAATAAAACTCATTGGACTTATCGCAAAATATAATAGGAACTCTTTAAAGTTACGTGAAATCTATAAACATACTATCTTATCTAGTAGCAACATCAGTCTCCCCCACTCTGATGGCTGTGACGTCAGGCTTGGGTAGTTCAAAAGAGTTTAATAATGTATTATTTAATTTAAACTTTGGTTTCGATCAAAACTTGAATGCATTGCTTTGCCCAATTTTGTTTTCTAGAATTTTTAACGCTTGGTATTCAAATTCGCTAAGGAGTAATAAAGTTTCAACGTTAAAAGAAATTATTTACGTAAAAAATGGAAATTGTTATTAGCGACTTCAATTCAATGGCAAAATGGATGACATTTGTCACTAAAAACAGCTGTATCAATTTGTTTGTTTTAGATGCTATTAAAGTTGTGTAGTATAGTGCTATTAAAATTTCTAAAAACGAAACACATTTGTACCTGATCTAGGTCCGCAACAAAAATTGTCAATTGTTTCTTTTATTACAGGACAAACCTATCCAAAACATGGGCAAACTGTTGTGGTTCATTATACGGGTACTTTAACAAATGGACAAAAGTTTGATTCGTCGCGGGATCGTGGTGTACCTTTTAAGTTTCGCATTGGAAAGGGAGAAGTAATCAGGGGGTGGGATGAAGGTGTTGCACAAGTAAGTGTTTTGTAATAATTATTACTTAATTTATAATGCAATGAATAATATACATAAAGTTGCGCTGTTATAGACCGAATTGTCAGGGTCAACCCGGAGTTGAATAAGTATACATTATTGGTAGTAAATCATCGGATTGGGTGTAAAATTTCTGATTATCAAGCTATTTTAGATAATAATTCAAGATTAATAACTACGTTAGTTATTTTTTTAAATTCACAAATAAGTTAAGGGAATTCCAAATTTCGAATGTGTCATTAGTTTTCGCAATTTATTAAAACAATTAAAATCCTTTTGATTTTCTTCTCTAAAAGGTTTTCTATATATTTTTTAAATCTAAAAACTTTGTAGCCGCAATTGAAAGCAACAAACTGTCAGTCCATTTTACGCTTGTAACTAAACATTTACAAAACGATATTTTCACAATTTGGATCTATAGTGCCGTCCTTCTGTTTCTAACGATTTTTAAAACTTGCTCTTTGTCTATGTGTCAACGTTGTAAATGCAACGTTTTGACTCTACTGCCAGAATCTGAAGACTGTGACTTAGATCTGTTAATTTTCAATTGGTTTTTTGTAAACTAACTTAATATTAAAAAAATCGATATCAACCAAATCTAAAATCGATTTACTAGTTTATCTGTTAAAAAAAATTAAACAAACTAATTTAAATACGTTAAAAAACATGGAAGTGCTGCTTTTAACAGTACACATAGTTACTTCGCTTAAGCCGTTTGAGCTTGACAGCGTCGATGTATTAGCCGTTCCGCTTCTAGAAATAAATTTGTAAACAATTTACTAATTGCTTGATGATAAAACACATCCTTGCGCTCTGATGCTATGTGATGTCTTACGGCATACTGATAGTTGCAATTCTTCAACAACATTGTTACCTGTACTTGCCACACAATGCTAACATTATTATTTTTTTCAGATGAGTGTGGGCCAACGTGCAAGATTAACGTGTTCTCCGGATTATGCATACGGATCCCGTGGTCATCCCGGTGTGATTCCACCAAATGCAACATTAATTTTTGATGTCGAACTCTTTAAAGTAGAATAAGCTAGAAGCAATGATAGTTAAAAATTGAAGATGCAGATTTTTTTTAGTCATTCTCAACTTTACACGTCTTTTTTCTTGTTTATAAAAATATCCTATTCAAATCGTTGAATCTGAAGCCAACAATCATTATTTTGCTACTACAACATAGATGCTTTTGCTGATTTATTAATTGTTCATGTTGTGGTGTCCCAATAAAAAAAGTTCATGTCAGGAGTCTGATTACTTTATTTAAAATTCAATAAATTAAAAACTGCAAACATCACCTTAGAATCTCTATAAAAATACATAACAGTTTTAGATAGACTTTGCCAAGTTAACAATAACAAATAAATTTTTGCTATAAGTATTACACTATTGGTTACTATCAACTATAGCGATCCAAATGCTAATAAAGGAAAAGCTCGGGAAAATTTTGTTCATATGCTGGTTTCTCAATTTTCCGCTCGGTTTGATTGAAGTTTGAAGAGTCGTGTGTACTCAACGATTTAAATATTTCATTCAACTTATTTTGCAAAACATCATGCTGAAAATAATGTTTTGTTATAATTATAATAAAAACTATACCACTTTTTAATTAAAACAGATGGCCTTGACTTTCAATTAAAAACTGGTATAATTATTGTGGTTTTATTGCTTTAAATATTTATCGAAAACGAAATTTAAAAATGTAAAGCCCTGGCAACGAATCAACCGATAAGCATAGACTGATCATTTTCAAATATAATTTATCTTTGGGTTTTCGTTTAAGACTACTTTCAGGTACATTTTAAATGGTTGGTGTGCTGCCACAGTGCCAACTGACTTGTTCAATAGCATCTACAAACGATGCAATATTGATTATTGTGCATTACCTTGACATTGGTACCGAACGTGCAGGCCTAGGGGGCTGCTAATTAAAACACTTTATTCTTATTTTCTACAATGCATCGAGATGCCATCAAATTATTTTCACATGTGCTATTAAATAACGAATAGTTAATAATGCATTTTTAACCGGTTTCAAAAAAAAAGAAGAGGTTCTCAATTCGACCGTATCTTTTTGTTTGTTACTAGCTCACCCGATTTTGATGGTTCTTTTTTTATTTAAAATTCCCAAGATCTAATTGTTTTCTAATTTTAGTAGTTGAGTTGCTCTTTAATGCGTATTTAACAAACTTCGATTTTTGGCAGTGATAGCTGATTGTAAGACAGTAAATTCAAAATTTAGAAAATCGATCTAAAATAATTAATTAATTCCAACACATTGCTTTTTTGCGCAAGTTGTTTGAATTAATTTAATTAATAGTGATTTATATTGAAGCCGGTCTTCCTAATTGCACTTGTGTCAACAAAAAATAGCAAGGCACAAGTTGTTTTTGCATTGGTAACAACTACGTCATCGAACTTCGCTGATGCGCATCAGTACACTCGTTGTCTGGACTTTAGCTGAATTAAAGTATAATAGCACGAAGTAAAATAAAACAAAAAATCGCACGTATGCAGCTCAAATCTCTCTTACCTTTGGTTGAGTACGGTGCACTAATTCCGAAAATGTCGCTGTTCGGAATGTATCGCTCACTTGTTTACGTTTGCGTGCCTCTGCTTCTTTTCGCACTTCCAAAGGTTCTGTTAATACTTTTTTCATGCTTTCAAATGTCAATTCTTCTTCAGGTAATTTCTAAAGCAAGCGTATTATAATGCTGATATTTCAATAAATAAAAAAAAACAACCTTTTGAACTCCAGGCGAGCTGGAAGCACTATCAACTTCTTGTGTTCCTGTCATTTCAACAATACTACCCCTAGCTGTTTCAATCCAGCTATTTCTTTGACCTCCTGCAATTATGCCAGGGCCTCCGGCTCCATAAGGGGAAGTTTGAGCCAATCTTGATGGATCCAAACCACCAGTTTTGATATTTTCGCAAACTGCCATCTGAAAATCTAAGTGTCAGGCGGACACTATTGCAATTTATGACAAACAACTGATCTAACCAAATGTAGGAACTCAAAAACATTCCAACTATTTTAATAAAAAGTACGTTTACGTACTTACTCTTGCCAATTTATAAATACAAATGCTATATTTTAGAAGATGGATCTAGAACTGTTGAATATTTTGCGTGCACATCAATCATCATAAATAGGTTTAAATAAAATACACAAATGAAATGAGTTCAATTGGAAAATTCATAAACTGTGAGAAAAATACAAGAAACCTGTGAGAAGTTTAGTTTAATGAATTTTTTCGCTTTAAATCAACATTCTGATTACCACCTACCTATTTTACAATGTTTAACCACAAAGTGATGCACATTATTCGTTAGAATATATCAACCGTTTGTCGAAACATATGGTAAAGTATAAACCAATTCAAAACTTACTTGGTCTACCAATAAGTGTGGTAATTTATTAGCAACTTCACAATTGGCTGGATATTGTGACAACAAATCTGGCAATAAATGTGGCGCCTCTTGTTTCCGAGCTTCTGCTATTTGATTCGCGTAATCTAATAACGGTTGAATATTAACGACGGTAGGAATCAAAATAAGAAGACTAATAACCAGGGCGTGTAGATTGAATTTCTGTGCATTTGATATTGATGTAGTAGTCAATGCAAGACTTTGTATCCTATAATTAAAATGCATTGTTAGTGAGACTCAATAATCTATTTCTAAAGCTGCTCACCCTAAAACTAACTGCAATAAATCAATGACCGTCTCAACGCTTGCAAGTTCAACACACAATAATGCTAACGTTGTATAAACTGCCTCCACATTGTCTGGCGTGTTGGAATCCATTTGGAGGCTAGTGTACAAAGCATCATAAATTGTGGGACCATGCTTATTGATGAAAATGAGGTCAGGTCGTGATGATTTTTCCAGAACCAAATCTAATTCGGTCACGTTAACACTATAATGGAAAGAAAAACAACAGAAAATTATATTCCCTTGAACTCCATTATTACAAACATTTATTTATTTATAATAGAATGTTATATGTATATAAACTCTTTATTTGCTTATTTATTTCAAGGTTAATTGCGTTATTTTATTGTAACATTTCACAAAAAACTCATATGATGTGAAATGAATATAAAAAGATATGGCAATAAAATTAAAATATGAATAAACAGCCATTACTTTAAATACATTATTTTTAAATTATGTAAATCTTGCACAATTCAAAATCATTGATTTCTCGTATCACAGTAATATGCTGCATTCTTCTAAAAAGTATTTCAAAATAATGCAAGAAATTATTATCTATTTTGAATAATAAAATTTAAATATCACTTAAATGCATGCTATATTTTAGTTGTAATAACGTCCGTCACTATAGCAAATAATTCTGAATTCTGTTACAAACATATAAAAGTTTCCATAAACCAATTTTAAAGTAAGCTATAAAATTTTATTGTGTTATTGGACTTTCAAGCAATATTAGCGGGTTTATCATAAAGATTGTTACTGATAATATGATTCAATCAAAACAACAATTGAACCAAAATTATCAACATCTTTCTACAAATACATGACAAAGACTGTTTGATCGGCCGATAGATAAAAAACGTTAACGAAGTGGTGAGACGTGTAACGAAATTCAACCGATCATACAAATAAAAACTATAGACGCGTCGCACCGACTTTGTTCTAATTTTGTTTACACCAAATTTAATGATTATGAACAGACTACGAACTGAGCAAAAAATATTTAATAGCATCAAAGCTTTTACAAATACAGCTGTGGACATAATAATTAAACGGCCCTTTTTATAGTCATTCTTCGGCAAAATCAAATAAATCTGGCAAGAGCCACCATAACTATTTCAGATAAGACCCGAAACCCTCTGAGCAACTAATTAAAATAAGTATTTATCTTTCCTCTACGTCACAAACGTAGCTCATATTTGATTGATACCAACGGAGACTGTCAGTTTAATACCAGACATAGAATAAGCTCTATCTACAAACATTTAGTTGCTTTTCGCGTGATTAATTCTTTCATTCATATGAAAAGCCGTAGTTGCCTTGCTTTGACATACATTAAATTTGATTGGATGTCTAAACATGTGTGTCAAAATGGAATTTCTTCTGATTTTTAAAATAAAAATTTATTATTTAATTTTATATAACCTTTTAATTATAATAAAAAAAAGCAAACAAAAATAATTTTGTTATAATGTGTAACGCCTACACATTTTCATTCATAAAAAAAATGAACAACCAAATTGTTCAAACTTGGCATATCTCATCAATATTGTGACCACACATGTTACTTCTGTCTTGAGTTTTCTATAACTGCTGAGTTAAAAATTAAATCAATTAAAAATATATCGATTTTTAATCAATTGTCAAATAGCATTGCAAAGCGAATAAACATCGTAAAATGCCATTATCTTAATCAAAAAGATTAAAGCCACTAGCTATAAATATAGTGCCATTAAAAAAAGTCGCTCTGTAGATTCATCTTTTGAGCAAAAATAGACAAATGACTACCATTTTTAAACACTCTGTATCATACTTACTTGAAGTTTACCCTCACCACTTGAATGCTAAACCTTTATATCCTTATCTACACTAATATTATAAAGAGGAAAGATTTGTATGTTTGTAATGAATAGGCTCAAAAAGTACTGGGCCGATTTAAAAAATTCTTTCACCAATAGAAGGCTACATTCTTCCTATTTGACATAGGCTACATTTCATTTTGAAAAAAATTAGGGATCCTTGGTAAAATTTGAACAATGTAACCGAAGGTGTAGAAAAATTAGTCTTAAAATGTTTTTCGTCGAATGCGCTGCCGAAACTATTAGCGATAGAACAAAATAATGTACAACAATATTGAAGAACATCATAATGTCTACAAAAAACTCCGCGGTAGCATATGTCCAACTATTGTAGTTATGTCACTACAACAACTTTTTTCATTTTAAACATTAATGAAAATGCTAACCAAATTCAAACCATGCTATTTATGTGTTTATATTTATCCTTATCCAAATAAATTATTTTATGGTCAAGACCATTTAACTACCTATAAAATAGTTTTTAAATTATTTAAATTGGACTTTCCATTCAAAAGATATTACAAATTAAAAAATTCAAACAGTAAACAAAACCGCCATAGCGCCGTGGCTGTTGTTTGCGATGCAGTCTGAAAAGCGCGGCGGGCGGGGTGGAGGGGGCAAGGGGGGGGGGGGAGGGCAATATTTAATAAAATTAGTAAAGTCCTTCTCGGGTATGACAAGACCAGGGAAATAGGTATTCATTTTTATATGGAGGATATTATAGATGTCAGTTCAAATTGAATAGGTACGCATACATAAGATAGGTCAGCTATAAAAAATAAAGTAGTGCATCAAATTTACGCTAAGGCGGTACGAAGTTCGCCGGGTCAGCTAGTAATACCATAAAATAATCTAACGGATAACCTTAATTTTAAAATAACTAAACTAGAATTAGCGCCACCGATTGGACCAAAACTAAACCTTGCGATTGCCTACTATTAATCTGGCGGTAATTTGTACTATGATTTCATAATTTTATTAGTTTGCTCAACTGCACCTTCTTTATTTGTCTTGTTGAAGCAAATCGTCGATTATATTCGAAAAAATTTCATAAACCTAACAATTTCGGTGAAAAAACCATAGTAAAAACATTCTTACATTGTAAAGATCAATAGGTATAAACAACTTACGTTGGCCTCAATAATTTGTCCAGATTGTGATGCCTGTCAATAAGTGTATGTAATATCTTCTGCACTAGAAGTCTCATATCCGCATCCGATGCCAATGACATCCGCAAGAGCGGTTCTAGAAACGATATCGGAAAAGTGGAATTTAAATGTATGGTTTGGTATTTTGTTCCCACTTTCAGCAAACTCTTTAATAAAATACTTTGCAATAAATTATCGGCAGGCGTTTGATTGTCACTCAATGGGAACGGAATTTTACTCATAATAAATATCATAATTTCAATTTTCTGATAATCTGGCAAATGATTAGCAAATTCTCCCAAAGCATTAATTAATCCTTCTTGATATTGCTTCTCCTCAGTCATGCTGGTACCATGTTTAACAGAATCTTTAAGGTGACTTAGTAATGAATTAATAATCTCAAGTACAAATGGGCCAACACTTTCTCCAGCTGCAATTGCTATAATTTTTGATAAGACACCAGCAATACTGGTTCTAATTGTAGGACTAGATTTAACGTTTTCATCTAAATGAGCCATCAGACTCTCCACCACCGTATATGAATATTGAGCCTGAATTGAAAACATTATAATTCTAAACGTATGAATCGCAAAAACATTAGGAACCCATAACTCATGTAAATCAAAATGTTTTAAAACAGGTTTCAAAACAGCTCTAATATGGCCAAACGACGCCCTTCCAACCAATTCTCTCATACAAGTTTCGGCTAACATTGGCGGATCTGTATTATCCTCCGGAACATTTTGCGTGGCAAACGATTCATCATTTAAGAAGCCTGAATCTTGCATATTAAACAGTAGACTTGGAACAATTTTGTCCATATGAGCCGGTTCCCAAATATTTTCTACTAATTCATCGGAAACGGTTTTTCGAACCACAGCTTGAAGACCCTTAATTCCAGCAATACGAATTTTATTTCTAATATCGCTCGCTCCACCACTATGGCACATTGCAGAAAATTTACTAACAAAAAAATCATAACGGCGATGATAAGAGGGAGTGTCCTCTTCTATATTGGCAAATTTTACAAACTGAAAAAAATATATAAAAGCAATTAGTCACTTTCTTTCTGTAAGTTTAACCAATAAAAAACTTGTAATTTGTAAACCCAAATAGAAAATTTACTGATGCATAAGCAAATTTCACTGATTTAAAAAAAAAATAAGATTCATGCAATGTTTTGTCTAAGAAATAATTTATAACATCGTTAAAGCATAATATTTTATTAATTTCATTTTGATAAACGTATTTTTGATAGGAGCACCAATCAAAAGCAAAATTTTTGACTTGAAATTAAACAGTATGAATAATTATCGCTATCATTAGTTGCCGTATACAACTTAACTTTTATTTTATGCATCATGTAAATTGTGAAGCAGGAGTTGATCCAATTACATAATTTATAAAAGCACAGTATAATAAGCTAATGTTGAAAAACAAGCAAAAAAAGTCTTCTGTGCTCCTTACATTTTAAAAATATAGATTTTAATCCTAAAAATAAGAGTTTAACTCCTATTTTTAATATGTATTTGATGTTAGGAAAGTTCAGCTCTGATATTTAAAATTATAATGGAAAGGTTTAAAGGTCAATGATTAATGCTGTGCTTTCGCTCAATTTGTTTGTTGTCTCAAAGAGAGGGTTCCTCAAAATCAGTGCAATAAAAACAACCTAAAAGCGAGCGATTGCTGAGATAAGTGAAGACTTGAAGAATGTCAAAATAGTAAATCGTGAAAAGCCCTTCATACAATATAGTAATTTTGTTAAATCAGAATTTTGGGTGCTTTTTCTTGAATCTGCTGTCAATAAACTGTTCATGTTTACATACCCTCACACAAGCACGCGGTCTCTTTGAAAAGTTGCAATAGTAGAAGAAAATGTAACATCAATTGCCATGAAAACCTTGCGCTCCAAACGAAACAGGATTTGCACCCCGTTGAGGAAAAATTCTGTTTGATAAGCTAAAGTGAGGTTTGAATAAATTGACAAGTCCTGCTGACAGTGCTGACAGCGCTGTTTCAGAAAATTGTGGAGTGTAAACTGTAGTAGTAAAGGGGACATTGCTTTCACCAATAGAAAAGGAGTATTTCAAATGCCAACAGCGAAAGCATGTGGTATAGTGACAGCGACTCTTTTAATAATTGCAAATTTTTTCTTTCAACTCTAATAGCTTTGCTTCTACTTATGATAATTTCCTCATACAAATTGAATCAAATTCTACAAAGTAATAATAATTTAAAAATTCACTGTCAGCCAACAATTTTTTTTAAATTTTTGTTACCAACCTTGATATGAAAAAATATCAAAGCAAAATAAAAAAGTAGCAAGCGATATCAATTGCAATAATAAAATATTCCTAATGGTTACTCATGTTAGAAAAAGCGACTTTATTGTGTTTTAAAGCTGAAATTAAATATACTAAAACCACAGTATAAGAATATTATAAAGTATCCCTACTAGGGATATTATACTGTCGTACACTGTGCTACAACCGCACAATTTTTTAATAAAAGTAAAACCACTCAAATATTGCTGCTGCATGCATTTTACCGAAATGTTAAATAAGCAATTTTCTCAAATCTATTTTAAGTCAATCTTTGCTACACTTCTTACCGATTGTGTGGCCAATATTTGCAATTCAGCTTCTGTCGACTCCAGAAGTTTTTGTACCATTTTCAGAAAACTCTCAACAAAAAGATTCAAAGTAGGTGCATGACAAGCTAACAATAGCTGATCCATAGCTTCCATCGCAATAACCACAAATCCATATTTTTTCCGGTAAATATCTCGGGCCGCCCTTTGATACAAATACTCGCCGATTCGGTCCAGTTTTTCAGGCGAACTAAGTGAATAAAAAGTAAGTTTTTCCATATTGCTTTTAACCAGCCCATCTTGAGGATATGCCGGAAATATATTATCCACAAGACGCTTATATCTGGGCCTGAAGGCACTGCAACACCCGCAACAGCCTAAAAATAAGCAATCCAAAAATGTAATCATTGAGACTGATAACAATCAATAATTTTAATTACCATTAAACATCTTATTCGAGATTAGAACTCTACAGCCGGAATAAGGTCAAAGGTTGTAAATATTTAAGGATAAATTGAAAATTGATCTCAATTCATTTTGTCAAATCTTTCATAATCTGTCATTTGTCAGCTGAGACTGAGATGTCAACAGTCAACTATCATTAAGCAATCTGTTAAATGTCACATTATTTGTGGTTTATTGTTAATTTTTGTATGATTCTATTAAGCATTTTGCATAAGCGACACGACCTCTTGCGGTTAAATATTAAACTAACTATTATAAAACTGTGAGAATATTCTTTTTAAACAGTATACTTTGACTAGTTTTGTAACGATTTTATATGACTTAAATAATAAAAAATAAAAGATAATAGAGCTAATGGTTGTGTGTAGGTTTGTCCCACGTTTATGACTTTCCCGAGCCGCTTTTGAATGAGCATTTATTTTAAAACACAGATCTTATATTGAGAAAAAAGTTATATTAAAACAAACAAACAGACAAGAAAGTTATATTAAAATAAAATATTATTCATTTTTTTATTGAATAAAACACAAACTTAAAACTCTTACAAAAAAAAACGCAATAAAAAACAACAGAAACTTATACGAACTGGTGACGATGTCATTATTATTCCTCTGCACTTTGCCAGTCAAAATCAAAAATAGTGTTTGTTGGCTATTTTATTAAATTAAAAAAAAAACAATAAATACACATTTAAACATAAAACACAACTGCGCAAAGCAAAAAAAATAATTTTAAAAGACAGAAACAAATTTATTTTAACAATATACGATAAAACACAGTTTTTGTTAAGAAAATTGTTAATAAATATTCAAAACAATAAAAAATTTTGTTAAACAATTAAAAAGTTGGTTTACAAGTGATGCAGTAACGAGTAAACTTTTTTCATAAACAGGTATACAATATTCATTGTCGTGTAAAATATTACAGGATAGTGTAGCATATAAACTACAGAAAGTGTTTTGTTTTTTTCTAAATGTTTTAATTAGAAAAATACGCTTTAGAAAAAAATATTATCCTCGTTTTAATTTTGTTCTCTTTAGATAATTTTGTCTAATTGTAGTTAAAAAGTTGAAACAAAAAAGATTGACACAAAAGAGACAAGTTTTGGTATAGGCCACATTGGTGATGATCCTAATGCAAAGGTAGCAAAATTGTTATCGTAAAATCAAGAAAAATATGAGTATGCGCTATTTGTATGAAAAAAAGCACAAATAGTTTACAACAGCCTATAAATGAAAAAAAATTACAATTTTGACAAAACTCAACCGAAATGCTGGTCGAGCTATTCAAACACACTATAGTAGTGATCTAACAAAAGGTTACATATGATTTAAAAAAAATCATGATGGCTTGAAACTGAAATTTGAATGCTAGACTTATTACTTTATATAGATGGCAGGTGGTTTCTGTCTGTAAAATCTGTGAATCACAGCAGGTAACAAAATATTCGGATAGCCATAAAGTTGCGTCAAACGCCGGTACCTAAGTCTACCGAAAAAAAAATGAGTAGTTAGACACAACAAGTGCTGGAGAAAGTACCTGATTTGTGATAATAATATTTAAACTTTAATAGCTGTGATAAGAGTTGTTTCTGAACATTATGAGCTTAAACACAAGCCTGCTTACATTATTTGTTTTTTGTTAATTGTCAAAACGGTACGCTTACGGTGCAACAAGTTGGGTTTAATAAGATGTACTAGATATACTGTAAAATATTTAAAACTTAAAATATACACAGGTCATTGCTTTCGACGGTTATCAGCAACAATGTTAGCCAACAAAATAGTTGGCTTTTTAATAAGAGTACAAAAGATGTTGACGGTTGGAAAATATTATTGTTTACAGAATAAACCCAGAAATAGCTATTTTAACGAAAAACGTTTAGCTGAAAAATAATCTACGGTTATTAAGGACATCAAAGCAACCTCCAACATTCATTACAAAATAGAAACTATTCATTTTATATAATTAGAATTTAAAAAAAAAGTTAGTACATAATTATTCACATAGGTAGTAGAAATCTTTTAAAATAAAAAGTTTATCAAGCAGCCTCGTAAAAGAATTGGGTCAAAAAAACATTCAAGAAAAAATAATGATTTTTGTACGCTTTGAATAAAAACACTATAAAATCGCATGCGTAATTTTTGCTGTTGTTAAGATACTCTAGATTGATTAGATAGAAAAAAAAAATAATCAAAAAAAAAATGGCAAAGCAACAATTGATTATTATACTTACACCCTGGGTCTGTACACTTTTGAACAAAAGTTTCCAGGAATTCGGAAATTTCAGGTGTTTCAAAACAGCACTTGATGAGAGACATTATTATGATGGTTTGAAATTAAATCTCGTTCTAAACCTTCATGTTTTTAATTACATTCAACCTTTGAACCAAAATTAAAGGTATATATTATTATGTGAAGCTGGAGGTCAGCTATTTTACAGTTATCACTAATAAATTGAATTGAAAATTAAATTATGTATGCACAAATCATTACGAATGTTATTGTTTTTAAATAATTTTGAAAATCGTATTTTGTATTCTGACATGATCCACGCGCTTTGCTGAACCGTCAGGTCGTAGCAGAACGACAGGGACAGGGCTGCAACTAAAAGGTTTCAGGACTAATCTGTTATTTTTGGGGATGCGCATGCCGTAGCAAGGGTGGTTATCGCATGCCCGAAGGAAAATTTTAGGGAATTTATGCGCACAGGAATAAATTTCAAATGGACTTTTGTCTTCCAGTCTACAGAGGCTGAGCGGAATAAAATATCAAATTGGCATTGTGATTTCTGTCTAGCTTTTGAAGAACCTTTTTATAGTGTAGGTAGCTATAGTAAAATCGTTTTAGATATACCCAGCAGTAAATTTCTTTGCGCCAATTCCTCAGAAAGTTTGACACTAGCTAGAAACGACAGTCATAAATAAAATAACACTTATTGCAGACCGTTCCCTGTTTAGGGTAGTACTCAAATAGGCTTTAAAATCTTACTAATGAGATCTAATGCCAAATTCTCTAAATTGAATTAAATGAAATTATATTTATTTGTACTGTTGTCGGACCGAATGTTATTTTTTTTAATACAGGCTTTAAATTATAATGGTTATTTTTAACAATCGATATTTTAAAAAATAAAAGTTTTATGTCAATATTTTATTACTTATTATAATTTCTCTAAAAAAAATTACTATTTTAACCGAGATTAAAACAAAATTTCAGTTCTTAAAATTTACAATTTTGATGAGAAAAATATTGTTGATAAAATGTCGCAAAGTTTTAGAGACAATTTGTGACAATTTTTCATGAACCCATCTCTAAAATATACCTCTTCTTTCATAAAAAAACAATTATTAATTAAAATTCGTTAATAAGCAAAGAAGTTATGCCAAAATATTTGCATTATTACAGAAATTAAAATGTCAGTTATTCGAAATTTAATTTAATTTTGCAAAATTTCTATTAAATCATTTTTAACATACTTTTTTTTAAAGGAAGAAACATTTCCTAAAATCAGTTTTTGCAATTTGCCTCCATTTTGCCTCCAGGTTGGTAAAACTTGATTTGACTTTCAAGAATATTGTGAATTAAAATTTGAAATTGCAATTTTCAAACAACAAAGTGAAGTGAACAATTAATGGAAAGTATTTTTATGTAAAATATGACATAATAATGATGTAAATAATAAGTGCACTAGTCGAGGAACAACAAAACTGATTCCAATAAAGCAAAAGTTACAGTTTACATGTCACTTACCCTAAAAAAGTAAGTATCTTACAATAATAATAATAACAAAAACTAAAATAATTTTTGTTATTTCACGAATTTAGGGAAGACTACAGGTAAAGTTTTCTTCTATTTTTGTATTTTATGACTGACAAGATTGAAATTTTAAGTAAAAAAAAAAAAAAACAACTAGTTAAAATTTTTACTTTTAAAATAAAAATATGTATTACTAACCCACTTCAAAAAAATCTCAAATTAATCAAATTAAAAAAAAAATTTTAGAAACGGCATAAAAAAAACAAATTACAAAAATAGTAAAAAAAACTCGTTTTATAAGAACTTAAAACACTTATATATTCTTTAAAAAAACTCGTGTTTTTGCCACTCGTTTTTTAAACTTGAATGCGTTCTTAAGACATGTCTTATAAAACTTTGTTTTTAAATATACTATTATAAACAAAAAACTACGCGCAAATATTTATTAAAAAAATACTTATACTTATACATTACATAACATAACAGTTAGTTAACAAATAATTTTAATATATTTTTATTTGAAAGAAAAATGCGACATTGATTTAAATTTTAATATAATTTCTATAAAGTTATATGCGGAAGAGCAGAAGTTTAATAAGTAGTTTTAAAAACAACAAAAACTAATGAGTACCAGCCACCATTTACCACCGAGTTGATAGACAATAGTGAATAATTGAGCCAATTTTTAAATGAAACATTTACTACTGCAAGATACCAAGAAGAGATTTTGCAGCCATTTTTTAGACAGTTTTATAAGTATAAAGTTGTAGACGGTTACTATAAGCAAATTAATTTTTTTGTTTGTTATAACACTATAAGTGCTTTTAATTTAATCTTATTAACGTGTTGGTTCAGATGTCAAATTAATAACTGTCATTCGATTCGATAGTAAAGTCACGTTCATAGTTAATATTTATTACAACTTTTTACGCTAAATTAAAAAAAAAACATTTATTATATCTACGTTAACTTTATTTTGTAATCAGTTATTAAAAAAAGACTTTTTTGTGTTATTCTTTCTTATAAAATATATTGCTTTCTTTATTTTTTCAATATTTTTAATTTTTTAACAACATAAAAACATATCAAATTTAAAACAAACGCAAATTATTTAATTTTAGTTTATTTGTGTAACTTGAATCAATCCGTATCTTAGTTGTAAACTAAACTTGTTGTAGCTAAATAAGCTTAGGGGAATTTCTTTAGGTTGGTAAAACTTGTTTTCACTGCGCGTCCATTATCCCTGCATAATTTTTCACCGGTACCGGTTTATTAAACTGAAATTGTGAAACGTGTAGCTTTTTGCATTATTATTAGTTTTATTACAAAAAAACTTGTTAGTGTTAACGCATTTAACAGGATTCGTTCGAGAACGAGAGTTTTTTTTTGATATATTTTCTCTATACCCTGTTTTCGAGTTTCTAAATTCAATTAAAAATGTGCGATGATTGGGATGATTCTGGGAAAGGGCAGGCCCCCAGCTCCCAATACAACACCCACGTTTTTACAAACCGGGATCGGCGTCAGGGAAACTGGAATGACGATTCTCAAAGAGGCTCGCAGTCCAGAGGCTCTGGCAGAAGAGATGACAACGGAGGTGGAGGCGGAGGCTTCAGAGGAGGCAATCGTCGATTCCAAAATGATGAGCCTTCAACTTTGATTAAGGTTCCATCGCGATTTGTTGGGAGAATCATTGGACGAGGAGGTTCAAAAATTAATGAGCTTCAATCCGAATCAGGTGCTAGAATCAATGTCACCAAAGATGTAGATGGCGATCAAACAGTTATAAGGCTATCTGGTAGTAGTGATGCTGTTGCTAAAGCAGAGGATTTAATTCGAGATTTGACGGTTGACCGAAACCAGTATGGAGGAGCCCCCTAACGCAACAATCGTTTTGCCTTTGAGAAGAATATCTATTCAGCTTCTCAACGGAACATGTATTCAGCTCCCGAACCTCAAAATGTTGAAGAAACTTTCTCTCGTCAGAATTTCGACTGACTTGAATTGTTTTATCTAATACTTTGCTGTTAATTATTATCTGTGTGATTTTTGCTTTCTAATGTTTTTTTACTCTTTGGGGTTATATTTAATGATTTATTTTATTTTTTAAGTTTCTTATCTTCAAATGTTATTAATATTATCAATCAATGTAAGCTGAATTCTAGATCAATAAAAAAGTTCGTCTATGAAATTAATTATGACAAAGTGCAGTAAAATGGCAGCCCGCTTCCCATTTGGAATTTTTTTTTGACAATTTTAAGGAAATGCAGTCGCGTTTATCAAGATGAAAACAAAATAAAGTTTTATAGATAGAGCAATTTGTTGTGAAAAGTCGAAAAATTTTAATTGGCTTCTATTTCGTAGTAGTTAAACAGATCTTAGGTTATGGAGAAATGTTTCGAACAAAATAAATACTAAAGTATTATTTATTTTAATCTCAATTTATTCTCTGAAATTTAGATAATAATAATCCAAAATTAGTACATATTAATTAGTCACGGTTTGATAAAAATAAACTACAATTTTGAATCACGCGCATTTAATTATCAGTTAATAAGTCGGCCATATTTGGTAGTTTTCACTTGTCATCATCTCTCATCATTTATTATTACAGGAATCTGTAAAACAGTTTTTATTTGTAAAATTTTATCTAACAATTTGTTGAAACAGACTTTTTTTGGAAGCTCATACGTCGTTTAAATTAGAAATTCAAGATATTTACGTTCTCCAGAATTTTAGTTGTCTTGCCTCTGTCCGTCTTTCAAAACGCAAAGTTGGTTGGCCAAACTGCTTGTAAGTTGGCGCCATACTTAAAAAGTTGAACGTCTATTCTTTGTTTCTAAACTAAAGTCAAAAATAATTTGAAACAAAATAATTTTTTATTGCGATAATACCTTAATGCATCATGATAATTTAAAAGCTTTCAAAATGTCTTCACAAATGTCAATTTCCAAATTTACGAAGTTTATTAAATTTTATAATACATTTTTTTATTAATTTGATTTTAGTCTTATTACAAGCAGTGCTATAACAGGCACACAAATATGTTAACAAATAACAAAAATTAATTGATTAGTTGAAGCCATAACTAGCAGTTATTTAGAGCGATTGGCGCATAAACATAAGTCCAAAATCTTTTATACATTTTTATTATAATATTTTTTTTATTATTTTTTTATTTATAACATTATTTTTTTGATATAAAAAAATATTCGCTTATCGTAACGCCAACTCTTATTAATTATTGCCAAAACTAGACAAACTTAAACTTAGATTAGATTGTCTCTTTAAATGCTCTTCAAAAAAAACACTATACAACGTTGCCGTTTTTAATTTTGTAGAGAATTGAAACGACTTAAGCATATTGATAAATATGTTTTTTAAAACATGTCACAATAATAATTAAACAGGTTTTTTTTTTAATTTATTAGATTGCAAAATGAGTACTTTGCATTGCAAACTTATTGCAGGCTCATTTGCCAACGGTATGATAAATAAATGGTAATAAACACATAAATATGTTGACTGATTATAAAAAATTTGTGGATTATATCAATAATTTATCTTTGATACTAAAATGTATAAAATTAATAGTATTAAGCACTGTACAAAACTGATTATTATTATTGACGCAAAATTATGCGTTATTGCGGTCTCTAGAACTTTCCACTCATTTGTAGTTAGTTTTTGTCATGCAATTAATTTTTATGTTTTACTGTCATTATTTTTTTTTGTTTTAGTTATACACAATTTAATGTGTTATTACGCATTTAATTATATAAAAATAGTATTCAAATTTTTACTCAGTAGTAGTGTAGCGCTGCAATTCAACTTTTAAGTAAAGTAAAGCCGGCAACACTGTTTTTGTTCTATTTTATTTTCGACATCCGACATCGACATCGTTGACATCTTTCATTTCGCCCGGTTTCTGAAGCTGAACTCGTGAAACGTGTAAGTGCAGAGAATTTTACATTTTACATCTATTTAAGGTCACAAAAACTTCTTATTTTTTGTGAATTTAAAATCATTTCAATTAGTTTTGTGAGCAAGAAGTTGATTTTTACATTAAATTGCAGAATTTTTTTCCAATCACTGAATCATCTATCAAAAATGTGCGACGATTGGGATGATAATGCTGGGTCAGCGCAGGCACCAAGCTCTCAGTTCAACACTCATGTTTTTACAAACAAGGATCGTCGTCAAGGAAATTGGGGTGATGATTCCCAAAGAAACTCTCAGCCCAGGGGTTATAATAGAAGGGATGACAATGGCGGAGGCTACAGAGGCAACGGCGGTGGTGGCGGCGGAGGCGGAGGTAATCGTAGATATCAAAACGATGAGCCTTCAACATTGATCAAGGTGCCATCGAAATTCGTTGGAAGGATTATTGGCCGAGGGGGTTCGACGATTAACGGACTCCAATCTGAATCAGGCGCTAGGATTAATGTGACTAAAGATACAGATGGAGATGAAACAGTAATTAGGTTATCTGGTAGCGATGATGCAGTTGCTAGAGCTGAAGAGTTAATTCGTGATTTGACGGTTGATCGAAATCAGTATGGCCCCTAACGCAGCATGGTGCATTCAGCCCCTCGATGGAACACGTATTCAACCCCAGAATTCCCAAAATTTTAATTATTTTCCAAAATCTCAACTTGTCAGAAATTGAACTGACCTTAATAGTTTTATTTTCTAATACATATGATCTTAGTCATGATTTGTGAAATTATTACTTTCTATTTTTATATTTGATCTGTTGTTAAACGATCTATTTTGAGATTGTTTTTAGGTTTCTTATCTTCCTAATGTTACTTTCGATAGCGAATATGATGTATGCTGAATTTTAGAGTAATAAAAATAAAAAAAAACTTTGCAAATATTTGATTATACGCTGCCATGGGTAAAAATTCAAATTCTGAATTTGATTACTTTGGCACTTTTATTTTCCTGGTGCTCAATTAAAGAATAGAAAGTTATTCGTAATAACCTAGGAAAGAAGCGGAAGAAAGTTTTGTGGTAATGGGGGCCCTATCAAAGATGAGTCATACTGACTGACCAGATGGCTTTAAGCAACTCACTAATGATGTCTTAGTTTACAGTTTACAGTTCATGAAGAATTTTCAAAGCATCTGAATCAAGCCTTTCCACATTTTAGCGGTCGTTCAAACAAACAGTCAATTGCTTTCAGGCATTCGGAATGGGGACCGTGCATCTATTGATTGAATGTAGGGATGAAATTCGTGATTCAACATAATATTTGAGGGCTTATAATAATTTAATAATAAAAAAAATGACATTTGACAGATAATTGAGGTTATTAGTATTACCTTTAACAAAAATTAAAATAAAGATTGCTTAAATTTATCCATCTTTCGAGAAACCTTCTAGCCTACTTCCGACGCGTTATTTAATTAAAAAATAAGACAAGGTGGCACATAATTGTGAGGTTAGTTTGGGCTAGAGCTAGCCAAAATCCCTCCAAATTAGTCCATCTATGCTCCAATTCAACCAAATGGTACAATTACAATGGGCATTTGGCATAAAATTATAATTATAAAATACAAAAAACTTGATTATAGCTTGCGGTCTCAGGGCGGGGGAGCAGGTGAGGCGTTGTACCCCTCACACACGCAACGAAAATGTTTTTTATTATCTCTGATTATTCCATAATTTCAATCTAGACATTACTTTCTAGATTTAGGGGCATTTACTACTAGGCTGGTTGCTATAAATTTGGTTAGGTTGGAGGCTGACAAACAAAAAATTTGGTAACCATCTTTGGCAATCATTCCCTATCCCTATCACTGAATCAATTCCCAATGCATTCCCAAATCAATAGTTATTTGAATCACAAGGCCGGAAACTAGCATTTTGCAAGGCGAGTGATTTTGGGGGCCAAGGCCGAAGACCTTAAAATACGAGCCCTTGCAAAAGCGTTTTCGGACGCGTGATTAACAACATTTTATGTGTCGCCGTAAAAAAAATTAAACACATTTTTTATTGAAAAAAAGAAGATTTTTAAGTTGGCAACGCTAATAAAAAATCAAGATCTTTTGTTTCATAAAACAAAATATTTTGTCTTGACATTTCAAAAATAAAGAACTATTTACATTCTGAAAAAGAGAAATTATTGTTGTTTTCTGAAAAAATGGATACTCCGGGACACATTAAACAAGCTGCAACGGCAATCAATGAAATCCACTAATCGGTACTGAAAAAAGTATAAAATATTTACAAAATGGGCCAAGGACAATCTGTGACAAATTACAATGAGTAGGCTTTACTTGGATATTTTCAAGCAAAGTCTCAAAATTTAAAATCATCTACATTGTGGACTGTGGTTTGTGGTCAATATTCTCAATGTTAAAATCTACTACTGATATTAAACACAATGTTAACATTGAAAACTTTTCCAAACTAATAGCTTTTCTAAAGCGAACAAGAGATGGATATTATGTAGCAAAAGATCTAAATTTCTAGAAATTGAAGACATAGAAATGTTCTAACATGAAGCCCCAAATGAGACTTACCTTCTGATAAAAGTTCGCATTATCAATCCTTAGTGTATAATCGAAATTTTAAGGTCTCTGTTTTAGGTGATTTTAATAATGGGTATGTGTGCAGCGTGTCGTGGACATGAACTTGCCACCTTAAAACTTGAAAATGTAAACGTTCGCGACGATGTGAGAATTATATCCATCCCAGACACAAAAACAAGAAGCCGTTGTGGATCAACTTAATTAAGAAATATATTTCTTTAATAAGACTACTAACTTTAAAACTCGACCGTTTTTTTGTATTTTATGCAAACAACAAATGTACCAGACAACCTGTGGGCATTCATACATTTGGGAAAATACCATCTAGAATTGGTGCAACGCAGTATACTGGACATTGCTTTCGTAGGAGCAGTGCCACCGTATTAGCCGATATAACAACAATAACAAGACACGGTAAATTGGAAAAGCATTTCAGTTGCTGAGTCGTATATTGAGCTGAAATAGCGATGGCGAACCAATTCGTTGGAGTTGGACGAAATACTAATAAATAAGTTCCATTATCATATGCTGCCAGATCTGTGGCACCTACATCTTCATCAAGTTTCCAAAACATTAGACTTTTAGATAGTGACAACATAGAAACTGGAATTTCGGAAAATTTAACTATTAATGTTGAATAACTCTGTCTCCAACATAAATATTTCCCAATGTGAAAATTGCACTTAATTTTAATATTAATTTTGGTCTACCTTAGTTTTAAAGTAGAAGTAATGTTACCATGATATTAATTTATATTTGGCGGTTAAATACATTTAATATCAGTTTAACGTTATTTTCGTTTCTAGCACACTTGCAGTAGATAAGTATCTACTTTAATAAACATCTCAATCCAGTTTTATTTCCAATTTTATTAAATTCGGGATTATAGCTGTTCATTTTCCTAATAAATAATTAGTCTGTCTAGTTCAAAATATGAATAGCATCCGTGTAATTGTATTACCATTGTTGCTATTGCTTTGTTGGATAAGTACATGAATCATCTTTGATGCATATGGTTGATCTATAAAATAAAACATTTATCGCATCTACATCTTGTGAACAAAGTAAATTAATCTATTTTATGTTTTAAAAAAGAAGAAATCATGCGATTATAGGTTATGTTTTTAGAGCATAAAAAGAGAGGATATAGGCAAATAGAAAAAGTTTCTAAAAAGTGATGTCAACGCAAACTGTAATTGTTGACCACACTGTATTATTTAAAAACTGTATTTATGTTGGCAATATGTTTTGCGTTTGCGCATATTGATGATTACCTTCAATCAACCACCTTTTTTATAAATTAAAATGTTTGTTTGCAGAAAGCCGGCGGCCGGCGGTAGCTTATATTAATATCTGTCATGTTGGAAAAAGTTGTTTCTTTTTAAATATATATTGATTTAAAGTAATTTTATCAACAAAAGTATATTTTTTTAAGCAGAAATCGGTGGAGTTTCTTCAATCCGTTTTGCTTTTTTCAATCATTGTCTTTAAAAGTGTTCGCTAATAAATTGAAAATGTGTGACGATTGGGATGATAATCCTGTGATAGTACAGCCTCCAGGTACCCAATTTAACACCCAAGTTTTTACAAATCGCGATCGCCGCCAGGCAAATTGGAATGATGACTCTCAAAGAAACTATCAGCCTAGGAATTCCAACCGCAGAGAAAGAGATGATAATGGAAGCGGAGGAAACAGAGGAGGTAATCGTAGAATCCAAAATGATGACCCTTCGACATTGATTAAGGTTCCATCAAAATTTGTTGGGAGAATTATTGGTCGAGGGGGCTCAAAAATTAATGATCTTCAATTCGAGTCTGGCGCTAAGATCAATGTCACAAAAGATGTGGATGGCGATCAAACTATAATTAAAATAGCTGGTAGCGATGATGCAGTTGCTAAAGCTGAAGAATTAATTAAGGATTTGACAATTGAGCGGAATCAGTACTCAGCACCCGAACGCAATACATATTCAGCCCCTGGAGGCAACATATATGCAGCTTCCCAATGGAAGACGTATTCCTCAATGGACTCCCAAAATACTGACGAAACTTTATCTCAACAGGATCGTCCTAAAGATGAGACAAAGAAGAGTTGGCGGGAACTGTTACGTGAAAGTGTAAGTATCTTTTATAACATGTTGAGATAGAAACATGTTATAACATCAAAAGTAGCAAATCATAATTATACATGTTTTTATGAGGAATCTAAAGTTTTTTTCTCGCTAAAATATTTTGCGGAAAGTTAGTATATCTATAGTGCAATTAGAACATTTTTAATCGTCCTGTGAATGCATGTCAATCATAAATTAATCGTTAGATTTAGGAATATTGGTCAATAGGTTGCCATAAATTAGGCTGGAGACTATGGGACTCTGGTGGAAAACAAAAAATATCGTCAATAACTTAGGTTAGGGCGGTTTCTATTATTTTTATTAAATTTCACTCATAATTGCAACGTCAATCAACAACTGACAGGTTTGTCTTGCTTCATTCTTTTATAGGCCCTTTTCATGTATATATATGATACACGTTTAATTCATCGATTTAATATTTTTTAGGACGAGAACGAGGCAAAAGAATGGGCAAAATTACCGGACATCAAAAAAGATTTCTATGTCGAACATCCCGAAGTTTCAGCTTTAACTCAAGAAGAAGTTGACACGTTCCGTCTAGAAAACAATAATATTGTTGTTGAACGCACGTTCAAGTCCGAAACAAGCAAGCCAGTTCCGAAGCCCATTGTAACATTTGAGCACGCTTTTCATCCTTTTCCAGAAATTTTGGGCGAAATTGAGAAAGCCGGATTCACTCAGCCATCTCCTATTCAAGCACAAGCTTGGCCAGTTTTATTAAGTGGCGAAGATTTGATTGGAATTGCTCAAACTGGAACAGGAAAAACTTTAGCATTTCTTTTACCAGCACTTATTCATATTGATGGTCAAATAAGCAAAAGAAGTGAACGGTTGGGACCGGCTGTGTTAGTCATGGCTCCAACTCGAGAACTAGCTTTACAGATTGATAAAGAAGTTAAAAAATATGAATATAGAGGAATTACTGCGTAAGTAACTTTTTTTTCAATTTTAACGTTTTTTTTTCTTTTTTGTTTATTCAGTAAAATGAGTTATTTGTTACATGAATAACTGAAATGATTCTGTTCAATTCTTTTCAAATGTCCAAACTAATATCTCATGAAAATATACTATTTATTAAAAGTCGCCGATTATTGGGTTTTCATTCGAGTTTTGTCACCAGTGAGAAAAGTCATCAGGAGTAGGATTTTTACATTATCATTGCTCTGAACACGAAAATTGACTGCATTTTTTTGGCTAATATTGCTTTTAGTACATTGTCAGTTTCATCTAACAGACTCGCTGTCATTTGAGAATTTTATAACAGGTTGATTGCGTTTGTTCATTATTGTAGTGCGGTATATAAAAACTGCAAAAGTTTAAGATTTGCGAGAAGCATATTGTTGTTAATTTTTGTTTGTTTTAAAATGCTAAAAATGGCATACGTAACTCAAGATTAGGATCATTTTTAGAAGGAGAAAACACAGACATCACAATTTGGCGCGGGAACGGGCCTGGGGGACCGGTGCATATTTAGATGTAGACGCTTGCGCAAGCAACCGGCGTTTATTATAAGTGTGGTATTAGTTGTATTTTAAAAAAAACGTAAACGTTTGTTTACGTTTGAGTATTGTTACGCTAAAAATGTCGTCTCGTGTTGATTGGATTTCATTATCTATAACAAAGTGACTTTTTCTTCAAAATTGTCTAAAATAGAGTTTAGGCGAAGATCGGCAGGGGACTTTTTGTTACTCTACTAGTAGTATACGAAAAAGCCACTTCTTCCAAAACACACATTCCACCAAGAATGCAAGTAACTTGGTTACAAAAGTAACAAGTTACTGAAATGAATGTTCTGGACAACCAGAAACGTGTTTATTTTGCTGCAATAGCATTCATAAAAAATAGTTGGTACTTTCCGAGCTAAATAAATTGTTTTTTTGAACATTATATTCAGATCACATTTTTTTTTATTTATAATTACATTTATACTAATAAAACATAATAAAGATGTTTGATGTTTTTAACTAAATCTGTACAGAATAGTAAGCTGCCTGACACATTAAAAACTCTTTAACACAAAACCTGATTCCAAAACGGATGATAACAGTAAGTTCTTACATGTTTTACTTTCAATAATTGACCTTAAACCGTTTACAATTAATATCATAAAACTATAAAAATTGAAAAACAAATTACGTCATTACCGGGCCCCGAAGACCGGTATCACATCATGTCCGCGTCAAATCACCGGTCCCAGGGGAACGGTAACGCACAGTTGCAGAGTTTCTATATTTCAGAAACGCAGTCAACCTGTTAATAAAATTTTATGAAAAATAGTGTTTGTTCAAAAAACAATAACTTTGTATTTTTTTCACTTTTTGTTTCTTAAATCCGTGTCATGCAAACATGATTTAAACAGCTTCTTCTATGTTATTATTAATTCCTGTTAAAAAACTAGGATATTACAAGTTTTAGAGATTATTTAATTTATTTATGGATGCTATTAATGACAGTTTTAAATAAATCAAGACACTAGATCAGAGCAGCTTTAATAACCGAATTAAATGTGAATTTACAATTCCACAATTTTTGAATCCAGATTTTTGGTATATAATAATTAGTCGATGTTAGAGATTTCTTTTTGTGGTCACATTTTTATACAGTGGCATTTTGTAAAGATTAATTTTATATTTATTTTTGCAGCGTTTGTGTTTACGGAGGTGGTAACAGAAGAGAACAAATTAAAATAGTAACTGAAGGTGTAGATATTGTGATAGCGACACCAGGTCGACTTAATGATTTAGTGGAAGCAGGTCATTTAAATGTTAAATATGTCACATACGTTGTTTTGGATGAAGCTGATCGTATGTTAGATATGGGCTTTGAACCGCAAATTCGTAAAGTTATGTACAGTATTAGACCGTCGCGACAAACGATAATGACTAGTGCAACATGGCCTCTTGGCGTCCGCAGATTAGCACAGTCTTATATGGTTGATCCTATACAAGTTTATGTTGGTACTCTCGATTTGGCTGCTACGCATACAGTTACTCAAATTATTGAATTGATGCCAGATGACGATCAGGAGAAATTCAAATTTGTAAGTATGTACTTTGAGAATACAGGACATCCATAAATAGCTTTTATTGTCAATAGTTTATGGAGTTTGTTCACAATCTGGATCCAACTGAGAAAATTATAGTATTCTGCGGAAAAAAATCAAGAGCTGATGAATTATCTTCAGAATTAGCTATGGCAGGCGTCCAATGTCAAACAATTCATGGCGATCGAGATCAATGTGACCGAGAGCAGGCATTACTGGACATTCAAGATGGTACAGTACAAATTCTTATTGCAACTGATGTCGCTTCCCGTGGTATAGACATAGAAGATATTACGTGAGTACATCTTACCTTTTTTTTTTAAATACAAATAATTTGAAACACTTTAGGGTTTTTAAAACAGTACTATCTTGAAGTACGGTAATTAGGAGTTTCGCAATTTTCAATATGGCACTGTATGTAGTGTAGCGCTAAATTGATACTGAATTGTTCATGATTGGTTTATCTATCCAATCGGTTTCCAAAATTGAGATAAGTTTAGTAGTATCTAGGTCAAACCCATTTATAGTCGACGACGGTGTGTCTCATAGTTGCGTAACATAACCAATCAGATCCTTTAGGTGGAAAAATATGGATTAGACATAGTTTTAATAAAGCGTTCAATTCCATACCGGTCATTTTAAAATGCTAATCCGTTGACAAGTTATAAAATTGTAAAGTTATTTTTTTTCTTATTTTAAACATATCTGACGCCGCGAATATATAGTTTATAACATTAATATGCATGGCACAAACTTCAACAATTACTGTTAATAAGACTAGGCTATATACTATTGTTACTACATTGAGTTTTTTACTCTTGCAGTCATGTTGTCAATTATGATTTTCCACGTAATATAGAAGAATACGTTCACCGGGTTGGACGAACGGGGCGTGCTGGAAAATGTGGAAAGTCAATAAGCTATGTAACACGTTCGGATTGGGGTCAAGCCAAAGATTTAATTGCAATTTTGGAAGAAGCCGAACAGTATGTTCCTGAAGAAATATATAGCATGGCAGAACGATATACAGCCTGGAAAGAAAAGAAAGATGCTTCTCGTCCTCAAGGTCGAGGTGGAAGGGGTGGGGGAAGGAGATGGTAGTCTTATTATTAAATTAAACGCTTTCCTGTTAGTCTCTATGGAATCTCTTTTTTTGTTATTTTTGTAATATTTATCAAGGTTTTGACAAATTAAACTTTTTTAAATGTCTATTTTACTTTTTGTTCCTTTTACTGTAAGAATTACTAAAGCTTCTACAATATTTAACACCTTAACAAGATGGAGTCGTCATTGTCATAAAGCGGAACCAATTCAAATACCAGGAGTAATTCCAGTTGAAGAGAATAACTTAACCTTATTATTTATTTTTCTGTCTGGTTTGATATTATTTTTAGTTTTCTTGGGTATATTTTCTGGATGAAGAAGTTAAAAAAGTATACCACTTAATTGTTCTAGGTTTAATTAAAGGTCTATTAGGGCTTTTCTGTTGGAATAAAGTGGGAAGTTATGGCTTAGATCTCTTAGTAGAATTGCCTAGACCCTTATCTGAGTATCAAGAAACATCATTGAAGGACCGACAAGTAGTATATGACGTTGCAGGTTGGCCCATACATCCAGATACTTTGAAAAAAACTGTCAAGGCTTTACCCAAGTAAAAACAATTTTAAAAAATAGGATGAGTCAGTAAAAATCATTATGTTGTGAATTCAATTGATTTTCTTGCAAAACATTTTGATTAAGTTTGTTAATTTATTGACGCATCTTAATTTTCTTCATTTAATTGACGATTTTTGTTTAAGTCAACTTGAGTTTTGTTTAAACTTGATATTTTTTCTGGCTTATCCTATGGCTGCCGCAATTTATTTGTGTTCTTTGTGTTGCTGCATTCGAGCTATTGGTAAATCTCATGAAAATACTTGTTTTAAGCATGTTAACATCGTTAAAATTATACAACCTTTGGGAGCAAAAAAAGTAACTTTTTTTTATCTGTATAGAAGGTGATCAAACAATTTTTTTAGAAGCAACGTTTAAAAAACGAGAAAAAACTTGACGTTTATAAAGAGCCTAAAAACGAGGAAAAAGACACAAGGTATGTTCTCGATGCGATGAAAAAAAGTAAAGAATCGATTCATGAGTTGCAAATAAATGTTGAACCATGTATTTGTTATAAAAAATAGACAAAATGCAATTATTACTATTATCAGATTAATTACTTCAATTGCCTAACTGACATACTGTCTAACTTAATACCGTGCCAAATCTATCCACAATTTGATATAGTTATGTTATACATTTATGTGGTTATGCCAATGTCCACATTTTTTCTTGTACAGGTTGTAGTGCGCAAATTTTGTAATTTTTTACACTTCATACAACTTATTGTTATATGGTATGTCACAAAAAAAGCAGCAATATAAAATTTATAGAAAACCTTTTAGTAAATTTTACATCATGGGAAACTGCCTTTAGAGCCACCCAATCGAAAAATATGTGGCTTTATAAAGGCACCTCAATAAATACAATCAAACTTTGAAAGATAATGGATTGCGATCGAATATCGCCATTAAGTCATCGCGAGAAAATGCTACCTGTTTACGTTGTTTAGCTAAAATGTATTAGGTAATAATCTATCAAACAGAATTATTATGTTTTGTCAATAGTATATTAGATATTTTCTTTCTGAGCATTACATGAAGATTCGGTTTTGACTTATAATATATAAGGATTTATTCTCTACAAATACGCAGCTTATGGCATAATTATTCTAATTTGTTAAAATTTTCATAATTTCAATCATCGCAATATTTTTATCTCTTTCGGCTTTTTTGGCTAACATGACGGCCACTAATTCTCCAAACATTTCTTCTGGAGTTCTGGAATATGTTTCTGTAATTTTTTCTCTCTTTTCTGGAACTTCTTCACTATTATAACTCGCAGATCTTTTTCTTTCTGAACTCCCTGTTCCTGAATCGAAAGAACTGTCTTGAATGTCACAATTAAAGTCTTCAGTTTTTACTATAGGGCTTATATCATTGGAGGAAGAATCTTGAATTGAGTTGTCGTCGAAACTGTTGTGAAATGAAAATTTTTCATCTTGTGGCGTTGTGTAGACAGTTATGTCCGGCTCGCAGTTTTTCTTTCGGTATTGTATGACTTTATCTGAAATTAATTGTATATGTATATAACAATCACAGGAATTGAATCTTTTGAATTATCCCCATAAACATTAGACTTTCAACTTTTCATTGGGTTACCAATATTGTACTATCAATACAAATAGTATGATTATTGAAATATACCACTTTCAAATAAAAAAAAAGTAAAAACAACTGAATTGAAAACCATTTCCTTGCCAGTATTTATAATAATTAAACTAATTAAAAATTCGAAAAAACCGACTTCAATATGATTGATTATTATTTTATTTATTTTACACTTTTTATTTTTTAGCAAGCTGAATATCTAATTTATCACCGGTTTTTGCAGTTTTAACAGTCATTGGTTATTACTGTTTTGATTTTTATTTGTGACAAAATATAAATAAAATTAATGTCGCTGTAAAACACGAACATAAAACTGATTTGGTTTATACCAATCAAAACCCATCCTTATTGACCCAACTCTATTAATGTAGAGATATTATCTCTAATGCCGACATGATATCAGTGACTTTAACAATCAAAACATGGAAGCACTTGACTTTATAACTTGAATTGGAATAACTTTAAATAGGAATCACTACATATTATATTTTGAGTTAGTACCAGATTCTAGAGTAAATTGAGGCCCACCCGAATCAGAGTAAATTCATTCAAAACAAGATTGATTTATTTAACCACGTTAGTTAACCACAACACTATTCTGAATTTTAATTGTTAAATCGTACTGATGAGTGGAAATGAGCATGAAAGTCTGCAAGTGTTTGTATTGACTAAATTTGAATAATTTGCTTATTACGCTTTCACGTGTTAACTACGTTATAAAATTTTGCAGACACGTTGTCAGGTGTACAGAAAGAACATTGGGTATCTAACATTCAGAGAAAAACTCTTTCCAAATGATAGAAAAATAAAATACTCAATATTCTGAAATTCGGGAGAAGGCTTTAAAGCAAAATATACTGGAAGAACAACCAAGTTAGTGTATTGGACGACGCCACCTACATATATCTATATTTATCTTAATAAATATATATATATAACAAAAAAGTTATTAAAATATTAAATTGTCATCGGCCTAAGGACATGAACGCCAGAGAAGCAGCCATTAGTATTCCATAAAGATTAAAGCGACCAAAGCTATATTATTTTGTGAATACAGACCACTTAATAAGCTATAAAATTGAGAGTGTCATTTGACGGGACCTACCTAAGTAGATAGTCTAAGGCTAAGGCTGCTAATAAATGTATTGTAATTTTTGTGTGTCAACAGATGGCATTGCATAGTGGCAAATATTAAGATCATCATAGAAGATCAGTCATATATTGCTGTCCTTTACAAAAATTAAATTTTTAAAATAAAGTCAGAGTGGTTTTTTTACTTCTTACGCGTATCTCTTAAAAAATTAAACTTAGTTGGCGCCACCTGTAGCGTAGAGTCTAGTGACCTTAGCTTAACAATACTAAGCGTAGAATAACGCTTGGTAACAGGACACATGAAATATATTACCTAGAAATGTCATATCATCAAGAAATTCCCATTTTCCATCGCCTTCGTAATATTTATTTCTTTGTCGAATGTACTTTTCCCGCAGCCCTTTCCATCGTGTCATGCATATATTGACATCTTTATTCATGGCTTGAGCTATACTCCTCCATAATTGGTATTTGACTTGTTTACTGGGATATCCATTACTTTTTCTATCCCAAATAGGACTGGATTTACGAACCAATGCTATCAAAGATTTATCAAAATCGCTGTAATTCTCTGCCATTTGTGCAAAAATAGGATCTTCATTGATGGCAAGTCGTTTAATAGGTTCTGGTTTAGCCAGTGGAATTTCATTTTCGTAACTAAGTGATTGTTTTCGTAAAATTATGTGAGGGTCCAAAAAAGACAGACTTTCCAAGTATTGCCAGGGCATATATTTTTCTCCATACATTGTCTGCTTTTCTCTTTCTCGAACATACTTCTCTCTTAAACTTTTAAAATTGTCCTTGCAAGAATTTGCTGTAATTTTGTTATTATTGCCAATTAATTAACTACTTAATTAAGCTAACCTGTAGTGTTCATTATCTCTCCTATACGTTGCCAAGCCTCATTTTTTAGATTTTGTTCTCGGAACGTTACACAGCTTCTGTCCCAAACTTGTGGAAACTCTTTGATAACCCCAACGAGTTTAGTGTGATCCATAATTTTTGTCCTAATTTTGAGGTTAAATTCACAATTTCACTCAAAACTACAAAACTATACATAAACTAACAACACTTGTATATTATTATTGAAAAAAAATGTTTGTATTCTCTACTTTAACGCGATAAACGCTGGAAAACACATATTTCGATTTAGTCAATACTGCTACGCCAAGTTAATTAGATTCCATTAAATTAAGGAATGGCTGCTCTTGCGTTCTCTCTCTAGCTTCAGTGACACTCATAGCATTGTCTTTGTCGCACACTTAATTAGTAATTTATCTCCTCCCATTCGTTTACTTTATTGTAATTAACTTTATTAACTTTGTTCCGTAGACCTTGAAATCATTGAATTGTATAGTAAAGTGGGGAAAAAACGATTTATATCGATTATTTAAAATATTACTACCATAAATCAAATTAAATTTGTTAAATAAAAATCAATATTTTCCTCCATGCTTCATAATGCTCCAGCTGCCTGGTAATTAATATAGCCAAGCTTAACGTATAATTAAACATATTTTAATCATTGATTAAGCGATTTTGAACTTAAATCAATGCTTTTAGTATTTATTGTTAAAATGTCTATTAAATAACTAATTATGTTTTGTTTTAATTAATTATCTGCGCACTTGCTCCTTTATTAGAATAAAATTTTTTTTTGGCAATTAAAGCATCAAAAAATGTTTAATCAAACGGCATTCATTATAAAATAACATACTAATTAAAAATAAAAACTTTATACTTCGTTTTAGGTAAGTATACTTTAATTAAACCCAAATCACGTAATTAAAAAAAAATGTAAATGTTTCAAATTGTTTACGAAATATTTTTTATTATTTTAATTAGTGCTTAAAATATTATAAATTTGTATAGATAATGAATATTGTAGGTCAAAGTTTCATGAATAATTACTATCTATATAATCAATATTGAACATAATGAATAAAATATAGATGTAGGCAGGACCAAAGAGATATTTGTACAATCCAATTGGCCATTTTTAAATTTTGTTGAGAAATTACAAATACAATAAATTTATCGACTACTTAAATTGTTTAATCACTCTAAAAATATTAATTATATATTATGGTAATTTATAGAACATTTATCATACCTACCCAGATTTCTAATTGTAATTAGCTATGTTAAGTTTCCTTAATTAACGTTTAAAGTGAAATTAGCTTCTTTTCTTACTTTATAAGTTCTTACTATGAGTGTAAAAAATATATAAGTAGATAGGTACTTATGTGTACTGTGCTGTAGTGTGAACGCGGTCGTAGTACTATGAAAAAAAATTAAAAACATAGCTATTTATTTATGTATACAGGATTATTATTATATTAATTAATGCTTTAATTTTAGGACTTTTATTGATTAATCTTATAGTTGAAAGTTTTGGGCAAGATCAGTGCTTAAAATTGCAATAGAAGGGCTGCACGTCAAAAATAAAATTAAACTAAGTCTGCTTGGAGTTTGGAAACAATTTTTTTAGAATACGTATTTTTCTAAGCGCAGTCATTTTTTTCATTCCAAAGGTCTCTAACGTGCTTAAAGTAGTTTTTACTTCAAAACATTATAGTTGAAAAAAACATATACATTTCAACGTAGTAATATATCTAAAAATAAAATTTTTATTTATCCTTGCTCTCTTGTATGAAAAAAAAGATTATTATTTATTTATAACTGAACGTAGCACGTATGATACTTTTAAGTAAAAGAATACAATAATTATTTATGTTATAGGTAGTGTATAATGATTTATAATATTTAGAAAACAAGTTAATAAAATATTATTTACACAAAAAAAAGGTTGCATTAGCCGGGAATCAAACCCCGGTGGTCTGCTTGGCAGGCGATCATTCTACCAATGGCAATGACCGACGCTTATAAACATTCTAGGTTATGTATCAGATCGTGACGATCACGCAGGTGCAGTGGTTTTTTCCCATTTCAAAAGTGTTTAACGTGCCTGAAATGGAAATTTTTATATTAAAAATGATTTAAGGTAAGCCTCTATTTACAAATACGCAAAAATAAAATACTAAGATGGCACTTTTGTTTGTTAATTGACCATAAAAAAGCAACTACTTTACTTGAACTCTATTGTTGAATAAAGTTTAATTGCAATTATTATAAGTTTATGTAAAGAAAATCTAACCATTTGCATATTGATTGAAAATTGAAGCGCAGTACTGACTGAAAAAATATCTATACGACTTTCTTATTTATAGCAGTTGCAAATCGCTAATTTCTCGACAACTAATACTGTTTTGCATTCTACAATCAATTTTGGTTTTAAACATGATGCCACTTGCGCAAAAAAATAGTTGACAGAAAGTAAAAATTCAACATGGAAAAGTCAATTTCCCTAAAAGTTTCTAGGGTGTTATTTCTTGTTGACATAAATATACAGTGCGTTCATAAACTATTTAGATCTATTCTTGCTGTTAAATTTTAAACGTGTATCAATTTTTTTATTAGTTTATACGCAGAACGTATAATATTATCATTAAAACTTTAGAGTTGTTAGCTAGAATAGCAATCTACGTTTTCGTCGTTTTCAACATAGAAATAGGTTTTTATGATAAACTGATTTTACACAAGATATAAATTCCATCTTTTAAAATAATTAAAAGAAAATGACTGTTATAGCACTGCTAGTTACAGAAAAAAAAATTTTTTTCTCTAATAGAATCCTACGTAAAAATGTAAAGTGACAATTTTTTTATATACAACATTTTCTGTTTATTCTTTCTGCAACCAACTGTAACTAATTAGCAAACAGACCTATATACAACCTTAACTTGCGTAGCCGTTTTTGTTTTTTTATTAAATATTCTTGACTTATAAAAAACTTAAACATCAACCACGTAATCACTAGAAAAAATAATAGCTATAAGATAGATGACCGATCAAGAGCGATTTCTTAAAATTGGCAATATATTTTGCGCTCGCATCACATCACAGTTTGTGCGTTCCACTAAGCGCTCACGACGATCAAAATGCTCCTTTAGCCATTCCACATACCGACCGCGGTCGTTGTGGTCACGGCGAAAACGTCACTCATGACGTCATGACTAATGCTCACGCAAGGCTCACAACGACCCATCTAAACTATGCATCTAAAGAGGTGGGTCGTTGTGGACGTTGAGAATAATTCGGCGCAATTTTTGAAATTGTTTTTGAAATATGATATTCAAAGCTTAAAAATGGCGACAAGAAAAGTTTCTGGAGCTTTATTGCGATGCATCAGCAAATATCCAACTGCTGTCAAAGCCATTTCGATTATATTTAAACTTCAGTTGTTTGATAACTTCACCAAAATTAATTATAAAATATTCAATTATTCTTCATTTTTAACATAAATAAATTTAAGTCACAAATATTAAAATTTATTGTTTAGGATAACCCAACCTCCTTAAACTTCTACTATTTTCAAACTTGCCATTTGTAATATTTACATGAACGCCCAAAACGCTCCATAATCCATTCCACTTGAGTTGACGACAGTAACGTTTACAATCAAGTGGAATGGGGAAAACAGCGGTCGTGAGCGTGATCGTTGTGAGCGCTTAGTGGAACGCACCCAGTATCACACATAAGATTTTTTTGACAATTCATCTTTTATTTGAAATTACGACTTTAATGCTATTCAAATTCCTCTTTTAAGCACAGCTCACTAAATTTTCCGTTTACACAACTCTAAATTCAAAATGTTTGTCTTACTTTCTGTATAGAGTAGTAACCTTCTGTAATCATTATTGACACTACTTAATGACATTTCAAATATCATTCAGTATTTGCTGTTTTGCTTATTTTCAAATTGGGTTTATTGTGCAACAAGGGCATAGTTATAAAATCACTAATAATAAAGCATTTTTATAAATAGTGTGTCGATCTAGTGATCTTATGACAGCTTAAAGTTACTAAATTAACTCACTACGTGTTTAGGTACCGCCATTAGTAACTTTTATGTCTATCCTTATCGCAGCGTAACTCCAATTTTGTTACAAACAAAACAACGTGACGTTTATGAAATGTTGAAGTGTCAGTGACAAAAAAGTGTCAAAGTTTTTGTTTAAAAACAAGCCTAAAGTCAAATTCCTGACGTCAGTAAAACAACGTGACGTCCTGACTCGTTTTACGCACAATTTTATGAAAAAGCGGTGTCAACATTGTTACCAAGACTTGTCAATTTATACTAACCTAACTTTTGTCTGGCTAACAAAATTTTTCCTCAACGGCGTGCAAATCTTGTTTCGTTTGGAGCGCAAAGTTTTCTTTCCATGGCAACTGATTTCACATTTTCCTCAGCTATTCCTACTCTTCAGACATTCCGGTGCTTGTGTGAAGTTATGTAAACCGAGACAATTTATTGACACTGACACTATTGACAGTTAAATTGGCAGCAGTTTAATGAAAATGCACCGAAAGTTGGTATATTGTATGTAGAGTTTTTTCCGATGTGCGCGCATCCGTTTCTGCAAAAAGAATTGAGTATAGTAATCTTTTAGTTTCATTTACGATATTTGCATTTTCGATCTTTTGTTAACGGCAAAAGCATGGATGTGTCAATTTCTAATGGTGCTACCTGAACACGTAGTGTGTTGCTGCTTTTTAAGCGCCATCTATAGTGTAAATGTGTAACTTATTTGACCCACGTGACCACGATGTTCTTCATCACTCTTCAAGTTGTTACGGTTACGGTACCCTAGCAACGGGTTGACGGGTCCCGATTCGATAGAACAAATGCAACAGATTGGTTAACCTGTCTGTTGACTGTTGTGCAAATTCCCGCTTTATTCAGTATGTTTTTTTTTTTGTAAAAACAGTGTTCAAAGCAATTAAAATTTCCAGTTCAATATGACGTAAACGAATGAAGAGGATGTGACGCATCTATCACTACAATTCGGTGGTTTTTAAGCTGGAAAATGTTGGTGTTTTAATAGAAAAAAAAAGGTGATTCGATTAGTGCTTGTGATTTTATTGGCGAGAGTTTGATTATTAGATAAATGAATCAATTGTAGCTGGATATTGCTGATAAGTGGAAAATATGGTTTGATTAGGTTATAATTTTGTCTCCAAGGCCCCTTAATGGAGATTGTTGATAATTTTTTGGTAATAGCCTGCGGTCAAAAATCGGGCGAAGCGTTTGTTCGTTTGGTTAAATACAAAAGTTTTGCCACCATTTTTTCTTTCTTGCTCGTTTCGCTTCAGTGGCTACAATAATGAAGGACACGTCATAATCTGCGTCTCGCTCTCGACAGATAGATCAGACAAGGATGTCCTTATCAAAGCAGCATCTTGTGATGCACTTGCGCAAACGACTTGAAACTTTTCTCAGAAACTTTTCAAGGCTACTTGATCCTTCAGCGGCCATTGTTGGAATTCGATGAAGACGCTTTGCTTTGTGTGTTTGGTTTTGTGGTATAATTCTTCGAGGTTCATCATTTGAAAGGCGAAATCCTATTTAAAAGCAAAGAGAAATCATCGAGACCGGTGACGGAACCACCTGTTGCTGAGACTCCAAGCCGCGTGCGGCGCAAACCCGGACTCCCTTGTTCTTTTAGTGTAAACAACCTCTGTTTCGCTCATTTTGCAACTTTTTCTTTGTAAGTTCTGTTTTTTATATATCAATAATACTATGTTTATTTTATTATGAATCATATTACTTTAATTTTAATTGGTTTTGTTTAGAATATTTCAAGAATTATTTTTGATTCGTTCTTAGTGGGTTTGGGTCTAGTGGCACGTTTTTTTGATTCCGTGACTAGATCCACACTCATTAAAAAAGCTTCAAATCTCCATCGTTTCAAGGAAGAAGAAGAAGAAGAAGAAATGTTATCCAACACCTGAATAGAAAGAACATTTACCTTTCCACGAGAAAAGAAAACGCTGTGTCGACGATTTTGGGTCTAGTCCACGTTTTATTAATCCGTGACTAGATCCATACTCGTCTATGAAGGTTTTCGTACACATTCAAATCTTCAGGTTTTTGGTAAAGTACATATATCTATATTTTTACAATTAGCAGGTAATAGTATTTAGTGTTGATGTTTTAAAAAATTCTGTATTCGGCATCTTGTGACTTATTATGTCTTGAAATTAGAGCTTTTTGGAGATTGTAGACAGACTTTTGTCACTTTTTGATGATCCTAACATTTCTTTTTTTGTCGACCTTGCTTCTGGTCTGCCATTAAAAGGGCAATACTATCAATAACAAATTTTTTGTTTTTCTTTTTCGGCGCTACGCTTATATCTTGAACAGCAGGACTTCAGGACATCTAAGTTTTAAAAGCTCCTTGTTTAAAGCGAAATTGTTCAATATCGAGTCTTTCAATTTTTAAACGTAAAGTCGAAAAAATGCTTTGTCTCAGCATAAAGTTGGCAATGAATTGCAAAGAGGTATCTTTAGGTGGTTTTGAGAGTTGTTCATTTTCGTAGAACTAAAATGTTATTTGAGTTTTTTTAGTTCGGTAACTATTTGATTTATTAGTGATTTTGACGTTCTTTTCACATTTTGATGTTTCAATAGCAATTATTTTTGAATGAAGTAGGTCTGAGTTTGACATAATGTTACTTAATTTTGTTTACAATTGTTTATATTGACGTAGTTTATTTCAAAATTTGTGGTGTATTTGTGCTAAAAGAGATTAAAACTCGTTTCCGGGTGCCAAAACGCGACAATTCATTTCTGTAATGTTTTTGTTTTCATTATGTAAGGGTTTTTTTGGCGGAAAACGCTTGAGACCTCCTTGGATAGTTCTTGCAGGTAGGTCAAGTATTCCAGAGAAGCAAACCCTTATCTTTCTCTATGCAAACACAGATTTTGGTGTGTTATTAATTTTATCCTCTGGAATAGGCATAACTATTCATAAATCAAAATGGCGTATTTAACTTTTTGAAAATTTTTCAGCAATTTTAAACTAGAAAAGTGCCTAAATTTACATTTTCTTTCATTATACAAATTTTTTAAGAGCGCTTTTATGCGTTTTTTTCAAATAAAAATTAAATTATTTTAAAGGAATGGTGTCATGTTTGTACTTTCGCTGAAGTAGGTTACTGATCTACCTAAGCGCCTATTAGAAAAAGAATTTTAAATGCAAAAATTTGAATTTTAAAAGTGCTATAGTATTTATTTGATTTAAAGCGATTAGTCAGGATAGCCAACGTAATTTTATTTCTTTTAATAGCTGCCAACTGTCAATGTGTCATATTTTTAAAAATTACTATGTTTTCTATTGTACGTTTAACAAAGATTGTCATCACAGTAAGCTGTAGAATATTACAGTATCCATGATGCAAAGTTACATTTAAATTGCATGTATTTGAGCAAATGATGCGCCCTACTCCTGCCTTTAATTACTGTTTAATTAATACTTTTTTGTAATTAATTATTTTTGCTGACTTATGTAATCTTAGTAAATATGATAAATCGTGTTGAAAATAAGCCAATTTTATTCTCACCAAATAATTTGATAGCCCTTATCAGTAAATTAAAAAAGAGTTGAATGTCATTTGTGAGAATATTATAAAACATTTATTTTCAAATACATAAGAAACGCATAGAAATGGTATTGAAATTAAATCAGTCTATTTTAGTTTTACATTTTTTATTGAAATTATGTTATGATTAATTTTACATGTTTTAATTAAAAACAGTTTTTTTTTGTATGTTATTATAATAGGTATCTTGTAAATCCATAGTAGCAACTGTTTTGTAGTTTTTTATGTCATTTTTTCTGTTGTTTTACGGCAGCACAGCAATACGGTGTCATGTATTTAAGTATAAATAAAATGTAAGTAATCTTTTGTAAGAGAGTAAAATTTACTACGTGTTTTAGATATTATGTTTTATCTGTGACCTCATATTAATCTATGTTACATATTAATTTTTTGTAAAACAAATATTTAAAAAACAAATCAATTTCATCATCTCGACCTTTTCTTTTCAATTAAAGCATTTATAATGATTTCAGATATATGTTGTTTGTCATTTATATTTATTGCAACTTTACATAAAATTACAATAAATATATAATAAAAGCAGCGTTTATTTTGAATTTTGTAGTTGTCAGGTGGCTATATTGTTTTCTGAAGAGAAGGAACAGATGTGAGATTGTCATAGCAAACATTTTTTTGATTTTGCAAATGTTAGCGTTTTCTTATTATTTAGACAGTGGATTAGGCCTACTGGGGACACCACTATAAAAAAAACGCACCATTCACTGTACCTCTTTAAGGTGGTGTGGAAATCAGTGAAATATATTTGTGATTAAGCAGTGTATGACAAATAAAAACTTTTAATAATAATTTATTTTAGATTAAGATTTATTAGCTTTCCAGGTTAACGAATGATTAGAGAACGTATGTCCAATGACAGTTCTTACTTATGTCTAAAAATAAATTACAAAAAGTAGTACTAGTTTAAAATTGTTAAAAATAGTTCTAATTGACAATTGAACACAAAATTTTGTCAATAAAATTTTACTACCGCAACTGTATTTGTTTGGAAAATGGATATACTCCAGATCTGCATGCATTGCGGATTTAATTCATGATTATAATTATTTAAGACCATCAAATAATCTAGTTTATTTATTCTGTATGAATAATACCATTCAAAATCTGTTTCCACATAAATAATAAAAAATGATTGTGACTTTAAATTTGCTGGACTTGCTTGATTTTAAAGCGCTTTCTATTTGGTTACAATTTTCGTCATTACCCTAGCATACTTTGTGCTTGAGAAGTACAGCGTGGTCAACAATGTTTGGATTGGCAATCCTACATTTTATTTTAGAATGGTACATCTGCAACCTTTTCCTGTTGTTGACGGGTGACACCTTTGACATTGACTACATCATTGACAGATGCTAATTAAAAAGTTAGTCGTGGTGACATAACCTACAATTTTTCAAAAAATATGTCAAATATTTGTTATACAAGCGCATCTGGTTACAGTGTTGCAACTAAGCAAATAAAAAAGGTTTTTAAAAAGCGTTGCCAACTCAAACATGAATTAGTTGACCATGCTGTAGAAGATAATTTTTTAATGACATTGTTGTAAAATTGAATATCATTAAATGACGGATTTTTTAAAATGACAATTGACAATTATAACTGACTTTAACCTAAAATATTAAAATTACCGCTGTCAACTCGTGCTGTCACAACATGCTACTTTTTAGGTAAATAATGTATCGAGTTATTAGTTTACAATTATTCCAGACTTTAAAACACAGTGTTAAATATTTTTGTCAATTAGCTAAACTCACCAGTGAAGAACGAGTCGAATATTTACGTAAAATGGCTTTACCGAAAAGTCGTGAAAACCCTGTTATTTTCAAATTGGATTCACCCGATTTCCACTCTCTTTTCACCCAGGAGCTTAGAGCCCTTTCGTCTCTTTTTAAAAAATACAATTACGAGATCCGAATAGCCGGTGGTGCAGTCCGTGATTTACTGTCTGGCTTGAGACCAAAAGATCTGGATTTTGCAACAACCGCTACTCCTGAGCAAATGAAAAAGTTATTTACGGAAGAAGGTGTCAGACTGATTAACATGAATGGTGAGAAGCATGGGACGATTACTCCAAGGATAAACGATAAAGAAAATTTTGAAATAACGACGTTACGAATTGATGTATTAACTGATGGGAGACATGCGGAAGTACAATTTACCACTGATTGGTTATTGGATTCCCTTCGGAGGGATCTCACAATAAATTCCATGTTTTTGGGTCTCGATGGTTCTCTGTACGATTACTTCTATGGCTACGACGATTTAAAAGCCAATAAAGTGAGATTTGTTGGTGATGTTGGCACTCGAATCCGAGAAGATTATTTAAGAATTCTTCGATATTTTAGATTTTATGGTAGGATTGCAAAAGAACCAGATAGACATGATGAAGAAACTTTGGCAGCTATTATTGAGAATGGATCTGGTTTAAAAAATATTTCTGGTGAACGAACTTGGATGGAATTGAAAAAAGTGCTGGAAAGCAAATATGCTGGTGATTTATTGTTAAGAATAATTAAATGTAATTTACACACTGCCATTGGTCTACCTGAAAGTCCTAATACTGAAGAATTGAAGCAAGTTTGGAAGCGCAGCTCCCACTTAGAACTCCATCCAATTACTCTTTTATCCTCTCTTTTAAATAAAGAAGAAGATGCTGTACAATTAAATGCTCGCTTAAAATTATCTGTTTTTGAACGAGACTTAGCTTTGTTTATTGTTGAACATCGTAAACCCAAACCTCATCAAAAACCATTAATGCCTTACCAACAGTTAGTATTGAAAATCAACAATAAAAATGCATTCCAATCTGTGATCGAAGTATTAAAGTATAATTTATCTCCATATTTGGATGAATTCAAAAACTGGACTATACCGAAATTCCCAGTTACAGGAAATATGCTCAAAGAAAGAGGAGTTGAAAGTGGTCGAAAAATGGGTTTAATAATTTCTGAATTACGCACAATTTGGGCAGATCATGAATACAAGATCGACGCCGACGAAGTACTAAAATACTTACCACAAGTGTTGGATGCGTTAGCAGAAAAAAAAAAGAATAAATCATAGAAATTTGGTTTTATTCTTTGAAAATAGATAAATAATAACAAAAAGACAGTAGCAATTTATGTACAACATAATAAAAGGGTATTCAAATTTTATGTCCTAATGAAAATGAATGAAATTATTTGTTACAGTTCATACATGCAGTTGCATTTTATTTCCTTAAAATTGTCAATCATTTAAATCAATTACTTCGTTGGGGTTGTTGTTTGTTGTTGAAGGGAATTGATTTTGACTTGTACCGGGGTATTGGGTACCATATTGGTTCAGCCATCTGAAAGTAACAGAATGTAAAGGTTTCTTTTTATAATTAAAACTTATTATGAATCAGGACAGTTTTTTTTGACCTAATACCAAATAAATAGTTATAAATCCTGTGTCGTTTAGAGTGCAAGGCTTAGTTTCCATGGCAAGTGATATCACAATTTTCTCTACTATTGTGAGTCTTTAAAGATTTCGGTACTTGTGTGTGGTTAGGTAAACCTAAACAATTTATTGACACTGACACTATTGACAGTTAAATTGGCAGCAGTTTCCTGAAAATGCACCGAAAGTTGCTATATTGTATGTAGGGTTTTGCCCGATGCGTGCGCTTAGGCTCTTCCAAAAAAATAGAGTATAATTTGTATATTTATCGTTTTTGGCTCATCTTTATAAAACCTCACAACATGCGATAGATATTATGTTCATTCATTCCTCTAGTTCGATGTTTTGTCCAAAGCCCTGTTTGTCGTTATCTGTTAAACACGTTGCCAAGAGAGGAACATACCGATAAAGTGGAATAGAAACCACTCAGTAAAAATGTGATTTAAAGTAGCTAATGTCGAACAAGGCAAAAATAAAACTCGTTTGCAGCCTTACTTCTTGGCGGTCATAAATCTAAAATAAAAAAGTATTGAATTACCTCTGCTGCAATTGTTGCTGTTGTAACATTCGTATTGCTTGTTCCCTATAGTATTGTTCCTTCAATTGCTGATTTCGAATAGCCTGCATCAACTGAATTTCTTGTTGAACTCTTCTATATAGCTGAAAAGGTAATTCATTGATAAAATATATTACAGAACATTTTATTTTTTTATTCACAACCTTTTTGAACTGAGAAAATAATACAAAACAAATTAACCAAAAAAACTTACGATTAAATCTCCTTTGGCCATTTGTTCTTGCAGTTGTAGTTGCATTGTAGGCACTAAGTTTTTAACTTCTGCCTCGCTGAGCGCAGGATTTTCTCTTCTAATTATATTAGCTAACGCATTTTCTATATGTATCATTGGATTATAGCTACTGCTTGCTGTGGCTGAAAACACATTATTTTGCCGTTTTAATTAAAGAGCAAGAGTAAAATGTAAACCATATATATTTATAAAAACATTTTTTTAACTTTGAACATAGTCTATACTAAATCCCTATGCTCAATGTAAAAAAGCACAGGTCAATGTATGTACTATATAATCAAGTAACCATACATTAATAATTAAAAAAAATGTAATCAACTGTATTCATTTATATCCTGCGAATCAAAGTATTAAAAAAGTGCAAAAAGTTTTTCAGTCAGGTATCCCGTTGAAAAAATCCATAATTTTTAAAATCGTATCAAATATTTCCATAGATTTGTGGTAAAACTAGTTCTTGAGCCAATACTAATGCATTGAACTGTTTTTTTTTAAATTGAACGTAGAAAATAGGTTTAGAGTTAAAAGAATGTACATGTATGTTGATCAACAAATAATATTATTGCCTTAACATAGAAAGAGAATACGAAAAGATTGCTACTTACAATGATTATGGCGAGCTTTCTTCTCGTTTTCAAATTCTTCCCATGCAGCTTTTCGTTCTTCTTCATTCAAACATTCTTCTTCTTTGTTTTCTAATAACGACTGATGTTCATGATAGCTATAAATCATATCTTCAAACTTCTGCAGAAGCTCACCAAGGAGAACATCTTTTGGTACTAGAGGAATTGGACGAACTTCCGGTGTAGGCTCAAAACTGAATGAAGTTATAATTAAAAAAAAAACTGTACATTGCCAAGTTTGATGCTTACTTATATAGTTCCATCAAATCATTTTGATTATAATGTCGATCAATTTGTTGTTCATCAACGACACGTTTCGATATAGCTTGTTTAGTGACTTGTCGTTCATAAATTTTCATTTCCATGGTGCCTTGCGTCACAAATCTATAGATGTAACACGGTTTCGTTTGTCCAAAACGATATACTCTATAGATACTTTGAATATCATGAGAAGGATTCCATGATACATCAAAAATAATTACACGGTTAGCAGCCACTAGATTGATACCTAATCCACCTGCTCTTGTTGATATTAGGAATAATCTGTAAGCACTCGCATTATATATCATTTGCAAAAGATAACATATGTAACTTATAACACACCTTGCTCTAGTATTTCCAGGATCATTAAAAATTTTACACCATAAAGCTCTATTATCACATGATGATGAACCATCTAAACGAAAATAATCCAAGCCTAAACACCACGAACCGCTAAAACCACCAACAGCGTCTAAATTTCCATCCTGTGTAGCATCATGTATTCGTGCTAAGAAGTACTCGATAATGTTAAGCGAATATAGCGACTGTGAAAAAACCAACCTGAAAATGTATTTGAGAAAGTTTAGGTTAAAACAAATCGTGTAATACCATTTTTTTTGCATATTGGATAGGTAAAGCAAAACTATTAATTAATCCATAAAATATGAGTTTCATAATATAATGAAACCAAATTATTTATATAATTAATTTTGAAATTCGAAAATATGGCAGCATTTCAAATTGATAAACTTTATTGCAGTTTGCCTCCATTTTGATACTCTAATAGATTCCTCACGCTACTGCATAAGTTTTGGTGCGGTTGGTTATAAGCTAATAAACTACCGAACTTCTTATTCTAAAAAAATTTTTAGATTGGCAAAACTTTACTTAACTTTTTACCTGCCTGTCAATAATATTGTGATTTGAAATTTGCAAACAGCAAAGTGAAGTGAACAATTGATGAAAAGTATATTTATATGAAATGTGGCATATAATAAGTGCACTGGTCTCGAAAGAACAACCGATTCCAATAAAGCAAAAGTACAGTTTATCTGTTACTTAACCTAAAAAGGTTAGTATAATAATAATGAAAAACCAAAAATTTTTGCCATTTCACGGATTTCGGAGGGCGTACATGTAAAGTTTTCTTCCATTTTTGAATTTTATGTTTGAGACAGGACTGGGACTTTTAGATAAAACAAAAGAAAAGACAAGTCGATAAATCTTTCATTTTTAAAATCAAGATACTGCCCACTCACTCCAAAAAACCCTAAATCGATCAAATTAAAAAAAAATGCCTAAAAACAGCATAAAAAAAGCAAATTACAAAAAATATATAAAAAACTCTTTTCATAAGACATTAAAGCAGTTATTCTTTAAAAAGTGAAAAATACTTTTAAATCCATTATTTTTTACTTACACTTTGTCTCCAATTTGCTCACATTCTTTAAGTATTTCAAATAACATCTTTAGTTTGGTTCCATGATGGATAACGTTTAATTCTTCGCCATCACAATAATCTTGCCACCACTCCTTTGCTTGTGGCTCTTGTATAACCTCAAGATCGAGATCTTCTCCTTTTTCTTTTGCTGCAGCACGGGCAGCTCGTGTTACTCTTTTACGCTGAACTGGTTCTTTAGAATTACCATCATCAGAACTAGAACCTGAACCCGATTTAGAACTTGGCGAACTTTCATCCTCATCATTATCATTTATAAAATCTTTTAACGATCCTTCAGACTCTTCTTCCGAATCATCTAACTTATCTTTAGCTAATTTATTTTCAATACTTTTATCCAAAAGCACTCTAGGATGAGTACAAATCCTTTGCAGTGATTGAAAATCAACGAAAAGAAAAGATGTTTTATTCGAACCATCTGAACTTTTCCTAGCGTAATAATTCTTATAATGACGGTATAATTTTATTTGTGTTTCGGTCAAGGTTAAGAATAGAACATATTCGTGCTTTGGTGGAAGATAGGGAGCTAACACAGAATAATCACGTCTTTGAACTATGCCGTCCAACAGTTTATGAAGAATATGAGAGCGCTTTCGCATTAGTTGAATGTCATGTAGTGTAGAATCAGTATACTGACCGTTAATGATAGGATTTACAAACCGATTAAGATATTCCTTGTATGTACCAAGAAGACTTGGTTTAATAAATTGAACCATACAAAAATATTCTTTTAGATTATTTTGAAGTGGTGTTCCAGTTAACACTATTCGGCGTAACGTTTTCAGACGATTCATTGCGACACTTAAGTTAGTTTTTTCGTTTTTAAGTAAATGTCCTTCGTCGCAGATCACGATATCTGGACCTAAAAAAAGCTTATTAGGATTTCTTTAATACAAACACAATATTTAAAAAAAAACCATAAACATTAAACGCATCGCTTTTCAAACAAATCCATTTCTTATTCAAATATAAAAACATTTTTAAAACAAAAACAAAATTAATTAATTATAACAGTAAAATCATTTCTAATTAAAAAAGTATTGAAAAAATAAGTTTTATTTGCATAAAGTTAACCATCGGTCAATACTATTGTCGCCTATCTCTCGAAGAACTTGGCTCCGTTTCAAAAACTCATTAACAATTGGTTTGATTTTCATAAATTGTTGTAATAACAGTAGCCATGCTGACAATGAGTATAAAAGAATGAAAAGTTTCTAAAGAGTGACCCAGCGCCAATATAAACATTATAATAAATAAGTCTTTTTTCGAATTTGAGTCTTTAATAAGCTTGACAAAGTGGTGGCTTCAAATAAGACTGCAAAACATTGTTTGCTAAAGAGACCTCGCTACATTCAGAAGTGTTAGGCTATTTCGGATGGAGCACATAAATTCTGATCTTTCTTATTATATAATTTATTTCTTGAAAGGTAAACAATTGATGCCAAACAAAAGTTTTATATTGAATTTGAAATCAAATGGCTTGTTGTTGTTACCAACCGTTATCAACAAAATTTCCCAGAACATAAAAAATATTTTTATTTAAAATTTAAAGAAAAAAGACGCAAATTCGAAAAAATAAAATAGCGTCAATCGTTATCTTTCAAAAGTGAGGGCGCACTCCTGACAAAAAACATAAAAGTAAGCCTAAATACTGCTAAAAGAACTTAATTTTGAATTGAGTTTTATAAATATAAACCACTAAAATCTAACAAAAAATTTATTTTAATGTTTTTACGTAAAAACTAAGTTAATTTTCCATTACTTATTTTTGTCACTTCAATCGATGAAATGTCAAATTCAAAATCAGTGAAACCGTCAGTCATTTTGACCGACCCGAAAGCAATCTAATAAAGTTTAGTGATCACTTTATGAGGAAATTTAAATAGAGTTTCGTAAAACTTTGTCGATATAGTTGGTATCCTCTTAATTCAAAACTAATTTATAAAAATCATAACGAACTTTACAACGCATAAATATAGACAATTCACAAAAACTTTAGTCAAAATAGCCTTTTTTTTGAAGTTGGTCGTCAGTAGTTGCACCACTACCTAGTGTCAAACAACGATGACACTAGATAATTTTACAAGAGACATAATCACCATAGGTTGTGACATTTTAAATGTATATTTAGTAACAATCCTTACTTACACAATTTCAGGCCTAGAGTTCGACTTAAAATTGCCACAGTATTGTAAAACTGTTAAATATAATCGCTTAAAAGGGTAGCCCCAAGACCAAAACTTGTTTGCAAAGGTGTTACTATTTTTGAGTTTCAATACTAACATTTACATAATAACTAAAATAATCAAACTACACTTACCAGGATCAACGAGGGCTTCTTGAAACGTTGCTCTCACTTTCTTACTCAGCCTTTTATTATCTGGATTACTTAAATTTCTAAACATATCATAACCAATTATTAAGACACCTCCGTTATTGTGCCAACCTTTCACTTGATACTGCCTTTCATAAACTTGTTTGAACGATACTAGTTCATATATATCGAAATCATCGGCATCTGGCATCCATTGTTTGTACTCGGCAACCCAATTTAAAACCGTATTTAACGGACTAACTACCATAACTTTCTTAACGTTAGTTTTCTCAAAATTCGTGAGAAGTGCATGAGTCAATGCAATAACTTGCAATGTTTTTCCTAAGCCCATGCAATGTGCTAAAATACATCCTGACCCTACTGTGCTTTTTGCTCTTTCAGTAGATTCAAAGCATGCGTCCCACATAAACTGTATGCCACTAGCCTGATGCGGTTTTAATTTCGAAACTATTGCTGGGTCTACACTCAACAGTTCCTCTTGGTTATCATCATCATAATCAAGAACAACTTTCTCAACCGCGACACTTTTCTGAGTATTGTTTTCATAGCTTTGATTATACTTTTTTTGCTTATCCGCAATTCGAGCTTTTCTTTCTTTTTCTTCCGCTTCAGCTTTCTTGGTAGTTTCTGCTAAAGAGTCTCTGCCCCAAATTTGTCGAATCTGCTTCCTTGTTGATTTTTCATCATTCTCCTCATCACTACTGTCACGTACTCGTTTTACCCTCTTACGCGTAGGTTTAGCCCTACAATAGAACAATAAATACTTCAGCGACCCATCAAGTTGGAGTATTGGTTTAAAATTGCAAAATTTATTCAAAGCATAGTACATGGTATCGAGTTTTTTCATGTTTATTTTAATATGTACTTACTTTTCTTCATCGCTCTCAGCTGAGGAGTTTTTTTCTTTATCAGATTCCGAAGAACTGGAAGAACTTGATGTTGACTTTTTATATTTATTTTCATCACTCTCAGAATCCGAGAAAATTTTTTTCTTTTTCTTTTTGATTTTGCTACAAATAAAAATAGCGTAAACAGATTAATAATTCCAGTGTCGTTCCACAACAATAACATTTTAATTAACTTAGAACTAATTATGTGATCTGTTGCATGAATTATCAAGATTATTTTATAGTATAAATAAAGTGAAAAAATGAATATTTATTTTGTATTCAACAACCCAATTTTAAACATAAAAGATTATTTCATAGACACCAGTCCAATGAGCCCGATATTATTATTTAATGTCGGATTATAAAAATAAAGATAGAAAAATTATTAACACAATAAATTCTAATCTTAATAATATTAATAATATGTGTTTACGATTTATACTAAAAGAAATTAATCCACATATAATACTTCTCCTGCAAATTGATGAAAAAGTTTTACAAAATTTCGGGTGATGTCTCAGTAGTAGTTAAGAGTAAAAAGCATCAGTTAAGAGATATTTTTCTAATATTATTAAAGTAACAGAAACCTCGATCTAAGAGCTCATCTTCAAAAGCAAAACAACCAAAACCGATCGGTTCAGGTTTTTGGATGCAACACACAGAACTTTTAGATATTAAAAAAGAGTTCTGTAGCGTTAATTAATAGACAAAATTTTAACACCTAAAAAATTTTATTAGCCGCAAAAATCGCTTAAATTTTAAAATTAATAAATTCATAAAATTTTTCGTTAAAAAGAAAAATAGAACTTACCTTTTCCTTGGCTCGTTTATTATGTGAACGTCATCCTCACTTTGGAAATTAGAAAAAAACATTATATAAAATTACAAAAACAATTTCTTTGTTGATATAATATATAGTGTTTTCAATAAAAGAATTTGAACTATTACTATCAATCAACTTTCTAATGTAGGTTTTTGAAAACAGTTTTGTTTGTGTTTAGTTTAGAAAAAAAAAAGATTAAAATGAGATTGTTCCAAAAGTGTTGAACTAATGTCTGATTTATTAAAGTGATTAATAATTTTTTTATAGATAATTAGGTGTGAGATTATTTAATATTTGACCGTTTTAGACTTATGTTTCAGGTAATAATGAAGGAGGCTGCCTCAGTCCGTTAAAACAATTTATCGCAACACATAGTTTCATCAACTATGAATATTTTAGTTAGATCCACAAGCAAAATAATTAATATGTATGGTTTCCAAAAAAATTTCGAAATTTATAATCTCCAGTTTTAGAAAGTCAAATTGAGGAAAACACGGCCCAAAATAAGTTTTCAAAAATATTTTTAATAGTATTGCATCTAAATCTATAATTTTGTAGACACATAATGTGTAGTATAGAATTTCAAATTTACCGCTAATAAACTTTTTAGTCAAAAATATGCAATTTCTAAAATATCTCTGCAAAACTTTTGTTTGTCTTTGCGTAGTGTGTATAATTAATTATTTAAAGTGGCGATTTGGCAATTTACGTTTGATTTTGTGTAGTGTATAATTATTTTATTAAAAGTGACGAATTGGTATTTTTTGCTTTTAATTGGTAAAGTTTAAATTTTTGTGTACATTTGTAATCTAAATACAACTAATTACCTTGAAACGTCCTTTTTTTCTTTCAAATTCTTTTTCTTTTTACAAAACTTATCAAATTCTGCTTCGGAATCTGTGCTGGATAATTTTTCAGTAAGTAATTTATCTCTTTTCCAAGAACTTATTGAGGATTTTTCTCCCTTAGTTTTATCATCTTCACTTTGATCGTCAGTTCCTGATTCATTGTTTTTATTGTCATCTTCACCTCCAGCGTTAGTTTCTGATTTTTTGTTTACATCTTCATTATCATCTAGGTTTTTAGTCTCAGCTTCATCGTTCGAATTTTTCTGGTCATTTTCAACATCAGAATCCTTCTCTTTATCACCTGTTTCCGTGTTGTCAGGCTCTGCAACCTTTTTATTTTCTTCATCTTCTAAAACATTTGCCGCAGAAGAATCATTTAAAACAGCATCTCCAGATTGGTCTTTTTCAGTAAGTTTAGCCTCATTTTCGCTAACCTAAAAAGCAAAAAGGTTATTGAACATTTTTTTCAATATGTTGGCCGTATTTATCATTCTTTCATCAGTATGTTCTGCGCTTTAAGTAATTTTTTTTATCAATTATTAGTTTAAATTTTCATCTTACTAAACTTATTTATTTTCTCGAATTTGTCTTGTGAGATTTTTTCACTTGAATGCGGTGTTCTCAAGGCACTGGTTCAGGAGCGACACACTCTTCAGTGGCCCTCAAAATCGCCAAACTTAACCTCTCTGAAACTTCTTATTGTGAGTGTACATAAAAATAGATGAAGCTCAGAGCAGCTTGATCAAGCGCTACCGAAAATGTATACAGCAAGATACGTTTCATGGTAGCAAACTTGCGTTCCGCACGTCTTTCTACCTTCTATGCTCATTTCGCATATTCAATTTATTTGTAACTAACACGAATCCAGCCGCAAATTTTACTTTATTAAATTTTATTTACAAAACAACGTTGAAAAACGCTTAAAGCAATATATTACAAGGTTACAACAAACCTGCTTATACGTCATACAATGGGTCAGTTCAGGCTATATTGTTTGATGGTAAATACTGTGTGCGTGTCTTCTGATAGCAAATAAAGAATTGTATATAAAGTATTTTGAGTTTATCGACTACCTAAGCCTAACTTCACAGCCTACGTAGTGGAAGATTAATGTTTCCAAATAAACACACCAACGTGATAGTGAAAGCAAAGATAATGTGGAGGAAGGTATTCCAATCGTGCACTGCATGATGGAAAATGTATCAAGACGTCGTGCCGCGCCGCCACTAGTGTGTCAGAAGTACTAGCGCTTAGGTAAAGTACTTTCAAATATAAATTACAACTTTTTCATATTATTAGAAGTTGAAAAGAATGTTTAAAAAACCTAATAATTTATTCAAATAGAATTTATTATTTTCATGTGAGTTAGCATGAAAGTACTTTAGCTAAGCGCTTGTGGCTAGTACTTTTGACACAATGGTGGTGGCGCGACGTCTTGACACATCTCTCATCGTGCATTGCACGATTGGAATACCTTGCAGAATATTATTTTAGTATAAGCTAGTGAAAGCGGTGACAGCTGCACACGAGGTTAGCGTTTAGTACTTCTTTTCGGCGAACTGGACCACACTATCACAACAATTTCGTTGACAAGTTAGTATCAATGTTTTCATAACAGACCTAACTTTTGTATTTGAAAACATTTCAGCTCCTCCCTCATACGTCATCCCTTAGCTTATTCACTGTAGAATCATTACATAGTCACTTTCCCTAGCTCATTATCAATCAAAACCAAATTAAAAATATGTAAACATAATTACTTTTTCAGCATCCTTCTTGTTTGCTTCAGTTTCCTCATTTTTTGCTTCTTTATCACTTGCATTGTCACCATCCTGAAATATAAAACCAAATTATAGAAATATCTTAGGTTATAACTTTTATACGTACCTCGTTAGTGCTGGTATTTTCATTGCCAGATTCATTTTCTGAACATATCAATTCCTTAAAAAAACAACATATTTATTGAACTAAAAAAACAGCATAAATTTACCAAAGCACGTTCTATTTCTGTATTCATTGAATGTTCTTGATTATCACCATCTTCAAATAATGTGTTTTCTTGCTTATCACTTTCAGGTACTACGGTATTATCCTTAGTCCCCAAATCATCATTTGATTTATCCTCTTCGGATTCACTTTTATTATCAAGATTTTGAGGTTTTTCTTTCTCGCTGGTATCATTTTTGGATTTCTTTTTTATAATACTGATATCGTTTTCTGATGTTGAACTATTCAACTCGTTGTTTTGTCCTTTTTTTCTTTTTAGAGAATTGAGATTTGTTAATCTGCATAAAGTGAATATAAAATTACAATAAGTATCAAAATTTATGATGAATAATCAAATGAATAAATATAAAAAAAGAATCATTAAACAAGTGCATACAATCCTACAAAATTCCAATCCAATGAAATTATGCTTGAATAAGTACCGTACTAAATGAGCTGTAGTTACAAGTGCAAATCAAAATTAAACAAACATTTGATAAGGTAACTAAAGAATCACAAAATGAGCGATCTATATTCGTCTCCACTAAAGAAAAAATCGCCACTTACAATTACATGTGAACCACCCTGTTAGGGTCTAATCTTTAATTTTAAATTTGGAGCGATAGTGCGAGATTCGCTGTAGTTGATGAATTGTGAGTGTGCTGATCATTTAAGAACAAGCTTCTCGCTACAATGTTCAACAACTATATTCTCTCTAAATGCGGTACTTTATTCTATATAGTGGTTTTAATTTTAAACGTCAATTGATCGCAGCTGTATAGTGAAATGTTGATGACCTTTGAACAACAAAAACAGACCATGTCTTAAAACATAAAAACTAATATGTAGATGCAAAAATTTGAAAAAAATTGGTGATACCGATGTAGTAAGAGTATTAAATCTCTGTTGCGTTAGCGGAAAACACAGTACAACATATTAAAAGAAATCTTACTTATTTATGTTTACAAGATCCATTTTTTCCAAATAATAATCCTTCAGTTTGTCACATGGAATCTTGACCAATTTCACATAACATTTTGATTTCAGTCTATCATCTTTTTTCCAATCAAAATTAACATTGTAACCATCAAAATCACTTAGTTCTTTAATATTACCACTTTGTTTACTCGATTTCTTCCGTCTTGATGTCGATGATGCTTCTGACCACAAAGAAGTATCGGACAAAGTGGCATTATCTAAAAAATTCTTGCTTTTAGACTTGAATGCTGAACGTTTGCTGCGATAGCTGTCTCCGTCACTGGAACTCGAAGAGGATTCTCTAAAAACACGCTCAATTTTTTTAGCAGTCGCAACAGCTGCCTTTCTTCGACTAGTTGGACGAGTTCGTTGTGATTGGGAGGGTACTGATGCAGAAGCTGACTTCTCAAATTTATTCGCTGACTTCTCGAATTTATTCGCAACTCTGGGGTTGATAGCTTCCGACTGTTTAGTTACTAACTTTTTAGAAATATTTTGTCGCATTTTTAATATTTTAGCTGTATCATCGTCAGAACTTGATATCACAAGAACCGAATCATCTGCAGCTGCATTATTTACAGGCCAAACTTCCTTTTGCGCAAATGCAACTGGATTCAGTCTTGTTTTGCTGTCAGATTTAGGATCGACCAATTTTTGTATATCCACTAGTTTAATTAAAGGTTTACCTGAACTATTTTTTTCTGTATCATCTTTGTCACTTTCCTCTGATGCTTTTTCATTTTCTGCCACTGTTTCTAAATTACCATTTATCACTAATTCATGTTTATTTAATTTCGAAAATAAATCTTTGATTGAAGAGGCTTCATCATTCAAACTATCAACTTCAGCTTTGATGCGATCGTATGCCTCTTGTAAAGCGTCACTAGTGGGGTTCCGATCAACAAATTCTTTGATTTTAGACGTTTCGATTATAATCGATGTTATACCAGCAAACTTGTCCAAAATATCGGCGATATGTTTCTCCGACATAATTAATTCTAAACAATGGTAATTAGACATGGTCAATTTTATAGTAAAATGGTAACATACCTTTAATTGTCTTCCGCCACCAAACAATGCTTTTCCCGCCGCATTGACACTGATTCACCTAAGAACTGCTTCTTTGTTTGATAAAAATATTAGCAGCTCTATCAATACATCTTAAAAGCAAGTTTTATAAAAATCTTTACTATTTGGCAATAGATAAATTTAAATAAAACTGTTTATACTTTCATCAACAACAAAACGAAACGCCATTTTACTACACATTTCGGAATAAACGTCTAACTAATGTCATTTTTTTGATTTTTATGTACAGGAGTACCAACCAAAACCAATACCACCACCCGATAAATTCAGTCAGTGTGAGTTATGTAACTAAAATTTGCTTTTATTCTAAGCGCTAAACTTCGATCTAATGCACACTTTCTGTATGGTTGGTAATTGAAAAGATTTGGGTTTAAATAATTATTAGAGTTTGAAAAAATTAAACTCAAAGACAAAGCGGTTTTATATCTGCTTACGGTTTGATAAGCGTTGCATTACAATCAAGAGTATTTTTTTTAAATTTTTATTAATTTTGCAATTTGCTACAAAATTGTAAGCGGCAACACTGTCTAGTGTTGTTTTTTAAGAGCATTTGCAAAGACAAATTAATTAAAAGTTGAATTTAGGGCTTGGCTTGTCTGAGAGCCAAGCCAATTTTCTAGCTTTTGTCAAATGCTAATAGAAAGTTATGCATGACATCAATAAATTACTTATCTTGTTGATAGGTTGCTACCTATAAATTTGGTTAAATTAAAAATGATCGAATTCTTAAAAAATACAAAAATATCGTAGCCACGTCAGCAATTTAGAATAGGTTGGCTTATATTATAAAACTATTATTATTAAATTTTACTCATAAATACTGTAAAATTTTAAAAAGTTTGTCATTCTAAAATGAAGTTGTTGTGCCACAGTATAATGTAAAGCTAGATACATATATAAATAAAATCTAGTTTTTTGCAAAATTAGATTATTAAGAAGATCTGTATTAAGATGTGTTATTTTTATAAATTAGTTTTGTCTTTTGCTAAGCTAAACTAGCCTTATAAGCAGCACCGTCTTTTTTATAAAGTCGTAAAATTACGAAGTATAATTTGGTTTTTAATAATAAAACTCAAGTTATTACGGAAAATATTTGCGTTAGCCTTTCTATAATTTTAGGGGAAATGCTTTTGAATTCAGGAGAATCAATTTTAGCTTCTAGTGGATTATTTAATTGAACATGAACAAAAAGTTTTTACAATTAATTGTTGACAGATAGATAATACGTCAACTGTCAGCATCCAGTTTAACCAACCTTAAACATTCAAAATCACTTTTAAAAATTCTTGTTAGGGTGCAACATTAACCCTTTGGAGGTTAACGCTCACTGGCTGGTATCACTACATTTTAAATTTGGCGCTTCAAGGTAAAAAAATGTAATGTTGCGTATAAATTATAAATATGGTACAGAATGGACTAAGATGCTACAGAATGGCTACAGATTTGTAGTCTTTGTACCAGTGCTCTTCAAAACTTGTGTTGTGTTTTTGTGGTATTATTTGTGGTTTGTTTTGAGAAAATTCTGGAAAAATGGGTAAAAAAGGAAGTATTCTCTAAAAACTACAATCTCTGTTTTAAAAGAGGTAACAATTGTCGCGGATTTAAAGATAATGAAATACAAAGAATAAAACAAGAACAATTTTAACAATATAATGTAATTCGCCAATAACAATAATTGTTTCGTAATACGTTATGCGGGACGCCCAACTCATTTACATGCCAAAACGCGAATGTCCAGTTTCCTCCCCGCTGCTGCATTCCCGTCTCGAGCGGGGCGCTTGTCATCGTCTCAATTTCATCAGATTATTCTTTTCAACTTGACACGGCCTTTCCTGACATCTGAGGGACCACCCTCAGTTTCCCATTTTTCCCATTTCCCATTATTCAAAACCAACAGTACCATGCCTACTTGTCATTGAATAAAGATAATCCTAAAACAAAGTAAACGAGACGAGACACGAAAATATAGAAAAGACATAAGGTGCACCTTGTATAAAAATATCAACTTAATTTATAAAATCTTAATTTCTAATCTTAACCTATTGGGGCCCCAAATTTCCTCCATTGGAGTGTTTCCTCCTCTTACCTAGGAGTGTTTAAAAATTCCTCCTCTTACCAAGGAGTGTTTAATTATTCCTCCAATGGAGTGTTTCCTCCCTCTAGGAGTGTAATTCCTCCCTATAGGAGTGTAATTCCTCCCTATAGGAGTGTAATTCCTCCTCTTACTCAGGAGTGTATCCACGCTTTCATATTTTCGGCTCCACATACACCATTATATTTTACTTTGCTCCTCATAGCTCCCGGAATATCGCAAATTTGATAGCGATCATTAGTTAATATTGCAGCCACTCTGAACGGTCCTCGCCATTTTGGAAGTAATTTTCTGCTTTTTCCAGTAGCAGGATTACACATGACCTTGATTAATACCAAATCGCCTATTTTATATACAGGAGCCGTTTTTCTACCTTTATCAAATCGTTCTTTTTCTGCTTTTTGACGCCGTTTTGTACGTTCCACCATTTCCATTCTGATTTTTGTAATATCCATCGGCTCTTTGCATTCTAAAGTTAACATACCCTGGGAACAGACCCTAAAACCCATTAATGCCTCGCTAGGTGTCACACCAATAGATTCATTAATACTGCCATTGAGTCCCACTTGAATTTGAGATAAATTCAAATCCCATTCATCGTCATTGTTTTCAGCGCCCATAGTTGCTAGAGAATCTAACAAAACTTTATTATAGCGCTCTACTTGACCATTTCCACGAGGTAACCCAGTGGCATTAAGATGATGTTGAATACCTAACTCTGCACAAAAAGAGCCAAAAGCAGCATTATCAAAAGCTTTACCTCTGTCACTAATAATTCGGTTAGGAACACCAAAAATTTTTATCATGCTTCTGACAGATTCTAAAACATATTTCACTTTTGTATTTCTAACCGCATATAACAAGAGAAATTTTGTAAAAGCGTCGATCATAACCAATACATAAGAATGATTAGTTTTTGTTTTAATAAAAGGGCCAAGATGATCCATGTGTACTGTATGAAATGGTTTTGGTGTTTTTGGGATAGGATGTAAGAACCCATGCACTTTACCTCCCGGAGTTTTGAAAAATAAACAATTTAAACATTTATTAACGTATTTTCGTACAAAAGCTCTCATTTTTTTAAACCAAAATTTATTGTCGATTAATTCAAATGTTTTAGCAAAAGCAAAATGTCCCACATCATCGTGTGTCATCCGTAAAATTTGGAATCTGTTGGCTTTAGGGACAACCCACCTAAGACCGCAAGAAGTAACTCTATAGACTTTACCACCTTTTAAAGCATATTTTTCAAACAATTCTTTATTACTGTTCCAATCACCAGATTCAAGAAGTATTTTAATTTGTTGAATTTCATGGTCATATAATTGAGCAACAAGCATCCAATCGTCTTTAATTTTAAAGACTGCATTAATGTTCAGTTGTTCAGAATACGGGTTTCGACTGAGAGCGTCAACATGTTGCATTTGTTGTGCACTCCTATGTTTAATCTCGTATTGAAATTCACCCAATTGGAGTACCCACCGCCCGACTCTAGCATTTATATCTTTTTTTTGAAAAGTGCTACGCACAGCCGCACAGTCAGTATAAATTGTAAACGGTCTTCCCCATAAATATTGACGAAACCGCTTCATAGCTGCAACAATTGCTAACGTCTCAAGCTCGAACGAGTGATATTTCTGTTCGGTCACTGTAGTATGTCGGCTAAAATACGATACTACTCTTTCTTTTGAATCATGTACTTGAATCAAAATTCCACCTAACCCAATTCTACTTGCATCTGTATATAGTCGTGTTTCTAAGACAGGATCAAATAATGCTAAAACCGGATTAGAAATCAATGCTTGCTTTAGATCGTCAAATGATTTGATTTGATCATTAGCCCATGCCCATTCCGTATTTTTATGTAAAAGGAGCGTTAGTGGCTTGGCCTTAGCCGCATAGTTAGAAATAAATTTGCGGAAATACCCCGTTAGCCCTAGAAACTGGCGAACCTGATGAATATTCTTAGGTTTTTGAAAGTTTTTAACTGCTTCTAATTTTAACTGAGATGGTTGAATGCCGTCTTCGTGTATTACGTAGCCTAAATATTCTATGCGCATGCGCAAAAAATGGCATTTGGAAAGTTTGATAGTCAAGCCGACAGTAGTAAATAATGTTAAGATTTCTTTAAGAGTATTAAGAGTATTAAGCGCGTCTTCAATAGTTTTAGATGGAATCAACAAATCATCAAGATAGCATATGACTTTAGGAACTCTGTCACCCAGTCCCAAATCATTGGCCGCTTTTTTGGAAATTAAAGAAGTTTCGCTTCCAAAATCAAAGAAACACGTCACATCATGATTATTTACTGTAATTGTCTTGAAATATTTTTTGTTTGTATACTTTGAGCGCACAAAGTTTACATTTCTATATTCAAGAGCTAATGGTCTTTTTGATGGCCAATCTGGAGCATAATTATTATAACCGTAACGACAATCTTTGCAATGATGACCTTTTTGGGAGCAATTATGGCAGATAATAGACTTTAGGTTATTTTGACGCTGACCACGTCCCGTTGTTTGTGACTTATCAAGTTGTCGCGTGTCAAAAATTTGTAAATGGTTTGCAAGTTCATGAGGATTAGTTATTCCAGCGGTTTCTACAGAGAAACGAATTTGATCATCGCGAATCCCCCCTAAAATTAGATTAACGATATCTTCGTCTTTTAATTGTATTTTTAATTTATTAATATACGCAAGTTTTCGATACACATAGTCGTACAATGTTTCATTCGCTAATGGTACACAAGCCATCATTTCCTGCAGCGCCTTGTATAAATTACGCTTGCGTTTGAAATTTGATAGGAGCATGTCACGCCAATCGCGCGCGCGCCATGTATGAATGTGGGTACCACGGGGGTGAAGCCTACATACAAAACATGGAAACAACTATAATTCTTACTGCACACCAGCCACGCTTACAAAGAGCGCAATGGTAAATATATGACCCAAAGTGAGATAGCTATATGGTGAGCGTGCAGATACGAAAACGCGCTATAGCATCGTCATACTTTATGACATTTTGTTGCTATTGTACTGTCATTGCGCTTTCATTTTGCTGTCATGTGTCATTCTTGTCATTTGTCAAGTAATTTTACCGCGATTTAAGCACGTTTTTTACTAATGTAGGTTATTTTTATTTTACAGTTTTCGCGTCGCGTACACGTTTCGTTTTCCGTTTAAGCAAATTCGTGGGGGCTGCCTCTGAAACCTAATTTATCAGGTGAAACGTTTTGAGATTCTTAATTCGGTGTTTGTTTCTTTTTACACGTTTTAGGTAAAGAATGGTAATGGAAAATCAATCTCCCATTAAATATTCCTGCAAGTATCCAGGATGCAACAATAAATACTATAGGCATCTTTCTGAAGGGTTGAAAAGAAACAAGCATTTTTTTCACTTTCCCAAAGGTTTCACGGATGCATGGAAAAGCTGCTGCAATATCCCGGTTGATACTTGCGTGAGACATTTTCTTGTTTGCGAAGACCATTTTGAAGAGGCTCAGTTTATACGAGGCAATAGACTACGTTTAGTACATGGGGCTTTACCAAAATTTTTTCGAACAGGTACAAATAAATCGCCACTTCAAGTAAGTGAATTAACAAGCATAGACCTAGTTGTGGAACAAGCGTCGTATTCCAAAACACCTGACTTTATTTGTACGTGTTACGATCCTTCAACATCGAAAAATGTATGTTTTGTTTCCGAGAGAGAGGAAGGCTCATCAACTGACGACCAACCACCCAAATTCTTAATTGATCATTTATATTGTCGGTCTTTGGAGAATGGAGATAATTCTTTGAGTCAGGCAAATGTGTCACGCGGAATTTTGACAAAAATTGGAACTTCGAGACAAAATTTAACGGCTAATGAGAAAATTATGTATCAAGTGCATCGAAGATTGCAATCACGTTTGTCAAAGTTGTCTAATGCTCTTGCAAAACAGAAAGCAGAAGTCAAAGCAATTGTAAATGAATACAACTCGGGAAAATTTGATTTTGTTAGTAAAAATTTGAATGAAGTCACTAAAGATTTTATTAATTCTCAATTAAGAAACGTTAATCGCAAGCCTTATGCTAGGCGATGGACTGAAGAAGATAAAGCTTTTGCTTTATCTTTGTATAAACGAAGTCCTCGATTGTATAGATATTTACAATTAAACTTTTTTCTGCCTTCTATTCGGACTCTGAAAGGCATTTTGTCAAAAATTCCATTTGGAACTGGAATTAATATGTCAATTTTGAATATTTTATCAACACAAGTTTCTCAAATGGATGTTTCAGATAGAAATTGTTGCTTGCTTTTTGATGAAATGTTTCTTTCAGAAGGTTTCCATTACGAAAAGGCTAAACAGTTTATTTGTGGTTATGAGGATTTGGGTGCACTTGGTCGTTGTAATAAAATAGCTAATCATGCTCTTGTTTTCATGATTCGCGGGATTCGTAAGCAGTGGAAACAAGTGATTGCTTACTATTTTACTTCCTATACGGTGAAATCGTTAGATTTAAAAATTCTTATTGTAGAAATAATTGAACAGCTGCAAAATGTTGGTTTAACTGTAGTCGCTACCGTCTGCGATCAAGGCCCTACCAATTGTGCTGCTCTCCGGGATTTGTGCGCACAAAAACATTCGCAGCAAAGTTCACATTATTTCTTTGTCAATAATTTCCCGGTCGCAATTATTTTTGATGTTCCGCATCTGTTGAAAAACACGCGAAATGCGATGATTTTGTCAATTATTCAATATGGTCTTGGCAAAAATGCCGATTTTGAGCACATTGTTTCTGCCCACCAGTTTGACCAAAACAACAAGTTCAAATTGCTTCCAAAATTAAAAAGCGGCTACTTTAATTTCAAAGATTCTTACGTGAAGATGAAGGTGAAGGTTGCTGCTGCTCAGCTTAGTAGGTCAGTAGCAGCGGCTATTGGGGCTTACGTTGCTATGGGCAAACTGCCTTCAACTGCAATTCACACAGCTGAATTTGTCGAGACTATTGATTCTCTATTCGATTCACTTAATAGTTGTAATTTTTCAAGCCACGATTATAAAGAATTTCGGCGGGCTTTATCGGCAGAATCACCACATCTTGTTTTTTGGAAAAAAATGTTGGCAGAAATAAACCAATGGAAACTTATCAATCGCGAGAGTCAAAGGGATGTAACAAATCGCTTTTCATTTTTAATCGGTTGGAAGACAACAATAAATTCGATAATTTTTATTTGGGAACGGTTGAATAAAGTAGAAGGTTTTACTTACTTATCAATGCGGTCTTTTAATCAAGATCCCATTGAAAATCTTTTTTCATCCATTCGACAACATGGAGCAGCGAACACTAATCCCACCTGTCACCAATTTTCAGCTGCATTGAAAACTGTTATTGTCAATAGATTAGCTGTGTCAACACAGAATTTAGGAAATTGTGAAGAGGATTTGTGTTCGCCTCTCTATGATTTGAGAAACTTTATGGGCAATGTAGATTCTTTTGAAGATAATTTGGTACTGCAAGAAGAACCATCAATTTTGTTTGATTTCAAAACGATGGAAAATCTTTCTTATGAAGAAATTCAAGGTGTTGCATATGTTGCAGGTTGGATTTTAAAAAACATTGATGATTCTAAATGCGGCGTTTGTCAGTCAGTTCTTTTTTCGAAAAATGTCACAGAACGCCATCTATTTACTTCTTTAAAGGAAATAGATGAGAAGCAGCGATTAAAATATGCGAGTGATCATGTTATACTTTTCATTCAAAATGTCCATGATTGCTTATACAATTTTCTTGAGGTTAGAGGATTTCAAAGAAATTTGGAAGACGACTTCAAGCGGCTGTTTAACCTTCATGTTGATTTAACCGAAACTGATTGCTTAGAACATCATTGCAACAGTTATATATTGGATAAAAGTGTAACATTTTTTATTTTCAAGTTTTGTAAAGATAAACGTCAGAGCAAATTATATTCAAAAGGTCATACAACGAAAGTAAAACGTTTCAAAGCTAATTGAACTATTCCCAAAATGTGCTTAACGTAAAATTTTTTGCTTAGTTTTAGCAGTTTTGTTACTCTTTTATTGTTTTGTATAAGAATTATATTGTTATCTTTTATGGCTATGTATTTTTATAGTTCGACTTTTAATTTTATTACCAAATTTTATTTTTATGCGTTTTTAGGACTTCATTATGTTTTTTGCAGTTATTTATTTTTAGGATTTTATTATGTTTCTTATAGTTATATGTTCGAGATTTTATTATGTTTATTATAATTATATACATATTTTTAGAATTTTGTTGTTTTTCATAGTTATTTATTTTTAGAATTTTGTTTGTGTTTCTATATATAATATATATATATTTTATTTTACTTTGAATGTTATTGTTAGATTTCTTGTACATATTTCATGCTTTTAAGTAATTTTTTGGTGCGATATGTACGGTAGAGAGTCAACACCCGCTGCGGCTATCATTGCGTCGCGCGAGGTTTGTACTTGGATGGGTGACCGCTTCAACTAGTCACATCTCTACGGCTCGGTGGCTCGCACCCTTTATCTGCAATTAGTTTTTGTATTTGTTGATAATTTTAAATAATAGGCTATTTTTTTGTAGGCTTTTACATTTCCTCTTCAAGTGTTGTTACCTTGTCGTGGTGAAGAGGCTTAAGCTCATCTCATTTCATTTGTTTATTTTTATGAGATGTGCAACAAAATGCAACACCCTGTTCTTATTTATGTCAACGAAATTAACGTGTCAAAAATTATTAGCGAGCATTGATTTTGTTTTCGTGTGACGTTAAAATCGATTATTGAATATGTTCAATCTTTTTTATTTCAGTTGTGTCTATATTGTGAATTCTAGTCTTAAGTTCAAATGTTATATGAAGATTATGTGTTTAACTTATTAAATGTGTTATTACTGGGACTTAATTGTTGTATAAAATGTTTTTAATATCTAATATGTTTGACTGGGTAAGGTATTACTATGGTTTAATGTTGAAAAAATTTGTTAGTATCTATTTTTTGTAACGCTTTAATACTTGTACTTTTTGACTTTTTCTATTTAGCGTAAAAGCTTTGTAGGTATAATTCTTAAGTGGTATTCTAATTTGTAAACTGACAACATTGAAATTTTTTAGTTTCTGACTGTTAAAATACAAGTATGTATGTATTATACAAATGTTGTTTTATTTGTGTTTGCTGTCTGTATTTTAATATAATTATGATGTGTTTGTAATGTTTGTTAACTTTCAATGAAATCTTACAGTAAATATTTTGTTTACTGTAATTTTATATTGTAGTTAAACAAATATTGCATTTACATCAAAGTTCATTAAATTTTGCTTTTGATGCGCAGCCGCAGCATTAAGCGGTGATATCAACCTTAAATTACAAGATCTGTATTAGTAATAACATGTGCGCTTTGGCGGCCATAAATAGAACTACTTAATTTTGGAACACTCCACCGGGGGCAGTGCAGATCTTTGTTTCTAGTGATTACTTGGGGGATTTCATTTCTACCTGACTTAGTTATTCTATGGTGGGTACTGAGACTTTGATACCAGACCTGAGCGGCACCTCTTAATTTACTTAAGGCCAAATGCGAGGTGACTTTATCGTCCCATTGATATAAAAGAGAGTATTCGTCGATAGTGCGAAGCCAATCTTCAACATTATCGATCGAAGGATTAAATTCCGCTATAATATTGCTAGTTATGGATAGGTTAGTACTCACATTGCTTTTCGGTACTATTTTTGAGATTAAGCGATCAATACCTGTGACAATTTCACAGCCCATTGCAGACGCCACCGTTTCAGACTCGGAACGCATAATAGTCCTTTCTCCAATCCTTTCGTGTGCAGTACTATTACTATTTGCATTTTGTATTTGAAGGGCGTCGAGGAGTACGATGACTTCTCTCATCCCTATTACGAGAGCAATGTCGGTCTTTATGACGGGAGCCAGCATCATGCTTTTTTGAAAACCTCCGCCTCCTCTGCGGAGTAAGAGAGCGAGATGCTCGGGAGCGAGGCATCACAGTTGACTCACACCAGTGACGTCACCTGCAAAACAAGGAAAACCACACCCAAAAACCACACAGGCACTAGGGGATTCCCACTTCTGATGTCGCGGATTTAAAGATAATGAAATACAAAGAATAAAACAAGAACAATTTTAACAATATAATGTAATTCGCCAATAACAATAATTGTTTCGTAATACGTTATGCGGGACGCCCAACTCATTTACATGCCAAAACGCGAATGTCCAGTTTCCTCCCCGCTGCTGCATTCCCGTCTCGAGCGGGGCGCTTGTCATCGTCTCAATTTCATCAGATTATTCTTTTCAACTTGACACAATTTCTGTCGAAAAATTGCTGAAAATGGTAATATCTTGTGGTTTTGTTAATTGAGGTTAGAAAGAGCTCTGTACAAGGGTTTAGCAAAAAATCAATTTTGTTTGTCTGCAGTTGTATTTTAAAAAAATACGCTTGGTTTATTGTAGTATAAAAGAAATTTTCAGTAATTACGTTACTTATTTTTAATGTGTTATTAGTATCTGCCAAGATTAATTTTTTATGTAAGAAACTGGTACGTATTTGTACCAAGACCGTCACAACACACTACAAAAATTTCGCAATTATTGAACAGATTTTTTGAAAGAATTTAATATTAGTCTGTTTATTATTACCGAAATAGCTAAAACATAGTTTTTTTAAACTAAAAAAATTACAAAATTATAATCGTACTCTAATGCCGGTATTCTAACTTTTTTATAGAAAAGACAAAACCTATAATTCATATTTACTTATACATAAGATGTAATAAAGAACAAAATGTAGATACATTTTGTAATTATTCTGTAAATTGCCCTAAATGTGATAAATCGTATGTAGGAGGAATGATAACAATTCCTGCGCCATATCGCGAGTTTTAGACGTAAAAAAAAAGAAATTATGTTAACAAAAAGGTCGCCGCATAAATTTCATTAGCCGAGAACTTGAAATAATTACAAAAACTTAAACTTTTCAAATTCTGCTCATTGGTCAAAATAATCATTTAAAATTTTTTTTTTCAGACAATAGTTTTTAATTATTTTAGTACTATAGGTTGACGGTACTATCTATAGTACCGTCAAGCAATAAATTTTGGTCATTAAGGACTGTAAAAAAATAATTATTTATGTCAAAGCTTTTGGTGATTTCTATTTAACTGAATTACCCACTTCAAGTAGTTCTCATTGATCTCGATAAGTACACAGCTTGATTTGTGCGCAAACTAAACTATAGTAGCTCTTATTTTAGACGATTATATGGCTTTTGTAAAAATACTTAGTTGCAGATAATTAACCTTTTCGTTGCATTGCCCGACGACAGTAAAGCTCAATATCTCTAATGGAAATTAAAAAAACGAAACTCCGCTTGATGGTTTCAAGATATTTTATTTGATGATATGAATAAAATTAGTTTTTCTATAAATAAAGAGCTTTCATAGTTTATACAATTAATAAGATTTACAGCTACACACCGAAATAGATATTTATTCAGTAGAAGATTTACAGTTTGTGTTTTCGATTTGAAGTAAAAAGTTTTTGTGTTTTCAAAAAATGTGAGTTTTCTAAAGTACGAAAAGAACTCAAAAGCTTGGTAACATTTTTCAAACCTTGTTTCTGTTCTAATTGGCAGAATAAACGGTTTTGGCGTACAAAAGAATATGTCTTATTTTGCATTTGGGCTTCATTCAGAATTCGAGTACGATCTTTTAGCCACTGTTTGCTATAGATTCCATATTTATGCTGTGGAATCTTTGCATCATTACCATAATGCCTGAGCCTGTATTCTGATCCCATTTTCCACAGCCAAACCTGGTTGTCTTCAAGAAACGATTGTTGAGTTCCAGTTACTGAACCTGGTCGACATATTCGAAGCCAAGCTACGGCTTCTTTAGCTGTCATATTGTAGTGCTTAATAAGATAAGCACCAATTAGAGTGCCAGTGCGTCCCAGACCAGCCTTAAAAATTTAATATTTTATTAATAATAGTCAATTGTTTTGAGTATTTGCTTTATAATAAGAGAACCTAAAAAAGGAATTTGAGAAGTAACTTGAGCGTGTATGATTAACATATACAGATATATTCTTTAGACCTTCATTTGTCGATGACATTTTAAATGGTTTGTAGTGTAGAAAATTGTGTTTGTTTTCCTGTTTTGCGAATAATGGAGTGAGTTTGTCTTATTGCGCGATTGTCTTAGTTATAGTGCGCATTAATATTATTTGGTGCGTTTTTCTCATTGAGTGTCTGCTTTAGTCAGTGGATGTTCGATATTATTTCGTGGAAAATTAATTAATAATTGCTTTTGATACTGGTTTTTACTAATTTATAACAATAATTGTGTCTATTAGTGTTTGCCAATTATTGTTGTGCAAGTTACTTATTCTAACATTTTTAGAACCGAAAACATTTTTCGTAGAGTTTCTTTGCCAAAAAAGTTTAGATCATTCTAGCACCCCTCTTTCACTTTTATAAGTATTATATAATTATACTATTTTCACGTTAAAGATGAAGTAGAAATAAACACTATCACGCACGGTTTACGTGATCTCCCATCGAAATAGGCGTGTCTGCTCTTACAGGATTGTATTCAAGGAGTGCATGCTCTTGATGTTATGCTTCATGTGATGACGTTTCTTACAACAAAACTGAACTATAACTGAAACGTACTTAATCAGGCCTTGGCTTGTCACTGAAGCTACACCTTTATGTGGTCCTTCTATTCAATACTATCTATACCACCCCACCATGGGATGCCAACCATGAGGGCTGTTTGTTTATTTCAGGTACGTAAAAATGTTATGTTGGAAAAGATTTTTTTTAAAATGTTATTTTACTGTTTTTGTATTACCTAAATACATAATTAATTCTTTGTTATTTATTTACTACAAATATTTACAGATATTATACCAGGTGTTTCGTCAATCGTCGTACCTGCTAATGATTTAGACATATTACCTTAAGCCAAACCAAAGCTGATGATTTATAGTGTTTTGAGTAGTGGTCTATTGTTGGGCTATTAGCTGTTGCAGCCAAAGAAAGACAATATAACGTTATTCCATTTGGACTACTATACTTTTAATATCAAAAAGAGAGTGAAAGGAAAAGTCGGTAATGCAAAAGCTAATCAAACACTTTTTTTTATCTGAGACTTACCTTGCAGTGAACCGCAATAGCAGCAGGTGCTGTTTCAACAATTCTCAAAAAACCTAATAAAATTTCTGTTGTTGGTACTGTTCCATCATCAAAATATAGATCATAGTGATCTATTCCCAGACGTGTAAAACTGTAAAACATAAAAATGTGTACAAAAACATTAGAAAAATAAGAATAGTTTTACGTTGAAGATTTGTACTGCTTTTCATTTAAACGAATTACGGTTTTAATATCATGATTTAAAAAATAATTTGTATAGAAACTAGAAGAACGTGCAGCTCCTGTTTTTAAATCGTTAGGTCCAAGAAATCCTAAAAGCTTTCTAGGAACAATCCAATTTAAGTTTCCTTTTTCTAGAAGATCAAAAGTATCATAATGCTGAACGTTGAAATCGGTAAAATTAAAAAAATTAAATGTTAAGCTTTTAGAAATTGCTGAGTAGCAGTCATACAATCTGATTGTATGTGCAGAAGTTCTCTGAAGAGCGTCAACAAACTGCCTATAATTGAGATTTATTCTGACGTTTCTGTGAAAAAAGAATGCTCACCTGTAGGGTTCTACTGTTATTAAAGATTTGTAAACTTCAAGGGGGCTCATTTTTAGACATATAACTGCAAAACACCCAACAAGATAGGCAGCATTGGCTTTTTTATTTGGATCATGAGACGTGTAATGAACAATTTTTTTCCTGCCTTGTGCGTTTTGAAGTAATTTTGTTATTCTGCAGCAGTATTTATACAAGGAAGATATGTTTAAAGGTCCAAAATCATTGAAAAAGTTTCTATATTTAAACTCATCATCAAAACATACAAAACTAGTAGTACCTTTGGTGTGTCGGAGTTGTTTAAACACTGAAAATTTTGTAACTGAAAAGTAGAAACGATCCTTTATCACTTCCACAGTTTTATCAATAAAGTCGTGTTGATCCATTAAATCTATTTATGGAAATAAATAACAATATTTGTCTTCCGGGTAGCAAAGCAGCATAAAAAATGTGAACTGAAGAACGTAGCTTGCAAGTGCGGCAAGCAAAACACCAAATATTGTATGAATAAGTTGATTCATTTTAAAAATTTTACATATTTTTTGACAAATTGACACATTTGGCACAAAAGCTAGATTGTCAGATGATGTTTTAGCAAAAGCAACAAAATCAATTTAAATGATTTAATTTGCTTCTAGTGTACAACAGAACCATGGTTAAGTCGCCGGCTTAAGCTTGTAGCAAATTGTGACTATTTCTAGAAGCCAGCTGCTTCCACTCTTCCACCAAGATTTCTGCAACGTGATGAAAAATTTTTATTGGCTGTCGCTCTTTCAATCCCTACCTTAGTGTGTACCAAACCTGTTCGATTAGATTTAGATCGGGACTTTGAGCGGTACAATCGATAACAGCAACATTGTGGTTATTTAAGTAATCTCACACGATTCTGGCGATGTGAAGCCGGGCGCTATCTTGCGGTAGAATAAATTCTGAACCTATACGACAAAAGATATCTTATGTGGTTCTAAAACTTGGACGGATAACGGTTTAACCGTTATCCGTCTCACTTGGCGCATTCTTGTCAAGACTTGACAGAGGGCTAGAAATTATTCTTTCTACTGTGGATTCTTTCTTTTCTTCCCAAGATAAACCAAAATAAATAGAAAAAAAATCGCGGCGGAAGAGAACAGTTTATAAGTTAGATACAGTTTTTCGTGGAAAGTGACGATAATAGTGGCGTCACTCAACGTATTTTTACCATTACTACATCAATAAATCAAGACCTAACAACAACTGGCAAGATCTGCAGCAAGTATCGTGCAGATTCAGCAATCTTCAGCGACTAAAGCAAAAAATTACGCTAACGCATTAAATAATGCGTAAATATGTTAAAATTACCAAGTCAGAAACAAGTGAAAGATCTTTTCGTACATCATTACATGAAGTACTTAGAAAAATATATCTAGACTAGAACCACAGACGCATCTGTTGGCTACCAGTTTTATGAAAATTGAGGGTTGACCTGTTATAAAATATTGAAGGAGGCAAAGTTGTAATCGTGCTAAAAGTTTTGCTAAACTATACTTCGAAGGCTCGTATAAGTATCTGTAGTTTCTTTTTTGTGTTTTTTTTGTTTGTGTCTTATTCAATAATAAGGTCAATAAATGGTCAACATCTTAATACAAATTTTTGGTTGAACACGTATTTTTGTGCTAAATAAGTAAAACAATTCCAAAAAACAACCTAGGTTTTGTCAACATTAAGCTGGTTTTGAAGCCTCAAAATCATTTCAAATTACGTGTGAGCCGTGTTATTATAAACAGAGTGTTTGAAAATGAAGGTCCTGCCAAAAACGGCTGCAAAAAACCAAAATTGTGTGCCGTTTATTCAACGATCATTATCGACTATAATAGCTTCAAAGTTTCGAAACTTTAAAATTAACATATTTTTTTTTTATTTAATGCCAATTACACAATGACGAGCGCAAAACCGGTATTGCGCTATGGCGTTTGTCTAAACAATTCATTATCTTTCAAGTTTGAGGGTTGATTGAAAAAAAAACAGAAATCTTCCAAAAACTATGATATATTTACAAAAATAAGAGTACATTCCAAATAATTATAGTTAGCTACATACTCTTAAGTACTTTTAAAAGAATCAGCACTGCATATACTGTAAAAGTCTCCATCTCCTCTAGAAACGGAAGACTTAATACTATAAAATGAGTTGTTACTGAAAGTACTAGAAGTAGAAGACACACGAGTTCTTTTTGGCAAGTTGTTACTTGTCTGCTGTTCTATATTTGTATTATTATTATTACTATTACTAATAACACTAATTGGAATATTTTGAGATTCGGGAGCTAAAAGAAAAATCTTCTTTAGTTAAACAGTCATCATTAAGAAAAAGTTGCTTACCAGAATTTGAATATACAACTTCGCCGTTACTATTTAACTCATGTTTACTTTTCATGCAACCCCAACAGTTCCAAAACATAATTTATGCAAGATATTAAACAAATTCTAGCAAATTCACGTTTTTTATAGCAGCTTACTGTAACCAGTTTCAAGGTTCAACTTTAGATATCGAGATAACATTTTTGATGAAAACGACATTTTACCTCTAAGTCAAAATAGGACTAAAAAATGTTCTAGTAAAGATAACCACTCAACAGGTTTCAATATGCACTATAAAAAAATTTAATTGAAATGATGATAGATATACAGCATTGTATTACCTTATCAGACCTGCTCATTTACATAATGCTGAAGCATATAGACAAAACTGTTAACAAAATGATGCTGATTCACACTTTTATTGCACCTATTATAGAAAATATCTATCTAGGCTTACTACTAACATCTGTCATACACCCATCTCTGGTATACATACTTCATTTAAAAATGTTATAAAAGTTCAAACAGTGATGATAACTTTTTATCTCTAGATCTACCTGAATAATAGCAGTTGGAATTTATCAATTTTATCTGATTTTTTTCTATTAATATGTATTTTTTGTAAGCATCCTTGTCAAGATAAAAAATCACATTGATATGTAGGGAGGTACGTATCAGTGCGTTTACAAACCATTACTTGGAAAAGTGCAGTTTACCATTTCACTTTATTATCTGAATACAAAATGGATAGTTACTAAAGCAATATGTACAGGTGGCCCAAAACTGCCGAAAGTGTTTGAGTTCAACTTAATAAAAGTAGTGGCCCATTTTCTGCTTCACATATTCGTCCTCTTTCCAAAACATTTTCCACAACCTTTCGCAAAACTTTAGGTGTTATGTTAATGATTTCGGCGCGTATATTATTTTTTAATTGCTGGATGGTTCTGGGCTTGACTCTAATTTTCGCTGCTGAACTACTCTTAGACTTTCCGTAGTCCATATTCTGCAGTTTTGCCGATTAACAAACCCATGGAAATAAACCTTGTCGCTCATACTGCTGTGTGTTGTCAAAAATTTGCAACTAGACGGTTTATTGTTGATTCTGAAGGTGTAGCCCGCACATTAAAATAGCGACAATAAGCCCGCTGAGTCAAAACAATACCTTATTCATTTTAGAAATAAAGTTTAGCGTATTGAGCACGTCGTTCGTTGTGTAATGCTCCATTTTAAATTCCCTAAGTCTACTCAAAAAATCTTTTTTTATTTAATAATTTTATAATAAAAGATTTAAGCCGTTTCGGTAATTTTGGGCCATCTTTTATTATTGATATGATTATTGTAGTAGCTGAATAACCATAAGCGAATATATTTAAAAAACTAGTGACTAGTTTATTGAATCAAAATTTTGCAGAAATGTATTTATAAAACAAACAATAAATAACACTTTTTTAATTGTCGTTTAATTATTGCTTCTTATTATTTGAGACGGATAAACGAAGATTGAAAAACAAACAAATATCTATTTCTTAAGGAAGATTTCCTGGTTTTTTCTATAGGTTGAAGTGTTAAATAAAAGTGAAAGCATTAAATATTTTTTTTTCAGTAAAAACATTTTTAACTTTAACAAAAATTTTACCACAGTTTAAAAAGCCAGAACTAAAACTAAAAAATAGCTTTATAGTGTACATCCTACACTAATTTAAATAATTTTGAGTCGGCGCTATACAAACTCTATAAGGTAAAATGCACTAAAAAACCTAATATGCGCTTATTTGTTTGTTTGGTGCCGACTCAAAATTATTTACATATTTACATTAGTATAAACTCTAGACTAAAAATTTTATCTATTTTTTGGCTTTCAGATCTATTCTTTTTCAGAGGTTTATTTTTTTAAAATATTCGTTTTGCAGTTTTTTTTTTCCTTTGTAAAAAGCTTTTATCTTTTTTCTGTGACCTGGTCAGATTTTTAAAAGGTTCGATTTAAATAGGCGACATCTCTGAATGAAAAATGATAATAATTCTTAAAAAAAAAGGTAGCACTCCGGGAGTGCCGGCAGAAGTGAAAACTTCAATATTAACGTTGTGTTTAATTATAAGTATAAAAGTACTATCATTTATGAGGTAGAATACAATGTTTATTTATTGCGCTATCGTACACAAATATGACAATTTATATGTTGTTATTTATAATATTATATCGTTATTTATATATTACATTAAATTTTATCTCTCACAAAAATCAACTTCCATCCATAATTTCGACGACTTTTACACCATCGTTATTATCAGAATCATCATCGCAAATTTTTACAACTGATACAATTGGTTTATGATAACTGAAGTAAGAAACAAACAGTTTTGATTCGAACCTATTTAAGTGTCTAATAAAGACCACATCAACAGTAGTTTTGTATTTCGTTGTGCTAAAATTGCGATCATTTGTAAAGTAATTTATAAAGTACTTACTCATTTTCTTTCACTACTTCATCATCACTTTTTTCATTAATAGATTCACTTTGTTCGATTTCCATAATTTAAACAATTTACATTTACGAATACACAACAGTGTATTTACTACACAACAGTCAAGCAATCAGCTGTCACCATCCTTGGATACGCGTGGGACGCTGTACATAAACACACACGGTCATTCGCGCAAGCGCCCTGTGCCGCCTAAACAGAGCAGCACACTCAGGCCATAGGTTTAATACATTAGATATAGCTATGCATGCTGAACATACTTCGGTTCTTAAAAAACATATCAAAGAAATTGGTACATCTCTCTATTTCTTTCTATATTTAATGAAACACATTTTTTATCCTTTTCATCATATTTGTTGTATGTCGCACACGAGTCTATAGTGATTAAACAGACACGAATTTCTACGATTTTAGTCGACAATCAACGATGCAATGCTTTGCTGTCAACTTATTGACATTTGTCATACACAATCTAATAAAATACGAAAATTAGGTTAAAAATCAATTTTATTTTGGAATGAATAATTATTTATAAATAAAGGTTTTTTCATCAGTGCTAATGATTCTTAATTATTTTATCAAAAAACTCTATTCCAATTTCAAAATTTCACCAACTTTTAGTTGTGTCAGACCCATGTAAACTTTATTATCCGCTTCATATTTTATCAGCTTACAAACCCACAACTGCATCGTGACAATCACAATAATGAAAATAAAAAACTTCTCTCCTATGAATTTGTAAAATTGAAGTTAGGCTTTAAGAAAATAGAGAAACATTAGAAAGCTGGAAGAAAATAAAAGTTGAGGTTGAAATCTCAATAAATAAAATTACCTTCAAATTATTAAATATTTTTCTTGACAATAATTATTTTCAATTTTTAAGTGACTGAACTAAGTTTTCTGTTCAAATTATGTGATTAGAAAAATTTTAATAGAAACGTCAAAATAATTCTAGTGTCATGCTGACGTAGCGTACTCTGCGTCTACTGATTTCTGCTTTGCTATTGGTAGGAACCTCTCTAAAAGATAGCGCTATCGAATACTAATGCAGTTGAGAGTGAGAGCAATAGATAATACGTCTTGGCGGACTATCGCAGTGCATGGCTGTATCTTGTTATAATAAATCTATGACTCAGGCACGGTAGAAAGAGTGGGAGATACTAGTTCCCCTCCCTTCCCCTCGATCTTACGCTTTTTCGATCAGCATCACGTGACCCTGACGCGAGTTTGAAAGTTTTTACCCATACAAAAAAAAGTGCTCAGCGCCGCTAAAGAAGTTTTCACTTCAAAAAATTAACGGTTTCATTGAAACTGCAAAAATCTTTTACCAACGTTCAAGCATCCAAAGAAGTATATTTTGGTCTAATTAAAACCAGAATAACTTTATCTTCTAACGTGGCTTACACGTTCAGTTGCCATGCTTATTCTCACTTTGCCAAAATTTTGTTTTTGATATTGTACTTATAAGTATCTGTTATTGAACAACAAAGTTTTAACTTTTTTCAGTCAGGACTTATTATTCTGGCAATGACCCCTTTGTTTGGAAGCCATCGATTGCCAGGGTTGAACGTAAAATCATAAATGACTTATATCAGATAATTTGAATACAAATCTTATACGCATCAAAATGTTTGATGCAAGGTAGCATCTAATAGATGTCGCTCGTTTTACCACATTACGGAAACACCAGGCACTCGGGTAGATAAGCCCAAATTTGTCACCGCTAATTCATTCAAATCTGAATCTGTTGCGACTTGCTGATGAGTTCTTAAATGACTTTGCTTTGATGGTTTTAATTTATCAGTTGGTGGCTAAACTAAAGAAGATATTATCTTTGATATCCGTTTGGGACAAAAAACGCTAACGTGATAACTTGGTTATATCTCTTTAGATAATTTAAAGTTTAGAATGTGAAAAAACACCCAGTGCATTGTTTATTTAGATTGTATATTATAAATAATCGAATATAAAATTATTATCTGTACCTATTACACACATTATAAATCTAAAATTCTCTCAATTTAATCTTCTCCATTTTTGTTTTTAGACTCCATTTGCCTTTAGGTTTGTTGCAATAGATTTTCGTAAGCAGTTGTGATCGCTCAAGTTATTATTCATGACATGCATGTCTTTAATTGATAATAGATTTTTTGTTATATCTAGAACTTCACAATCCCTACGAATTATTCTATTGAAACAAATCTTTTATCAAGCATTGCTTTATTATTAAGTATACACTTGCATTCGCCATAAGCCACCACATCTATAAAAAAAATATTTTAAAACAAATATTTAAAAATAACAAGGTTCTTACTGGCAAGATCTAAGCCACCGTTGGTCCCAAGCTTTTATTGCAGCGGTTCGTGTAACAGGAATAGTGCCCGCAGATCCACCACATCGAACACATTGCTTTATAACTCTTGGCGTACGACCCAAGTACACATGTCTTATAGAATCCACGGTTTGTGTAACAAATAAGTCACTGGAAGACATCAAACATTCGGGATCGTTGTTAAACTCCAACTGTATATAAGATATAACCAATATAGAATACAGTGGTATTTTATAACTTAATTTTAAGTTACCTACCTGAAGAGGTAAAATTTGTTGAGCCAGCAGAGGCGAAGCAAGTACTGTTCTGTTATTTGTTTGCTGTAAAGGTTGTATTTGAACTTGGTTAGGTAATAAGCAGCAATCATCTAAAAGGGAATAATTACTTTAAATTAAAAATATTAATAAACAAGTAATATTTAAAGATTGCAAAAATTAGTTTTTAACCAAATAAATTTTAAATATCTAATATTTAAAAAAAAGCAGGTTTCAAAACAAATAATATCCCTTCAATAAAATTCTTCATCTCATTGACTTTGATATTTTGCGGAAAAAGCGATATATGCGTGTCAAAACTTGTAATATTCCTTTCACTTTATTAATTGATTGATTTGGAATCTTTGGCACAATAAACTATCCACACAGTTTTATCACTTGCCAAAAAATTTGTTTACTAGAGTTTATTTATAGACTTGTTATCTAGAGAAGATCTCTTCCGACAATCAAGTGGTCATCATCAGGAGATCAATAGAACGCATAGTTTTATGATAAACAAACTCTTTGACAAGTGGTAAAACTGTTTGAATAATTTCACTTTATTGGAAACTAAAATTTTAACATTTGAGTGTGACAAATTTCATGTTAAACCACTGTCACTGTTGGCGATTACCAACTTAGTCAAAAGTTGTTAAATTATATTTAGTTCACTAAAATCATGTCTTAATGGTTACAAAATTGACCACTAATTTTATGACAATTGTTCTGACAGTATCATAAGACTTCCAAAGTTGAGAGTCGTTTACGAGATGCTATTGAAGTACAAATACAGCGCTTAGACTTACCATATACAAATTAATAATTAAAAGTTTAAATAACAATAGTTACATTTTACAAATTAGAGACAAAAAGTGTAGTTTGCCTCTCAGTAACCCTAAAGTTACTTGTAGTTTGTGACTGCTTTGTCACAAACTAAATAAACTGGTGTCTTCTGACGACAATCTTAATCTTAAAAATGTCCCTCTCTAAATCAACATAAAAAAAGCAAATATACTTAGGTTCTACTCGAAACCAAAAAACAATAAATCTTAAATCTACATAATCAAAATGATGAGATTTTAACATTAAAGATATAACGAGCAAAATCTATAAGCTACCTTGCATCAAAATATTTTGTGAAAAAAATTTCAATATGTTATACTCTAGATGAAAAAATGTCAATGTTAATATATGCTGCTGCAAATAAAAGATAATCGCTGATTGGATAACCAAGTTATTACGCTAGCGCCTTTTTTCTCTAACGATATATAATGTAATCCATCTTCTTTGGCCGCCAACTGGTAAAACAATAATTTGAATTTTGAATACATTTTCAGTGACAATTTTGGGCTTATAATTACCTAAGTGCCTGTTGCTTCCGTAATGTGGTAAAATATATATAAAGATAAATTGTTCCCTTTTGAAATTAGTTGCGCATTTGCTCAACAAATCGCAAGCTACTCGCGCTTACAGGTATAAAAAACATCAGAGAACTGTTAACTATAAAGATAAATTAAAGCTTGTAACAATTATTCGCAAAAATTGAAGTTAAAATTACGTTACGCCCAACTGGATCCTTAATAACTGCCCTTGCTCACAATGACCAAAATGTGACATTACACCTGTCAAAATTTTACCGGCCCGTGGGCCTGTAAGAAAGTCCCAAACCCCTCAAATTACGCCGTCGGGCCTTAAAGTTCCGCGGTGAGTATAATCTACCTCCGGCTCTCAAGAAACAAATTGATTATAATATGTTAATTATTGTAGAAACGGAAACCAGAAAATGTGATAGTGGTTTCCGCCATCTCACGTGAACAAACCCATTTTCTTTTTTCAGTAGCAACAAAATGTCAAGATTGTGTAGTAAAATTCTTGGATATCAACATCTCGATGAAGAATTCCGATATTTGTCAAACCCATTTCAATTTATTGGTTTGCCACTGTATTCTGTTTTAACATTTATCTTATATTGGCTGATCTACTGCCCACTTGTATTCATAAGACTTCGTTCTTATTGCATCGCATCACACAGCGACTGGCCTAAAGAATGGCCATGGTATTTTTGGATGGTAGCCTTCATTATATATTTGATTTTAATGTCTATTTTAGTTTGTGTCTGGAAATTAAAACCGGCACAAAATAGACAAAATAGAAAACTATTTCAAATTAACATAATAGAGAACAAAGAAGACTCAACTGAAGAAAAGATTCAATTGGTAGACGAAAAAAAGCACAATAGAGATAAGTTAATCTTAAAAATTTTACCATCACCTACACCTGCAAAGTCTGAAGAAGAACAATTTACGACACCCATAACACCATTAACACCCAGAGAAATATTCTTCCATGATTTGATTGAAAGTGCTAACAGAGCGGAATACAACTCATCTACACAAATTATTAGATCCAGCATAGACAGCAGTGATAAAGAAATAGAATATTTTATCGCTAACGTTACACCCAGCAAAGCCTGTGTTTCCGATGCCTTTTTATATATTGATGAGACTACATCTGTCACTTGTCAAAATACTTTTGAAGTTGTTTTTCAAAATAGTGCGAATGATGAAGACTAGAGCTTATAGACAAAAAATATAATTGAAATGTTAAAGAAAATATTTCTTTTTTTTTTTTAATAAAAACTTTTATTATACGAATTTTATAACCTCCACAAAAATATTAATAAAATAAATAAATTATGCCTTATTGATTAAAGACTATTAACTATTACTTCATTGTTCAATTAACTTTTTAGGAAACATTATATTGCATAAACTTTCTCACAAAGTAGAGAAAGTGATAAATGATTCAACACGCTGCAATGAAAAACAAAGGAGAAAAAGTTGCAGAAAGTCCTTACTGTATATCTTTGTGTTATAAGCCTGGTGCGCCTAGATCATCAATTATCAAAAATAGAACAATAAACAACAGAAAACTAAGTTATTCTTTTAAAGTTTTGCAAGTAAATCATGCCATATCTTAAATCAATAAAATTGGCACTCTTGCCTAATTGTGCTCTCGCACAACGATATATTTACTAAATATACAAATTTGTATCTAAATGTATAACAATTTCATATAAATAAAGTTCAAAACGAATTTGACACGTTAAGATTTCAAACCACACTAATTATTGTACTACATTTCGTTTATATCTATAGTGGGCTCAAACCGGACGAGACATCCCTGAAGCAATGAATTTTTTTTAGCACGCCGGTGTTTACCTTTCCAAACAAGCAATGAAACATTGTATATATGTAAACAGTATTCAACTGCGTGCTGTTGCACTGGTCCGCTCCTAGTCAGTAAACAAATTGTGATAAGTCATGTGGTTGATATAATAGAAACGAACTGGCCGCATCTACTTTCTCTCTTCTTGCGAATGAACAAAATTTGAGACTAATAAGAAATTCTTAGAATTTAGAATTTGAATAAAACTTACCTATTAATGCATCATCAGGCTCATTAACGTTTTGAACTAATCTGCTCAACAATCTGAACAACAGAGCCAAAACATCTAAAGCACCATCCGATTTGATAAATACTGGTAAACAAGCTGGCCTAAGAAGCCCCCAAACTCTTATTAATACCAACATCTCACGAAGAATGTTTAACGCCTTAACATCTCTTAGTAGCTCGTATGATTTACCCATAATAGGTCTACTATCTGGCAATTTCACCAATAAATTTAATGCCAAATCAGCAACCCATTGAATAAGTTGTTGAAGGCTTTGTAGTGTAGAAGGTTCCACCGTAAATTCTTTAGCTTCTAAATTCAAAAATACTTTATCCACATCAGTTTGACCTTCTGCTATGACATCTAAAAATCGACACAATATAGCAATACTAAATATTATTAAAAAACATCATTTTACGGGATAATGAATCAGCTGGACTTTTGTCATGATTATTCATTTCGCTGGGCCGCAACAAACTTTTAAAAGCTGTTGATATACTGTGTAACATTAAGAATTGAGTTAAATCATTTGCTTTAGTTTGACCTTGTGAACTTAATCTGAAAAAAAATTAACAGTTTTTATTCCAATTACATACTGTAAAAAATTTCATTTGTAATTACATAAATGCTTAGGAATTATAATGCGAAAGTTGATAAGCACCTACAAGTGTCATTTTTAGATAAAAAAATGACACGTGTATTGCGTTTTGATTTAGATTTGTATCTCTGTATTTGAAAAAAATTCAACAAAAGCATTCATGTTGACACAAAAGTAAAAAATGTAATTACTATTTATCTTTGACGTTTCCTTAACAATTAAAAATAAATAGTCAAAAATAGTAAAAAGAAAAGTATAATGCTGTTTATAATGAGATATTACCAAAAGTAAAGATTACAAATAGTGTGAAGGGTTGAATGTGAGAGACTTTTTCATTGTCGATAAGTGGGGTTTTTGCAACAGACATTGGTTTGTCAAAAAGATTGATTTTAAGAGCAGACCGTAGGTAATCGCATTGCAAATTACACAAAGGATTATTCTCTATTATTATTGTACGGTCACTTTTGTCAGTTTTTCGGTAGAGAACAAAATATCAGCTCTTGCTCAATTTTTTTTCGCTGTTAAAGACACTACGAGAACACAACTCACCTGCATAGAGAAATTTTCATGCATAGATACTGCACATAGAAAAACTGTTGAACTGCAGATGATTGACGATTGAAGCTTTCAGTTAAGCGATCACACAAAGCATCTAACATTCCTGGTCTCAATACTAGTAGCAAGTCTAACCAATCAAAGCCACTCATCATACAATATTCCAAAATGGTTGTGCAATAAGGTACACTTAGAGGTGTGGAGCTATCAATTTGTGGTGGTAATTTAAACATATGTAAGCTATCATCAGAATCAATTACGAGTAAAATGTTACCAAGCCAAGACATATCAATATTTGTAATCTTGATACTAGATCTTGATTGTTTAGCAACAGGATCATCGTAATATTTTGGGGATATGTTGAAATTCGTGCTTACTAAATGCTTCAAGGTATCTCGGTAAAGACAATAAATGGAGTTGTCATTAAAGGTTACAACAACATATCCATTTGACATATTATTAAGAAGACTTAGTTTGCTCGTTGCTACAGATGTTACTTGACTGTTGTGTTGAAAATGACATTGATATTGCCATAACTAAAACAATCAAATCTTAAATTTCCCACAAAAAAAAATTTAAAAAAAACTGTTTACCACTGTATTAAAAAATTGTGGAGATTCAGATTTTCCTAAAGACTTGTGAACAGGAACAGCTTTCTCCCTAAGCTCCCAAACTTGTAAACAGCTCAGTTTTTCACTACTAGCAGACACAACCACGGAATCTGCATCTTCTCTCATAACCCACTTAATATGGCTAACCTGAGCTTTCTTCTCATTTATTATTTGGTCCACTAAAAACCAAAATTAACTTGATAAGTAAATAATAAAAAAAAATAATTAAAAATAATTACTCAAAGCTTCTTTTGGCGCTTCAAACAAGAAGAAACTTAGTAAGGATTGACTTGTTATGACACATTTGTCTTCGCTTTTTCGGACAGATACTTTGTAGCATTGAATTGGCATTGAAAGATCGCCATTACTAACAGCCAACAAAAAGTGTCCATCTGCAACAAACAAATCATTAATTTTTAAAATAAATATAATGTTTAATAACTGTAAAAAAAATAGTTCGATATAATTACATAACGTTTTATAATATCATTTAGTTACTTCAATATGGTTTTATATATTATAAAACTAAATTTTCAAGAATATAAAATAAGTATTGACTAATATAGTAGGAACGTTTGAGATATACCCGACAGAAAATTGTATTGCTCGGATTGGGAAGAACAGAGCTACAATGATAAGAAAAATTTACAACCGAAAGCGTCGTGTGCCTTAAGTTTATAGATAAAACCAACCACGACCAACATTAAAATAAAAAACAAATATTGTTGCTTATTAGTTTGTTAGTGTATATTTAAATTATAAAATATACAATATAGATACCATGCAAACTTACATGGTAAAGATTCTACTTTCCGCCATTTCTCTTGTTATTAAATCTATCTGTTTGCTAATAACACATACAACTGCTGATGAACTTTTGGGGTGGTTATTCTATTTTCTCATATTTCAGTTTAAATAATTCATTCGAATTCAATTAAAAAATAGTGTGCAAGTCCTGAAGATCACATCCATTAATTTGCTCTGTTTCATCAAACAATATATTTCTTATTTTTAATTATTTCTAACTATTAGCTTTCAGTTTTAATACCGGGTGAAGCCCCGGTAATTAAGGCAATAGAAGATTTTAAAATCTATTTGAGTGCTACCCTGAATAGAGTTCGGTCTGCAATAAGTGCATTAATTGATGACTGTAGTTTCGGATGTCAATCTTTCCGAGGAATTAGTGCAATAAATTTTACTGCCTAAGTATACCTCAAAAGTTTTCACTTTAAAAGAGCAAATAGACGGCTGCAATTACCATCAGTGGAATACATAGTAAAACCTTTCTATCGAAAGCTTCCTAGATTAAGGTCAAAAAGCTATGATTTACTGGCGACAGATGCAGACTTAAAATTATTAAAATTTACATTAGTCAAAACTTTAATTAATGTAGGAACCTCAGTTTCGTGATGGAGGTTTAATTTTTTGTTAAAAAGGTTTTTATTTGTGAATAACAACGTGCGAAGTCAGTCCGAGTCCCAGTTTACATGTTACGACTACATCTATGTTCAAGAATTTCTTAATAATTATACAATGAAGTCAAATCAAGCTTAAAACCGTATTTGAGAAATTATAGCCACTCTTGATAATAATTGTTGTTAGTTTTAATAGCAATGTTTTTCACTTTTTGAAGTCTTTGAACTGTTCTATAGCTAATTTAAACGTGATGAAAGATATGTTTGACGTAAACTATAGCAAGCGAGATAGCCCTGAACAAAGGGAAACAAATAAATTAATATCATATCACTAAACCAAATACTATATAGAAAATATTTACTTTTGCCATAACAAATATCAGCTGTTTTCACAAATATTCTCGTTGGAGCAAGGCTTTCTGTTGAAACAACCATAGGTGATTGACTAGTTGCTTGGGGTAATAATATCGAGCACAACATGCCAGTTGTAGTAAGAAGCAGCGCTCCACTGGCAGGTCTTCCACCAAGCTGCTTAACTGAACAAGCAAACTTAACATGATGAAATTTCTCAATATATGAAGAACTGTCTTTTTTCTCTGAATTTAAGCAGATTTTCTTTCCTAAGTGAAAAAATGCAGCTGCTAAAATATGTTCCCCATCCAGAGATGTTTGCAGCACTAATGTCCAATCATTTAGAATATGGTCTTTGGTTTTGTATATTTTAATTTGCCCTTTCTCGTCACCGACCAAAAGCAATTCTCCTGTGAAGTCCCATTGAAGCACAGAAACCGTAGAAGGGTTTGATAATACTCTAAATATAAATTCAATTAGTAAGTGCATTGTATTAGCAAAAAAGATGGTAATTACTTGTGTACTTGCCATGGGGTATTTAAATCACATACGTAAACATTGGAGCTCCAAAATAATGAGCCTCCTTCTTCAATATTGCTCTCAGTAGTGAAAGCTAAAACATTTGCACTTGATATTGAGCAAAGAGTTGACTTCTCTAACCTAAAAAGACATGGTATAAATATTTGATAGCAAAACAGAATAATTGCTTACTTATTGAAAAGAATTTGCTTATTTATGTCAGAAGATTTTGTAACTTTTTTATTAATTGAAAATATATGATCCATTTTTATAAAATAAATGTAAAAATTCTTCAATATTTATCAAACACTCATTTTTGGACTTTTTGGCCGAACTATAATAATACACGGTTCATTAGATACTATTTTCTATTTTGGTCCAAATTATTTTTTACTTCACTGCTGTGGCTGTCTGCCTGTAATTGGAATTTGGAAAACCACAGATAACACAACATTACTTCAATTTTGACAGTCAGCCGGTCATAGATAAACAAAGCCGATTGACAAGTGACAGCCACGGGGGTGAAGCCTACATACAAAACATGGAAACAACTATAATTCTTACTGCACACCAGCCACGCTTACAAAGAGCGCAATGGTAAATATATGACCCAAAGTGAGATAGCTATATGGTGAGCGTGCAGATACGAAAACGCGCTATAGCATCGTCATACTTTATGACATTTTGTTGCTATTGTACTGTCATTGCGCTTTCATTTTGCTGTCATGTGTCATTTGTCAAGTAATTTTACCGCGATTTAAGCACGTTTTTTACTAATGTAGGTTATTTTTATTTTACAGTTTTCGCGTCGCGTACACGTTTCGTTTTTCGTTTAAGCAAATTCGTGGGGGCTGCCTCTGAAACCTAATTTATCAGGTGAAACGTTTTGAGATTCTTAATTCGGTGTTTGTTTCTTTTTACACGTTTTAGGTAAAGAATGGTAATGGAAAATCAATCTCCCATTAAATATTCCTGCAAGTATCCAGGATGCAACAATAAATACTATAGGCATCTTTCTGAAGGGTTGAAAAGAAACAAGCATTTTTTTCACTTTCCCAAAGGTTTCACGGATGCATGGAAAAGCTGCTGCAATATCCCGGTTGATACTTGCGTGAGACATTTTCTTGTTTGCGAAGACCATTTTGAAGAGGCTCAGTTTATACGAGGCAATAGACTACGTTTAGTACATGGGGCTTTACCAAAAATTTTTCGAACAGGTACAAATAAATCGCCACTTCAAGTAAGTGAATTAACGTGTCAAAAATTATTAGCGAGCATTGATTTTGTTTTCGTGTGACGTTAAAATCGATTATTGAATATGTTCAATCTTTTTTATTTCAGTTGTGTCTATATTGTGAATTCTAGTCTTAAGTTCAAATGTTATGTGAAGATTATGTGTTTAACTTATTAAATGTGTTATTACTGGGACTTAATTGTTGTATAAAATGTTTTTAATATCTAATATGTTTGACTGTGTAAGGTATTACTATGGTTTAATGTTGAAAAAATTTGTTAGTATCTATTTTTTGTAACGCTTTAATACTTGTACTTTTTGACTTTTTCTATTTAGCGTAAAAGCTTTGTAGGTATAATTCTAAAGTGGTATTCTAATTTGTAAACTGACAACATTGAAATTTTTTAGTTTCTGACTGTTAAAATACAAGTATGTATGTATTATACAAATGTTGTTTTATTTGTGTTTGCTGTCTGTATTTTAATATAATTATGATGTATTTGTAATGTTTGTTAACTTTCAATGAAATCTTACAGTAAATATTTTGTTTACTGTAATTTTTTATTGTAGTTAAACAAATATTGCATTTACATCAAAGTTCATTAAATTTTGCTTTTGATGCGCAGCCGCAGCATTAGGCGGTGATATCAACCTTAAATTACAAGATCTGTATTAGTAATAACATGTGCGCTTTGGCGGCCATAAATAGAACTACTTAATTTTGGAACACTCCACCGGGGGCAGTGCAGATCTTTGTTTCTAGTGATTACTTGGGGGATTTCATTTCTACCTGACTTAGTTATTCTATGAGTGACAGCCATCGTTAGAGGGTTTTTTGTATATTGTATCGATTGTATCTACTATAACGACTATAACCCTAAATTATTGTTTTATTGGCGGCAATTTTTGGCTGTATGTTTCAACTGTTAACTAACTTTTGTGTTATTATTACTCATTATGGGTGGGTTTCCGAATAAATATTAAGAACCAATACTAATTATAATACGTCATTCATTTTACAGATACTTCAATGGCAGGTGGTTTTAATACTACACTGAGTAGTCCCTCCGCTGCTGGTAAAAAGAAGGTAATTATCTCTCGAATATAAAGAATTTGTTTGGAATTTCGAATTATTTATTTGTCTTTTAGCAATTTAAAAGGTCCCAAAGCATTGTACCTCTGGTGGTCAGTCAGATACTTTCCTCTACCGATGAAGAGTTTACTTTGTTTGGTAGACCTGTTCAAATCGTAAGGCTTCATTTATTATATTATACAAATAATGACAGTCTAATTTTTCGTAGACTAGTTTAGTGGGCATTTTAAAAAATTACGAAATTCAATCTACTAAGGCCACTTGTGTACTCAATGATCATACCGGAGTAATAAAGGCTGTCATGTGGTTTGAAGCCGATGGAGTAAGTGTTAACTTTTCATTAATAAACTTTTACTATAATGTAGGTGAAAAGAATGTTTGGTATAGTCATTGTGTATAGTTAACTCAATTGGCGATTGTTTTTTCCGCTTAATCACACAATCCAAACAAGCATTAAAACGTATTCGTGAACAGTATTTGACTGCGCTGACGGACCGGCACAGCTACAATTTAAAACAAGGAAATTCTTTTATGTTTAATACACCGTGGTCAACATTGACTGTTTGTGTTGGCAATTCTACATTTCATTTTAAAATGATACAACTGCAACCACTTCCTGCTGTTGACGGGTGACACCTTTGACACTGACATATGCCAATTAAAAAGTTAGTCGCTGTGGCATAACTTACAATTTTTTTTTATGAGTGTTATGTCAAATACTTACCAAAAAAGCGTGTTACAGTGTTGCAACTAGGCAAATAAAAAAGTCTTTGAAAAGTGTTGCCAACTCAGTCACTGTTGACCACGCTATAGTATATAAGTTAAAGAGCTTTTTCGGAACGTTGGGATACTATGTACGTCTTAATCATATGTCCTAGCTTCAAACAATGATTGTACCTATAAGCGCTCAAGGTGCTTCTATAACAGCAAAAAGCCATTATTGTTTCTATTTTTTACGACATACAATAACGGTGCAATTAATTGGTTATTAAGAATATTTTTTCTAGGATTCCATTACTTCATTGCCTCCAGTGAAAGAAGGCAATGTTGTCCGTATTTTTGGTTCTATTCGAATTCAAGACGGTGAAAGAACAATAATGATCCTAAGAATGTTTCCTGTTGATGATTGCAATGTCATTACCACGCACTTATTGCGAGTAATCGAAGGAAGATTAGCTGCAGAAAAAGGAGCTGAACATAAATTTGAAGGCAATGGGCTAGGGGCAAATAATTCTCTAATGTCCTCAACTTTTGCTGGTACGTCCGAAACCACGGGTTCCTCAGGTCCACTACATACATTGCAAATGGAAATTTTAAAGATCTTGCGTTCAGTTACTTCTGATAACAAAATAGGTACTCACAGAAAGGTGATCTTGAGTAAATATCCTCCACATAGAGAAGCAGAAATTGAGTATGTTGAAGCTACCCACATAATCACTTCATTTTAATTTAATTTTTTTTTGCAGTAAAGCGCTAAAATTCCTCTTGGATGAAGGTCATGTCTATACAACCATTGATCTAGAGACTTTTCAGTCTACATAATTTTTTCAATCATTTATATTGCTTTATAAGTATCTTGTTACAGTCTTAATACATATTTTGAAAAAAATGTTTTTTAAAGACTTCGTGACGTGTTTGAGACTACCTTACACAATTTAATCATAGTTCTATCAGAATTAACCACTCGAAAGATATCAACCTATGAATACAAAGTGCAACTCGAGTCACATTGACAAGACGCCTAGCAGCTTATAAGTTTTGTGTTCTAATTTACTTAAAAAAATTTATTTGCTTCGTGGAATAAGGGTGCTCAGTCGTTTTTACAAACTTTCACAATTGACTTTTTATTTTGTCAACGCTTTCTAGCAAACCAAGACAATGGTCAAATTATAGTCTTGGTTGCCAACATGTAACTCAATATGTTGCAAAATCTGAATTCTCCTAAACGTTTTATTATAATCTTGCAAACCTTGAAGACGTTCTTATTAGAAACTCATCAGTCCAGGTTTTTGCCACTGTTGAGACCAATTTTTACAAAAATTATTGTGTATTTTAACGTTTCATGTATTGTTTTGTTAGTTTAAGGAGACATGTACTGATTACGGCCACGTATTTTTTTAATATAAAGATTAATAAAACGAAGACTATGTTTACGAATTTTATTGCGTATATCTAAAGTGTATAATACAAAAAATATGTGTATAATGACCTACAACTGTATAAACAATGCCTTTGATAACAATTTTTAAAACGAAGAAAAATAGACTCGTTTAAAACAACCAATAATAACATTGCCAATAAAAATTAGTACCTATTGAGTTTGATTTTGGGGTTTACGGAACAATTACGCTAAGATGTAAATTGAATAGAATCGACTGTCACTTTGAGTCAGGAATGTTACTTTCTCAACAAAAAATAAAATAAATGCAGAAGCGTATAAGTACAGTAAGGAATTAGGTAATGCACAAGCGACAATATTATAGATTGGCAGACAATATATTGTGCGTTTCCAATTTTCGTTTTGGATAAGAATGTTTTTGATTGTTTGATTTCATCAATAAAACATATTGACAAGTATATAATTAAAAATAGATTTTCAATAAAATATAACGTAAAAAGTAAAAGTACGATAAAGAATAGAACATTTTGGGTTTTGTTGCAATAGAATATATAAAGAAATAATTGTCTAAAGTCATAGATTTAAATTAATTAAATAAGCAGTGACTTGTCTTATTGAAACAAAACGAAGACGAAACAAATTGAACTTTTTTTTTTTTAACAAAATATGGGTATATCTATTTTGATAGTTAAATAGATATCCACCTCCCCACTAATGGTAGTGTAAGTCAATCGAATTACGTAGCCAATCAGTAGGGGGGTGGGCGTGACCTCAGTAGGCCGAGGCTTCTTTATATTCTGAACCTTCCATTGTAAAAAAGTCCTCCAATTTCCATTGTAATGTTTCGAATGTCGGCCTCTTCATTGGATCTCTATTCCAACATTCAAGCATGATATCGTAGAGCGCGGTGGGACAACCTGGTGGTGATGGCATACGGTACCCATGTTCTACTTGATGTAACACTTCCGCATTGGTCATACCTATAACAAGATAATATCAAACTAGATCCAGTTTCGTATTTTTATATGTTCTAACCTGGATAGGGAATCCTTCCGTAAGTAACCAGTTCTGTTAATAAAATGCCAAATGACCAGACATCGGATTTGATCGAAAACTTGCTATAATTTGCTGCTTCAGGTGCTGTCCATTTGATAGGGAAACGAGCACCTACTCTGGCTTCATATTCATCTTCCTGCGTACAATAATTCATTTTAACATACACCAAAATATTTGTAAACTTTTTAATTAAAATTTTATAATAATTACTAAATTTCTATCACTCGTGTTTGAAATTTGGTTATATCTAGTGACTACTAATAATTGGAGCATTAAAGTGGATTGTCAATCATGCTACAGTAGGCAGTGACAAAACTTGCCTTGTCTTGTGAATTTAATTTTTGCGCTTTGAAATTTGAGTATGGCAACAATGTTACCAACCTACAACTTTAAAAGTGAGACCAACGTAACAAAATCATTTTCAATCATTAATAATCATAGTTTTATGCTGTCAATCAAGCTCTTTCTCAACATTTTAGGACGAAAGCTAATTATTGCTTCACTCCACAAATTTATTGTTTTATAATATTTGTTACAATATCACTTGCAATGAGCACAAGCCGGTTCAATTTGCAATTTAATAAATTTAAAAACAGACGATTGCAGAAAAACTATTGTGACATATTTCAAAAATCATCGTTGCCAATATGTTCAACACAAACTACCAACAGGATTGAAAAAAAAAATTATATATTGAAAGAATGTGCTTAGCACTAGCTATTTCAGCACTTTATAACAATAATATAGTAATGAAAATGATAGAAATTTGAATCTAATTATTCGTGTCAAAATGACATAAATAATACTAAGGCGAAGGCAGCTAATGTTGGTTTCACATTTTGATGTCACCGAACTGACATGTCCGGTTTGGCCTCTGACCATACTATCGTAATTACCTGCTCAAAACTTTGAACAGACTGAGTAGCGGGAGATAAGCAATACTAAAAAACTACTACTAAAAAGTTTAAATTTGATTATTTTTTATATTATTTTGATCTATTTAATACCATAAAACAATAAATAATTATAGGAACAATTATATTACTTTTTATAATTATATTGTTATTATTATTATTGCTATAAAAATTCTTTGAACAATAACTATACAGGATTTTAAACGAAACCTTTTGAGTAAACCAATTTTGCGTCTTCAGTATAAAAAAAAATTATTATTATATAACTTTATTAAGTTATTAAAAGCAACAAATTAGTTATTAAACATTGTTTAAAGTTATATGTAGTAGATAAATAAGATGTTTTTCATAATATTATACGTAATGTATGTTATAGGTATGGAAAGTTTTGCTTTTTTCCTGGAATTTATGATTCCGAGTACAAAATAACAAGAAGTAAATTTCTTACACATATAATCTTCAAAACAAAGTCTGCTAATACTTTCTCTCACTTTTACTAGTTACCTATATTTTGAACCGTTTCCGATTCCGCATGCATTCTTTAATGTTGTTGTTTATCAACAGGGTTCAAATGTTTAACTAGAATGCGTCATGTTATTTTGCTTTATTTTATATGGTGGTAAAATAAGCAACTCTGTCCTTTTTAGCGCATCACGTCAAAGACGATATTAATCTAATAAAATACAAAATCTTTTATTAACTAAAAAAATATCTGCATATCAAAAATAAATAAATCATGTATCCTGTAATTTTGTAGACTTTAATGTTTATCTGTTGTTACTAAAAGTCATAAACTCGTCAATAATTATAAAATTTTATAACGTGAGACGTCGAGCAAGATTTATCAAAGTCGGTCATGGAAAACAAAAACGGACATATAATCAGTAGAAAACAATTTACACAATTGATAAAATTTGCCATAAAGCATATAGTTTAAAAAAAAACATTGAAGTTGTACCCAGGAAACAACCACCAATTCGACATTTGCAGCGGATAATGAATCCAATTTATATATTATGGAAATAATGCAAAAATAAATGGGTATAATTATCTAAATCGTAGATTAAATCAAAGGTCCAGAATATTTTTTTATAGATTGAAAAACTTTGAAAAGCACTGGCATATCTGCAGTTACTTCTTAATTTGTTCTAAAATATAAAAGTCTTATGAGAGATGCAATAATGAGACTTACAGAGATGGGAAACAAAGATAAGTAGTGACCAGAATTTGCAAAAAAATTCAAATCATGAAAACCGAAGCAGGGGCAAATTAGTTTAATATGAATGTATAATTTTTTATAGATTGTACAGTGTTGATCGAGTTAAAAGGTACCGTTAGTAAAGCCTAGAATGTGTGGAATTAGTGGTTTAGTCATTGAGTATAACACTATGTCCATAGAGTAATGACTCCAGGATTCTAGTCAAGTAACAGCGATTAATTCAAACAATTCAGGCTCTTTTCTTTCTAGAGGGGTTGCTCTCTAAGAACCGTTGAAACCCTAATTATAATTTGCTGCTTAATTTTTATCTTTAAACTTTTATCAGTTAAATTATAAAATCAAAATTAAGTTTTGATAACAAAAATTATATACAACGTATAATGTAAGTTGACTTTTTATAATAAAATATTTTGACTTTTGTTTCTTTTAGTAAATGTTTTATTACAATTTTCAGTATATGTTGTAGTTAGATAGCAACTATAACTAAATCCCACAAACCTTTATCAGCCTTGCTAGTCCAAAGTCGGCAATCTTCACAACATTACTGTCAGCAACAAGAACATTTCTAGCTGCTAAATCTCTATGGATGTAATTTTGTGATTCCAAATACGCCATTCCAGCAGCAATCTGTGCAGCCATATCAATTAGTTGTTGAAGTTTCAATCCTTTACCTTTTCCTTGCAAATACTCAAGTAAAGAGCCATTTCTCATTAATTCGGTGATAATGTAAATAGGTTCTTCTACTGTACATACGGCATATAATTGAATTAATTTAGGATGCCTCAATTTCTTCATTATTTGAGCTTCAGCAAGAAAATCTTTTGGATCCATGGTGCCAGGTTTCAATGTTTTTATTGCTACTGCAGTCGTGTTGTTCCACATTCCTTCCCAAACTTCACCAAATTGTCCATGACCTAATTTCCGCACAAATTTCAAAGAAGAGCGTTCAATTTCCCATTGATCACGGGTACGATGTGACAGACCTTCAGGTTGGGGTTTTTCTACCTATTACATGAAACAAACATGAAAAAAAATAAATTCAACAAAGATATAGTACAAATGATAAGTGAACGATTAAAAAAAAAAGAGGACCAATAGACGCTATAGCAAAACAAAACAGCTATTGATGAGACATAAAGTGAAAAGAAGAAATTAGTGTACTAACTAGAATAACAGAAAGTTAGATAAAATGACAGTGAGAATGGACATACCTCTGATATTGATAAGATATTCTGTTATAAGGCGTCCATTATGGGAAAAAATAAAATCAATAGCTGTTGCTAAAGGTATTATTACAACTTACTAATAATTAGCTGTATTGGAAAAATGTCAAATTTAATTTTTTTAATAAAAACAATTCCACGTATCGCTGCATCAAGAATTTTTTAATGAATTCAAATAATTTCATGACACTAATGTTCTAATATATTATTTATTACTACAGTTTCTTTTTAATGTAAAAAGTCTCAAATCTTATTTTTAGGATAGTCTGTCTCCGTTTCTTTAAAATTTTATATTTTCAGTGTCCTAAAATATAAGAAATTATCGGACTATATATTAAATATTGTACTGTATTTGATAAATTAGAAGAGCGTTAGTCTTCACAGACAAAAAAGTCGCTACCTACATGTGAACAATGTAAGTGAAACTGATCGGTTCGTATTTAAATTTTAAATCGTCGTCTAATCTGGTTAGAAAACAAATAGCTTAAAAATAAGAATATTTTCTAGTTGATAATAATAGGTAGACCTGGGTTTACATGTGAATTATAAAAATGTGTCAAGAAACTGTAAAATTTCATAATCCAGTGACATTGAGCCAAATTATTAGATTTTTGGAGAAACTGTCTGATGCTTAGTGATTGCCAGTATGGTAAGAGTAAAATTCTTATTGTTCTGACCATCGTTTTACTCAGGTGAAGCCAAACATTCACAATCTCGTTTTACTGACACAATAATAAATCAAACAAGCCTTACTTTTTGTATGAATTTTCAATGAAATTGTAAATTTACAATTTTAATTATAAGTGTGTTAGAGAGAATAACTCAATCATTTGGGTATTGAGGTAAAACAAAAGTACTTGGGATGTTCATTTGTCCAATACAACTTAAATTCTAGATAACTATCAATGTTACTCACTTGTACGCATGGTTTACATAAATTAACACAAAGACCATCAGGATCTTTACTATAATGTTCTACTAATTCTTGCAATGTCCTAAACGTTGTTCTTCGTGCAATAAAAAAGCCACCTTCGTCTAATTGTCTAATTCTATAATGTTTTACGGTATCTCCATCACGAACTAAAATTTAACATTTAAATAAACAATACTTTTAATTTGTTTTTACATTACCTGATAAAGAGTAATCATTATGTCTACTCTCAGAGTCTCTAATTAAGAAAGCCCCGTGTTCGTTTTCAGGAAGTAATAATTTTTTTTCAGCTTCGATTCGTTTTATTTTACGGAAATACCATCTGAAAAAAATAAAATGCATTAGAATCCAAATACAAAGTAGCCGTAATTATTATTTGACAATAAAATTATTTATCATGATGTATTTTTAATAAAATGACCTTTATATTCAATTAATGCAATGTAATTTATAAAGTTTAAAATTTTTGCTCATGACAACTAAGAATAATTATCTCGAATCATCATTGAGCAAGGAAAACGGTTACAAAAACAGAGATAAATGATCTACCAATAGGCTTAAGGTTTTCTGATAACTCACGTTTTCTTATGAAACAATGATATATATTGTTTTTTATGTATCTAAACGCCAAAAAATGTTTCAGTTCTCATTAAAATAGTTAACTATTGCATGTCCCATGTCCCGTCAAATCTATCGAGTTTATTAAAATTTTGTCAAATAAGCATAACATATATAATTTCGATTCGTATTAAAAAAAGTAAAAATCTTCATAATGTAACAAATTTAAAATCAAAAACTATTAATCCACAAACCTTATAAATTAAATAAAATTATTGTATTTTTGGACTTATAATCAAAGTGCCCTTGAAACAAATAAATAAACAGTTGGTCAAAATTAAAAACTAATTTACCTGATATATACTTATTAATAATAACTTTATACCAAATCTTTATATCTTGATATAATTTTAGTGTACGCCTTCAATTAACTACTGAATAAATTTATGACAAATTATATCAGAGAAGGTAATAAACTTTAATAAATCTTAAAAGAAAAAAAAAGATTTATTGCAAATCCAAGCAATTAGTTATGGTATCGCATTAGACATTTCATCACGTTTTTTTGATACACTTCCACCTTAATAGGCAATACGTTATTGGAAATGTAATAAATAATGTAAATTCTTCACGTCCTTTCCTTGCATTCCATTGTCTTCATGGAAAACATCAACAATTGTTTTATCTTTTTTTGTATTAATTTTCTAGTTTTCCTCGAATTAATTAACTCTATATATTTTTTCTTATCCTTCAAATTGTGTTAATGATATTAAATTTAGTTTTAGTTAGCAAAAAATTTGCCTAGATCAATAAGCTTAGAATAAGTGAAAACAACTTTCGTTTATTTATATTGTAGTTTGTATTCGTTTATAGTTTTGTTTCTTTTAGATATACATACTTAAAATGACGTATAGTGTCTAGTCAGAACGTGTGGATTTAAAAAACCTATTTGCTCATTCTAATGATGTTCAAATTATGTTCGATTAATTAAGAAGATGAATTTAAAACACCACCTGTGGTCATTATTTGTGCAGACGAACAACTTTCGCCTAAAACATGTTCATACAGAACAAACAAACTCATTTTTTTTAATGATTTAGATACATAGTGAATCCAATTTGTTACGTATTAACATACGGTAAAAAACTAACTAATAAATAATGTCAATATACGAAAAAAAAAATGCAAATACAAAATATACATAGGGGTACCAATTTAAAATCAAGTAAAACTCGACTGTTGCACTATTAATAAGTAGCACAAATTTTACTTGATTTTTGTAAAAACCTTTGTGGCACAGATGTTACAGATTTTGTTTTCAGAATTTTATACATGTTCAGAGAAAAGTAAAAAACATAATTTCAAAAAAATAAAAAAAGTAAAATAAACTTGCTATAAATTATAATTAAATTTTTTCAGTGACTTCTGTTCGTGAGAGCTTTACTTAAGCAGCTAAATGTCGATTTCAAATAAGATGTGCATACCATTACTGTATCAAAATCATACCTAATAAATACGCAGTCTAGACAAGCGAAAATACCTCTAAATCAAAGTGTTTTAAAGTGACATATTCCGTGGCCAGAGTGAATGATTGACTTAGCTATACACCTTAGAAAATAAAACTAAACTAAAAGTTTTATTTTCTAAGGTATACACACATAGCAAATACTGTATTATTATTATTGTACTCTACTACTGTAAAACAGAAAACTCCATAAAAGATAGAGAATCGATTGGAGTATTCAATACAAAAGCATCGGCAAAGAAGCCTAAAACATTTTACTGTAATGAATGATTTTAAAGAGTTAAAATCTATTGATTTATACTAGCGATATATAAGTTATATTCATAAGTTATCTCAACTTATCTGATGCTTCTTCATCTACTTGCCACGACTATGGCAAAACATCAGCTACTTTCCACCTTAATGTTGGTGACAACAAATATAGTGTCGTAGTAAGTGAAAATGAAAAAGTAATTCTGTTGCCGAATGTTATGTGGAAGAATCGGATTTAAAGAAAGCAAATATTACAACCACAATTCTTGGTAGTGTTCACTAACTAACAACAGCCAACACAGTTAAACACTTTAATACTTAACAATGATACAGAAAATTTAAAATCCAAAATAATAATAAGATTCATAGAGAAACAAGGTCGCTAATAAAACAAGACCGAAAATGTAGTAATTGATAAACTAAAGATTTATATTTGTTGTAGTAAAGATAATAAGCACAAACTCTAAAAATGCCCGAGCTAAGACCGTTTTCCAGCTCTTTCTCAACAAAATGGCCATGGCTGTGTCAAAAACAACGCTACAATGTAACTAATAAAAAAGTACTTTTAAATTTACAAAGTTTTAGTGAGCGTTTCAATTGCTATTTCTATTGAGTGGCCCAATTATAAGTAACAATGTTATTACTACAACCCACTCAATCAAAATTTGTCTACCATAGCCAACTAGTTATTAATACATTTTTTTGCCTTTTAATTTTTTTAATCGAAATGTCATAATCATTGAAATCAAAAAAACCAATTTAAAAATAAATGTCCAAAAATAAAAAGTGTTTGAATGTCAAACACTTTTAATTTTACTTTATTAAAATATCTATCAAACGCAAAACAATTTTAAACTCATCTTGTAGCGCTTATAAAAGCGATAATATAAATTATAAAATTATTTAAATGCTTTATATCATAATAAACAATTAAACAACCGAATTCTAGCTTAGAGCGTTATTCTATCACAAGCTCTCTATATAAGTATAAATAATCATTGATATATCCGTCATGTCTAAGCTCAATTTGACATAAAGCTGTGTTAAACAATTTCTTTCTGTAAGTAAATAAAAATTAAATTTAATCTCATATTTATTTGTTGTCAAAGTAACATTTCTAATACATTTAGAAAAAAAAATCACAAGTGAATTTCAAAATCTAGTCTAGGTCTAGATGATGAATGAACATTTCAATTGAACGTCTGATACAATATTTCCAAAAACAGTTGGTGTTACTGGTTCGACCTTCGAGGCGGTTTGTCATGTTGGTAACATTTCAGTAGGTATTTTTTTTCCATCAAGTTAGTAACTTGTCTTACTTAATATGTCAACTGTCAACCAATGTAGTCATGGTCACTCGACGTGCCTTCGAAAGTTTCTAACCTCTAAATTTGACTTTTAATTTTATTTAATAAAGTGCTTTCAAGCGGTGCTATAATTGCAATCATTCTTATCTCACAAAAAGAATAATGTCCCAGAAAATACAGATACGTTTGGCTTGCAACCGCGTTAATCCTTTTATAGCCATAAATAACAAAGTTCCACGAATATTTACTCCAGGACAAGTAATAATAGAGCAAAATGAGTTCATGAGAGGGCACGGTACTTATGAAGAAAATGGCTTTTTGAAATCATCTGTTGCCGGAGTGAATGAACAAGTGAATAATTTAATATCAATCCAGCCTTTAAAAACCAGATATAATGGCGAGGTTGGAGACGTTGTTATTGGAAGAATTACCGAAGTGCAGCAAAAGCGATGGAAAGTTGATACAAACTCTCGTTTGGATTCTGTTTTATTGCTATCCTCGGTGAATTTACCAGGAGGTGAATTGAGACGCCGGTCCGCAGAAGATGAACACATGATGAGACAATATTTGCAAGAAGGAGATTTAATTAGCTCAGAAGTTCAAAGTGTATTTTCCGACGGTTCATTATCATTGCATACACGAAGTCTAAAATATGGCAAATTATCTCAAGGTGTTTTATTAAAAGTATTCCCCTCATTAATTAAAAGAAGTAAAACACATTTTCATGATTTGTATGGAGTTAGTATAATTTTAGGAAACAATGGATTTATTTGGATATATCCAACGACACAAAATTCTGAAGACCGTGTAGGAGGTTTTCTTCAAAATTTAGAAGAAGTAGTACCTCGCCCGGAACGAGAGACTATTGCACGTTTGAGAAACTGTATATTAGCTTTAACACAGAGTAAAATGATGCTATACGATACAAGTATAGTATACGCATTTGAAGAATCCCAAAAGTATGAAGTTTTTGAGATTTTAATTCCAGAAGCAATGGTAGATGTTGCCATTTTAACACAAAACAGATTAACTCTCACGGAAAACATTTAGACGCTTCAACTACTCACATATTAACAATACAATTATTTTTATATAATTTTGTAAAAACTGATTCAACTATGTCAAAAAGCAATAAAGAAAAATATTTTTCAAATTCACTTCAAAAATAATTTCTTCTCCAAAGTTTACGTACTAGAAAAACTATTTATCCAGTTCTCGTATATTAATGTTTGGATAAATCCTGTGCAATGTTAATAAATTATCTTTTAAAATGCATTTTTTGTGGATTTATGAGATATTGTAAATGTAAACATTACAATGGGATTTTACAACGATGACGATATACAGTGTGTTTATTCATTACTACTTTCTAATAGTCTTTTAATCATATTCATAACTTTTCGATTTTTAATTTTATTCATAGAAAAAGTGTTTATCAACATAACGTCATATTTTTTCATAAACAGCAACCCTTTTTATTTGTTAAAAATCGATCATTTTTCTTATGTATCGACTCCACGTACTAAGAGTTTATTGGTAACCGCTGACAAGATATAAAGATGTCTTATTTACAGTGGACTTCTCTCAATTTTTTTACTTACATAATTCTACAAATGATACTTTCTGAATAGCAGTGGGAAAAAAGCCTCAAAAATGAGGTATAGGTTATAATGACATCTCAGCTAAACTGTCAACCATTTTTTGATATGAACTTGACAGATTTCGTGGTTCCTTTGTTAACTGTTGCTAGGGTAATTTATTTAAAATAACTTTTTGATTATTATGTATCTGTCATTTATTTTGGTTCAAAGCCATGTGTAAAATAACTTAATGCATAGTCAATAAAACATGTTTTTGAGAAAAATTACTAACGTAAGAGCATTTTTGTTATACACTGTAAGTAAAAAACAATCCCTATAAAAACATAATAATATAACAGCCCCCATGCTAATAGAATTATACGATACAATTTTAGTTCAGTTTCTCGACAATTCATATACATAATCATTTAATGTGGTGTAAGCATAATTAGAATCATATTATAAATAAAGGCTCTATGAACTCGTCTCTTTTTTTGGAGACTGTAAATAAAGCCAAATTTAACAGGATTTATATAATTTTATTTCTTCTAGTTCGTAATCCCGCCCTTATTATATTTGTCAATTTTATCAAACTTAAAATTTCCAATAAATTGAAGCAATTTATAGCTGGCCTTGACAATAATTATTACATTTGTCAATTTATTTTCAATTTTAAGCTACAAAACCGAATACCAAAATACAAAAATTAGTGACATCCAACGTACCAATATAAGCAAAATTTTAAAAAAATTTACTGAAAAAAGAAAGCAAATTGCTATCAGAATCTTAAACAGGTACGTTTTGAAGTCTAGTTAGTAATGGTGTGTGTAGCTTTTGCTTTTATGGAATCAAAAATTAGACTTTTCTCATATAAAATTAAGGGATTTTTCTCATTATATAAAATATCATTAATATAAAAATTCTTTGAAGAAACTAGGTCTGTTTGGTGGAAGGTTGTGGCCGAATTTTAATTTCACAGCTGTTTCTGCCCCGAAAGGGCCATAAGAGCTGAAAGTGATCAAAACAGTGGTTGAAAAATCCGTAAACCAGTGGTACTTATCTCTCTCTAGAGAAATGTTCTGTAGATCATGGCGAACTCTTTATCAATTTCATAGATTTTATTTGATAAAAATTAATCTGTAAAGGAAGATATGCTGTTATAAAGGAAGGGGATTATAATATCCAGAGCGCCCCCAATAATCAATTTATTAAATAATTTTTTCGCCTACTCATTCATCTACATTTTGTCAGTCTAGCCGTGAAAAAGCACTCTTTTTCGTCCCTGAAAAGCCAGTAAAATTGAATTTCCTTTTCGTGTATGATAAAAAACAATGAATTACCAAAATTTTACTGATACTGCTGAGCTCACATTATGTATTATTTCAAATAATTTAAAATTTGCTTCTATAAAAGTAGGATTTGTCATATGTATTTAGAAATTCAATTCAAAATTAAAGTACTGATAAAACTTTTAAAGAATTCAAAAAAAAAATCGACAATTGACAAATTTTTAAATTCAATACCAAATTGTTAGGCTGGAAACAATATGCATTCAGCAAACTTATCATTAATGACGAATAGATTTAATCATTATAAATTCAAAAAGAAACATCCTGTAGGACACACCTAAATATTTAGGCGGTGCGTTGGGAGACCAAGTTCACAAAAGCTTAGCATAATGATCATTGTTTTTTTTATCGTAGCGTAGGATATTATTTTATGGATTTTGTTTTTATTAAACCTAATTTTTTTCAACATGTTCTGCAATTTTCTTTTGAAAACCATGTTATAATATAATAAACATAATGTTCATACAAAGTAAATCTTTTCAGTGTAACCAGTGGTAAAATTGAATCTCACATTCATAATCATCAATTATAAAAATAAATTAACAGAAAAATAAAAAAATAATAATAAATGATCTTGATCGCTACTTCGTACCTATAGGCTTCACTACTAAAGTCCTTTAAACCGACTTAGAAAAAAAAGTTCTCAATTTGACTCTATTTTTTAAAATGTTTCATGTGTTACTTCAAAACTGTCTATGTGGTCAATCGATTATAATATATATTTTTTTTATTGAAAACTAATGCTTTTCGTGTAGTTATCAGATAAATTTGATCAAAGCCTGAATAGCAGTTTTTAAATCATTTTTATTAATTCGTTTTTTTACATCAATTTTTGGCACTGGCAACTGATTATTATAATGTAATAATAAAACACAACAAATCCAAAATTTGGAAGATCGACTTTAATATGATGAATTATTAATTTACCTATTTCATTAATTTAAAGAAATCAAATTTGTTTGAATCAATTAAATAAATTATAATAATTAATTACATATATTGAAGTAAGTTTTTTTCCAAATTTTTAACTTGTTATATTATATAACTTTTAGTTTCTATGTATCTACATGCTTAAATATCAATCGGTAATTCAATGTTGTACTAATTTTGTGAATTGATAATATTTCCTGATTTAGTAACAAACGTTGAATTTCAATTTGAAATTGGATAACATATTTCCGAGTTTTGTGCCTCCATCAATTATTGTACTAATTGAAATGAACAATAAAATAGTGTCAAATAGTTTTAAAACATTTCCAGCATTTTGAAAATTAACACAATGCATATAATTATGCATGTTTGATGTGATAGTTTGAACATTTCTAGATTAGATACGGAATACTCAACCAATAAGGTCACTACAGCCATGTGATACATTGTTAAAGAACTGTTCACGATTGACCTCTTGAGGATTTACGCGACTACCGGTGTTATACCTATATAACCTTCTGTTAAATAAACAAAATAAGTTTTAAAATTCAATAAGCAAATTCCATCGTCCGGAAAGATTCCGGGTCCGGATTTTTGGAGTCTTTTCTCGATCGATTCTGTTCGGAATGAAGATGAGAACCAATGAACCAGACTTCTGAACTTATTTATAGCCGTCTAAACGAGACAAGTGGAGCCGGTCGGGTGCGTGAATTTCAACTCGATTGACTGCTGGCTGGCTGAAGTTTCTTGGTTCTTGCAATGGTTCACATGCTTGTGCCCTGCTTACTTCTTGAATGTCTCGATTGCATAATGAAAATTGTTGCATGACATGGATAAATAGTTATTTACCTTTTAGAAAAAACTGCATCGTGTTTGTACTAAATGGCATAATGAAGTTAAAACAAAAAATAGAGTGTTGTCATACGCGTCATTAAAATCTCTTCGATAAATGCCGAACATATTTTATAATTTAATTTTGGCTGAAGCAATGGAGATGGTATACGATCGAGTATAAAATGTATATAATTTCTACAAGAATAACGTTTATAGTCTTACGTTTGCGAAGATTTTTTATGTTTTGTAAATGAATAATATAAGAAGTATGATACAATTTATATGATTGTAAAAATACTACAACTTTCTACAAGAATTGTACAAAAAAAAGAAATTGGCAACTTGGCTGCATGTTGGTCGTTTGTCTCATTAACTCGAGTATATTTTTCAGTCTTCATAATAAAGTTACTGTTTGTAATAGTTGTGAAATTCTTACTAAATATAAATAAACATACATGTGAAAATGTGTTTGCTAGAACTAGCTGATAGTGCACTTCGGAGGTATGATGACATTCCTAGTAAAACTCAAGGTGTTGAAGATATGGGCAAAAAAGTTAATAATTAGAAAGACAGACCAATTGCACTTTTCTGAAAAACTATGTATTTTTAGATGAAACGTTGTAGACCAAAAACATTAAAAAATGACATTCGTTTTTTTTTCTATATTTTACATTTTTACAACCATCCCTAAAAATTAAAACTAAAACGGTCATCGATAGGTAACGCCTTTAATTGTAAAAGTGAAAAAAGAATAAACAAAACTTTTATTTATAATAATAATATTTTTATAAGAATTTTGACTCCACTTTTCTCAATCAAATTATTTTAAATTAATACTCCTGCAACAACTGTATAATAAATAATAATTTGTCCCTGTGTAAAATTACAGTGCGGCTTATTTCTAGCAAATAGCATTCAAGGGCAAACAGTGCAATAATGTATTATAAATAAAATAATTTGGTTGTAGGTGTTTTCAATGATTAATTCATAAAAATGGCTACATACATAAGTAATATAAATTTCGTAAAAACATGTTTCTCTTTTTGTTGCATTTCAAAATACAAACTCTTAGAAACCTTTAAATAATTTTTTGTTTAAACATAATATTACGTCTATTTTTAGATCCTAGAAATAGCATTAAATGGAAAAATATAATGATATTTTTGATATTCCCTTGATACATAAATAGGAAACCAACAAGAATTCCTATAAACAAAAAAAAAATCATGTCTTTACATTCAAAACAAGTGAAAGTAAGACAGTGGCGTCAACGTTATTTCCAAAGTATGATTACCCTATCAAATAATTATATCATGCAGAAATTGTTGATTATTAAAAGTCAAGAATTAAAGAAATCTCTCTAACTGTAGACAAGATTTATGTTTAATTAGCATTTACAATCAAAAAGCACCATTAAACGGGTAAAACGTTAAACAATAAGTTCCGAAGTATGTACGTCGTACCTTATCATAATTAATTATGTATATAGTTACAGTAAAGCAATTAAGACGCCCGGTATAATAGTACTTCATTCCCTATATACATTAAGATAGCACATGCCAATTTCCTCCATCGCATTTGAGTACAGTGAAAAAATCTTTTCAAATTATGAATTTTACAGTTCGTTTGGGATAACAAAAATGAATAAAAATATTTTTTTTCTATTTACAAACAAAATTCATAAATAAAATCTTTCAATTGTTACTGAAAAGTAATTTAAAAATTAAGATAACTTATATTTTTCCAAAAAAACTATCAAAGTTATTACAAAATATCAAAAAAAAAACTTAGAAAACATACATTTTATTAAATCATGTTAATTTTAAATGTAATAAAACAAATTGATTTGATAGAATATTTTTTTCACAAACTATATAAAAAATGTTAAAGCAAACTAAATTAATGCATTTTCATTATATTTTTGTACTGTAAATAAACATACTGCAAATAAAAAAATACTATGACTTTACAAAACAATAATGATTAACACCTATTTTTAATAAATTAACGTATCAACTACTGCCACAAAGGAAAAAAAAGTGACGCAAAAGTTTGAAAACGTTCAAATATTTTTCAAAGTACTTATCAGAATCAAATAAAATTTGGCACGTGAAAAAAATCTATTAGCTGTAACTTTTTCAGATGAATTCGTTCTTTTGTTTCAAAGCTACATAGCCAACTTGCTTTTTTTTAAAATAGCAACAAGAGTAAAAATTTACATTTTTAAAAGAGCATTTTTTTCTGATTTTAATTAACAATGTAATTAATACACCTAAAACTTTTTCTGTTTCAAAATGTCAGAAAAAGTTTTTTTATAACACCAGAAATTTCAGGTAAAAATTTGAAATTAGCTGTCATTAAATTTTGACAAGATATTAAAAAAGTGGTTAAAATTGTGTAATATAAAGATCAAGTATTGTTTTCAGAATTTTTATGTATTTAGATAAATCATTTGACTAGTCTTACACAACAAATTTCATAGCCAACTATCCTTTGTCGTTGAATAAAATTTTTGGTATTACTAAAAAAAATTTTTTTATCATACATGTAATAGGTACATTGTTATAATCAGAAAAAAATTAACTTTTTAAAATTGTAAAATTTGACTCCTGTTGCTAATTAAAAAAAAAAGCAAGTTGGCCCTAGATGTTTGAAACAAGTGATCGTATTTACCTGAAAAAAATTACAGCTAATAGTTTTTTTTTTAATATTTTTCATGCGCCAAATTTTATTTGATTGTGATAAGTGAGTTTTAAAATATTTAAAAGTTCACATTTTTAAGAACGAAGGTATATATCAATCTTACTTTAATAAAAACGCTTTCTTTGAATAAAAAAAGCCATCTGAAATATTCTGGCAAAAAATTTTTAGGATTTTTGATAGAACAACTCTCAATAAGGAAACCACCTGATGGTGTTAAACCTAATTTTACCTTATAAGTATGTATAGAAACCTGACGACACCAGTTTGCTTTAATGATGTTGCAAGTAATATTACATTTACCGGAGGTCTGTAAACAGGTCACATAATAACAACTGAAATACGGCAATCTTATTATGTAATTTCAGATATTTTTAATTCCGATTCCAAGAATATAAAAACTTATTTATAAATACATTGCAAACTTTCTTCGGATTCTAAAAATAGATTTTCAGGGATATTTATATCATGTCATAAATTAAAGTTTTAACAGATTATCCACTTCTTTGCAATACCACAACAGCTTTTATTGCTAGTGGATATGTTTAATAACCGGAACCATATCATAAAAGTGGTTTTATACCTCAAATTAATTAAAATGACTTGAGATTCACTAGAAAAGTTTTAAAACCAAATAAGAACCTAATGAGAGAAAACTAACATAATTTAGAACTACATATGTATAAGCAAAATGATACAATTTATTGTTTTAAACATTGTACAAATATCCGAAAACAATCATTTTTTTGTTAAAACGAAATAGGATACAGGAACAATATAAGCCATAAAACTCTAGAAAACTATTTTCTTTAAATTACAATACATAAAATACGATTTAGGTAGTTATCTGTAAATTAATTCGAATACGCAAAAATGCGTGTGCTTTCTCTTTTCTTTATTTTCCATTTCATCAGACAGAAGCCGAGGTACACCTAGATACTAATGAACAACATTTAACGTCTCTACCTCAAATTTAGGTAGGTGTGTAATATAGAAGTTTGATCCACTTCCACATAGTACTTTTTTATTCTAATAAAAATTCTCTCAAAGTTTCATTAATAAAATGTAGACGAGAGAGAAACTTCTTTTTCAAAATACGGTAATGATTTCATTAAAAATCCTCGTACAATAAAACATATATAAACATTCTACAAAGAGCAAACATCATACGTAACAAGTTGGCTACATACATAATTAGAAAATTTTGTTATTGAAACTTTTGAAAAGACAAATAGTCCATTTCAAATAATGAAATTTTGTTATTAACGCCCCCAACATTATTAAAATCTCTTATTTTCAATAAAAATCGGAATAAAAGTTTCAGTTGCGGAGTAAGACCACTTGTTGCGCTTCGGCACCGAAAGAAAAATTTCAATTATTTTTTTATTATACGTACAGTCTCTTTCAAAAGTTTTACCGTATTCTTCAAATAATATAAATGAACTTATTAAATCGACTACAGTCACTAGGCATTACTTCCTCGTTAACTTGATAACTGTCTTCCCCATAAAACCTATACTCTTTTCTATAACTTAAAATTGCTGATGAAATAAAGAATTTCGTTCAAAATTTTATATTTTTCTTCTATTTCGCTTTTCAAAAACAAGGTTCAAAGATCAACAAATCAAGTTTCAGTAACAGTTTTAGAGATTTTCCCCTTTATAAATATGTAAATTATGAGCTTGGAATAACTTTTTTACATTGAAACAAGAATTGTCTGCAATATGAAATAAAACGCATTACCACATCCATCCGCAAAACTTTTACAGTAATTTGTCTTAAATTTCCAGACTTAGCTTTTGTGGGGAAAAGTAGAAAGTCTGCTGCAAACATTTCTACTTGTTACTATAAAAATAGTTTTGGCGGACAGAAACCCAAGATACTATCAAGTTAGAGCTGCATGGCAGCAATTTAAAAATACTAAATTCTAAATTTGGGGCTACAAAACTGTGTAAAGATAAAGTGTACGTCAAATACAATGCAACAACTGTTTGATAACTTAAACCTAAGCAAACTTTGGTAGATCCGCTGTCAGTTAACGAAAGATTTGTAATACCTAAACAGTGGAGCTGCTCCTCCAACAGTCGAATATCGGTATTTAAATTATTTGAAACTATAATAAATTATAGTTTCAAAATTTTTAAATTAACTTTAAAACTTAGGTATTAACAGCAATTTAGAAATTCTGAAACTAAAACTTGAGACAAAAACTTAAGTTTCAGCTTCAACTTTGAATAGTGACCTAAAAAAAGACACCTGGGACTTCGCTTAGATATTGGCTCAATACGACGGCAATAGGTAAACAAATTGTAACCTCGCTTAGCAACTATACCACTGCAAGGGATTACAAGCTTATTCCTATCTTAGAGTATTCAACTCAAGATCAAATTAAATCGAGACTCTGTTAAAGTATTGTTTGAACAAAATGTGAAAACACAATTATGTATATTTCAACTTTGACAAAATATTATAAAATAATGTGACCCACCACAATAATAGTGTCTTTTATTTACGGTATTTGTTTTCATAATAACATAAACAGAAATCTTTAATTAAATTATCGTAATTAATTTCATAAATGGTCTTGTTATTAATTAATATTTCTAAATGGATAAAATGTGTATTATTATTGTAAATGAATCATCAAATTGATACATTGTAAACATTTTTTTCTTCCATAGATTTTTGCTTTACTACTTCTAGCAGGTATCAGAAAGCGACCTTGATGAGTCCATCCAGATCTAAATGGAAGAAAAAAACAGGATGCTGTAATACTACATTTCTGTAACTAAACATGAATATCAAGATGAGACGAACGTAAGTCGTTTAAAATGATAATCTTCATTCTTTGATAATACCAACGGATAACGGCCATTCGAATGCACATGCTTCAATTTTATGACGACGGACGGAGACGTTAATCACCTACAATTTCTTATTTCTTGTGCTTTTTTGTTTATTTATAACGGTCGACGTTATGCGGTTCGAAATGGCAAGGAATGTGAACGAAATGGCGCCTCGTTAATTGATGCAAAGAAGTGGGTCTACTAATTCCGGAACAATAAAGTGAGCATATCACGGAAATAAAGATAGTTTATTACAAGAAACAAAGTTTTCATCAAGTATCGAAAACAAAGTGATTCATTTATATATGAAATCATCAGGTAATTTTTGTAATCAATTCAAAATGTAAGTGCACGTTGTGTTTTTCCAGAAATGTAGGAAACCTACATTTAGTTCAACTATTGTAATTAAGTCTACCGGTTTTGTCGTTGAGAAAACAAACAACAATTATATAGATTATTAACCATGCAAAGTAAAACATCATTGACAATTTTGCAACCACCGAAAAATGACAAGGAAACACCATCTCAAAAGATCATATGCGAAAATTATTCATATAATAACTAAAACTTCATTAATGAGGAAAGAAACTAATCATTACGCAACGCATCAACCAACAAAGCCAAGCAGCTGTCAATTATTGAATTCTATTGAGTTGAGTTATTGCTGATTAACTCAGCTAGAAGATACAAAACACACATTCTGGAATGATTTTAGAACGGAATAAAGACGACTCACTTGAGCTTTGAATAAAAAGTCATTCAAGCCTTATTACTTAATCTATTAGTGGCCTTGCCTCAAATTAAAGTTACAATTTCATTTTACTAAGATTAGCTGACAATGATTGTTCAGCTGAAAAGCATTAAACCAAATTGTTTATAACTTTATCAGAAGAAATTCGGTGAATTAGTAAAAGCTAAAGCTATAAGAGAAAAGAAAAAGAAAAGCATTTCTTCTCAAAGAATGGAAGAAACCTTGTGATTCTAATAAGGTCAAAGAGAATATTAAGAGAATCCATTTCCATTTGAGTTAGAAAAGTGCATTAAAGCTTATTGCATAAGCATTTCTGATAAAGTGCCAAATAATTAAAATATTAAACTATCATGATAACATTATGCCAGTCACCTCGTGAAGGTCAAAAGCATTTTCGATTTCTTCAGAATTCCTAATTGTTAAGTACATCACGTCCCAACAAATTACACCGCAAAAATATCAATGCAATTATTCATCAATTGAATCGTCCCTCTCGGTCTCAATCGTGAGAAATATGTGAATAAAATACCTTGGTAGCTATTATATTCATTTGACATTTCGCAATTAAAGAGAAAGAGTGGAAAGGTAACAGCCCAGAGAGTCGGCCGGCGCCACTGTTCGTCCGGTAATCACATGAGAAAGTCGACAATGTACAAGAACGGTGTGGTTTTCTTTCAATTTATGAAAAATGCAAATAAACCATTAAAAAAACTAGAAAGAAGTTTTATCGCAGACACTAAAACTCAAATACATAAAACGAGTATGTGATGAAAAAACTACTCAAACCGATGATTTAGCTGTATTAAAATACTTTTCTTGATAATATGCAACTTTTTATTGTTTGGAACCCCCTTTACAAAATAAGTAATAATTATTTTGTTTTTATGCTGATGCAATGGTGATCATTTTATATAAACTTTCATAATACACATTCTTAGTTACACCTTCTAGAATATGTTAACTATACATAGAGAAAACTTATTTATTATCTACAGAAACAGCTGATTTTTTATAAGATTTATAGTTCATGTGGTAATCTAATCATAGCAATTGATTAATTATTATTAGCACCAATTATTTCTTACAAAGAGAAACAATTAATAATCAACATATTTGTAATTTACAAATATGTAAATTGAAAATGCATATGAGAAAGTAAACAATTATAAACTTAAAATAAAATAAGTTAAAAAAAAACTCACGATTGACTGCAATCAGCTTCAATGCTAGCATCACTTAGTTTTCTCCTATTTCTTGCCCAAGCTTCTCTTTGTTTCTTTAAACGTTTTTCATTTTTTGAGCTTAGATTACATTTAAGTAGCCATTGATTATTCTCTTCTGATTCTGAAAAACTTCCAGAATCTACACTACTTTTTCTACTATTTGTACTGCATTGACTCGATAAACTCGCAAATCCAGAAGATGCCTGTGATAGTTTTCTGACTGTCGATGGTGTTAGATTCTCGCCACGATTTTGTTGGTTTAACCACCATATTAGATGTTCATTTTTCCCGTTATCGATATCAAAACAGTTTTCATACAATTCGGATTCTTTAGGTACATAACTAGTTTTACGAACTCTAGGTTTCATGACAATATTATTATTATCTGTAATTTTATCTAAAGCATTAATAATTTCATCATCTAATGCATCCCTGCTATATTGACAATACTTTTTTAACAATCTTAAAACTAATTCATCATTTTGACTATTTTTATCAGTCTGCTGCTTATATTTATCAGTCTCTTTGTTTAATAAATTATCATCAATAAATAAATTCTGCCTTCGAATAGAATGTAGTTCAGGCATAGACGGCCTTCGTGGTTGTTCAACAACTTTATCTTCAGGTATTTGTCCTAAGCTCGTTTTTCGCTCTGGATTTGCTCGAAGAACATCAGGATTTTGATGTTGAAACAATAACTCCTTATGTTCTTCAGTTAATTCAGTAAATCCATTTTCCTGCAGAATAAGCTGTTTATTTGCAAATCTTTGCAAAAAATCCGATATTGCTGCCCAATGGGCTTCAGTCAAAGCTCCATGAAGTCTGATTGATGACAGCTGGAGAGGAATCCAGCGGTTGTCTTTCAAACACCAAACGACTCCCGAAGAGACCATTTTCGTTTGAGCTACATCTACAAGCATTTTGATAAACATAGCTTTTTTGCTACACCAATTCGCGTAGATTATCTGATCTGTCTTCAGGAAATGAAATGTATTACATGCATTTCGCGCAAAATATTTAATCAGTAAAACCAATAAACTACTGACGTCCGAAAGTAAATCTCTGAATTCGCTATTGCTCTAACGTAATGAATTACGTCAAAACTGTTAGGTAGGTATAATATTTGTTAATACAAAAATAAACATCTACATATTAATTATACAGTTTCAATTTCATGATCATTATTTATTTTATAGTAATACGTAGGCATTGAATAATAATAAAGTAATTAACGATTGAGGTGATATTATATTATTTTTAGAGAAAAAGTATAAAGTAATAATATTGTGTAATCTAACTACATAATTAATTATCACAATTAAGATATAAAATTTAATCTATTGTACGAGTATGTTGCAGTTTAATACCAAAATAAAACTATCATTATTTTAATACAAAAATTTCCGAAAATACAAATTTCTTGCCAAGTAAACTTTCAGAGATGACGAAAATCATAGCAAATTCTTATCCACACAAAACATGCCCAATGTGCTGCTAATTGTCGACTATTTCTCAGAGTAAAACCGATTATTAGTTGTTAAAAGATAGTAAAAATCAGCAATTTAAGCTTTTATGTAAGATTCAAGTTATTTTAAGAAAACTTCAGGTAGAAATGTAAAAATAAAATACCAAAAATCAAAAATCGTGATAATTGTGAAAAAATAAAATGATAACCCTCGTCCTGAAGACCAAAGCTCGGCGTAACCTTGCAGATAAAAAACAATAGTAACAGAATAGATTGCAGAAAAAACTTTGTTAAACATGATTAAAACAAAAAAAATTACTCGTAACTGAAAAAAATATCGCACCCCGGCAAGAACAGTGACACAACTCAAAAATGCAGTAGTTCAGAAATCGCAAAAAGCAGGAAACTATTAAACTCATATTGAGATTGTCTAAGTTGCTTTTACGTTACAGATAACTATCTTTGTCAGTAAATTCAATTTTATTCTGAAGAATTAATATCGCAACAAGCGAGATATTATAATGTATTTTTTACTGACATAAAGCTGAAAATTTACATTTTTGAGTTGTGTCACTGTTCTCGCCGGGGTGCGATATATCAAAATAACCAATTTCCTTACAAGAACATACTCGTAGCAATATAACTAGTCTGTGATTGAATAATTCTATGAATCTGACCTGACTATAAAAATAAATAATCAAATATTTTCAGATATACAGAGCTAACTAGCATAATATTACATTTTCGAAACATACGTAAAAAAAATAATAAAAAAATAAAAGCAGCATCTCCAGCCTAAAAAAAGAATCGAACTATCAAAAGCAAAAGTAACATAATTATAAAAACAAACTAATATATGAATAATCTTAAAACCTGGACAAATTAATTAAAAAACTAAGCCCAATCTTGAAAAATAATGTCGTGAGAGACAATATCTGCCCATCAAAATGTTTCCTATTTCACAAGGTTATTTATGATAGTTATGATCTAGAAATAATTTAAACTTATACCAAACGTTTTTTAAAAGTGTAGCACAAAACAATTTTTTCTTAATACTACTATGTTTTTTTATGTCACAATGTACCTTTATGAAAATGCTTTTCACACCTTGTTTTTTGTTAAATGTCATGCCGTTGCAAAATTAGTTATTATTCAATTAGTCATATTTGGAATTCTTTTTGACGTCATATAGTAATTTCTTGTCCAATTTCAAAAGTTTTAAGCGACTTTTTGTTTTGTATCAGGTGTCTACTGCAGTATCCTGATAAAACTATTTTTTTGTAACATGAAGTGTCAGCAGGCAAGAAAATATCCAAAATTAAATAATATGTAGTTAATTTTTTCAAAAAAATCTCTTCTCAAAAATTTTTGTTGCTCAGCTAAGACATACCGCATATTGCAACATTTGTCCATCTGAATAGTTACTGTAAAATAAAAAAGTAAAAAGTTACAAAATATTTTTTAAATTGCCAAAAAAAAATCATTATGTGACGCCAAAAAGACTCCTAGTATGCATATTGTTTGAATAAATTAATTTAATATTAATTAACATGTCGTTTAAGCAAAAAACTAGGTGTGAAAAGCCTTTTGCAAAATAAAAAAATTGTATCATAATTTACAATTATGATACTGCTGTAGTGCATTAAAATTTTTTTTTCATAATTTACAATTTTAAAAGACATCCTGCATATTTCATGTACATTAAACCAATTTAAAGATTATTACCATATCGCAACTATTTCAAGATTAAATGAGAAATATCCTCGTGAAAGAGAAAGGAGGTATTAATGAAACAAGCTGCATGTAAAAAAATAGCTTGACTTAAAAAATAAAGAGTTACAAGCCGTTAGATCAATGGTTCATTATTTCGCTAATACCAAAAAAGTAACAAATATTTTTTGCATTCCCTAAAAATAAGCAATCTTTAGACAAAAAACTTGTTACATTTTTTACGCAGCTATAAGTCAAAGCTCACTTCTGTTCTAAAGCAAAGAGTGAATAAACCATAATTGTAACACCTGAAAAATTGGCATAAGTTTTACCGTGACAATGTATTATTACCATAACATTTTCACCATGTTTGAAAATTAGGCCAAGACTAAAACAATTTTTATATAAACAATTCGCACATTTCGTACTATACTTGCTTTTGACCATTTGACATCATACAATTACTGCAATTTCAAAGAGTAGAAAGAATAAACTAGAATGCGGGCAATCCTAACAATTACTAATTATAAGAAAAAATACAAAGATAAAAAACTAGAAACAAAAGATTGCAAGACTGATCAATAAACGTGTAATCTAATATAAATTGAAAATTTTCCTTGTCAAATTTAAAAAAGATGTTTATAAATGAACCAAAATTACTTTGATTAAAATTTTTAGACGTGTAGACAAAATATTATGCTAGCTGCAATAAATGAGTCGTTATTCTGAAAGACTAATAAGAGGTTGAAAAACCTATCTTATCCCTATCAATAAAGCTTCTAAAATAAATGGCTGATTTTTAGTTAAATTTTTCAGAATGGTGACATATTCCTACTATTAGAGCATATATTGATGTTAAGTCAAGAGTAAGAAACACAATACTTTTCAAGTCTAATTTTATTCAAATATCGATAAATGATGTAAACTAAAAGTAATAGATAAGTATTACTGAAGACAGATCATCCAATAGACAATTTTGATTCTTTCCCCATTAGCTACCAAATTTTGCATTTGCGAGTGATCTTTAAAAAATTAAAAGCGAAACGGTAGTAGCGTTGACCTTGCCTTTGAAAGCTTCTTAATTTTGATAGGAAGTTTCTGAATGAGGTTAGATCAGTACCATTCTTAAGCAAACATCAACGCAACGGTACAAAGTCATTCAACTTAAAAGAGATGCATGCAGTGGGAAAAGAATCGATCACAAATTAATTTTTACTATGTTTTATACTAACAGGTCTCGAAAAGAGTTCGCTCATTTCTGGCAAACGCACATACTGGTGGTAGTACTTGAATGCTCATAAGAATAAAAAAAAAATCTAGTTCAGCACTGACTGGCGATGATCTCTTTTTACGAATTCAAAAGACCGACCTAGAATCCGGCACTGTTCACCGATTCGGAAAAATTTCAAAACATATAACTACCGACACTTTGGTTGCTTTGGTACTTGCGGTGCACAATTTTCTACGAGCGAATGGACACACTTACAGGTGAAGGCGACAACTGATCATTGTTATTGCCGAGCTCTGAAAACACAGTCTCAAAGCTTTGGTGGGGCAACTGGACTTGCAGTACTGTGAAAAATTATAACCTCCTTCAAAGTTCGCCCTATTTGCAATTTTCAAGGGCAATATTTAAACTTTACTTTGTTTTTTCTTTTCTTTCAAGAACACCTATCTAAACACCTATCATCTTTTAAGAACACCTAAAATATGAAAACTATATTTTTTAACAATATTTAGATAAATATGTATTTTCTGCACATAATTCTAAAGCAGTAGTACAAGTCGGCATATTAAAATCTATGAGAGCTGATATCAAATCTTTTACGTACAATGTCATGCCCGTAAATCTAAAAGTTGCATATAGAAACATATTTTGCTGCATCGAAATACGTAATATGTAATTGTTATCCATACACGTCACAAAATTAACGATGCTAAAATAAAACTTTTGTTTGTCTACTCCTTACTGATTATTACATTACACACAAAATTGAAAAAAAAATATTACAAACAATAACGAGTAAATAGTGATAGCCAAATAATAATAATGTATAAAATTGTTCCATCTTATAACACAAAATAGGATTGTTTAAAAAATTTCAAACAAATAAAAAACTTAAAGTCTTCCCATATAAATTTATTTTTCAATAAAATGAAAAATTGAAAAACGACATATGTTTCGGCTTTCGACTTAGCATATAAATGTGAGAGCCATCGTCAGGTTTTTGAGTGGTGTGTTACCACCGAAGCTTTAACTAATAATAATGTGTTTGATATGTTAACAACAGATGAATTTTTGCTTTGTCGTCAACACTAATAGGATTATGTTTAAACAAAGCGGTTATCAGATAGGCGACAATTACAAAATCTAACAACTAAATAAAAAAAATCAGCCTGCTTTGTTAAAGCCAGCTTGTACAAAAAATCCAGAAGTATTTGAATAATACAGGAGTACAAGACCGTTGATCATTTTCAACAAAATTATGAAAAATCAAAAATTCTAGCATTAGACATTTTTTTTGTGAAAAATTGTTGAGTGTTTGAACGAATTATGTATTTTCTCTTAACAAGAGTCTAATAATAATTATTAAGGTTATTACTTTTCCCCTAATTGAACAATTTTTGCTTTATTATTTTGTGACATAACTTCAGCAATTTTTAACAATAAAAAGATATAATTAGGCAGGTACTAATAATATCTATTGAAAAATATGTAAAATTAAGTTGTTCAAAGAGAATAAAACTTGTCGCAATAACACTTCAAATCTTGTTATAGATGATTATGGAAAGAAGTTGTGCTATTGCTATTTGAAAATTTCATCTTTAACCGGGCAATTGATAAACAAATATTCGTATAACAAAGCAATAATAGAGTTTTAAATCTTTCAAGTGCTAGTTAGTAGAATTACAAAACTACAAACTCGCTGTTCGACTTTTGACTGATTTCTTTCACAAGCCCCAAATTTCAATAAATTATAGATAAAAATGAAGTTTCACAAACCGTTTAAAGATCCGCTTTTCCAAATTCTACTAAAGTCTCAAAATGTACTTTTAATGACTGTATTATGTTGTGCTTATTAGAAAAAAAACCATGCTTAAAGTAACACAAAAATAATTCTACAATTATTTATAAAACAGTATTTTCCAAGCAAATTTTGATTTCTGTTGCCATTATTTTTTGTTCATATTAAATCATTTTCCAGCTTTTTCCTGACCTCGCAGGAATTATGTGTGATTTTTCGTGACTGGTGAAAATGTGCGTTGCGGTTTTTTACGTAATAAACTTAATTTATGGTGCTCAACCCAAATTTGTATTGAAATAAGTGCTAAAAATTAATCAACATAATAAAAACATCACATCCTAATACGAACTCAAAAGGTACAACCATATCCGTTGGGTAATACAATGTTCTTATCAAGTTATTTGTATGTTTTCAAAATGTCCTTAGAAACAGTCTGTATCATAAATTTTATAGCCTATATTTAATAATAATTTAGGTGTTAATTGTTTTACCACAGTTTCTATAAACATCTATAAAATATAAATCTTCGTAAAAATTACGATGTAAACAAAAATATACTACCTTAATCAAACATTAAATGTAATTTTTCAATCGATTTTCACAGATAAAATGATACGTAATCGGTTATGTAAATTTGCAAACAAAGTAGAGCAATTTGAAAACAAAGAAATAAGACATTGACATTAATATTAAAGACAACAAGCGACATTCTATGTTCAACAGCGAGAACGAAATAGTAAACATCAAATTTCTGTCAATTCAAAAAAAAAAAATGTAAACTACCTTTGTAATCGACTTAAAAAAATAGAGGGTCTCCATATTTTTTAAGTGTGTGAGCTCAAAACGTTTTTCTAGATGATAATTCCTTTTTTGTTTAAAAGCTGGTGGTTCTCATGAGGTCCCATATAAATTGAATTATTAAAACAAGCTTTTGAAAAACTAACTTCAATATATTTAAATAATTAATTTATAATTAATTGCATTATAACAAATTGCTTTCTTATCCAATTATTTTAAACTAATTGAATAAATTAATCATATTCATATTGCAGTCCATTTTCCAAACTATTAATTTGCGACTATTTAGAAGTTTGCAATTTGAATTAGCAGAAATTCAAATTTCGCTATTTCTGTCAAAAATCAAAATGTCACAAATGACACATCAAAGTGGCCTCTACTGCTTGCCTCACGATTTTAAGTCAGCCAAATTAATGACAAGTCTCTCACTTTTCGGTGTCTACAATAATTATACCCAAAAGATTGACAAACGCCACTTTTTCTTTAATTTTCGTGTTTCAAATCATAACTTATATCGATTGAAGTTCATTATTATTATCATTACTCTAAAACTACCCAATAAAATAAACAAGACAAATCATACAAAAACATCAATTACCAGATTTTGCAAGTAGTTAACAGTTTTCCTGTGCAATTAATTGTAAACAAGCAAAATTTCTTGTCAAAATTGTTATTTGTTTCTTCAATTTTGTGAGTGAATTTCTTCTTGTTAAATTTATATCTTTTGCTTTATATTTGATTAAGGCGGCAAGTAAACCATGTTCGGCTATAATTTATTGATCCGCTTCAAATTTCGCTTTAAATTCCACTTAATTAAATTTCGCTTTAATTTCCAATTAATCAATTACCTTATCCAGCTTAAAAAGCTTATTGTGATCTGTTCTCTAAATCTGCTTTTAGTCATGAACTATAAAAGTATTCCTTAATTCAATAATTTTAAAATTTACAACTTTTAAAAATAAAGAGTTAATTTCTTGAAAGTGAGTTCAGTGTGTTTCAGACTTGCCTTTTGACAAAAAATAAATTGCTAGAACAGAAAAAGAAAATTATCACCACTGTTGTATAATGTTACAATATATCACTATGTTTGTCATTAGAATGTTTTAGAGTATTTAATAGTTTTTTTGTGCTTGAACAATGTAGAATATAGTGAATGCCTTTTCACATTTAAAAAAAAAGTATTTATTTTTATTATTTCTACCGTCAAATACTTTGCTGTACAAATTGTGTTTAAGTTTTCTTCAGAAATACAGTTACAAACCTGGAGCATTTATCTAGAAACTATATACTATAGCTAATGTGATGCGATCTTTAACTTAAGAAATAAAAATCTAATTAATCGATAACAAGACCTTGCTTTTTAGTCAGATTTAATATTTTATTTCACAAAAACAAGTAAATTTACGAATTTGAATTGAGCAAAAATGCTCAATTCATTGAGTGAGACGATCAAACACAAAAAGCATGAGTATATAAATAAAAATAAAACGAGCTTTTATTATTTCTTCTACTGAAAAAACAAAACAAACCAGCAACGATAAATATCTTAGAATTCATGAAAACTATAATGAAGGAGTAATATTTTATTAAAATACAATAAAAAATTACCAACTGACAATGTGAACAAAGAAAAAAAAATTCAGTCATTGCCAACAAATTTTTTTTTATCCGAGATCAACAATGTTAATAGGTTTAAAAGTAAAATTCTGCTCAAAATGTTTCAGCCTCAATTATTAATCGTAAGATACAAGAAAGTTTTAATATCGGTTGATGCTAGTCCCATTAAATCTTATTTAGTCCTATTAAATTAAACTAATAGATAAGTGTGTAGGCATTCAGTCGCATAATACATGAATTCTTATACATAGTTCACGTTGTTAACAAAGAGTTATTATAATTATGTAGATATCTATTTCTTTCTGGAATTTTTATTATTAAAGCTGTTAAGAGCTTGCGATTTAAGACTTGTAATGAATAAATCTTTCAAAAAAAAAAGATCTATCGTTTTAGAACATGGTCTCAACAATGTTCTTCCTTCTAATCCCAATTTTTATTGAATCAGTAATAATATATTTGGCCATCGGTCTCTTGAAATGGTTATTGTAACACAAGGCCAGAAACCACACTTTTGCAAGCGCGAGAACGGTTTGTAGATCGAGGCCTCATAAAGTATATACATGCAAAATAGCTTTTGGAAATATATATATAAGCACACGTATATCTTGTGCTTTTTTTTTGTTAAAGTGAAGTTTAGAAAAGTTTTCCATGACAAAACTTTTTTCTCGTCTATTTAACTCGCTATAAGACCCAAATGCTCGTATTATATTTAAATAGTAAATTTAACAAAAAATGTTTTTATTTAATGTGTAATTGAGAAAAAACTAATGTACGATAAAACATAGTAATTTTAATAGTAGCATTTAATAATGTATAGCATAAAAGTAAATATAATATATTAAATCTTATAATAAAATCTCAATTAGGTAAAATACAAAATAAATGTAAATCTTATAAACAAAAATAACAATTATTACTATGTATTCTGATAATTTGAACTGCCGATGATCCAAAAATGTTGTCAGCAGTATAAATGTTTTTTTACATAAAGCTTAAAAATGTTTGCTTAGAAAAATAGTACTTTACCGTTCTGTTTTTGAAGAAAACTCAAGTAGTAATAATAACTTTAGCGTTAGTTCATTATCAATGACCTCAACTAATCGTCTGTAATTTTGGCTCTTCATTCTACTAGACATTAATAGAAGATATAAGACATATAGTATATTCTAGGTACATTTTCAAAGAATATTTTTATTATCATTTAGAAAATACCAACATATCAAAACAACATCTGATATTAGAAATTAATCGCAAATTATTACTCACAACGTGATAAAAACAAATTCCACTTTCGGTTTGACACACATAGTTTAAAACAAAAACAATTTAATTATCTTCATTATTAAGCCATTAGTCGTTTCTTCCACTAATTTTTCTTCTAGTATCAACTCATGTAAGAAGCTACAGTTGATCCGCTGAGCATATATTCCCGAGCTTTTAAGCAAAGCTAATAAAACAAGATCGTAAAGATAATAATTGACTAATAACATATTATATACTTTTAATAATAATAATTAAAATCGTAATTGTTTACTATATCTCTTAGACGGCCAGACTATAAATGTTATTTTTTGACATATATATGCAGATGATTTGTAAACTAAGAAAAATTAAAATGCTGTCATTAGTTAAACCAAAACTAGAAATGGTTAAAATATTATTTCTCCTGGATGAACTTCATACGCCATAAACAGAACTAACAATGTTCGATGTTTGTAGAAACTGCACAAATAATTTGTAAACAGACAAGATATATGTGAAAATTTACCATTAAAAAAAAAGTACCAAAGCGTATGACTATAAAAAAAACAAGAGTAAAAATTCAAAACGTTAACATCAAATGCATTGATAATCTACAAGCACAACTAGGTCTATAATTACTGCAAGTAAATTATCAAGCATTATTTCAAAGTTGATGTATAACATAACAATAGTTAAACCTTGTTTTTAAATGAAGAAGGAATTGAAGTATAAAAGTTCCTAGACACAATATACCTATTGTTCAACTAAAGCTAGACTAAGAATTAGTTTTTAGCGCAAAAAAAATTAAAATGTATTTTTAATTTGTTTGTTATTTGTTTGTTTAAAAGCAGTATAGTTGCCTCAGTATTAAGTACACTAAAATCTCTAATAATAAAAGAACTCAGATATATGTGAGTTTAATTTTGAAAAAATTAAACTAAACAGAAAAGCTCTTTGATAGGTAAAACGGGCAAAACTTTAAAATCCCGTTCACATTGCAAAATAACAGTTAATAGTAGTACAGTAGTACAGGTCTGTTTTTCTGCTTTTCAAAAAAGTGCATTATATTAAAGAAAATACATCATTCGCAATGGCATCCATTTCATTGTATTATAAAATTTATGCAATACTATATCGCTCTCTTGAAGGTTTTAATTTAATAATCAATTTCCAAAAACCTCCATATGCTCAATTTCTATTAAAATCAATCTGGATTTACCCATCATTGTAGCTGCGTCAAGAATTTTCCAATTTTCACAAAATATAATTTATGCAAAATATATTAGTGGAATTCTCGACCCTCTACTAATCCTACAAATCGATTGTTTAATAACCTTCATTATGGTAAGCGGTTTTTATGCAAATGAAAGGCGTGACAAAATGATGAGATTAAGATTCGATTATGGCACGATAATGTCCTATTCTAATCGATCAAAAAGTACGACGTCGTTCGAGCGGTTTTTTCCAATAAAAAATTAGAGCAAAATTAATAAAAATAAGTTATATATTAGCAGGAATAAATATATACATAAATTTCTCATTTACGTAATAATAATTCTAGAAACAACTTTTCCAATAATCACATTTTTTAGGTTAACACGATCACATTTCGACTGAAAGAATTTCTGATTTTTAAATCTGAGACGATCTTACATTAGTTACACCGAAAACAATTTCTTAAAAGATGTCAAGGTACCTTTAAGAATTAAAATTTTAAAAAATCTGATTTCCAAAAATTATCTGTAAAAAGAAACCAATTCACAATTAAAAAAAAATTCTTTATCTTTATAAATGTTCTCTTAAACATAAAATTAAAGCATATTTATTTCTATACAGCTGTGTTTTCTAATCCATAATCTAACGCTTGCTTAACAAATTGTTGATACAGACTTCGCTAAACTTTAAAAAGCATACTTACTTTTGTGTATAACAATAACAATAAATGTTTCAAGGTAAAATTTTAATCTGTAATTAAGTATACAGAAGCTGATTGAGAAAAGCTAGTTACACTATTATCCAAACCTAATTAGTCGTCATGATAGCTTTAGTTAATTATTCCTCCTTGACTAACAATTACTCATGATGTTACGTCAAATGACTTTTGATTTGCCTTCCCATGCCAAGATTAAATCGCTTATGACAATTTTCATATTTTGACTTGATTCGATTTGTCCAAATTTGAACAACCACTTTAGGTTTTTTTTATTAATATAGAGTAAAGCCAAGTCGTATGTTGCCCTGTTTTTATAGTTTCAATTACTAGTTATTTACATAGAAGTCAAGAAAATGATAAAAAAAAAAAATTAAATGTTGTATATTATTCACATCAACAATCTTACGCCCCGCCCCGTATCGCAGCTTAACCAGGTTGCTAAATAGTTATTTGTTTTACAAGTGTTAAAAAGCCAAAATGTTTTCCCAGGACCATTCAATAAACGACAACATTTAAGAAAAAACACTAGGGTAAAGCTAGCGACATCTATTAGAAGCTACCTTGCATAAAACATTTTTTTAGAAAAAAGATTTTTCTACATGTTTATAAATGCAAATAGTTTATACTCTAAATTATTACAAACTATTTGCATTTATGCATGGTAGCTTCTAACAGATGTCGCTAGTTTTACTTTATTGCGGAAGTGATAGGAACTTGGGTAGATATAAGCCCAAAAATGTCACTGCAAATTCATTCAAATCTGAATCAATTGCCACGTGCCGATGAGTTCCAAGAAGAACGAAACATGTTAAGATAGATGCCAAGTATACAAATATAATTTGAATAAATTTGCATTGGTCTTCTCTATTTTACCTATTAAAATTCCTGCAAAAACAGCGCAAACATTTATTTTTGAAGTGTTTCACACTGTATTACTTTTAATAATACTGCTTTGTTGATTTGTCATTTTGTTAACTAAAACATTTGTTCAAATATACATTCAAAAGTAAAGTATGTATTAGTTTATACGTAGCGTTTCATCTAAGAGTCAACAAGCCTGACTAATACATTTGACAAATATTTCTTGCTTCAAGAAAATTATTAATTGTAGTTCTAAACATCACTAATAATTGTTTTCCTAAATGTGAGAGAAAATAAAAAACTTTATTAAAATTTTTAAAACGTCAAGCTCGTAATCTTACTAAAACACGGTGTATACAAAAAACCAAAAAATTATAAAAGTGAGTTTTGAGTTTTTGGTAGATGTATTTAATTGCACTAAAATTCCATCATATAGCTAACACCACTTACTTAAATATTCTATCAACAAAAAAAGTATGTTTATAAAATTAAATTACTTTTTGATGACAATCAAATCAATCAAAAACGCAAGCTTACAATTATTCATTGCCGCTTTAAAAATTTTTATTGCCCATAAGGTGGAAAATAATAAGCCATAAAAACCATATCTTGCGGTCTTGACTTAAAAAAGAGCCTTGTCACATTTATGTGTAACTATACTTCTAAAGTTCAAGCACAAAAGTCTTAAAATTAAACAATATAATTTACGGTCGAATAAAGAATAATTATTTGAACAAAAAGCAAATTATTTTTTGAAGTAAGTATTTTAAAAACTGTTGTTGATAATTTTCAACTAAATAAAATTCCTTAAGATACACCGCCAAAATTTGCTCATCTAATGTTAATTAATCGAAGTTAAGGTCGACTCCTTTCAATCAAGTTAGCAGTTATTTTTTGGACAAAAAAACATGATCTATAGAAGCGACTTACAAATCATAACGGTAAGAAACAGAGTGTGCTCAAAAAGTTCGAAATTTGTTCATTAAAATCTAATTATTACCATGGAAAAGCTGTTGATATAGAACAAGATATCTCTATTTTCAAAATAAGAACTCTTTTGTTTTTATAATATTTGCAGATAAATTAATAATTGCGGTAAATATAATAACATATACCTATATAAATACAATATGTATACACTTTTTGTATACAGACGGTTGACAAATTTATTATTTAAAAAAATACCGGTCGATTACTCAATAAAAAACTAACTTTTCTAACTTTTTTGCAAATAAACTTATATCCGAAATCTAATACTTTTTTAATAGCTTGTTAAACAAATACTTACTTAAATTCGTACTACAAATACCTAAAATTTGTCACTTTTTTCAAAGATAAAAATTAAAACAAAGCAAATAATAATAATAATAATTAATATCGTATATCTCTTGGGCGGCCAAACTATAGATGTTATTTTGAGACATTTTATTTTGTAAATACATTTGTTATTCCAACAACAAAATCTGGCATAATCGTCGCAAATCAACACATACTTTGTAAGTTATTCTGAATCGTTGTGCAGTTTAAGATTTCAAACTAAAAACTAATTTCAAAGTTTGCCCCAAGTCACCTGATTTCACTAGTTTTTTTTTATTTGGTATTATTTATGTAATAAAACATTAAGTGTATGTTTCATCTAAAGAAAGAAATTGATCGATTAACTCTAAGTATTAAAAAAACTTCGTATCGCCTGAAAAATAATAATCTTATAATTTCCTTACCTTTTTGGAATAATTTTTTAAAAACACGTAAAAATAGTATATTACGTTCTAAGGCCAGAAAGTTGGATTTCCTGGCGTGTGTGATATGATGGCCGAGGCGAAGCCGAGGTCATCATATCACATACGCCAGGGCATCCAACTTTCTGGCCGTATTGTCGTATACTATTTTTCTTGCTCCACCCGCCGAATTTCTTTTAGTTTAACGTTTAACAGTTCTGTCATAATGACTTTTGTAGTTGTGTTGCTATGGTAGCGGCTAGAAAATGCAGGCCATGAAAAGTCGCTCTTTCTGGCGTAAAATGCGGCCAGAAAGAGCGTACATTCGGCGGGTGGAGCAAGAAAAAGTAATAATGTTCTTAATGTTACTACATTTCATTTGTATATAGTTTACCTACAACCTCCATATTAGTAATTCATTTAAAATCGCGTTAATTACTCGTTTAATTTAATACACAAGAGTTTATAGTAGCCGAATTAAATTTGATTTAATTAAAAACAACGTTTTAGGTGATTGGTTGAATTTGCGAGAACAACTAATAAAACATGTTGATTTTGAATTCAATTGCTATTATTTTGCAATTTAATTACAATTAAATTGCAAAATGTATTTAATTATAATTTCAACCCAACTTTCTCTAAGCCATTTGCCCACTCTAAATCTAAATATATTCGGTATAGTAAACTTTTTGCCATAAGCGAATCTAGAAAGAGATAATGTAAATTGTATGGTATGAATTCAAGTCCATCCTATTATTGATCAAGTTTTATAACTCCTCCACTTCGAATTTAATTTATTTTGATTTATTAATCACTATCTGCCTTAATTTTTTGTGCAATCTGGTTGCTAGTTTCAACGAAAATTTTTATTCCCAGAAAAAGCAGCTTGGAATTATTTATGCAAAACGATTTTCTGAGAAAAATAACCACAAAATACCATTTCATAACAAAAAAAAAAGAAGCGATTTTAAGTATTTAACCTTTTGCTTGGGTAGACACTATCAGTGGTTATAATTTAATATAGTAATAATTAATCTAGCTCTTATGTCCGTCTATCAGGGTTATCTCAATAATTTTTTTTTATAAAAAAATCTGTCTTTATTGTGTGGTTGCATTAACTAAGAAATTAAATATAGGCAATGTAACATAACATTGCATTATTCTGCTAGACCTTGAAAAATAACTCTAAAAGAAAAATATAAATGACAACACTAAATTAATAAAAATTGCAATGAAACATTAAACAATGTCTTTCCATATAATTTTATAAAAACATAAAACACAAAACAATCTCCTTGATTTTTTTAAGCTATTTGAACGATTACGCTGAAACACTTAAGCTATAAATGTTAGACGCAGTTAAATTTTTACTGCATACAAGTTACAAAAAATTCAAAAAAGACCAAATGTTAAAATAAAAGCAGCTTGCTTGGAAACTTAAAATAGTTTCGTCAACTTACCTTTACAGGCTAATTAAGACCAAATACATAATTCAATATAACCCAACACTTCTAGATTTTAAGGAACAGTTTAATGTCAAAATACACCAATAATAAATCATATTCGCAAAATATAGTATAAAAATTGAACTTCTCATTCTCACACCTGGCATTTCAGTATATTTTCATGAAAGCAAATCATTTAATATTTAATAAGTGGAAGCTTGAAGAAATAAAAAATAAAAGTAGCCTGACCCGATTCCGTCCGTGGTTTGGAGGTTCCCATGTTGATATTACGTCTTAAAAATTACCAAGAAATAAACACTTAAACCTTTCTTTTAACTCTTATTATGACAAAATATGAACAAAACTTTGAACAATTCGTTCGTTAGAAACATTACCCCAATGGCAGTTAATTGAATGATTTTTTTTTAATACTAAGCCATATTAGACACATTTATTATAATTTGCCAGATTATAGAGTTTCTGTGATAGATAAAGATTCAGACAAAGTTTTCAATATGACACTAATAAACCGAGAGGAAAATATAGCATTTCTTTTCTGACGTTAAGAGGACGAAAAACAGATCAAATTTTCTGTTTGAATTTTGACAAATTATTCTTCTCTCGTTCAACTGTGCTCAAACTCTTATCTAATACAGGAAGTCTAGATTACATAGAGTGCTGTACAATTAGTAAAAAAAAATAGAAAATAGAACCATAAAGTTGCGGCACAAAAAAATAAGTTGGCAAATTGACGGATGTAAATTTGTAATGTGTAATAATAAAAAGAAAATTCAAAGTTACATAATAAAAATCTCCACAAAATTCGTAAAAATTCTTATATCAAGGCAGTTGATTTAACAAAATTGCCCAAATTTTGCAAAAAACAAATCTTTGAAGAATTTCAATAAAAGCAGAATTTCAGCACAATTCCGACCTTAACCTTAAATCTCTTAGCTATTCAACAACAATAAATCTAAGCTTGATAGATTTTCCATAATAAAATATGTTAGTAGTTATACAGTAAAACTCTAGTGGTTTGTAATTACTTCGTAAGAGACACCGTTTATTGAAATGTGCGTGTTATTAAACTATTAAATATTAAATTGACACATGTTACGAAATTGTCAATGTTTCATCGGCCTTTAAAATATTATTCAATAAAGTTTTCTTGAAAGACTAAAAACACAATATAAACAAAAATTTCGCTAGATACAATAGCTTTTTTAAAGTCCCCAAAATAAAGTTTTTCCGGACGAATCTTTCCTGTTTCCAAACGAGGCGAGTTAGTTACTATAAATGAAATTACTTAGTTAAAGTCAATTCAGGATGTAAATGATATTTAAATATTATTTACATATTGCACTTGTCATTTTTTATGTTGTAGATGACATTCCTCGTTTTAATGAGATAGTAAAAAACTCGCGGTTTCACCCTTGCTAAAATTAATTTAGTAATCAAATATTGGTTTCCGGTGTATTTTTTATTGAAAAAGCAATTCCATAAGTGATAATTTTGTAATATTGTCAGTTTCTGGGTCACTGTATTTCCTATAATTATAAAAAGAGGCCTATTGAAAGATCTCAGTTGGTTTTTACCAACATAGATAGACCTCATTTAAAAATCTTTTTACAAACAGTTACTAATTAGTAATTAATATCTTTGAATCCTGACTTTTGTTGTTTTTGCAAACAAAAATTGAATTCAATCAAAATAATTACAATTTTTATAACCGAATTTTGCAATTTGACAAGGAGAAATCGACTAGCCTTGATTGATCGCAATCATTGTTGGAATATGAAAAAATAATGATGTAAATGAGGACTCTTTTCATCTATCTCTTTCTGGGCGAACTTGAAAGGTCGCGATGTGAATGACCAGCGTCCTTGGTTCTTGCCTTAAGCCATGCAATGCGATCTTCTATATTCGCATCATTGCAATTCATCAACGATAAAAAAAAAATAAAAAAATCGCCGAAAATCAAGACAAAAAGAAAGGCTTCCATTTGTTGCTGGTCTTAATGCTCCATTAATCTTAAATACTGACTAATAAGAAAATCTTCAAAGTTAAAGAATATAATCACTAAAAAAAGTTTCTGATCCATTGTATATTGCGTTATTTATAATTTACTAATTTTAAAGTCCAAATAATTAATTCTAAAGCATTCATGAATACAGACTTATTAAAAATGATTAAAAGTTATATGAACTGCGAAAAGATTTTGAAGAATTTTCAAAAGAATACAACTTCCGACGAATTTCAAGAAAAGTTTAATTATGTAACCTCATGAATTAATACTTATTTATTATAAAGTTTAGAATTCAAAATTTCTGTCAAATTGTAATTCAAATAGATGTTCAGGATCAATAAAACTTAACCACAACATTTGAAAACATATTTCGTGTATTACTAAAATCGCCGCGTTATAGACGTAAATATTTGTTAATGTCAAAACTTTGAAAAGTCCAGGTGGTGAACTGATAAATGAAAATAAAATAAAAAAAGTCTTCTTTTGCAAGACTTTACTTATGTCAAATGTGAAAGTGAGATTAAAGTGTTTCATGTTTGGTGGTTGCAGTAATTTATGTAGTTGTCAAAAACTGCAGAAGCAATTGAAATGAATTTTGCATATATTTTTTTAAGGTAATTTTACGCTTGCTTTCATTATTTTTATCTACCATTTTACTACTAATTAACAATTTTTAAATGAGTAATTCTTGAATTTACAACGTGTCTAAACCAGTTTGTCAATTTTGACAATAGACGCTCGAATAACAACTCAAATTTACAAAGCCCAGAAAAACGTACATAGTTATTTTAGTTTCTACCAAGAAAATGTCAGTTTGACAATTTACGTCTATAACGCGACGACTTTAATAAAATTCATCACATAATTAAGACTAAATATTTAAAATTTATAATTTAAAAAAAATAATTAATATTTTAAATTATAATTCATTTAATGTTCGACCGACTACGTTTACTTATAAATTTATTTGGCGTCCCGGTTTTTGACTCAAAGTATGTATCAGATTAGAGTAAAGTAAAATTTGCACAAAACACATTTGTTGGGTCAGCTCTAGAGAAGATACAATTCTATTAAAAAATTGTTTTTCTGATGAGTTGTGCAATCTGCAAAAACATTTCCAAATAACAAATTTCCTAATAAAGCAGTGTAATTGTGTTTCTTGATAAAGTGCTATCGCAGTCAAAAAATGAAAACGACTGGGAAATTCCACAAATGCTACCGCTTTTATCCAACCAATAGATTATATTGTATTTTATTTAAAAGAACTACAGACGTTGTCTTGTACAGAATACGTTAGAGTAAATAATAGATAATTTAATGTCTTAAAAAAACTAATTATTAGTATCATATTAGTAAAACCGATCAACTTTTGTAAACTCTTGTTACGTTTAAAATCTTGAGTGCGTGTGAATCAGAAAAAGCTTTAGAAGTTGAGCTTTTTTGAGCCTCTTCTACACCATACCCAAAAATCAGGTTGACTTGCACTTTCGAACGTATAAAATAAAAGACTGGACCACAAAACATACTGACTCAATTTATATATAACACATTTTTTTTCCACAAAAATACCTATACATATTTAAACAATTGTTTTGGGAAATTCATTATATAAATGCATCTTCCAAAAACATTGAAGGTCACTTACCAACCGTATAGTGTATAACTTTGTTTGACAAAAAGATTGACAAAAATATTACAGGTACCGATCGTATTTCAAAATCACTTTGCTTATTAGCTGAAAAATAAACAATAGCTTGAAATTTAAATAGAATAAAACAGAGCTGAAGTGTCTCAATCATTGATTTTGTAATAATATCTCCAATTCAATAAGTAACATAAAAGATTATATCGGTTTAAAACAGATGAAAAACAAGGCAAAAATATTATAATTACTAATTATATCAGCTTCAATAAATAAGTTATAAAAATTATTTGTAAATTACTACCGAACTTGAGCTGCTATTATTATTAAGATAAAAACTAAAAATATGTTTAAATTTTATTGTTCAAAGCGTACTGCAGAAACAAAAATTTTAAGCCCGAACTCTGTTATTTTTATCATCTCTTAACTGCATTGATATTGCTGTCTTTGAAGTTCTATTACTTCTTAATTGTACCCATAACTTGCACAACTTCTCTGATTTAATAAATTGCTCATTGATTTTAACTTCGTTATCGTAAGTATAAATAAAATATCAATAATTTATCTAAATATTTACCGGACACTTAAATTCTCAAAGTTTTACTGTATGCAACAAACATATTTTTAACAATCAACAGAGTTAAAACAGAGAGATGTTAAGTTTAGGCTTATACTTCTCTTTTTCACTAGTGTAATACTGGTTGCGTATGAACAACAGTATAAGAACAGATCCGGAAATGCTGGAAGCTATTACCGAAGGTCCTTTTGATAATTTGCTCATGCAATGACCTTATTACCTATACCTTACTTTATTTTAGTCTGAATTAAATTTCAATAAGTTTAAATATGTTATAACAATAATCGTGTCACATACTACAAGGAGGAAAAGAGACAAAATGCGACAATGTGGGTGATGCACTTTCTTTTTGAGAATTTTATCGGCAAACCAGACAAGCCAGTAGGACAAGCCTATTCGCAAGTGTGGTGAAATAGTATTGTCGGAGACAAGTTGGCATTGACTTTATTCGAAAGTTTGTTGTTCTACAGATTGTTAGTAGATATTAATAATAATTGTAATTATTCATCGATTTCCGGTAAACTTTTAAATACTACCCTGTTATTGTAAACGCCTCCTTAAATCAGCAACATAAAACATCTCTATTTAGGTTATGAATATGAAACTTTTGATTAACAATAAATAATTTAAAATACAAATTTTTATATTAATGCTAATTCTAATTTATAAATTATACATTTTTTCAATGTTACATTCAAATTACTTCACATTAAATTTCAAACCTATCCGACGATTAGATCTGTTTCATTTAACGTTTCTGCTCTATAAAGTACACATTTTTTGTTTTTAAAATATGACCAAAAAAATGATGGGTTATTAAAATAAAGAGTGCTGCATTATTACAATAATTATATTATAAAACCACATTTGTTGATATAACGCTAGGTGACAAATCCGACACACTCTAAATCAGTACGAAAATGTTTTATTACAAATAGATAGATGGCCATAATATGTCCGCATATCAATCATTCTATTTTTTTGGCAGTTGCAGAATTTTTTGTCAAATTTATAATTATGGTAGAACATTAAAGAATATCTGATTCCATAAAAAAATATTGGTTATAATCAAACTCGTAATCAGATTACCATATAAAAATAATAAAAAAATAAGTAAATAAATTGAATTAAAATCCTCCTTTTTTTTTATTAGTTGCTAAAATATACACAGAAATGCATATCAATTCTATATCAATCTATATCAATATCATACCAATTTTATTTTATTCACAAATAATTACCTAGAAATTTCATGCCTTCAATATTCTCCAACCAAGCAAGTGTATGACGATAAACATATTTATTTAACAAATTTTTTTTGACCTCGTTTAAATTATGTAAAATATATTATATAAGTTGTACTATGAAAAATAAAAACAGTGGTAAAATCAAACCAATTGTGTCAACAAAAAAAAGTAGCAAAAATTCAAATACATACCTATATCAATTACTTGATTTAATAATGTGCATTAATTTTTTCACTAAAAAATAGAAAATATTATTTAACAAATTCTCTGAGCAAGAGCAAATACTTTTGAGTAATTTTATAGACAAATAATTATAGTGTTAATTTCCATCATAAAATAACAAAATGTATAATAAAGTTCGCATTCTCTCAAAATAACTAGGTTATCTGATTAATACTAAAATATTCTTTAAATATTTGTGTATAAAACAATTAGAATAAAATTTGCAACATATTTTTTGATTAATTAAAACCTAAAAAAGTGTTAGGTACTTTCAAATCTACCAGCAATCCTTGGTCAGGCAAACTTAGAAAAATTTCTGTTAATTAGACAAAACTCCTTTTAGAAATCTTATTGTAATTAAAGTGTTTTAATACAACTATTAAATTAAAATAAATTTCAAACGGTAGACGTTACCTACTATTCAATTACCATAACCATTTTGGTATTTTTAACAATTTTTGTTAATATTTGAATTCAGAAAATAGGTATTATTTCGTAAAGTATAACTAACAAGATCACAGATAGCTACAGAAACTCGACATTCATAAGTACTTGAAGAGTGACAAAAAGATATATCGGTTACGACAATAAAATGTGCGTTAATAATTGTTTCTGTATTGGATATACGTAACCTAACAATATATGATAAAAAATATATATTTTAGATGTTATAAATAGAGAACAGTTTTTTAAATTATGTATACCTAACGACTCGCCCCGGCTTCGCACGGAACCCATAATTTTTGTTTTTTAATTTCGCAATATCTTTTAAATAGAATGTCCAATTTCAATCATTCAAAAAGTAATCAACAGGTATTTAAACAGTCATGAATACGAAACAATTTATTTAGATAAAAATTATTACAAAGGTATGGATAACATTTATGGTCTGATTTTGATCAGCAAAGTCTTGAAAAGTGTTTTGTAGAAATTAATATAATATTGTCGAACATTTTTTGTTCTATCATCAATGCTTTCCGCAGTGCATGCGATGAAAGACATTTTATGGCTAATTTTTTTACACTTTGGGATGGTTTTAGTAGGAATTTCTAAAGAATTTTCTAATGACAAAAAAATTTTTGAAAACGGTCCAGTAGTTTATTGACTACATACAAAAATACAAATTTATCCTCTTTATTTTTAGTTTCATTAATAAATTATATTTCAAAAAACATATTTACATTTAAATAAAATATATATATAAATAAAAATAGAACCACGAGATAATTTTTTTAGTTAATTATATAAGTTAGTGGTTATAATTTTAAATTTGTTCAAGTCTTATCAACCATTTTAGTACAAAATATTGTATTTATGACTCACATATAAATTCTACTTAATTACTTCATATTATTGTCATTATTTGACTAATTAATAGTATATTAGAGAAATAATATTATATGACTTAATTCGCCGCACAAGTTCAAAAATAGAAAACAAGCCTCATACAAGCTTTCTTTTAAACACGTGCGCCCTTAGAACTGTTCTTTAGGCTAGTTTTTCAAATTTGTGCCTTTACTTTTGGTTAATTAAAAAAAACAAATTTTCCAACTTTAGAAAACTTTGTAATCAACGGCTGGTCACAATGATTCGCATTTTAAATTTTTAATTGAAAATTTTTGTATGACACAATTTGTTTTATTTTCAACAAATAAATAATTATTAAAATCAGATAGGTAAGTTCAAACAATAAAAACTAGATAATATCATCTAGGTCAATATGTGCGATAATTTTTCAAAATTTTCCTGGAACCGATTGCAATTTTATAATAATGGAAAATATTTTTATTGTTTTTAAAAATATCTCAGATTTAAAAGATAAAACTAACTTAACAGGTCAACATGAGTAACTGCCATCGATATTATAAATCCTTTGATATATGTACGTATCAGCAGATCTATGATAGAAATTACTTTTGTTTTGTGGTTTTATTACATAATAACTACAAAATTTATTCAAAGATGAGTCTAAACAAAATATTGTTGCTGAAGTTAGTAAGGAAATTAAGTGTTTTGCGAATTCTGGATGTTTTAGCGTCACAATTTAGCGGTTACAATGTTATAATAAAAGAAGTACTCATAAATTTTGACTAGAACAAATCTGTAAAAATGCTTACATAAATTACAAAAAAAAAAATATATTTGCTAGACGCCTAACCTAATTTTGTTTAATTATAGCTAAAAAACTACGCTAGAATTAATTCTTATCTTATCATTAGACGAGACGACGGGGGTTCTTTAGTCTTTTTCATTAATCAATATCGCTCAATCTATATTATTCCACTGAACATAAAAATGAATGTAGAATTTTGTTCACATTATTCAACTACAAACTACATAAAAGCTTTATTTTTAACAATGACGTTTGCGTTGTGTGTGAACTTACCTTGCGGTTATAATACTGAGTATAATACGAAAAATTCTGAGATGTGGTTATACCTCCACTTAGAAATAGTATTTCTTTGTAACAGACGCAAGAAGTTTTAACAAAACCTCACCTCAGACCGCAAGTAATACAAACGTGGCAACTATCAACAAATCAATGCGACTAAAAGCCAGCTTTCACGTTCATGCACTTGTACAATATCACTGAAACAAAATTTCAAAATTTTGTTGATCAACCAAAAGCAGAAATGATCATTCACGAGAACTCCCAAAAATTTACTACGTTTGACAGTATAGAGTTTAAGGTATATCACAGACTTGTGTGAATGAATAAGATGTTCACAGTTTTATTAGAATCTAACGCCAACTTGTTTGCTGCAAACCAAAAACCAAGATTTAGGTTTACTGGAATAATGTCGTCAGGCAACCACCAAGTTTACCAAGTCTTGTGACAAGTGTATAATTGTATCTACTGACGGAAAATAGAAAGAAAATCGTTGTTGTAAATTAGAAATTAAATTAGTCCCCAAATTGAGCTTTGATGATCTACATGTGTAACGTTTGAGGTTTTCGATTGAGAATTATTTATAGAATTATATAGACACTAGCAGGTTACTGTTGGAAAGATGACCCGAAATTAATTTGACATTGTCAAAATGAAAGTGATAATAGTAGTTTACGCAATAGAATTTCAAGCAAAAGTTATCAAATGTATTTGTTAAAAATCTAAAAATGTAGTACTGTAAGAATGACATAATTAAAATCAGGTGACAATGTTATTCCCTAAAGATAAGATTTAATAAAAATATTACGGCTTCAGATAAAAACTTCCAAATTGATTGCTTGAGAGTTTGTCAGCAATTGTTGAAAAATATCGACTAAATTCATTCTCAGGCTTAAGCTTCTCATCAAGTTACAGAGTTCTATAGCTTTGTCAGTTGTTTATTATATATCAATAACATCATCTTTGTGTAAAAGTCCACCATTATTTTAAAAACAGAATAGTGTTGAGAAAATATTGATAGGTTGCCTTCACATTTAATTTTCGTAGGCTTTTGCCAAATACTGAAAAATGAAGTCGATCTATAGATAAAAGCGTTCTTCGATGCAACAAAAGAATTTCATTTTTTGAAATCGCAACCAATAACATATTGGTTACCTGACAAACTTTCCTGGTTTCTTCTCCTTCTTTCTGGTATTTTCCATTTGTTGTTAAAAGTGGAGCTTCCTCATTATCGCCCTTATTACTTACAGGAGTATCAATAGCTGTTGATTGTTGACACTTTTCTTCACTGTTAGTATCTAAATTACCAAGTGATGTCCTTGACAGCAAGAAATAGTTTTTTATCAAAATTGGTCTTTGTTAGCTTACTTGGATTAGGTTCAATTCCATCGTTTTTATGGGTACCAACATTACCTCCTTGAACGTTGATAATTGAAGGTTTATCAGTACTGTCTTTATCTTGTTTTTTGCATTGCAGCAGGTCAATAATCGCCAGTGGTGTAAGGACTTGGGGAGTGCTGATAGCCATCTGTTTTCCTCATCAGTTTCATTTCTATAAAACGAAACTTCCTGTGGTGATAGGTCAATATGTTCCTATCACAATGTAATCTTATTCCGTAATTCTGATATTAAATCATCTTTTAGCTTCAATATATTTAGAAAAATCTTACTCTCAAAAATGTTTTCACTAGCATCCCATAATGTTTCCAAATCTCGGTCATTTCGTTCTTCGTCTTGTTTATTCAGACATAGATTGCACTTGTAATTTTATTTTTAATATCATCAATCATTAATTTGCAGGGAGCGCACGAGAAACTTGCTGAGTCGTTTATTCTTGCACAGAAAAATCCTATAGAATTAAAAGTACCTGCCGTGTATTAAGTACTGTTACTCAATTAACAAACCCCAATGAAGTTGACTAATGAGAATCCTGGTATGAAAACAATTTCGCTACGTTATCAATGATATTATCTTTCAAACTGCAATTTCATAATCTTATGAATTAACCAATCTATAGAATAAAAATGTTACAGTTTTTGGTAATAATAATGAAAAATAATATGTCTCGGATCTACCATCAAAATAAAAATTCACATTCTTTCAATACAGTGGGACACAAAAGAACTGACAGAATTCAATGTCCAGCGGAGTAGTTGCTCGGATAGTTTTGTTTTCAGTTCATTTGTTTGCCAAAAGAGTTGATTCTTGGTGTGAGGGCCGCTACTGCATCGAAACAACTCATAAACCGATTTGAAAAATACGGTTTTTCAAAAGAGTCAGCCCTCTTTCAGAGTGATTTCATTTTTATCAAAGTGTTATGACAAATTGAAAAAACTTCTCAAATATTACAAGCATATACTTAAAGGTTTTAGAGTTTCAGCAACAAGTAAAGGATTTGCATTCAGGAAGTTTCGTTTTGTAGAAATGAAACTGATGAGGAAAACAGATGGCTATCAGCACTCCCCAAGTCCTCAATCATAAGTATTACACCACTGGCGATAAGATGTCTCGATATAGTTAAAGCGCTTGAAGCAAATTTAAACTAACAATTCTAATAAAAATGATACCATCAAAATGAAGCCGCAAAGTAGGCACCGGAACTCCGTCTTAAAAACAATTTATCCCCATCCGTATTTAATCTTATTTGGAATTGTTATGAAATTATAATTTTTCTGAAATTATCATTATTGTTTTGAAAATAAAACCGACAGGAAAACCACGGAACTCCGTCATCGTCATAGATGAATGTATCCTAGGCGTGTTTGAACATAATTGACGTTAGACCCGCGATATAGTATATTATTATTATACGAGTTTAATAAGACGTTGTATTGTCACATTGAGTGTGTCAAAGTGATTTTAGCACCCAAATATTGATTGCTATCCACTAGTCACATGAATTAAATCATGAATCCAAGCTTTTATATAATTAAAATTCTATATGCTGCTACTGCTACTAATTAATAGTTAATAATCTAAAAGTTGCAAAAATTTTACACCATTACCTCGAAACTCGCCTCGAATTAAAAATTTTAATTGAAAGCAAATAACTTGCATTTACAAATAACAACGAATATATGAAAAAAAAAAGCTATAAATAGATTTTGTGGTAAATCTGTTAAGCGTAAATAATGGCTTGGTGTTTCCAGATATGAAAAATATTTAATATTTAATAATACACAATAGCTAATTCCCGGAATAGCAATCAAACTGAGTAAATATTTATTTATATTGTAAACTAAATATAAAATTGGGCGATGGTTCAATATATTAAATACAATTGCAAAACAAACTTTCCATTGACCACTGTGCATAACAAATAATGTAATGTATGAAATAGTGATGAAAATAACTCTATTTCCTTTAGCTGCCTTATATAGTTGAATACTTACGGTTCGGCCTCAATACTCTTTAGCTTGGCTACATAATTTGAAGGAATGTATCCTTCCTGTCTCGTCCTTTTGCTTCTGGCTAGCCACCAGTCACCTTGTGTATCATTTAAAATCTCTAGATGCTCCCCTTTCCGGAAACTGAGATCCTCATCTGTCCTTGCATCATAATCATACAAAGCAACAAAAATCTTTGCGTTTGTGGCTTCAGGCTCTGGATTTACAACCGTGGGTCTAACCACTTCCAAGGGAGGAGTAGGCATAGGGTTCGATTGTAAGGTGCTATCCTCCGTGTGATTCACCCCAATACGGGCCCCATTTCTATCCATCCTCTCGCCGCTAGAAGGGCTGCTTAGACAATTCCCCATTATTTATATTTTGTGCAACAATCACGTCACTTGTCACAACAATCCAAACATACGAACATCACACACACTCGTTTTTATTGCGGTTAACGTTATTGTTCGATTCAATTACCTCGAAAGTAAATTAAAAACATGTGTGGCGCTTCCATAAAAAGCGGCGCCGTTAACAAATAATCATCCTCATCACGATTATTTTAACGAAACAACGGCTAGGAACACTTTCCTGACTTATTAAATCTGTGCTTATTATCTATCACGACAGCAACTTTCGCCTTTCGCTAATCGTAAAGTGCTGCCAACTAAGAAAAAAAATGCATGTCAAACGTCAAAATAATGTAACCATAAATAAAATAACTCAAATGCTCAAGTAAATTTGTAAATTTACATACATTGGATCGTATTTCTTTTTTGAATTTAGGAAAAATATTACAAAATTATAAGTTTTTAAAATTTTTCTCAACACATTCAACTATTTTTAAAATTTACTAGCTTCCAGCAGTATTTTATATTGCCAACCACATATAAAACAAATCATAAAGTTTTCAAATGAGATAACAAACCACAGAACTAACAAATATTCACTTCATAGAGCTATCAAACATTAAAAGATTGGCATAGCTTTAACGTACTATATAGTTTTTTTGCAATTTGCCTTTATTTTGATACTCTAACAGACTCATTAGAAAACGCTACGTCATAGGCTTCGGTGCGGTTATAAGCCATAAGAATAACAAACTTTTTTTCTAAAAAATTTTTAGGCTGGCAAAACTTAACTTAACTTTTTACCTGTCTGTCAATAATTTTAAATTTTTGAACAGCAAAGTGAAGTAAGTGAACATAAATTTTTGAAGTAAAATATTAATTAAAAAAAAATACAAAAATTGCTTTCGCAACTTGTACTTTATATTTTAGGGACTTTTGTTAAGACGCTTTATAAAATTTTCTATAAACTAAAATTTGTCAGTAAAAAAGTGCTTGTCAATGTTGTCATATTTGCTTGTCATCGTGTTCCTCAACATCTATGGTATGACATCCAACTAACATCACAAACTGTCAATTTAGCGGTATTGCCTGTGATTGTGATAAAGCAGTTTTATATTTTCGAAACTTGTGGTAGTCTGCCAGTCATTTTCTACTTTTTATAAAATATCGTTTAGCACTAATAATGCCACAATATAAAAGTAAGTTTGATTTATTATATTAATCGCAAATAACCTAAAAACATTTATCAACATTTTTATAGTCAAAGTAAAATGGGGAAAGGAGTCCTATCCTGACATAGAAGCGAATACGGAAGAGCCTCCATTGCTTTTCAAGGCACAATTGTTTGCTCTTACCGGTGTTCAACCAGAAAGACAAAAGGTGATGTTGAAGGGTGTGACGTTAAAGGATTCTGATTGGGATAATTTTAAATTAAAAGATGTGAGTTTTGTCATGACAAGTTTCGGCATGATATTATAAGCTTTGTAAAATTTTCAGGGTGCCACTATTTTGATGATGGGAAGTAAAGAGGAGGATGTTCCTAAAGAACCTGTGGAAAAAACTGTTTTTGTAGAGGATATGAATGAAATTGAATTAGCAACTGCCGTGAGTTTGTTTACATAACATTAGATTATTACAATTAAATGTTGCATTATTAGTTGGATCTTCCTGCTGGACTGACAAATTTAGGTAATACCTGCTACATGAATGCTACTGTGCAGTGTTTGAAGTCGGTCCCCGAGCTACGAGACGCTTTGCAGACTTACAAAGCAGGTACCCCACAATAAATAAATATGTCACGGTTTATACATTTTTTTTTTTATCTAGATGTTACAGATGGAGCAAACGTAATACCATCTCAATCAATAACAGCAGCTTTGCGAGATCTTTATACAACGATGGATAAAGGCAATAATGTCCCTCCCATAGTTCTCTTGCAAATGCTTCATTTGGCTTTTCCGAGGTTTGCTGAAAAAAATGAGCATGGAGGGTTTGCTCAACAGGTGCTTCAATCTTTGTTAATTTTTATATACTTGAATAATGATTTTAGGATGCGAATGAATGCTGGACGGAATTAATTAGAATGCTACAACAACGATTACCTTCTAAACAGAACTCTAATAATACTCAAGAGCAATTTAAGTCTTTGATCGATCAGTACTTTGGAGGTACTTTTGATGTCGAATTAAAATGTACAGAGACTGAAGATGAACCGGTGACGAAAAATAAGGAACAATTTTTACAACTGAGCTGTTTTATTTCACAGGATGTTAGATATATGCATTCTGGATTACGTTCGGTAAGTGGTAGTTTAATTGAAAAAACAAAGATTTTTTATTTTGATTGGTATTACGACCTCCTCTATGATTTTTGCACGCAAGGCTTACACAACTTGTCATTAAAATACAAGTGATGCCATATGACGTCACTGAGAAATAATGAAGCCGTAATTGTGATTGATCATGCTACAAAACGTCAAACTGACAAATCAAATGTGACAGAAGATTATTCTCAGTAGCGACATAACGGTGAAATGTCTCAAACTCGCAAAACTATACATTTAAAGGCTATTATTCTGTGCAGTCATTCATAACATTAATAATCTGATTTTATATTATTCTAAGTAGACTTTAACTTTCAAAATGCAATGTTTTTAAATATTGAAACGCAATTATCTTCCGTTGCTACAATACTTTGAACTTAGGTTAATTCATCATATTTTTTTCAGAAAATGCAGGAAAACATAACGAAAAAATCTTCAATTTTAGATAGAGATGCCGTTTACATTAAAACTGTAAGTATGAAAATTTACGTTTACAATTATATAACATTATTTGTAGAGTAAAATAAATAGGTTGCCCGCCTATTTAACGGTACAGTTTGTTAGATTTTATTACAAGGAAAAAGAATCTATTAATGCAAAAATATTAAAAGATGTTAAATTTCCAATGGATTTCGATGCTTTTGATTTATGCACTCCAGAATTGCAGGAAAAACTAGCGCCTGTAAGAGCTAAATTTAAGGTATTTAAAGCTAAATATTATGTAAATGAACACATTATTGAATAATGCTTTTTCTAGGAATTGGAGGATGCTCAATTAGAGGCGGCATCTAAAGATAAAACTGATAAAAGTAAAAATAAAGGTGATTCGAATACGACTGAAAGTGACAGCAAGAAATATGCGCCATTTAGTTTTGATAATGATTTGGGAAGTAACAACAGTGGGTATTATACCTTGCAGGCTGTTTTAACTCATCGGGGTAGGTCTTCATCCAGTGGCCATTACGTCGGATGGGTTCGTCAATCTAACGATAAGTGGATTAAATGTGATGACGATGTTGTTTCGCCAGTCACCCCTGAGGATATTCTAAAATTGTCTGGAGGCGGTGACTGGCACTGTGCTTATGTGCTCCTTTACGGACCTAGATTGCTGGAAATAACAGAAGTTGACGAAAAAATGTTAACTGATTAATTTAAATATTGATTGTTTTGTATAATAAAAATTACTTTTCTTAAAAGAAACCAAATGTTTATCAGTCATTTCCCAAAAATATACTCATAGATTAATATACTTTCTAAGAGGTGACACCTTCCGTTGAGATGAATTTATTTGCTTGTTAAGTTAGCAAGATTACAGATTTGTACTAAATCAGAATAATTACTAGATTTTGGTTTTTGTTCGTGGGCAATGTAATAAAAATACGTTGTTTTCTAAAATTTGCCCAATTTTTCTCAGGTTGGATAAAGCTACATTATTTATAAACACTCTTCAGTAATACGTTACAACTGTCATTTCTGTTAGTGGGAATCTTCACAACTTTTGAACAACGAACAGGCAATGCAGGTGGTTCTCGTACATAGAGAGAATGGAAAAAATTGCATATGTGGAATTCGACGCAACAGGGAACAAAGACATAAAAATACTGTTACAAAGGTTTAGTTTTGCATGTTTTATAATATTTATATATCAATCAGAATGCATGAGTGGACTTGTCTTCTTCATCGAATGCATTGATGCCCTAATTTTATCCGTTGAGCTATCATCAAACAGAAATTAATAATGCTCCATTCTTTCGCCCTTATCGAGTCCTTGCAAACCAACAAAGACGCCATAAACTCTTGCAGATGCAAACTAAAGTGTTCAAACTCAAGCATTTTTTTTGTTTTTAAATAAATAATCGTTTTTTAAAATTTTTATTTGTATATAAAAACACACTACGAGAACACAATTTTGTTTAACATTACTCAAAGAATGATACTCAAATTCTTAACGCCCTGATTGTCTTCTAGGTCTGTTAAACAAGAAACTAAATTATATAATTTTCAAAATAATCTAATTTTATCATAGATAATTTAACGTCTTGTAGGACAGTCCTTAAAGGAAGTTTGATTTTTTGTTGAGAACGAATTGCCTCGACTAAATTGAGTAATGTTTGGCAGTTTTATAAATAGGATTAAAAAATTAGTTTTCGGAAAGCTACATAATCGAAAGCACTATGAGACTGATTATAAACGGACGTGAAGAGTTGAGATCGACGTCATGATTTTAAATGTCCATTTGTAGATACATAAACATGTAAGAATAATATACCTTTAAATATAACATTTGAAATAAACAAAATTAGGATATGACGATATGTAATTCTTATTTTCAGATAGATTGCAAAAAAAAATTAGCATTGTGAGTGTATAATACCACTGGTCATTTAAAATCACCTGACACAAATCGCCAACATTTAGCACCATTGAGCTGTTGCAGACTGTAAACATACCTATGTTGACGCAAAATCCAGTCACATACAATAGGTAAATGTACACATAATAAAACAAATCATTGAACACTTTTTTCCTATATTATCAAAATTGTTTGAAGCTATATCTAAATGAAAAATAAAGAAAATCTTATGGAAATTTTATAATACTGTACAGAATCTAATAATATTCGATAAAAATCTAAAATAAAAATATTTACAATAAATTTTTTGTTTTGCCTATTATGAACGAGTGATTTGCTGTAGGATCCGTATACGCTAACATTTCTGCACATATTGTAATAAATTTGGAACATTTCTCTTAACTTTCTCTATAGATTTTTACAATGTTAAAAAATATAAATCGAAACATCCTTATTTGGGAGGACTTTTAATGATATAATATATTACTCTGGTGTTGAATTTTATAATTTTAAGGGTAAACTAAACAATTATGTTACAATATTTTAGAAAAGCTTCTGTGTCTATCAACAATGGGCTTACATTTTATCGGAACGACTAAACTTTGTTCCCGCTTTTGTTGTTCAGATCAGTAAGTTGTGTTTTTTCTTTACCAAGGTAAACAAAACGGTAAGTACATAATTTACTCTTTTATTGTTTTTCACCGGTAAAATGTTCTTACCGTTGATGATACTTGATATGTATGTTTGCTTTTAGCTCTCTTTTTCGAAGAATCTTTAGCTTCCCTCGTTTTTAAGCACTTTAATTTTGCTACTTTTCAACTTTTTTCATATCATCATTCATTTCTATCTCAAATCACTTCGCTTTTATGAACATCTGAACATAATTCAGGTTGCTTAGCATATGTTAACAAAATATTAAAGACGATATCTAAAATATTTAAAAAATACGATATTTACACAAAGTGTACACGCAATTGAGGACTTGAAAGTGAGAAATGTGCCAGGGTTAGTTTTGATTTATTTTAATGTATAGTTAACACAATCGGTACAAGACCACCCTGAGGCGATTGTTTTTTCCGCTTAATGACTTATCCAAACAAGCAATAGAACGCTGGATATTCGTGACCAGTATTCGACTGCGCTGTTGAAATGGTACGTGACCGAGATGATAAACGAATTGGGCTGTTGTAAAGCGGTAAAACACGCCAGCCCTACATGTCTCAGATCAACTATAAGTTGTATTTCTACTTTATTTAATAATAAAGCAATGAGAGTGGCATGGTAATAATGAATTTTGTCAGTGTTCAATTTCACCGAGTCGTACATTTAAGGGTTGAATCGAAAGATAAAAAAGCCGAAACTTTTTGCCAAATAATAGCAGTTCAAAAGACTGCCGAAATAAAGAAAACAAGTAACCTTCCAAGTGACAAAATAATGAGAATAATAATAAGCAAAGAGAAACCGTGAAGTATTTTTTAAATTGAGCACCAGGAGTATAGTGGGATTTGGTATAGTTAACGTTTATATGGAGAAGACGTGTAGAAAGCTAAAATATATATTGTAATGTATAAAATTTTTAGACCATAAATATCTAATTTCAAGCAAATTTTTGAAAATAAGCGTCTCACTGGGCACCCAATCTAAGGACAAATTGTCGTTTATGTATATGACGGTTAGTTGCTTCAGCAAACATTTTAACGAATTTAGTGAGCTAATTTTAGGATATGTGCTTAAAAACAACAATGCTAGAAAAATAAACATTTGCCTAATCTGATAAGAATCAACAAAAACTACTTCGAATTTTTTAGTAAAGAAAGTACCTATCTCTTATATTGTAAAATAAATTGAAAATCATTATGGCGCAGCGAAAAATTGCTCAAAACTTCTAGTTTCAATAGATCGTCAAGTGAGATCAGAATGGTTTCTACAATTGCTACATAGTCAAACTGATGAAATTCTCTTGACAATTACTTGAAAAAAATCCACGATACACAACTTAATGGTGCACTATTGGTTGTCATCTTAATGTCCAACTTTTAACAGAGATTTAAGACGTGCGAATTTTGACGAAGAATTTTTCTAAGATATCGATGTTTAAAAAAAGTAAACCAAATGGCGTAATGTTCTAGCACCTGTGAACAACTAGTCTGATCAAATCAAATAAATGTACATATATTATTTGAAAAAAAACTGCAAATTTTCTTCTGCTCAGGTTTGTGCCACGTATAAGATTGAAGTATGAAACAGAAACTTTTCTCATCCAGGATGTTGCATATGTCCCAATAAAAAACTGATGACAATTGTTAAACATTCTTTAGCTTACCCTTGAAATACATAGTAACGTTCAGCCGTTGAAAAGACATATAAGACCGAAAAGTCACAAAAACGCAGTTTTTTGACACACACATCTGGCGTAGCACACATTACGTCTTTGCAAATTTAGGATAAAGTCAAAGGCATTTCAAAACATAGTGTATCATGCCACCCGGTATGGATCTGAACTTTTTGAAGAGCACGGCTGAACATCATCGAGGTAATTACTGGCATCTTGTCTTGATGTCGACGGCACGACGGGGTAGCTGATAATAGGCTTATAATTGTGCGTTGTCTGGTTTGCTTTGTGCTCCGGAGAGTTTGGTAATGACGTTTGTCTTTCTTGTAAATTCATACTGGGATCTTCGGCGACTGGCTCATATTGGCCAGTTGTACATTTTTGTATGAGTGACAAGATAGCTGCTTGGAAGCAACACAAATATCCCAAACACTGTAACATTACAAAAATGAAAACAAATGGATCTCAACAGTTGCAAAATTTATTATAACACTTATGGGCTGGGCAATTGTCCGTCCAAATGGAATTAAAAAAATATCTCTTAAAATTGCGTAAAACGATCATATCTGGCTTACCCCCGTAATAAGTAGTTGGTGATGTGTCCATTTCGGAACCCAATCAAAGGCCTCTGATAAAAATATGGTGTGGAATATTAATGTTGATGCTATAAGGAATAGAACGCTAAGACTAACGTAAAAATATGCATTCTGCAACAAATGATGAGATATAATATGAATGACTTATGATTTTTTAAAACTTACCACTTTACCCCAATTAAAAGGAAATAAATATACTATATGTGATATATCAAGAAACAGCAGTAAACATGTTACGAAAAAACTTAGTAGAGTCACAAACATCATTAGCCGCAATCGTCCGACCAGCGGGAGCATAAATAGGCCTGCTTTTACGGTTCCGGAGGTACAGAGACATACGAGACAAGCGATTGTGGTAACCTAAAAAGATAAATTTGAGTAATTTGCAAGTACCTTACGGGTTGCGTTTAATAGAAAATTGTGTACTTCTAAGAGGTACTTATGATAGAGAACCAACTCTTTTGGCAAATCAATAAAACCAGTATTGAGTTATGGCGTTCGTTTGTATAACTCATCCTCTCACTTTATTTTAGTGATATTCAGAGCGATTTTGCATTATGTAGTGTTGGTCAATAAAAATGTCATAATTAAATGCCTGAAGGTACATTTGTTCGAAAAGTAGTGGCTTTCAGTTTATTGGTTTGCCAAAAATGTAGATTCTTCGTGTGGAAATCATATCATCTGTAGATGAAATAACTTGGACTTACCAATATTTATACTTAAAAAATATGGATAACTTACCAATAGAAGAATCCGTACAAATCCCGTTGGGGTCTTGAGGTGAGTGTGGTCGCAGTAGACGATGACTCCCGAGTATAGGGACAGGTCGGGGGAAGCGACCCGTCGGCGGTAATGGGAGTGCGAGTCCCATGAGTTAACGGTGCCCAGAGGTGATTCGCACTCACAACCTCCAGCACAGTCCGTGCTCAGGGCCCCCGTCCTGCTGCCCGCTATCTCAAAGTCCTGCAACACACAACTCATACCATCCGGATCCTGTAATATAACCACAATGATGACGTCGAAATATCTTCAGTGCCGTTACCCTACTGCAGCAGCTGCTGGTGCAGTTTTGTGCTTTTGACATGCTCGCGAAAACGAAAATAAGTAGACTAAAATAACGAAAACAAAAATGAACACTAATATCAAGAGCTGCAGCAGAAAAGGATATCTCAGTAGATGTCATCAATAGATCAGAATTATTACACATTTTGTAAGATTCGGTTTCTACAGCAAGCGTATTGTTAAGTTAATTATGTGTTATTAAATAACAGGATTATTGGCTAAGTACTGATTTATAGTTAACGCGCTCAGCTAAAGCTTTATGAAGTTTTTTTGCACTTTCGTCTTCATCAGGACATCATTATGGTATAATAACTTTAATTTCTACGTTTCCATAAGCTGCCCTGCTGCTAACCGTCTTCCCGAAATTTTTCTTATTGTATATTTGATGACAGGATGAAAAGCTTCTGCGATTACACGTATGGCGTTACCTGATGCTTGTATTATTTTGACCGACGATAAAATTGACTTAAAAACTCAATAAAATTTTATGAGGTTTTAGCTGAGCGAGTCGACTATATAATATATATATCAGTTGCTTAAATTCGGAAGCTCTCAAGTTACACTGTTTAAAAAAATACGTTTGATATACTAAAAAGAGACAATTGAAATGACGACATGTCTATATTAAAGCTACAATGCAGCAACTGTCGCGACTACTCTAATGCAGCGCGTATTGAAACCTTACCCAAGATGCAAAGTTTTTTTGAAGTTCAAATGCAAAAAAAGACATTTCCAATTCACCAATCTCGGATCTTTCTTACCAACATTAGATCAGTTGATTGTCTTACGAGCAGTTAGAAATGTGTGCAATGATGGGATTTTTAGAGATTATAACACTAATAAATTACTCGTATTAATAATAATTAATTAATTAGTTGTATTTTACAAACAAACGTACTCTAGGTGATCATTGTAGCATACTTTTTGTAATAATGCAATAAAGTAATAATCTAACCACCATGAAAAGTCATATAGCTTTAGGTCATAGTGGACAACTGTGTTTTGGTTGCCCCATTTCTCTAAGAGGCAATTTGAGGCTAGTACTCTCAGTTTGGCCCCTGTGATTTTTTTCTGTTTATAGCAATCTAGTTTAATTAATCATTCCAGAATCCTGAAAATCCCCAAGAGCAACATCCGAGCCACAAACTTTATAAAAAGGCTTCTACAGTGTGGAGCGCCATGCTGTTAAAAGCGTCAACATTCAAATTTCTATTGAAAGAAAAGGAAAAAATTAAAAGTTGTAGCGCTTCATTCTGTATACAAGGCATTTTATTGTTTGTGGTGTAAAAATGGCGCCCTAGTTTTGCAAGCAACTGCACAAAAAAACAGGTCAAACAAATTGCATCCCTTAGTAAAGAATGGGACTTCCTTGTCTTGTCTATTTTGTGGTCTAGCTAGTTAATAGCACAATTACATAATTATAATTTCTTCGACTTATTGTCTCTAATTTTGAATATACAGTATGTCTGAAAAAGTTGGCAACATATGGGAACCTTTTTTATTGTAAATTACGAAAAAAAGTGATTCTTTTGAAAATAGTAGTAATATTCATATACATATTTACATTTGACATTAGAGGTATAAGGTGTTCACAAATTGCAAAAGATTATTAGAAATATTTTGACAACTTTTCAATTTCATCTTACATTTTGCTTATTTTAGTTGTAAAACATGTCAACTTCTACCTTATTTATCACGTCAACACACTTTGAATGTTTATATGTTGATATTTTAGTAATAAACCTATTAAATATGCATATTAAAACATAGTTTTCTATTTCAAACAACTTTTTATAATCAAATTGGTCGATGTTGTAAAAAATTAAAGTACTTTACTGTTGTCAAATTCATATTTTTCCACAAACATCGTTTACGATTTAAAAAAATGACATGTGACATTTATCTTTTACTTTATGGGTCATGCAGATCTTTTTATAAAGAATAACTTTTTTTCGTAATATTACAATAAAAAAGTTTCCCATATGTTGCCAACTTTTTCAGACATACTGTATAATAAATATATATTTATAGGAAATTATTCTAAAATAATAAATAAAATTTTATAAAATTAATTAAATTGTGCATTTTACAGATATAGGCAAATTTAGAGTTTATATCTGATTACATTTAATACAAGAGTTTTTGAATTTATGCACTAAATATAATTATTTTAACAAGAACAACTCACTCCAGTGTAGCGATTTACCTATATGTAGACAATTAAAGTGAAAATCGATTAAACACCCTGTATATTATTTATTTTGCTTTCTTCTCTCTAAATATTGCTTTTCCCGCAGCTCTAATCACAATTCTAAATAGAAAATCTATTTTTATTTATTTTATTCTTCTTAAATTATTGTTATTAATTTTTTTTTATGTGAGAATTGGAGATTGAGTATAATGTGTTATAGTATAGGATATAATTGAAGCTATAGGTATATCAAGTTTTTAACATATAACTTTTATTCAAAAATTGATAAGAAAATGTTTTTTTATGTAAAAATATTTTTGGAAAAGGTACGCGAGGCATGAAGAAAATCAATCATTGTATGTCAATTGACTTTAATTTGACAAGAATGACTGTATATATACCATACACCATTCTAAGAAATTTTAAAAACTGTTAATTAGACTGCTTAAAAAAATTTGTTATTTTTGACTGACTTTAGAAAAAGGAGGAGGTTTTAAATTTTTTTTATAATTGTTACCTCAGAATTTTTTATTTTGTCAATACTGTTTTTTATTTAAAATCTATTGCTTCTTGTGTGGTCTCATAGAAATTTGATCAAGATTTAATTTGTAGTATTTTTTAAGTTATTCTTAATTCGTTTTTTGACAACGATTTTTGATACTGACAACTGATTATAAATAATATAACAAATCACAAAATTGGAAAAAGCTGTTTATATTATTTAAATAAATTAATTAATAACTAATAATGTTGAAGCCGTTTTTTTTCAAATTTGCAATTTGTTGTATTATTGTAATCAGTTGTAAATGTCAAAAAACGCATTACTATTTAGATCTTGATCAAAAAATAGAGCCACATGGCAAGCGCCAGCTTTCAAACAAAAAAAAGAATCATTAAAAACGGTTGATCTAGCAAAAAGTTCTGAGGTAACACACAAAAGAAAGAAACAATACACACTCGAATTGACAACCTTCTTCATTTTTTGAAGACGGTTAAAAATTAGTAATACATAAATCAAAAATTGAAAATTGAGAAATTTAACCAAATTCAGCAAATAATCAATTTGTTTAAATCAATTAAATAAATCAATAATTAATAATACTGAAGTCGGTTTTTTGTTATATTATTATAGCATAGTAGAATTGTAAAACGAGAATGTCTTAAATATGAAACATGAAAGGCAACCCTAAGTTTAGGTTGGGAGATTAGGAAAATACTCGATTTATTATTAAATTTCGAGCTTAATATTTTAAATTAAGAGATGTTAAATGGTTGGCCATGGTAGTAAGCGTGACCAAAATTGAAATTCCAAGCTGTTGATTTCCTTTTCCTGACAATTTCTATTAGGGAAAATTGATAGATGAAAAATAAATTTAGCTTGTTTTCCTGCTTTAATGAAGTTTATTATTAGTCTGGTGTTTTTCGTCTTAATGACTTTGCAGGAAGGTAAAATACAGACTGATTGCTTCGGTATCAAATTGGATGTGATGTATCTATGCAAATTTTGTATATTATGTGTAATTTGTTTTCTTAATTAGCAGGTTTAATACAGTTAAACTAAAATTTTGCTGTCTTTGGCTTAATTTGTAGAAAATAAATTAAAAAATTGATCATGTGGAAGTTGACAAGGATTCCCTAGTATCAGATCTTGCTGCTGTTGATTTATACGACGCAATTTTTTTAACTGTAGCCCTAAAGAATTGCATGCTAAGCTATTTTCATCAGCTACAGACTCAATGCTAAGTTTCATTTTTTCAACAAGAATGCATAATTGATATAATTTGAACCACCGAAAAAAGTTTTATTAAACTAACTTTACCATTCGTAATTTATTTTTTTATATTTATATTAATTATTTTTCCGTTTTCTTTTTATAACTTTATTAATAAGCTTAATCAGCTTGATTAATTTTTTTTTAATTTGCACGTCGGTCATTTTAAACTTGGCCATTTTAGTTTTTTTATTTGTTCTTATAGCATCAATAGATTAATAGTATATTAAAAAACAAGTTTCATAAGACATGTCTTAAAGCACGCATTCAAGTTTAAAAAACGAGTGGCAAAGCCACGTGTTTTCTATTTTATGCTGTTTTTAAGCCTTTTTTTTTATTTGATCGATTTAGGGATTTTTTGAATAAGTTGGCAATATGTTGATTTTAAAAGTGAACATTTTATATAGTTGACTTTTCTTCTGTTTTATCCAAAAATCCTAATCTTGTCAGTCCCAAAATACGAAAATGGAAGAAAACTTTACATGTACGCCCCCCGAAATCCATAAAATAGGAATAGTTATTTACCTAACGAATTCGGAAAGTGAAATTTCCCACATGAGCAATTTGTTTGCAGCACTCCCTTCGGTCGTGCTGCATCTATTGCGAATGGGGAAAATTTCTTTCCGAAAAAGTTAGGTACAATTTTTTTTGCAACGAATAACTAATTTTTTAATAATAAATAACTAATTTTTTGATAATAAATGATTTAGTTTTTTACTTGTTTTTTGGTTGGTAGCGTTGCCCACGCCGATTATCTAATTTTTTAAATTTGAAATAGTTTTATTGTTTTGTTGCTATGGTTTTATTGAAATAAAAGAGCATTGTTTTAGAAATTTATCCCGCCATTTTCTTCTGCGAATTTTCGTTTCAAATTTGTAAATATGAGCGACTCCGATAGAGAAATTTTAACTCCACCTGAAATTAAAGAGTCTGCAAATAGAGCAGTATCAAATTTGCTTCCTGAGAAAAGCCGCTCGAGGTACGAGTTTTCTTATTTGGCAATAAATCTTTTGTGTTGATTATTTACGTATGAGATCAGCATGTGACAATTTGACGTGACGTCTCTGGATTTCAATACAAACCTGACTAAGTCATTTCCCCTAGTTTCGCTTGCAAAGGAAAAAACACCGCGGTGTGGATAAATGGTCTTTACATGCATTGGGAACGAACGGAAACTACTGATGTTTGAGCGATGAGGGCAAAAAAAATATTTTGCTTTGCCAACCTAAAAAATTTTAAGAAAAAAAAGTTTGGTGCTCTAATGGCTTATAACCGCACCGAAACCTATGACGCGTTATCTAATGAGTATATTAGAGTATCAAAATGAAGGCAAATTGCAAAAATATTAATAGTTCAAAGTAATTTTAGAAGACAAAACATCATTGATACGGTTTTATAAATCCAGGGTGGGTTTATAGTAACCGAATTAAATATTTAATTAAAATTACTATGTGATTGGTTGAATTTTCGAGAGCAACCAATCAAACTTCTTGATTTTGAAATTAATTTGAATTGAAATAAACTTAGAGAACCCTTTTTTTTATTAAATAAAAATATTGTTTTTTCTCGACGAATTGGTTGGTGCGCTTTGCTTTTTAAGACTCAGGGTACTATAGCTGAGCTTTATTTATTCGTTTTATAAGTGATCAAAAAATTACATACATTATTGTTTTTGCCATTTTTTATAGCAGGTGAGTTGATTTTTGATTGAGATATTCTTAAATCTTTATTATTCTAAACTATTTATTGTGATCAAGCTTTAGTGGCCAAAGAGTAAACCTTCCAGATCAAAAAAAAACTATTTAGTAAAGCTGATGATGCCAAAAAAACTTACGCTCACATTGGAAAAATATTGATCGCTGCTCATCAACTTTACAAATTCATTCCATAATGTTCTGTGCTTTTTTTCTGGGTGAAGAAAATTTGATGAATTTTCTTTTATTTGAAAGTTGGTGCTTTCCATTTGGTCCCATTTATATTTGATCAAGATAGTTTTTGAGTTAATCTTTTTTTACATATATATTCGACATTTCAATTCATTATAAAAATTTTTGAAAAATTAAAAAAATATTTCAATATAATTAAATAATTGTTTATTTATTTAAGTAATTTGAATACATTAATAAATAAATAAAATTATAATTAATCATATTAAATTCGGTTTTTTCAAAATTTTTAATTTGTTTTATTATTATTATTACAAAATTAAATTAATAATTTTGATATTGTATTAAAAGGTTTATTACTGACCGCTGTGGAATAGCTTATTTTCCAATTTTATTAGTGGTTAAAAACCCAAACCCTGATAATTGACGATTGTGAATAGAAAACTATAGAAACATCGACATTTTCTGTATTTCGTGAACTAGTTCACCTGAATTTTTACGCCAGGGTATGTAATATGCTATTATTGGAAATAACAAAAAAATATGTTCACTTAAAACGAGTAGTTCTAATTACTCAAATAATTGGTGAATCTAGATCCGAGGATTAGCAATCTAACATAAGTAGAGTAAATAGATTCCCTACTTAAAACTGGCTTATGCAAGCCAAACTCTTAACAACTTTATGAAGTTTTTGACAAAGACATAATTTGGAGTAAGTAATATATAATGCAAATGTTTTGGTGCCGGTCTCTAGTTGTAATAGAAAAATCTAATACGATTAACCACACCATTTTCCAAAATTATATGTTCACAGCTTTGTATATAGTAGGAACGTTTAGGATATACCCAGCAGTAAATTTTATTGCTCACAATGTAGGGAACAGGGCTACAATGGTAAGAAAGATTTACAACTCAAAATGTTTCGTACCTGGTCTTTGTAGATATAACCAACTAGGGCCGTGCTAACATTAAACAAGAAAACAGATTTAATTTAATATCGACAATTTACATAGCATTAGACCCCACTCGTAAAATTTTAAAATCTATTTGAGTACTACCCACAACAAAAAACGGTCTGCAATCAATGTTCTTTAATTTATTTCTCTGGTTTCGGGTATCATATTTTCTGAGAGATTAGTGCAAAAAAAATTATTGTCGGATATATGTCAAATGTTTTTACTATATAATCCATCTCAACGTGAGGCCCCAAATTTGTTTTATTTTACAGTAATTGTAAGTTTGCCGTCATATATCTATGACAATAAAAAATTAATAAATTTAGGTTTGTAATGTAAAAATAACAGCGCTTTATTAAACTCATATTATCAAGTGAACTAGAAGATAATTTATTTTATAATTTAAAAGAACGTAAGCTACTTTTACTTCTGTCTGTGACGGTTAAATTTCAAAATGGCTAGACCGATTTTGACTGACAGATGGCTAATGAATATTACTAGGATTGTTTTAATTTTATAAAAAAATAATAATAAAGGTTTTGCGCAACACAATTGAAATCCATGACATCCAAAAATATATATATACTCCTGTCAACTAATTTATGCTGTACTAAATAGTTGAAAAGACTTGTGAATTTGGTTAATTGATTTTTTACTGGTACTCTTATTACAATAAGGTCAATGCAAATTCATTCAAAATAGATCCGTAGACTTTGACATGTTTCGTTCGTATCGAAATTCTACAGCAAGTTGCAACAGATTCAGATTTAAATAAATTTGCATTCATCTTATTATTCTACTTGTTGGAAGATTACATTGTATATCATTGATATGCATTTGAGACAAAATGTGCTAACGTGACAACTTCTGGCTGTTAAATCAGCCACATACGTTTTATTTCAATTTGTATCTATCAAAATTGACATGTGTCACGATGTAGTAAAACATGTAGACCTTGTTTCTCAAGTTTTTGATGTAAGGCAGCTTCTAATAGATGTTGCAAGTTTTACGATTAATTATTACGGTGTTACTATTGTTATTACAGTCAAAAAACTTAATTCCACACAGGTTATAAGACTTCGTGCACTTCTTATAGCTCAATTCGAATAATCATTACCAATTCAGTCTCCAATAAGTTGTATATCGTTGTTTTGAATACTTATGCTATGAATTGTTTATAAAATGTTTAGGCACTGTACGCCAAGTTTTAATTAATAGATCTCAAATTCGCTAATTATCTGAATGATTGGAATAAAATGACAGCTCAGCTGTCTCACCTGTCTCTAAATTATATCTTATCTGCCGAAATAGGGGACTCTAGCTTCTATATTGTGTGATTTCTACGATTAAATGTTAAGTACGTTAAATATGCCATATTATGTAAAGCAGGTATGTTTAATTTTGCGTAATTAATATGTATGAGATGAGAACGCTTGATGTTGTTGAGAACTATTTTACAAAGTGATAATTTGAGCTTTCCTTAAAAACATCTTTCAAATGAATAATGATTATAAAGAGAACAATGACTATAGGTAGTAGAAAGATTGATGACAAAAAAATGGTCTGACGACAAAAGATGAGTTTTAAAATTCTTTAGAAAAAACTCTTCAAAGACAAGCTTTGAAACGAAAAGAATTACAGCATTGTATACGTAGTCACGTGGTTACTACAGCTCTTTAAATAATGAATACAGAATGCAAACAATAACACTGATTTCCTAATACATGCGTGGCATACCTGAATGTCTTCAGGCCTGCAACTTGTGGGCTCCAGATCTTTGATATCGTCAAGCAAAAATTCAATTTCGTCGGTGCTGTACAATAGATCAGATACTGAATTGATGTATCGGCCTTGCTCAGACTGCATGACACCCCGTCACTAAACGCGAGGCTTTGCCCCACACCAATCCATATTACCCTCCTCAGAATCCCTAAGTTCAATTCGAAATCATTGCGGGAATTCGCCAGCTTTTTGCACCGTCGCTGACCTACAACACTGCATCACGGGGGCTCAGTCTACCTTTTACCACTGATTGCTGAATTACAACACTGCACTTTACACCCTTTTGCTTACCTGCAATAATCGTAATATTGTCACACAAGACCGACTGCCCTTTTACCTCCCTTTACGGCTTATTACTGGTAGACACCCCTAACACGTCGAGAACACATCGCCATGTTTACTACAATGCGTCCTTGGATGTTGACACAATTTTTTTCAACCCTTATTTTAATTAAACTGATTTGTAATTATTTAAACATATTGAAAGCAATGTAACGGCTTTATAAACTTACACAAAATCATAACATTTGCAAATTTATTCTTTAATAATTAGGATATTTGGATTTGGTCTTAGTGAGAAATAATGTCATAATTTTATGTTGGCACGTTGGCAGTCCTTAACTACCCTTATTTTGAAATAATCAAACATTTTCTAATATTACATCTAAATTTACCTTTTTCCTGCAAGATAATAATAAAATACATTTAACAAATATGTTTATTAAACAAGAACAAAGCTTCAATATTGTCTCTATTTTTTATTTGAACAACTCTGTTTGTATTTGGTATTATACGTACCTTAACCCTAAAAGTTGAAAGCATCCCTTATTTCCACTGCTCTTATATGTAACGTTTTCAATTTTTTTTCAATACCAAAGCAGGTCAATTCTATTAATAAATAAATACTAAATTTGTTAAAACTTTTGAAAAAACTACCATTTCTATAAGTTCAAAGAAAATATGTTTGCTGTAAGTTGGTAAGAAATTCTGAGGGTATTACAAAAATACCCTCGTACAAAACAAAATTCCGATTAGATCAGACCTGGGAAAATGCTGACATCTTTATCAACCAAAAGAAAGGTAATAATTTTTAAACGGCTGACTCAATTTTTTTAAATTATTTCTGAGAACTATATAACTTGATTATTTTAGCTTTCTATTAAAAAAAAAATAGATCAAAATCGATCAAGCCGTTTGGTAGCTACAAGGCGACATACTAAATATAGACCTACATTACAAATTTTTTATTCCAGTTACATATATGCTGTAGCTATTCTCAACTGCTATATCTACAGATAAGCCTTGATTTTAAAAACCCCCAAAGAAAAATCTGTGAATATTTATTTTACTAATCCTTGCCTTCTAATTTACTGCTTAGAGATACGTTGTTGAGAAATAGTCTAACATTAACTCTAAAATGAAGAAAAGTTCCATCCTGTTAGAAATAGATTTTGTCATAGGACCCATTGTTATTAGCAGAGTTAGAAAAATCAAATGCTAAATGTAAAACAAAAATGTTACGTCTCTATCTTTATAAAATACTTTTTCCTGTTCAACTTTGTTTCTTGCACCTTTCCCCATATACATTTTTGCAATCTCTTCTGTATAAACTTTCATGACTTTCTTTTTCTTTCCTGTATTATTTCATTTTCTTTCAATCTTCATATTTTTGCACCATACATCATCACGCTCTTTACCATACTCTCAAATAGCATAGTTTTTTTTCCAAACTCTTTTTACTTTCAGCTCCAAATTGATCCCATCATTGTCGTTTTTTTTATTTTGCAAGTTGCTTAATCTGCGTCGTTTTTGTGCTTCTTTTATTAAGATTTACTATGTACAACGTAAAAGCGTTCGACTAGGCAAACACCCTGTTTCTTGTCTTTTGATACATTTGATACTTCAATGTTTCGTACTAATAGTTTCTCTACCCTTTTTTTTCCTCATACATTTTCACCGTATCAGCACTTTTCTCTCCAACTGCTTACTTGTAGCCGGATGTACATACTGTCTATTTCTCTTCTGATCTCTCTAAGCCCAGCTTGAAAATCTGGTAGCAAACTTTTTTCTCGCACTTTTTTTTCAACTTCTACAGAATCATTTCGTATATTTTGTATGGCGTATTCATCAATGTTATTTTCCTATAATTTTTTACTTTTTTTTTGCAAATGAGACATTAAAGATCCGTTTGGCAATCTTTCCCTCATCCAAACATCATTTATTACTTTTTACAACTTCTCACATTCCTCATTCGCACACCTGATTCCTTATCTCATCTACTGCAAGCGTTTTCTTTTTTTTTTAATTTATTTATTTGCTTTTTCACTATTTCTGTGAGATGGTCTTTTCTCCTCTTTTCGTGTTTTTATTCTAATTACTTTTTCTCTACCATCTATTACCTCTCTGAGATTTTTTTCTTTTTCCTATCCTTATTTATTCTTCTTTATCTATATGTAATTTTTTTGTTTCATATTTTTATAAATATATAGAATATCTCGCAGCAAGCGACAGTGAAGGCAGTCCAAGTCTGAGTAGAGTTGAGTGAGCATCACGCGCCAGATGCTATATGAATATCAATGTACAAAGTGTCACATAGTAATAAATATAAATTAGTGTAAAATTAGTATTTTAATAGTTTATAAATAGATGTGTAAATAAGTTATATAAATAAACTGTGCAGCTAGCACGTTACAATATTTATTCTTTCTCTTTTTTATTTTTTTGACTGTTATATGTTTTTTTCCGACGATACTTCTTTTTTTATGATTTTTCTAAGAGTTTCTTAACTTTTTTTTTTAAATGAAAGTTGGTATGTCTACAAGAGAACACTTAAAAGACTTACTAGGCGGGAAAATTTTCGCAGAGAAGGTGTTGGTAATGAATTTAATTTGGATATATAATCAATAAAAAAGTTATCAAATTTTAAATATTTTAATATAACAATATAGATACAGTAAATATAAATATATTCTTAAATACTAAATAATTTCTGCAATTATAAATTTTAATAAAGAGAGTATTTAAGAGAAACTTTCTTCTTTTAAGAAATTGTTCGCAAAATGGTCTGAGCATTTGGATAATTCTGAGCTTGTCCACCAATGCACAATATTTTCATAAACTTTATGTTTCAAAGGTTTATTTAATTTTTTACAAACCTCACATAGAGTAGATTGTCGCGTTATCTGAATATCATAATGCTTTTTCCATTCGAAAAATTTCAAATATTCTTCAGGATTCTCGTCTAGAAAGTTCAAATATTTTCCTAAATCTTCCACGGAATCGAAATCCATGACGTTAATGACAGATTTTGGTGGAGCGATTTTACTGTAATTGCCTCCTCCATAAACAATGGGTACAAGGTTTTGACGTAGAATGTGGAATAGTTTTTCGGTTACGTAATCCTGGCAAACAGCATTTTCAAAAGAAAGGTAAAATTTATAGTTTTTTTCGATCATCTGGTAACATTCTTTCTGTTGATCGACTGGACAGCTTAAAGTGCCACACTTTCCATATATGTCAATAGGAACAAATTTTTCAAGTCTTTGGGCAATTAGATCTCTTTTGCTGGCTGCATTGCAATGGGAAACAAGCCAAGCAATATGTTTTGTCTTATTTCTAATACTTTCAGTTGATGGTAATTGGTAATTTGTTGCCTTTTCCACGAAATATCCATAAGGGCTAAAAATGTCAGAATCTTGCCGATAACTTATTGTCCAATTGTAGAACCCATTACAATTATTATTAATATTTTTAGACCAATATACTGGCGACTCCAATCCATAAAAAATATAAGCTTGGTGTGGACTCCTCTTCCAAGGAGTTCCATGAACAAATGATGTGTACTCTGGTGCATGAAATACAATAGCGTCAAATTTCTCTATTGATGATAACATATCAGTGCGATAGGTAGCAAAACAATTTTTATAATCACATTTCTCAAATATTTTCGAACCTGTACCCCACCATAAATCTTTTCTGCCAAACATTGAATTCCAGTAGAGAATTGTCTTAAAATTCGGGGGCGGCGGCAGTGGAGGAGCATTCATCATATAAATTTGGTATTGTAGAAGTAATAATATTACAAACAGACATAAGGTAAATAACATGCTTTTCGACATTTTGTGTTACGTTGAAGAGCGATCTGTGCTTCATTACATTGAACTCATTAAAGTGGTTACACTGTGACTAGTGTAGCACTTAAACATTCATTTAAACTTGTTAACCCAGAAGTTTTAAATTTTCCCGATAAAATATTCGATTACAAAACCACACTCATCGGAATTCTATTTTTACCTCCATTTTTGAGTCATTTCATGGAGTGTACTGTACAATATAAAATGTTTCAAAATAAATATTAAATATCACGCTATCTGTATACTGTAGAGAGCACTACTGCTGGCTGTAGTCCTGTAGTACAAATTATCCCTCCCCACCACTCAGCTTATGATTTCATCAAATGAGTAAAAATTTCTAAACAAAAATCATCTAGTTGTTTTATTTACCTAATTTATCATTTATCTGTTGTTAAACATCCTAGAATCAATTTTTCACAAACCGCTAAATAAACATTTGTTGAAACGAAACCTTATTCTTACAGTAAACACCACTCAACTTCAACTGTTTCCTAAAATAATAAAATTATTCGTTTATGGTCCATGCGCCGAATCGAGATACCTACCTAACAGCCACGAGGCCATGAAACGATTTTCTCGCAATTTTGACAAAAACATGATAAAATAATAATAACGAAATTTAAATTAGCAGTTTTATACATGTTGAGAAACACCACTATTACTAGCAATCTTTATCAACTTAAACATACTGAAGGGGCGTGGCTGAGATTGCTTTATGGACGTTTGGAGAGAACCTTAAATGTTTCCAAATACAAAAGTAAGGTTATGTCATGAAAACATTGTTGATTGCGAAATTTTTGTGATAAGCAGTCCACTTCACTTAAAACAAGTACTAAAGCCTAATGCCGGTATTCATAGTCGTATCTCAAGTTCAAGCTTAAGTCCGTCTCAAGCTTGGACGCAAGCAAGGACTCCGGCAATGCTCGGGAAAGCGTTTGCATGCGTTTTGAAATAGATTTATCGCTGATTCCATCTCAAGCAAGGACTTCGGCAATGCTCGTGAAATCTGATATTCATATCTTGAGCTTGAGGTCGACCTCAAGTCCGGATCGGTATTCATAGACAAATCTCAAGATTTAAATATCAAATTACGGTGTGAATAAGGGCGATTTTTGCTTGATGAGCAAGCGCACTGGGTCTATCTGAAGTCGGATTCAAGCAAGGCCTCGACTGTCTCAAGTCCGACTCAAGACGCCATTCGCCGGTTATGTTATCGTTTGACGTTGGAAAATACTGAAGAGTCTTAAGTGTTGCATTTCATAACAACGAACATTGACATGCTGGACGAGTTATGTGCGGGGTGCTGCGAACCCATTGGAATTTTTTTCTAACTTTCCTGCAATAAAAGTGGGAAAGGTTTGGTAAGCTTTATATTAATGTTGCACTTACATTGTCGCGCAGTGTGAGCTAGCTTCTGTTTGGTCTCACTTTTGCAGCTTTCGTGTTTTGCGGAGAATGTTATAATGGTCACTATTGCGGCATCCGTCGTATTACTTTCCACATTATTGGAGTTGTCCATGCGGGACTACAAGGATTTTGCTGTTTTTGTATACGCAGCTTTTCGTCTATAATGCACATTTTATGAAGTTACCATACACGTATTCTGTCAGTACACATGTACTCACCCCACAAAACAATACACTTTCGATATGACCCCTGCGGCATCGAGTTATTGTCACTTAAAAGTAAATATAAACACGCAGAATGACGTTCATGCGTCACAATTGTCAAACCTAACAACACAAAAATTACTACTTCTAGATGACGCAGGCAAACGCTTTCCCCCGAGCATTGCCGAAGTCCTTACTTGAGACGGACTCAAGCTTGAACTCAAGCTTGAGCTTGAGATACGACTATGAATACCGGCATAAACGAATGCTAATCGCTAACCTTGTGCGCAGTATCACAGTTTTTGTCCGCCTTTACAACTAGGCACTTACGCTGTCTTACTTTCTTTTACGACTACATTGTCTTATTTATTTGGAAACATCAGTTACCACTCTGTGATGTAGGCTGTGAAGTCAGGTTTAGGTAGTCTATAAATGGACTACCAAGTGATGACGTGTAGAAATGTAGATGTAAAAATCATCTAAATTTGGTGGACAGTGTGCGACACCAATATAGTAATTAGTAGAGATCACTTTAATTTCTATCCACAATTGTTCAAAACTATCGTATTGACCAAAATCTGTTTTGGCAACATTAAAATTACATCAAATAACCATACATACTCCGCCACCCCTTCGGTCAAGCATAGATATTTGAAAATTTACGTCATCTACGCTATCTGTTTACAAATTTTCACGAACTAAAAACATATCATGTTTATTATCGAAAATTTCTTTCCTGAATCCACCAAAGCCAGACAATAAGAAGAACGTGTATTTACATGAGCAATAATATTCTATTCACCATAATCTATTCTGTAAGAGATCACTTTTTGAAAAAATTGATAAACCAAATTATATAAGTCAAAACGGTTTTAATACGCCGATAAACACAAATCGTGTTCTTCGGTTGAGATTTAGTTTCTCAGATCTTTTAAGAGTTGGAAAAATTTTTGGCCAGGTTTGGTGCTGCCGCCAAGGCTAATACCTTGTCGCTGAAAAGAGTTGTAGGTTGGTTGCAGTGTTCTCACCTTTGAATTTTTGTAACTCTTTTCGCCGGAAATACTGTGGCCAATAACCATCTAGATTCTTTTATCTGGGTGTAGACTTGAAAACAGAGACGCAACGCTATCGAAGCAGACACGAAAAAACATTGCTTTGCGGAGATAAGCTCTCAGCAATTTACTAGACAAGTATTATTGACAGGTAAATTATGTGTGAATGTGTTTCATGTATGGCTAATCTAATCCGTTCAATTCGTTCGAGGTGGCTTCTTAACGGCGGCCGCAAAGAGGGTGAGTTGTAGTAGATCGTTGATAATAATGTAGTTTGTTAATCTTGTATTTATGCAGTTGTTATCATACCAGAAAAAGAATATAGTAAAACAATCTGACAATTATTGTATTTTAAATGAAACTACACTCTATTCACTTTCAAGAAAGAGTGCAAGAAAACAAATGCATGCAAGCTTCACGTGATCATATCTATGAAGTGGGAGATGGTTGACAAGTTTTCAGACAGGACAGGCCACAAAATGTTCATGTTTAACTAATTTGGTTTAAATATATTTAAAATCATATTTTTTTCACTAGTATTTACGTTTAGCCCTTTTTCTAGAACATTTTCACGTAGAGGACATTTTGGGACAGGACAGCAGACAGAAACAGCAACGAAACAAATGCACAATGCACCCCTGTGCTTTCGAAAGCCAGCTCCGCCAGGATTCCAAGAACTGGGGAACATGTGGACGTTACAAATGGATCACGCGTTTTCAGGTCCTACTCACTATAGATAATTTAATTATGTTATTATAATTATAATAATATAATTATTATTATTATAATTTAATTATATTATCCACCATTATTCTTATGCAAATTGTGTCGAAAAAAACACCCCTTACAATTCTAGTTTTCAAAATTTTAGTTAAATAGCATCTATAGGGTCTTGTGACATCATTCCCAACATAATTCGTGTCTAGATTGGTCATCAATTTATTGTTAGCATTTTTACATGCCATACAACTGTTTGAATCAAAATTCGTACATTCAGTTTTTTAATGATTATTATTATACTGTATTTATTTTCAAGAAAGAGTGTGGAAGGAGTATTTTTTTTGACGCAATTTGCATAAGAATAATGGTGAAGGCGCTGGGATAATTAAATTCATATAATTAAATTACCTAGTTTCATTGAAATAGAATAATTGTCAGATTGTTTCACCACATTCTTTTTCTGATTATGAATACAACTTAAATACTGCATAAATACAAGATTAACAGACTACATCATTATCAACGATCTACTACAACTCACCCCCTTTGTGGCCGCCGTTAAGAAACCGCCTCGAACGAATTGAACGGATTAGATCAACCATACATGAAACACATTCACACATAATGTACCTGTTAATAATACTTATCAAGGAACTCACCGGGGGCTTGTCCCCGCCGGACCATCTTCCTCCATTCCAGCCTTGTAGAGGGCATCCTCTGTTACGGTGGCTTCGCTGTTTCTATCATATAGACCGGATTTGATGGACGTTGGCGGCTTCCTTCTGCTTCTCCATTCTTCAACCTATTTATTATTTTTGGTATCAATGTGAGAAGTCAATAGAGGCCTTCTCACGGATGCCTGCACCTTGGGTAATTAAACCTAGATGGCCATTGGCTACAGTGTTTCCGGCTAGGAGAAATAAAACAAGATTAAAGGAATAATTGAAAGGTATTTGAACACTGCACCCTTCCATTGCCACAATAGAGAACCCACCTACAACTCTTTTCAGTGACAAGGTACCAGCCTTGACGGCAGCATCAAACCCGGCCTCAAAGATCTCTCCAGAAGCTAGATCTCAACCGAAAAACCGAAATTGTTAATCGGCGTCGAGAGCCAAATAATAATCGTAGTAGTAAAGACCGGCTCAAGAACAGAACAGGTTCTCTGCTGTAGGTTTTCATTCTTAATCATTTCACATAAAGAGCAATAATAACCAATAACAACCGTGTCAATTCTGACACAAATAATCTGCATGGTCTTTAATAAAAACAGGAATGCCAATAATGACATAGATATATCTGCATGCATCATAATAATCAATATAATTTAATAAGGTCTTACATGTGCTCTTTCCTAAGACTAGAGAAAGTCGTTTCAGTACTCAACCTAGCTGTCATAGCCAAACCAGCCACATTATTAGAAGGTAGGGTCGGTTACCTGGCAAGATTACTGAAACAGAAATGTTAAGACACCACATTCGCACTTCATTTGCACACAATAGCAAGTTATTTTCTGTCTACTGCCGTTCCGGCAATAGTATCATCTCTCAGCTAAGCGCTCTGTGCAATCTCCACTCAGCTATCCCTCCTTCATGCAATATTATATTAAAGCCGTTTTGACTTAAATAATTTATATTAATAAAAGTAAACTCTCACAAGTGCATTAAAACAAATGAATGCTGGCTCCACGTGCTCATATCTATGAAGTGGGAGATGGTCGACGGTTTTTCAAACAGAGCAGGCCGCAGAAAAAATCGTTTATTCCATTTTAGACCAAGTTGTTTTCAATTCGGTTTAAATTTATTCAAAATTATATTATTTTCACTAGTATTTAAGTGGTTACGTTAAGCCCTTGTTCTGGGAGGACTGGAGTTCTGGGATTAACCTCAGTCTCTGTCTCCGTAGCAGCACACAGAAACAACAACGAAACACATGCACTCCTGTGCTTTCCGCTGCCAACCCGGCTCAAATTTCAGGAAATCGGTATCACTTAGTCTTTATCAATGGATCACGCACTGATCACGTCCTACACATTGTTTACTACCACTCTTTCTTGAAAATGAATACAGGCACATAATGTTAGTACCGTTTAATTTACATCGGTCTTTTACATACAATTTAAATGTAGGTTTTCACACACATTAAATTATTAAATAATTTGTTTATTATAGAGAGGTCGTATATGAAAAAAGTTGTTGAAATTCTTATCTATATTTTTAAAAATTTTTCAATAAATGTTGTAGAGCATTTTTCGTCATGATTTCCTGCATACCATTCGCCCATATCTTCATAAGTTTTTTTAACAGGATTATTGAGTACTTCACATAAGCGGCACGCACCTAGAGTAATAGTGTTGTAAACTAGATAGTTCTTCTTCCATTCAAAATATTTTAAATATTCGTTTGGATTATTGTCTAAATAAATTAAATATTTCACTAAATTTTCCACACTTTGAAAGTCCATTACGTTTATTACGGAGTGTGGAGGAGCAATCTTACTATAATTTGCTCCACCGTAGACTATAGGAATTATGTTGAATTGTAACATGGCAAAAAGTTTTTCGGTAACATAATCTTCACAAACTGAATTTTCAAATGATAAGTAAAATTTATAATTTTCTTCAATCATTTTACGACAATAGTACTCGTCGTTTTTAGAGCAATTGAGATTCCCACATTTCCCATAAATGTCCAATTGAATAAAATCGCTTAATTGTTTTGCTAAAAGATGTCTTTTGCCTGCAGTATTACATTTTGAAACCATCCATGCAATTTTCTTTTTCTTCTTATAGATATCACTTATCGGGGGCAATTTGTAGTCAGTTTTGGTTTTTTCAAAGTAGCCATAAGGACGGTATATGTCTGAATCAGTTCGATATGTCATCGTTAAATTATAAAAATTTTTCGCTTGCTTGTAGACAGAAGAAGAAGTTTGTGGAGATTCTAAATTGCCAAAAATATAATATTGGCTTGCCGATCTATTTTCTGGTTTTCCATCTCCCAAAATAGAGTAGTCGTATCCGTGAAATACTAAAGCGTCAAATGTCTCAATAGAAAACAAGCTTTTTTGATCAGTTGCAAAACAGTTTGAATAAGTACAGTTTTCAAAAAGTTGAAAGCCTGTTTTGCCAAAATAGAAATCAGGTCGTTTAAACATTGTTTTAAAGTATAAAATAGTTTTGATGCTTGAATCTTTTTTCGGCAATGTGTTAATTGTAGCACTGTTTCTGAAGTTGGTGTCAGACTTATACTGAATCACTACAAAAAAACAACACACCACAAATGTGGACAAAGTTGCAAATACAAATAGCCTTTTGCTCATTTTATATAATAGTTAATTTATAAGATTACACACATTATGCTCTCTATAACTTAACTGTATAACATATCACCACACAAACTGATATTTGATGTAGTTATCTATTTCATATCGCGCACACTGCGCTATCACAGAGTTTTACACTTCCGTTTTGCAAGCAAAAAGACATCATAGATTTATTTTTTTATAGTTATTTTTGCATTAAGGGCGAGGTAATAGAGATAAGTTTTAGACCACAGCGCAAACATAAATTATGTGGGTTGGAAATAATTGAAAACAATAGCCATACAACCAATCCGAGAGGTACTGCAAAAATTAGCAATTAATATTTTGTTTTTGTTTTAATAAAAACACCATAAAACTAGATTATTTCTATAAATATGTTACTACTTAAATTTTAAATTTGATTAAGTCTTGTTTTAAGGCGCAATTACCTCAACGCTCACAGGATTAGGGAGTGGAAATAATCAATGATTTTATTGAACGTTTTTGCACTCTTATCTTATCGGTTCAAATAATTTTTTCTAAGTAATTAGTGCAATATCTTGATATATTCAAATTAATACGAGAAAATAGCTAAAGAGCCGATTGGATTTCGAAAATTGGTGCAAATTTAAGACGAGATTAAAAGAATGGAAAGCAGTAGTAGAGCTTCTAATTACTGGGACAAAATACAAGAACGTCTACTATAGATAATAATGAGATAAGATAAGATTAAATTTTTATTGTTTGAATCCATGTACATAGCAATAAATAAGTGAGACATACAGTTAATAATGTCAAATTATACAGTTCTAAAAATTTTTTTAAAACATATTTTTGATCTATTTCTAGCACATTAAAAAAAGAGTAAATCTCAGCCAATAGCGTTCCTAGTTTCGCAGAAATAATACGTCGTCCTGAGAGGTGCGTCCTCATCCGAAAAAAGTTTCTCATTCTGGCGAAAGATCTTGTAACTAACAGATTTTTGGATATATGTTGTTAACTGAAATAAATAATTGATTGCAAGCTACAGAAATTGACGTGTTTTAAAACTAATTCGAAATAAATCAAGTAAACTACTTTGAAATAATTTTAAATCGTTTGGAAATAATAACCCGACTTCTTTTTTTTGTACAAAAAATTTCAATCACAACAGACAGGCTCACAGATCGTTGCTTTAAGGAGAACCGACCCTTTAAGCAGCCCACCTTCTGTCATAAAATCAATTAAAAAAAAAATTGGTTGCTATATTTTATGTATTTGAAAACGTTTATCTACACTTCTACACTAATATTATAAAGAGGAAAGATTTGTATGTTTGTATGTTTGTAATGAATAGGCTCCAAAAGTACTGGGCCGATTTAAAAAATTCTTTCACCAATAGAATGCTACATTCTTCCTATTTGACATAGGCTACATTTCATTTTGAAAAAAATTAGGGATCCTTAGTAAAATTTGAACAATGTAACCGAAGGTGTAGAAAAATGAGTCTAAAAATGTCTTTCGTCGAATGCGCTGCCGAAACTATTAGCGATAGAACAAAATAATGTACAACAATATTGAAGAACATCATAATGTCTACAAAAAACTCCGCGGTAGCATATGTCCAACTATTGTAGTTATGTCACTACAACAACTTTTTTCATTTTAAACATTAATGAAAATGCTAACCAAATTCAAACCATGCTATTTATGTGTTTATATTAATCCTTATCCAAATAAATTATTTTATGGTCAAGACCATTTAACTACCTATAAAATAGTTTGTAAATTATTTAAATTAGACTTTCCATTCAAAAGATATTACGAATTAAAAAATTCAAACAGTAAACAAAACCGCCATAACGCCGTGGCCGTTGTTTGCGATGCAGTCTGAAAAGCGCGCCGGGCATCGCGGCAGGCGGGGTGGAGGGGGCACTAAGGGGGCAATATTTAATAAAATTAATAAAGTCCTTCTCGGGTATGGCGAGACCAGGGAAATAGGTATTCATTTTTATATGGAGAATATTATAGATTCCAGTTCAAATTGAATAAATACGCATACATAAGATAGGTCAGCTATACAAAATAAAGTAGTGCATCAAATTTACGCTAAGGCGGTACGAAGTTCGCCGGGTCAGCTAGTAAGATTATAAATTTAAAGTAAAAGGGTCTATAATATAGCGATATTATAGGTATATAGCAATAAGAATAGTTACTATACTAATATCAAGAGTGTTTTTTTAAATTTTACGTTGAAGCTTGCCATGAATGGTTAACTTTGAACTGTGAACGTACTTTTAACATCGAATCAAAGCTATGCAAGGGAAAATCTAAACCAAACCTCACTTTTAATTTAATAAATCGATAGTTAAACACGTTAATGAGATTAATTTAAAAACACTTGTAGTGTTATAGCAAACGAAAAAATAATCTTTATTGAAGAAATAAGGTTTATAACAATTAATCAAAATGTTGTCTATTGTTTTCAAGGCATTCGCTGACTTTTTAAACAATTGCGCTACTAAAATCAACCAATATTTAAGGATGTTATTACTCATCGAAGTTATTCATAAGCGTTGCTAAAAAATCAAGCTTTTTAAATAAGCCACACATGACGTGAGGTTGCAGGATCTTGAAAAGTAAGTTATGGTTGTATTTCGCCTGATTGATATGATTGTATCATATTTAAGATCTCGAGAGTGGCACCGTCTTGCTGAAAGTACTGTTTACAATTTCATCGTCATAAAGCTGTGAAAAGAATGACTGTAAAATCGCCTCTTGATATCTTGCAGCAGTCAATGTTTCATTAAAAAAAATAGCTCAATCATTTACCGTGACAAACTCGATGCCGTTACAAAAATAAGATTCCATCACAAAAAGTTCGGTTCTTGTGAGAAAACTAATTTAAATTCAAAGATTAAAAAAATAAAAACTTTTGTAATTATTTTGACATTTGAAGCAATTGTTTAAAAAATTATGGTTTGGTCAAATAAACTCATATTCATAGCTAATTATGATGTCAAATTTAAGCAAACACTCGTTACAAGCATATCCAGTATATTTAAAAAAAATAATATGTTTGGTAAAGCAAAACATTTGTTATAAAATTATAAAGAAAGTAAAAAAATAAATACATAATTAACATTTGAACCAGGTTTCTATATTATTGTTTGTTAAGTAGAGAAAATCTGAGTAAAAAATGTTTTCAAAATTCTAAAAAAAAAATCATACATATATTTCTAGCCAAATTTTATTTATTTGGTTGCAAATAAAAAAATTTCAGAATAGTTTGGTAAAGTACTACTCTAGAAGTCAATTTTTTAACCATAATTAACAGCTCTGATCATCAATGTGTTTAGGTAGCTGAAGAACTTTACTTTCAGTTGATGGAGTTGAGAAAATTTAAGTTATAATGCCCCGAGGGAATTTGTTTCAGGGATTATAAAAAGCAATTAATTATTAGTTAAAAAATAACGCGATAGCTAATTCTACGTTTTTGATTACAAGCCGAACAAAATTTAATATACGAGTGGTATTTGGTAAGAAAATTGCTGACTCAGTAATTATTAATTTTAGCTAATATGAAAGTTGTAAAAATGTGCCTGGATTTTTTTTGTTTAGTTTTAGTAATTATATTAAATTTAAATTTGTTTTTCTATAGTCATGCCATTTTCTTTAAAATTTAAAAGTAAAAGGTTTTTATGTAAAACAAGCTGGTTAAAATGTTTGACTTTTTTTATTTTTCAGAGTTCAAAAAGCAAAAAGTTTCTAGACCAAAAATATACTTTTCCAAAACCATTTTTGAAAAAAAGTATCTTATATATCTCATTCAAGATGTGCTCCTGTATTAACGTAAACATACAAGCTTATTGAAACAATAAACAAAATATTAAAAACATTGCATACATAAAGTCATATGAAACAAAAACAAGTTATTTAAATAAACCTTTATATACATTTAAGGCATGTTAAGAGTTGTGTAGTTCCACACGAGTAAGATACATATACTAATCCTAGTGAAATAACGTTATGTGGCCGTATTTAAAAGATGACTGATTTTTCAGAGCCGAGCTAAATTTATAAACAAGCAGGTATAAGATTTAAAAAAAACCGTTTCTAAAAGATAAAAATCTTTTTGATTCATTTATTACAAATATTTTCTGTTATTGTAAATATACCAAATGTTTCTGTGTTTTGACCGTCGCCATACCTGCTAAAGATAGGAACAAATATTAACTTAAGCCTTAAGTCAAATAAATCTCGGCCGTTTGTCTGAAGGGTGAAAGCTGAAGGTTTATAGTGTTTTGGGTAGTGGGCTAATTGCCCAATGTAGCATCTATATCCCTTTTGCAACAAAAGACATATTATATAACGTTATTCCATTTAAACTACTATAATAAAGCTGTACTTAAATGGTTTTATACTAGTTTCAGTTGTTATAATATTTAGCAATATGTTAAATATTGGTTTGACCGCATATAGATCATTTTTCTCGAATAAATAAGTTATGATTCTGGTAAATTGTTTCCTCTTAGTTTTTATGTATAGTTGTTATGTTAATTATTATTATGTTCAACCCTCCCTGCCTCGGAGACACAGCAATTTTCTTGGATTCAAGAATCATTAAGGTCTTCGACATGTAATGATAATATTATTTATCAAATAATATAAAAATTGTTGAAAAACAAATTACTATTTTTCAATTACTTTGAAATTCAATTTAAGAATTAAAACAAAGACAACAAATTGTGTTTTAAACTAAATAGATTATAAAAATTTGTTTTTTAAAAAAACAAGTGATATTTCATATTTTTTGAATTGTTAGATTTAACATTTAAAAACATTCGAACAATATGACATAAACATAACAATGCTGCTTTCTGTATTGCGAGGATTTTTAAATCCAAATATTCAAATAAAATTGAAATTTTATTATTATTATTATTATTTTTAAAAATTGCCTCTGCAAAAGTTTTTTTGGCTTTTTTGAGCAATAAATATTGACACTTTGATCCTAAAAAGATAAGATACTTGAATAATGACTCAAAATCTGATGTATTAGTAAAATGGAAACCTTTAGATAATTTCTTTATTATGTATTGGGTACAACATTTAGCTTTTTATTTGAGCTGTTAAGATGATTTTTTTAGGATAAAAAATGATCTGTTTGATCACCGAGAAATTTGGAAATTTGGTGCCTCGTTTAAAATTAAGTCTTTTGTTATTTATCATAAGAATGTAATTTATCATAGTAATGTGTCATATTTAATACAAATTTGAGGTATTCAATATGACACTTTTAATTTTGTTTTAATTGAAGAGCAGTTTGTCTTTCTCAATCTAAACCATAAAGTACCTATCATTAACCATCGGAAAGTGTATTAGATAAAGATTCACCATCTTCACGTAATTTAGTATACAAGATTAGTTTTCAAATTAAGACTGCAGTTTTCAGATCGCTTATATATATTTCAAAAATTAAGGTCCTGTTCTTTTGTAAAATAAGTTATTATCTCTATTCTTCAGAAAGAAATAATAACACTATACTCTATTCACTTTCAAGAAAGAGTGCATGAAAACAAATGCATGCAGGCTCTACGTGGTCACGTCTATGAAGTAGGAGATGGTTGACGGTTTTTCAGACAGGACAGGCCGCAGAAAAAATCGTATATTTTACTTTAAACCAATTTTGAATAGTTTAAAAACCATTCAAGATTCAAATGACTAAAATACTCTTTCTTGAATTTGAACAGACTATAGATGTTGCAACTACCTAGTCTGTTTATTTTTCTTGACTATTTCATTGCTAATTTTACAAATAAATTTAATTTCATTTCATTATCTACTAAAAAAATTAACCTAGACTACAAAAACCTATCCCAAAAAATTCGAAGCTTAGACAAAATTTTTGTTAAATGACTCTAAACTGTCAGTTAAACTCAATTGAAAAAAACCATTTTCTTCATACCTCGGTCGAAAGTACGTACTTTCGTCCCTAATAACAGAGACGAAAGTTTAACTTTTAGTCCCTGTAAGATGAAATTCTTTCTTTCCTATAATAGGGAAGAAAGAATTCATCGTGTTTATTTATACTCGTAACTATGTTATATGACCAGCAACACTCGCTTTGCTCGTGCCGCAAATGTCGCGGCAGGCATCAAAAACTATCAGCATTTAAAGTTAAAAAAATAAAATTAAAAATAAAAGTACGTACTTTCGACCGAGGTATGAAGAAAAATCGTATACACGACGCGGGACAGAAGTTGAAATCTCGGTCCTGCGCGCCATGATGCCCTCGGCTTCGCGCAGGGCCGAAAATTCAACTTTTGTCCCTTGTAGTGTAATATACTATTAATTCAACCTTTCTGTCTACAATTGATACTCTAATCGTTTATCTAAAACAGCAATTACATAACCGCTATTGGCAATTTTGTTAAAACCTTAAAAAAAAATTGAAACAGAAACAAATTTTGTTAAAAAATGTATACTTATTGCTTTATTTGACAATATTAGCTTAATAAATTTGAAATATATATTATAGGTTTCGACGTCTTCAGCGTGATTCTTATCAAACGCTTTTGATTTTTTTAATTCACATTTAAATTGTTTATCCAATGTTTAGTTCTATCTTCTTCATTTTAACGGTTTACATAAATTAACGAGACATTTCTCTTGTAAGATATTCCATAGATAAAAAGTGTAATATTCAGGAGTTGAAAAAAGAATAGCATCAATTTTTTCTTCATTGGTTTTCTGAAGAAAAACCTTTCTGTTATTTTTCTTAAAAATCATTTTGTTCACACTTTCCCAAAAGTTTTGTGTTGAAAGCACTGAATTCCAGTAGAAAACAGCTTGAATGTCAAGAGGTTGCCACACTGGCTGTGGTCTGTTGTTGTAAATTTTATATTGGAGAAAAACGGCTGTTATGAATAGTAAAGAACTCAATACTTTACGATTTGTTTGCCACATTTCTACACAGTTATTAAGTGCATATCAAACATACTTCATTAGATCATATAAAATTGTGATTAGATTAGTGTTTATCAAAGAGAGACAAATATTTGTCATTGTGACGATTAAAATAAATTTTAAACAATGTTTTTTACTTTTTGTATTGATAAGATTGTAGAAGTAATCCAGTAGTGTACTTTTGCATAAAATATAACAGAAACGATGAAAGTCGAGAAACTCGAGTATGAGACGTCAAAATTTACAACTACTACAAAATATTCTCTCTTGTTAAATAATTTTATTTCTTATCAAACAAAAATTATGTTACATTTCCGTTACAAAAAGTTTACGTAATGTCATTTTAGTTGTCAAATGTGTTTCATTTTTTAACTAGTTACAAAATGTGATAATTGCAAGTCATCAATCTTGTATAATATTAGAAAAAATGTTTTTATATTTTTGATTTATTTGGTAACAACTTAGAAATTAGAAGATACAAATCACTACTTTTTAACATTATTTAGAAAAATGCAGGATAAATTTTTTTAATTGTTCACAAAACAATAAATGGCAAAGAACTATTTCTGAAAATTGTCAAAATCGCAAACTTAAAAAAGATTATAATTAGATACTTGTGTTTTTCATATCTGAATTGGAAAAAAAACTTGTATGAATAAAAGCACTCGTGCTCTTATAGACATAATATGCTTTTAATTTCTAAAGGTTGGTATACATAGCTGTGAGAAAAATAATTACGAATGTAATAACTTTTTTATTTACGGGATATTACTGTTATAACTTTGAAAGAAAATGCGTATTTATTTTAAGCCAAAATTGTTTTGAAAAGTGGTGAGTAGTGAAAAGTGAGCTGCAAAAAATTTTTGGCTGCTGATACTTTGCTACATCCAGGATTAATTGCTAGGTTATTGGGTATTAAATTTCTAATAGTTGTTTCGGCTAGTTTCTGAGCTTCGGGCAGAATACATGAATTCTGTTCTTGTAGTATAAATTTTTTCTTAAAAATAAAACAAATTATGTCAAACAAAAGTTTTGAAATTGAATTTTAAATCCAATGACTTGTTGCTGTTACCAACCGTTAGCAAAAACATTTCTCAGAGCTTAAAAATTAATTTTTTTTATATACAACATTTAAAAAAAGACAAATTTAAAAAAATAGCTTTAATAATACGTTTTATAAGAGTTGTTAGTATAAATCAACCCATATAAAACTAGTTTTTTAATACACTATTATTATGTAGAATAACGTAGCTTTTATTATTCAAGACAAACTTGATCTACGATAAAATTGATTAGAACCACCAGGCAATTAACAATATTTATGTGATTCATTGCAAATTTTATCAAATTTTGTAGAACATTCAATCGTTTTTATTGATAACATATTTTATTAAAAACAAATTTCTAGAACTAAATCAATAAGTATTAATTTTTTTTTGTTCAATTAATAAAATCAACGTCTTGGCTAAACCACCAAAATTACAAATCTTAAGGCTTATGGAATTTAAAGTTTTTTTTTAACATAGAATTCGAGATATTAGGAAAAATATACTGAAAAATCAAGCACCATTTAAACTGAAAGTAACCGTAAATTTGATCAATTTACCAAAAATTAAAGCTCCCGAGTAAATAAGTAATAATAGTTAATAAGGTAAAAGCAAATTCATTCAAACTAGATCCGTAGACTAGTTTGAAAAAATTTGCTTTGACTTAATTTTTTTATTTGCGGTAAAAACTAAAGTAGATAGATAATATGTATAACACATGCTTGATATGCGTTGCAGACGAAAACCGCTAAAGTGAGAACTTGGTTATTTAATCAGCAATATTTCTTTTGTCTCAAAATATATCTATCAGAATCGAGATCTGTCATTTAAAAAGACCTATACATTGATATGTAGAAAGCAAGTTTTCCAATTTGTAATATTATAAAGCTTCTAATAGATATCACAATTTTTACCATATTACAAAAGTAATAATTCTTAAAAAAATATAAACCCAAATTGTCACTGCAAATTTATTAAAATAGTTGCAACCTGCTAAACCGTTCTAATAAGAATGAAACATATTCAAGTCTACGGATCTAGTTTGAATAAAATTACTTTAACCTTATTTTTGGTGTTGATATATCGCACCCCGGCGAGAACAGTGACACAACTCAAAAATTTAAATTTTCAGCTTTATGTCAGTAAAAAATACATTATAATATCTCGCTTGTTGCGATATTAATTCTTCAGAATAAAATTGAATTTACTGACAAAGATAGTTATCTGTAACGTAAAAGCAACTTAGACAATCTCAATATGAGTTTAAGAGTTTCCTGCTTTTTGCGATTTTTGAACTACTGCATGTGTTTTTGAGTTGTGTCACTGTTCTTGCCGGGGTGCGATATGTTAATGACAACATTGTTGATTGTATTGTTGTAAAAAGATTCTGAAAACAACAATTCTACCATGTCGTACCATTTTTTTTTTAATTGTTATTTTGTTAATATTTGTGTTTTTATGTACTTATTAATAAATTTTATTTGTTGATTGTCATGTTTTTATTGATTTATGTGTATGTTGATGCATTTTGTTCTATGCATTTATAATGTACTAATTAAAGATTTAAGCTAGACTGTCGTGAGAGACTTTAGTCACTCGAATGTTATGATACTGCGTACAATACATTTTATTGTGTTTTTGTTGTTTATATTTTTATTACACCATTGCCGTTGTGTAGCGAGATGTGTTTGGTCAAAGTTACTACAAATTACAATGTAGAAAACTGAAAAATCATACGATTACTTATCAAATAATGGGCCGAATTTTAAATAACAATTAAAAAAACTTTTACAAATTTTTGATGTCAAAAACTTGGTACGTCATTTATCACAAACACACTGATTTAAAAAAATATAGCACATGATTTAAAAAGAAAACATTAGAGCAAAGAATACGAGAATGTAAAGAGGTGAGAGATAATGAAGTAGAAAAAACTAAAGTGCTGGAAAAAAAAGAATAAATAAAAAAAGAAAAACAATAAAAAGTTTAAAAAAAAAAAGTAAGAAACAAACAGATGGTTAACATTAAAAAAACACCACATACGTATCAAAGACAAAATACAAAAAAAAACGTATATAAATATACATAAATGTATATTTAAGTGGTATAAGAAATTTTTTTTGTTTTGTATTAAAATGTGTAAATTTAAAATGTTTTAAAAATTTCCTCCTAATGGCACGTCAAAAAAAATTTTTTTAAAGCTATATTTTATGTTTAAAAATTTATGGCATTGTCAAAAATTATTGTCTTAAAACAAAAATGTTTTTTCATTTGTTTACATATTTCTAAATTTTTTAAGGATTTTAAGGCAATTAGTTCATATCTTTTCGAGCAGCTTCTGAACATGAATATCAACAAGCTGGATTTTTTCTTGAATTTGACATACTAAAAAAACAAACATATCTTACTATTGTAGTGTAATTGTTGAAAATTCATCATATTTGAAATTTATTTTTTCTTATAAATAAACACTTTAATAACAATTTAATAACAATTTTTTATACACTTTAAACACAACAATAGTCAAATTATTTTTAGTTTAATTTATGGACGTTAAGCGCGCTAGTGAAGTAAAGTAGTTACTATTGTAGTGTAATTGTTAAAAATTCATCATTTTTAAAAATTTATATATTTTCATCAAATAAACACTTTAATAACAATTTAATAACAATTTTTTATACACTTTAAACACAACAATAGTCAATTAATGGTCAAATTATTTTTAGTTTAATTTATGGACGTTAAGCGCGCTAGTTAAGTACAGTACTTGGCCTTTGAAAAACTTGAAGCAACTTTAAATATTTTAATAAAAATTTTGTAAAATATACATAATATAAATAACATAATTTTTCTTGTTGAAAAAAGAAATTATGTATAAAACAAGTTAAAAAACAAAACAAAATCTCGTTTTTGACAGTTTTAGAATTTAAAAAAATTTAGAGTGTCTTTTAAAATTTTTTTTGACCGGCCATTTGAAGAAGATTTTTAAAACAACGTAAACTTACATATTTTGATACAAAAATAAGAAAAAATGTTTATAATGTTTTATAACATTTTTATAAACTTTAGACACAACAATAGTCAATAATTCATATTCAAATTGTTTTTGTTTCAATTTTTGCGTTCTTTAAATTTTGAGTTGAAATTTTAAAAATCTTTTTTTTTCTTGTAGACAAAAATAAAATAATAAAAAAAAAACAAGAAAATCTATTTTTGATGATTTTAGAAATATAAAAAAATTAAGTATAAAATCCAATACATGTTTATACTTTTATTTAAGTAAAAATTCATGTTTATTTGGTAAAATAACTCAATATTACCATAATATTATACAAATAATTTAATTTTAATTAAAAGGAAAATCTAAACTTCACGGTTGTTTCTCTCATTTAAAATTTATATCGACTTTAGATAAATTTTAATATGAAAGTGCATTTTAGAAAAAATTGTGTATTTTTAGACAAGTCCAAATTGCTTTAAAAATTGTATAAATATTGAACCTGAGACTCTTATAAGCAGTTTATCACTGAAAGCCATAGTCAAACATGCGTTTTATAAGTGTAATATTTTGTGCATTATTTGTTGCAATTCAAGCAGTTAAACCTATACGTAAGTAAAATATTAAAAAAAAATAACTAAATTTAAATATTTATAAAGATCTAACTTTAATTTATATTATTATAAATTTTATAAGCGGACTACGTTGAACGATGTAAAAGATCGGATCCACAAATCGCTGACTGCATTATAAATTCAATTCATCAATTAAAGCCCTATTTATTGAGAGGGATTCCCGAATTAGATGTTGTTTCTTTAGATCCTTACAGACTAGACGTTTTGCCCATCTTTAAAGGAAAAAACGATGATGCTCCTGTAGGCTTGAAAGCTACTTTGTATGATATTGTACTTACAGGTGGTCAAACCTTTAAAGTTACTAAAATGAAGTAAGTACAAACTACCGAAAAAATTTAAAAGTTGTTACATAATTTTAGAATTGACTCTAACCTAACGACATACCGTTTTGGAATAAGTTTATCTAAAATAAATGTTAAAGGCATGTTTGAAGTAAGTGTAGGTCATATAAAAGATAATGGAAAGTTTACAGTAGATCTAAGTAAGTAGTACTTTAAAGTTATTATTTATAGTTTGGTTTTATAGCAGTGCAACTGTTGAGACATTGCAAAAGTGCCGTTAAGACATTACAGTCTTTTCAGGTATAGTACAAAGAAATAAATAAGAGCTAGTAAAAATTTTACAAGCCTAACACCGAGTTAATTTTGGATAGGTTTATGACTGTATTAGTTAGTACCTCACCGAAGATTAAGGCTGTCCAAACAAGACGACAATTGCTTGCACGGCTGAATGAGTACCATAGCTAACTCGAACCCCTGTAATGTTAAACATGACCGCTATAAACTACCTGGAAAAGTTAATAGTTTTTTATAGAATAATAAGCTTTTAAAAATTTTACTAGCTCTAATTTGGTTTGTCGTACTATAGCTTCTGGCAGCACCAGCTTGAAACATGAAACATTTTGCTAGAATCTTAGAATTTACAGCGCTTGGTTGACTTGGTTTCTATAGCTCAGGTGATCAAATCCCTCACAATAAAACCAAACTAAAAATAGAAATTTTGTATGCAATAATTGTCTTAATTACAGTTGAACCAAACGTCCAAGGAGTACTCTCAGGCAATTTAATTGATTACAACGGTCATAAACAATTCAACTTCACCGATTTAATTACAAACATTAAGATGAAGAATTATAGCATAGATTTAGAGGATAATTTTCAAGGAATGCCAATAATAAGTAAGAAAATCATCTTAATTTAAGGTTACAGGAATGGTAATCTCATTTTAGAAACTTTAATTGATGAGGTGCTTTCAAATAACAAAGACGACTTACTCGAAGTAGCTCTGCCATTTTTTGAAAAGAAAATTACTAAAATCCTACTGAAACAAGCTAATATTATTGCTAGCAATCTTGATTTTGACGACATATATCCAGAATAACAAACTGATCAATGGTTGTCAAGCATTGGGTTGGTGACGATATAAAGAAATCATTTTTAATTATTTAATAAATAAATTAATAATATATTATGTTAATAATAAAAAAATTAATATTTATTATTCCTCTTTTCGAACTAATGTTGCAAAATAAGTCAGGTCAGTCAGGTCACATTGACGTATTTTAAATAAGAAACAGACTATGGCTGAACTGTTGAGTACATATAGTAACTATCTCTTTTAGACGAAGCTAAAGAGTCAAAAGGCTATGACTACTTGAGCGGAGCTTAATGTGCAAAAGCATTCTGCGCAGAAATTCGATTTACATAGCAACATTAGGGAACAGATTGAAAAAGCCTTAGAATTGATAACCAGAAAGCAACATATCTAATCATTCGACTTTCTTTTAGTAATAACAAACACAAATCTTTAAAAATGTTAAGAAAAATGTTGATTAGCTGAACGGATGAGAACAATGCCAATTGGGCTTATTACTTTTCAGATTTGTTCTAATTAGCTCGAGTTTAAAAGGCGTTTTTTTCTATATACACTATATAGGCACCCCTACTGTAAGTACTCGATCCTACTGAAAAAAACATAGTCGATTAGAACAAAAACCAAATAAAATTTTTTTTTTTGTATAGAAGATCAAAGTATTAATGCCTAATTGGTGTATTATATACAGTATGTCTGAAAAAGTTGACAACATATGGAAAACTTTTTAATTGCAAGTTTTACAAAAAAAGTTATTCTTTATAAAAATCTCTGCTTTAAAAAATAACAATATTCGGATATTTACATTTGACGTCTGATGTACAGAACGATGACTAAAATTGTGAAAAATTAATAAGACTATTTAGTCCACTTCAATTTTAACTTAAATTTTTAGTAAGTTACCTATTTGCGTTCTTAAAAAGTGAAATTGCTGTTTTCTGAAAAAATCGATACTCTAGCACACAATACGGCTTAGGAACTTTGGGGGGCTATACATTAATAATTGTAACATTATACAATACAAACCGTTAGTTGTCGTTGATAAATAAATGTCTGACAATTGACAATGACAGCAAATGTCATAGTAAGTAATTATTTTCTAGCCTAGGCTGGCAAGACGGCGTTTCAGGCCGCTTAGGACACGTTGAAAGTTATGTTTGGCAGGCGCATGGCACAAAAAGGTAATTTACTCTTTATTCATATTTTTTGACAAACCTCGTATACGATTTAAAAAACTTACATCTGACGTTTGCGTTTTACTTTATGGACCATGCATAACTGTTTATAAAAAATAACTTTTTTTTGTAACATTACAAATAAAAAACGTCATCAATATATTTTTTGACAATGACAACTTAATTTTATTATTTTACATTTGAATAGAGTTTTTTATTCTGTTTTCAATGGTATTAAAATACTTAACAGCCTACATAAAAAAAAACTAAGAGCAACGACTCTACAGTTTAAATTAGTAAAATTACAAAAAACCAAAGTAGTCTACTTTATCAGAATTTCAACCAAAAAGGCAAGAGATCGAAACAAAACCATGTTGACAAAAGCAAACAATGAGAAACATAACAAAAACAAATCAAAATTTGAAAGTGCAGATAACAAATTAGCAAAATTAACAATAAAAAAATTTTGATGTTACATTGACAACTCAAAGATATTACAATAAATGGTCAAACTAATAACCCTGCACCATCTGACATTATACAAGACGATCAATAAAAGCAGCCAATACATTTTGAATAATTTGAGAAGTTAATAAACTGCATTCATGTCAAAATCTTGTTTAGAGATCATTCAAATTGTTAGGTCGGTTTTGAGACACTTTACCTTTCAAATGTTTTCATGAAAAAAATCTAATAGGGTTAGATCTGGAAACGTAGCCGGCTATACCATCAAACCGCTGCTTTCTAACCGTCTTCTTTGTCTAAATAACGTCGCACATTAAAGGCAACGTGTGGTGGAGCACCGTCCTGTTGCAATCAGATATTATTATTTGGAACTTCGTTATTGTCTTAATTGGGAAATATTACCGCTAATGCAGGCACTAATTCAAATCGTAAAATTTCTAAGTATTTTTCTACCGTTAAATTTTTTTTTTATGTAAGCTATTAAGTATTTTTTTCCAACACTAAACATTTTATACTGTTACTATGGCCATATAAGCTTACTTGTTATGTTGTCGTTAATATACGCTTTAGTTATAAAATACGTCGTCAATGACGACGTATCTTATGAGTTCATAAAATACGCTTTTTTTAAACATTTTTATTCAACCAATTTTATAATAATTCAACACACAATTCTCTCAGAATTCAAAAATAAAAATTACAATTATGGAAGCTTAAACTTTGATTGTTATGATTCTTCTTGTCTTGAACTTGTGATGTACTCTCCTTTACAACTTTTTCTGTATTATTCTCCTCAACTTTCGCTACTTCCCCTTTACCTTCTCCTGTATCCTCCTCTATAAAATTTGTTGTATCCTCCAATGTCAATGTACGCGTTTTAGTACCAAAAACTTTTTTGGTAGTTTTTATTTTTTCTTGAATAGATTCTTGTATATAAGACTCGGCCACTGTCGAGGACTTCCACCCCCCGTGTCGCTTCAGAGAGGTAATATCTGCACCTATATCACAAATTAAATTACTTCCAGATTGTGAATATCATGAATATACTACCTGCATTAATCAAAAGAGTCGCTGAGCTGCGACGAAACGTATGCCCAGTGTAACTTGCTGGATTTTCTAGCTTAAGAAACGTTGCAATTCTTCTAGGAATTGCTCCAAATGTGTTAACTCCTACATTTTGACGGCTACACTTTCCTTTATAGTAATGTATAAACAGCCTTGGTGGAGAATTTTCGGGACGTAAAGCAATATAACGTCGATACAGGTCGATAGGGTGGATACTAAAACCATCATTCATGACAGTAAATTTTCTTTCTTGGTGTGTTTTACTATCAGGAATGCGAACAATCAGTACTTCACCACAATCTTGAACATCATCAAATCTCAATGCGCATAATTCAGCCTTTCTGCAGGCTCCGGCAATTCCGAAGATTAAAGCAACCTATAAAATCACATGCATTTAACATGAAGGATTGACACCAAGTTCAATTACCTATTACTTACCTTCACAAGTAAATATTCTTCATCTTCCGCTTGTTCTAAAAAAGTTACTATTTGCTGTCTTGTTAACACATTGGATTTTTTGCTACGATAACCAACGTTTAATTTTTTCAAATAAGGAATAAGAGCCCGAAATTTTTCAATATCTATGTTTTCTTTAGCTTTCAAAGTGGCTTTTAACATAGAATATTCTGGCCTTAACCCATTCACGCCCAAATTATTTTTTTCGTTTTTTTTTTTCCAAATTTTAATATGTGTTTCTTTGAATTTTTAATAAAAGATATGTTCAATACTTTTTTTCTGTAAAATTTATAGTTTACTCAAAAAAGACTGATCTATAAATAGATCGCTGGGCGCATCCCATATAAAAAAAAACCGCTGCAGTTTGAATGAGAACATCCACATCAAAATTTAAAAATTGCTTGATTCGTTTTTTGTTATCATAACATTTAAATAAAATAAAAGCTACATTCAATAAGTACTTATTTAATTGTAAATATATTTAAAAAATTATTAGTTAACAATAATTATTGAGCGTGGTACAGAGGAAAACACGCAGTACACAATGTAACATTACATTTTGGACAAAATGTTAGTGGTCCTTTGCATTTAGCATATTGACATTGTCGTTGCTGTTCTCTTTTTTGGATAAGATGGTTGGTTCCATCAAATCTTACATCAGTAGGCACATGAGTTCTTGATGTTGAAGATTTAGAAATCGGCCGACCTTTTGCAACTCTTTCACCATGCTCCAATTTCAAATAAGGAACAGCTATAGCCCTACGAAATTCTTTGATAGGTAGCTGTTTTTGTTCTACTTTTCTGTATAATAAACAAGCATTTACAATAGCCAAATCATATTGACCCGTAACATCTTTCCTCCAGTTACAGTTCGGCTTCTGTATTTATCATTTTTTTGTCTCAGAAGTAGATGACCCAGCTTCATCAAGCTCTCGATTACTGACACTGGTATGATCAAACACTTCTACAGTTCCAGGAACGTCAACAACCTCTGGAAAACCTATTTCGTCATCTTGGCCCTCATCTTCGTCAGTTAGATCATCCACCTACGGTGGAAGTAAAGCCATGTCAGCTTCAATTTCTTCCGAAAAATAATATTCTAGTGCTTCCTCCATATTTTTAAAAGGTTTTCGGTTCATTTTGAAGCTTTATATAGAAGAAAATATATTTGTTAGAAAAAAATAAAAAACTAATGCTAGCGCCTAGCGATCTATTTATAGATCGCTGGATATAAATATGCATAACTCAAAAATAGACAAAAGTATTCTGATTATTTACTTACCTATTAAAATTTTATATATTCAGTTTACTCAATTCAATAAAAAAAAAAAATTATCTTATAATTTTTGCTGTAAAAAAATAAATACTCCGCTGCTGCACTGGATAACGAAAAGACACTTCTTCACACTGCAAAAGTTTACTAAAAACTGCCCTAATCAATTAAGGGATCATGAAGCGAAAGACACTTGAGACCCTATTTTTAAATGTAAACACATCAGTTTCTCTCAAGTTGCTTATCTTAACACAAAAAAATAAAAACGTTGCGATCTATAAATAGATCACTGGGCGTTAAAAGGAAGCTGGTGACAATTTTTGCGACTGTAAGTGTAGTAAATTAGAAATCTCCACGTATACAAATTCTGTAGTACAGCTGCACACTTACCCTCACATCAAGAAAAGCCAAAATCACATTTTCCGTAATTTCCGTGACACCTTTCATATTTTTCCAAAGTTGAAAAGAGGCATACACTTTTTCGTAGGCATTTTTTGATTTCGCAGGCAGCAAATTACTCCGCAATTCTTTGCCTTTTTCAATAATTTCATTCGGAACGTTGCACATTTTTCACCGACGAAAATTATTGTTGACATTATCTCCATAGTACCCATAGCTATCCCGATCTAAGATCTTGGCATATTTTGTCTGTTTTGACACACTTTTTTGATAATTTCTGAATTGAATTGTAGGTAAATAAAATTTAATGCAGAATTAGTGTTGGAAAAAATCTTGAAGACAACAAGAGTTTTATAGTTTAAAAATCGAGGTCGAAGTTTAAACTCGAGTGACCGAAGGGAACGAGAATTTAATAGACCGAGATGTCTATAAAACTCTTGTTGTCTTAATAGCTATAAGACCATTGAAATCAGAATAGAAAACTCTACTCAAATAGAAAATAAAAAACATGAGTTGCCATTGAAAATATTATTGAAGACGTCATAACTGTCAAAAAAATTGATGAAAAAAACTTAACATACGTTCCGCGTATGCGCTATAATTAACCCTACCACATGTTTTTTAGTTTTATCGCGGGTATTAATGGAGTTATCGAATTTATTGTTTACTTATTTTCTACGCTGCATACGATTTATTTAGATTTTAGTCATGTACAACTTAATTAGAAAAAAAGTTTGAGTAATTTTTTCAAACCTATTAATAAACTTTATAAAATAATTAAATAAATGTGTTAATATATCATTGAATTCACTTTCATTAGACTAAAATTTTACTAAAATTGTACTCCTAATACAGAAAATTTTTTTGGCTTTGATTGTTGTTGCTTGGTGGCACCGGCTTAAACTGATCTCAGAAATCGTTTAATAATGTTAGTACCGATTAATTTACAGTGGTATTTTACATACAATTTATTTTTAGGTAACTTTTCACACACATTAAATTATTAATTAATTTGCTTATTGTAGCGTGGTCGTATATAAAAAAAGTTTTTGAAATACTTATCTACATTCTTAAAAATTTTTCAATAAATGTTGTGGAGCATTTTTCGTCATGTTTTCCTGCATACCATTCGCCCATATCTTCATAAGTTTTTTTAATAGGATTATTGAGTACTTCACATAAACGGCACGCACCTAGAGTAATAGTGTTGTAAACTATATAGTTCTTCTTCCATTCAAAATATTTTAAATATTCGTTTAGATTATTGTCTAAATAAATTAAATATTTCACTAAATTTTCCACACTTTGAAAGTCCATTACGTTTATTACGGAGTGTGGAGGAGCAATCTGACTATAATTTGCTCCACCGTAGACTATAGGAATTATGTTGAATTGTAACATGGCAAAAAGTTTTTCGGTAACATAATCTTCACAAACTGAATTTTCAAATGATAAGTAAAATTTATAATTTTCTTCAATCATTTTACGACAATAGTACTCGTCGTTTTTAGAGCAATTGAGATTCCCACATTTCCCATAAATGTCCAATTGAATAAAATCGCTTAATTGTTTTGCTAAAAGATGTCTTTTGCCTGCAGTATTACATTTTGAAACCATCCATGCAATTTTCTTTTTCTTCTTATAGATATCACTTATCGGGGGCAATTTATAGTCAGTTTTACTTTTTTCAAAGTAGCCATAAGGACGGTATATGTCTGAATCACTTCGATATGTCATCGTTAAATTATAAAAATTTTTCGCCAGCTTGTAGACAGGATAAGAAGTTTGTGGAGATTCTAAATTGCCAAAAATATAATATTGGCTTGCCGATCTATTTTCTGGTTTTCCATCTCCCAAAATAGAGTAGTCGTATCCGTGAAATACTAAAGCGTCAAAATTTTCAATAGAAAGCAAGCGTTTCTGATCAGTTGCAAAACAATTTGAATAAGTACAGTTTTCAAAAAGTTGAAAGCCTGTTTTTCCAAAATAGAAATCAGGTCGATCAAACATTGTTTTAAAGTATAAAATAGTTTTGATGTTTAAACCTTTTTTCGGCAATGTGTTAATTGCAGCACCATTTCTGAAGTTGTCGCCAAACTTATACTGAATCACTATAATACAAAAAACTACCACAAAAGTCGACAACGTCGCGTATACAAATAGCTTTTTGGTCATTTTATATTCTATGAAACTTAAAACACTCATATTGTAACTTTTTTCTTTAACTAACTGTATCACGTAACTCCACACAGAAAAATATTTGTGAATACATCGAATAACACAGATTATCAAAACTCTCTGCACATCCTTTTTGCTATATAGATTTATATTATTCTATTTATTAATAGCTATTTTTATATTAAGAACGAGGCAAAATAGATAATTTTTAACCCGCAGCACAAACTGAAATACGTATTTCATAGATAATAGGTTTGTTTTGGGCTGTCGAGTGTAACGGACGGGTGTTATCGTGTAACTTGTGATAAGAAAAAGAACGGGTTAAAACTATGTAGATTATAATAATATTTGAAAGTGTAATTATTTGTAACCACGAATAAGTGTTAAATAGTATATTTCAAACCCAGGTAAGAAAGTGAGTGCTGCCAAATCAAGCCGTAGGTCTGCAGAGGCACTTTTTCACCATGGTTTGAATACTATTTTTTTTCCTTCCGGCGTAAACAAATTTTTTTTTCCAATCGGTTAGAAGTGTTAACAATGAGTAACTTATTTGAGGTACAATAAAGTTAGATGCAAAAGTGAATCATACTGAACTCTTTTTAAAATTACGTAATTTACTTTATTATTTTTATTTTTTAGTAAATCACGTGATTTACTTTTACACCTAGGTGAAAAAGCTTTACTTTCCTACAAAATGAGGTACACATTGTTTACATTTCTAACCGGTCGGGAGACAAAAACCTTCCTGATCCTTAGGAACAAAATTAGCAATAGATAAAGTTAGGACGGTTATGGATAATTGGAATAAAATAGCAGATAATCTAGTCGACGAGCAACAAAAAATAAGTATGAGATTAATAATATTAGGTTACCGGATTGCGGTCTTTTATTATACTTAAAGAACATATTAAATAAAATTTTGTTAGAGTACCAGTACATACTATAAAGTTGAGTAAATTATTAAAGTAATAATAATAATAATATCAACGATAATAATAAAAATTATTTTTATTATCTATTGTTCAAATGTTTTTGAAAGCTAAATCCAACAATTCAAATAATATGATAGCAGATGCGTGAGGAGATAGTAATTTAGCTTGATTTTTCAAGAAAAGAACTCGTATAGTCTATTTACTTTAAAACACAATTTGTGGTCTTTGTTTCTAAATTGGAGTTTCAACTAATCTATATCTATATCTATATATATATATATATATATATATATATATATATATATAAAAGAAAGTCGTGTTTGTTACAACACTTATAACTCGAGAAGGGCTGGACCGATTGCCATGGTTTTTGATTTGTTGGTTTTGTTTCCGTCCCGAAAAGCCAAATACATCTCAAAAACAATGAAAACTCGATATGTGTAATGAATACTTAATCATTTCAATAGATGCTGATTTGTTTATTACATGTCAAATATTTGTTGTCCAATCCTGTCAAATAGCCTAACAACTATTTTTTGTAAAATGTCTACAAAGTTCAGGTACTGTTATATTTGTTTTTAATTCCCGAAAATAATACCTAAGATTTATTCTACAGTAAAAACATAAAATCATCGGAAAGGAACGGAATTTAGGGAATAAAAAATCAGTTGGTAAAGGTTATAAGATTAAGGAAAAAAAAACTACAGGTTAACAAAAGTGTAAATGTCTTTTTATAGGTTGTCTATGATTTTTCTTGATAAGCTATTCATACAGTGGTTATATACTCTTTGAGCTATTGTCTATGTCTCGAAAGTTCAAGCACTGTTATTATATTTGGTGGTTTTATGCGAGTGGACATTTTAATAACAATGCCGCGTCCTAGAAGATCTAATCTTTCCCAGCGAAGCCGTAATGCAATTAGGCGACGGAATATCGCAAGTCAATTATCTGCGAGAAATTGCACGCGTCGATACTTAAAAAAAATTTAAAGATGAGAAAGTTCTTATTCTAAGGATTCCGATGATCCCAACGGATATGCCCTTTAAGTTTAAACGAAATCAATTCCCGATTCGTCTTGCCTTCGCCATGACGATCAACACATCACAGGGCTAATCCTTGACTATTTGTGGCCTCAATCTAGAAAATGCATGTTTTTCTCATGGTCAATTGTACGTGGCATGCTCACGTGTCAGCAAACCATCCGCTTTATTTGTTCTTGCGCCTGACCAAAAAACAAAGAATGTCGTTTACCACAAAGTGCTTGAATGAAAATCCTATTAATGAATTAATCCGAGTTTAATTTTTTTTTCCCCAATCTGCACAACATAGTTTTCAATCATTTTTTTCTGACATGAGTTTGAAGTACTTAATTATTATTTTTTATTTTTTTTTATTTTTATTCTCATTCTGTATGTATGTTTTCATCATCATTCATCATAATAAAATACTTTTTTGTTTCTATCTATATAAATATATTATTTTGTATCATTGTTTTACGTTCATCAAAGCCTAAATTTGTTCAGCTAAAAAGTAACACGGCATTCATTGACTGTTAGGCGGTACTAAGTTCGCCGGGTCAGCTAGTATATATATATAAAGAAGAATAAATAAGGATAGGAAAAAGAAAAAAATCTCGGAGAGGTAATAGATAGTAGAGAAAAAGTAATTAGAATAAAAACAGGAAAAAGAGCAGAAAAGACAATCTCACCGAAATAGTAAAAAAGCAAATAAATAAATTATAGAAAAAGAAAGTTCACCGGGTCTGCTAGTTGAAAATTAAAAGATTGTTTTTGTTGAAAAACAATCTTTTAATTTTAGTTGTATTATTATATTATTTGATAAATAATATTGTCATTATCTTATCATTACTTTGATTTTTGATTCCAGCAAAATTGCTGTGTCTCGGGAACAGGGACGGTTGAACAATAAAAAAAACAAGCCATTATATGTGTGATTTAAATTTTAAAGTGCTACACAAAGGGGTTATCTTCTCAAGATTTTTCAATAGTTTTTACTTGAGCTGGTTACCCTGAAGATTATAACTACTTTTTACACTTATAAAAAATGTTATTATTTTCACATTCAATCTATTATTATTTTAGATAGTTTATTAAAATAAGAATATTTTGACATACGTCAAAAAAAATAAAGAAAATTTAAGCAAAACCAACCTTTGTGTTTAAAAGTAAATAATGGGATCGTCCAATAGCGCGATGGTAAGAAGAAGATTAAAGTATACCTATGACATTAATTTTGTTGCAAGCTCTTATAATATTATTCATAATTTCAATAGAAAAATAGCTAAATATTTGCAGCTTTCGGTGGCCATTAAAAATCTTTGAAATTTAAAAATGGTGAAAACTTGACTTTTTATTTCAAATATGAGTGTTGTACCCATATCATTAAGTAAAAATCTCAAAATTTTAGATTTGGATTTAAAAACCTTCGCGAAAATACAGAAAGCGGCATTATTATGTTCATGTCATATTGTTCGAATGTTTTTAAATGTTAAATCTAACAACTTGAATAATATGATCGCAGATGCGTAGAGAGATAAGAGATAGTAATTGCTTGATTTTTTAAAAAACCGTCTAAAATAAATTGGTGGTTATGATTTTTAATTTATTTTTTAAGGTAATTGGAAATTGAAAGATTGTTTTTCAACAATTTATGTATTATTAAAAAAAATATGTCAGTATTATTACTTGTCAAAGACCGTAATAATTTTTGAATACAGCAAAACTGCTGTGCCTCTAAGACATTTGAACATAAAAATAAAATTATTTAAAATAAAATAGGTATATAAAATAATAACTTTTTATTAAAAATTAAAGAAAAACATTAGGAATAGTTAAAAGCTGTCATTTTTATGACTTAAAAAAAAGCTTTCCCCAGAGACTTGAAGGTTTTGTTTTCGCGATTCAGAATGGGGCAATTAACATAAAAATTATTGCAAGTTTATAATTAAAGATGAATTAGTTAATGACATTTGTAGAATGTGTTTTAATTTTTCGGAAACAGTTGAACACATTTTAGCTTTTTATTCGGTGCTAGTTAATCAAGATTATAAAAAAAAATATGTCGCAGTTGCAAAAATAGTTCATTCAAATATAGTTTTTAAATTTAATATAGTAAATATACCAATATTTAGTAAGTATATACTACAACATGTTTTGAAAAATAATAATTTCAAATTATATTGGGTTCTAACTTTACTAACTGCTTCAAAAAAAAAATGAAGTTATGAATTGATATAGTATTTAAAAATGTTAAAACTGCGTGTTTTATAGATAAATATTAATAATATTATTTAATTTAATACGAAATTGAACATGTGCTGCTTTTGGTGCCCATTTTTAGATTTTACAAATTTAATGGTCAAAACTTTACGTTTAGTTATTTGAAATACACCAATCAAAACGAATACAAAACTACTTGTAAAAACATTGACAATTTTTAGTAGAGCAACTTATAACGACAATTTTTCTTTATTTCAGTATTATTAGACTTTTCTTTTTTCTAACATTTTCATACAATTGTTTGTCATCTGGGTTTCATGATTAGAGGGAAAAACTGCTGCATTTTGAAGTTTGAGCGCTTTATTGTTTCAACTGACACGTTTTTCCAACAAAAATAAAAAAAAAATACAATTAATAGTACGTATGACTTCATCTAACTCGATAAACTTCCGCACAACGACGGAGTATACTTTGTAGCAAATTGTGACTATTTCTAGAAGCCAGCTGCTTCCACTCTTTCTCCAAGATTTCTGCAACGTGTTGAAAAATTTTTATTGGCTGCCGCTCTTTCAATCCCTGCCCTAGTGTTTCCAAACGTGTTCGATTAGATTTAGATCGGGACTTCGAGCGGTACAGCCTATAACAGCAACATTGTGGTTATTTAAGTAATCTCACACGATTCTGGCGATGTGAAGCCGGGCGTTATCTTGCCGTAGAATAAATTCTGAACCTATACCACAGATGAGTTATACCAGATCGCTCACTTAGAAAAGAAAGCTTAAAAAAGAGAGAGATAGAATATTAACCAGTTTAAAGGTCCAGCTGACGCATGCCTAGTAGAAGTTTATTTCACTGTAAGCAAAGATACACTCGGAACGTTTCGAGCTGCTTGTATGCAGTGTCTAAATTCACGATTTGGTCCGATGTCTGTCCGATCCAGTTTTATTTGCCTCGTGGTTTTATCTACCAATTATAAAACGGCCCACCCTTAATATCTTTCTTGCTGTTGAAAATATAAAAAATCGAAAAGGAACGTCAATGTACCATTTTAAAACGTGACTATTAGGAAACCTCTAGACAAAAAACAAAAAATCTATTTTAATGCATTTGTAATTATGTGAATAAAGTAGGATCTTTCTTAAAAACCAAACGATTACCTCCTAATTATGCTTAATTAGTAAAATTAATGTTGATTACACAAGTTTTCTTCAGAAAACCTATGATGTGTCAAGTAGCTCCAGAACGACACTTTTTGGCAACAGGGCATTTTCTGTAGTAATTCTGACAAAAAACTGCGCGCGGCAACACTGCTATTAACCAATTTAAAGGGACAAGAGACGCCAAGGTCATAGAAACGATGCGCAAAAGATCAAACGTTTCGAGGCAAGTGAGCAATCTGGTATAACTAATCTGTGCCTATACGACAAAAGATATCATATGTGGTTCTAAAACTTGGTCTATGTATCATTGATCAGTCAAAAATCTCTCACAAAACACTAAGAAATCTCTAGCTGAGTGCCACTTACTTTATTTTATTTAACCGTTATCCGTCTCACTTGGCGCATTCTTGTCAAGAGTTGACAGAGGGCTAGAAATTATTGTTTTTACTGTGGATTCTTTCTTTTCTTCCTAAGATAAACCAAAATAAATAATAGAAAAAAAAATCGCGGCGGAAGAGAACAGTTTATAAGTTAGATACAGTCTTTCGTGGAAAATGACGATAATAGTGGCGTCACTCAACGTATTTTTACCATTACTACGTCAATAAATCAAGACCTAACAACAACTGGCAAGATCTGCAGCAACTATCGTGCAGATTCAGCAATCTTCAGCGACTAAAGCAAAATAATGCGTAAATATTTTCAAATTACTAAGTCAGAAACAAGTGAAATATTTTTTTGTGCATTATTACATAAAGTACTTAGAAAAAAATATCCTCAATAAAAAATAACCGATCAAAAGATAGCAGGACTAGTGATTAGCAAGAGAAAATACTTATCTGAAAACCAAATCTTAAAAATAAAGCAACAAGCTAGTTTTTAAGAAGCCTGTTAGAAAAAAAAAGGAGCAAATAGAAACTTAAATAAAAATCTAACACCAAATGTAGAAAAATTATATTTGAAAAAACAAAATATGATATTCTTGAAAGCACATAAAATGAACAAATCAAAGACACGTACGTTTTCAATACGTTTGTTTTTCACAGCCTGCTTGACCAGAAATTTCTTAAAACATATAATACTCTATCGTTACAAACGCAGATAAAGGTTCTTTTTGTTGCATAAGCAGTAGGCGGTAGACCTTAAATATAAATAATGTTCCACAAAACTATCTATTGTAAATTGAAATTTTTAATTTTGTCTGTGAAAATATACGACTGAACTAACCTAGATAAATGATTTAAAATCATTTTAACTCTAATCCTGATTTTATTATTGTGAAAATTTGAGTTTGGCAGTATAACCTTATAGGTCCAGCCCGACTATAGTAGGTACCATCATATGTAAAAAAGCTTTTAAATTATTGATAAAAATATCTTTTATATTTTCAAAAATGTATCAATAAATGTTGTTGAGCATTTTTCGTTATATTTTCCTTCATACCATTCGCCAATATCTTCATAAGTTTTTTTAATAGGATTATTGAGTACTTCACATAAGCGGCACGCACCTAGAGTAATAGTGCTGTAAACTACATAGTTCTTCTTCCATTCAAAATATTTTAAATATTCGTTTGGATTATTGTCTAAATAAATTAAATATTTCACTAAATTTTCCACACTTTGAAAGTCCATTACGTTTATTACGGAGTGTGGAGGAGCAATCTGACTATAATTTGCTCCACCGTAGACTATAGGAATTATGTTGAATTGTAACATGGCAAAAAGTTTTTCGGTAACATAATCTTCACAAACTGAATTTTCAAATGATAAGTAAAATTTATAATTTTCTTCAATCATTTTACGACAATAGTACTCGTCTTCTTTTGGGCAATTGAGATTCCCACATTTACCATAAATGTCCAGTTGAAAAAAATCGCCTAACCGTTTTGCTAAAAAATCTCTTTTGCCTGCAGTCTGACAACTTGATACCATCCAAGCCATTTTCTTTTTCTTCTTATAGATATCACTTATCGGGGGCAATTTGTAGTCAGTTTTACTTTTTTCAAAGTAGCCATAAGGACGGTATATGTCTGAATCAGTTCGATATGTCATCGTTAAATTATAAAAATTTTTCGCCAGCTTGTAGACAGGATAAGAAGTTAGTGGAGATTCTAAATTGCCAAAAATATAATATTGGTTGGAGAATCTATTTGCTGGTTTACCATCTCCCAAAATAGAGTAGCTATATCCATGAAACACTAAAGCGTCAAACTTTTCAATAGGCAACAAGTTTCTTTGATCAGTTGCAAAACAATTTGAATACGTACAATTTTCAAAAAGTTGAAATCCCGTTTTTTGAAAATAAAAATCACGACGATTAAACATTGGTTTGTAATATAAAATTGTTTTTAAATTTGATTTGTTTAGAGGTAAGACGTCTTCAGAGTAGCTTCCCACTTTATATGGAGTCATTAACACATACACTATCACAAAAACCAGTAGGAAAAATAATAAAAACTTCCATTTTTTGTTCATTGTACAATTTAAGTAATTTTCACTCATTATATTATAAAACCGAGCAATTGTCTCAATGTTTATGCTCTTTTTAAACGTATTTCGTGCGCTTGTGTCTACATTGTAAATATCACAATACAATTTAGTGTAAATTCTACTTGGTATCTGTTTAATCTTTCAAATTTATTTAACAAACAAAAGCAAACAGAGGAAATTTTAAAATACAGCGTATTGCATTTGAATGCTAATAGACACTTAATAACCATAATTACTCAAGCTACGTGTAGGTTAACAAGGTGATTTTTAACAGTGCTCAAAAATTATCATCTTTGTAATACTATTTTTGTAATCGTCTTTGTAGCAGCTATCTTTCTTGTACAATATAGTTCACTCTTTTCTACAATGCTATTAAAACGTTTAATATATTTTATCTCATATATTATTCTCAAAAATCTACGGCAGTGCTCTATTAAGTAGTTTTTTAAAGGACAATAACATATTCTATTAGAATAAATATTCAAGAAAAAAATTCAAAACTTTATAAGAACTTATAATTGTTGATAAAATATTTATATACAAAAAACTTAAATTTGTAGATTGTTTAAAAATTAGTAACAATCATTAAGGAGAGAAAATATAAATAATAATAACAACAATTTAAGTTTGGGTTGGTCAAAAATGTAGAACCGTATTATGATTAAAATTAAAAAAAGTTTTTGGAAAATAATAATTACAAATTAAATTGAGGTCGAACTTTGCTAACTGCTTTAAAAATTGAAGCCAACAGGCCGGATATTGTTATCGTATTGAAGAAAATAAAGTTACCTACCGATATCATTAAGTAAAAATCTTAAAATTTTAGATTTGGATTTAAAAACCTTCGCGAAAATACAGAAAGCGGCATTATTATGTTCATGTCATATTGTTCCAATGTTTTTGAATGTTAAATCTAACGATTCAAATAAAATGATTGCAGATGCGTGGAGAGATAGTAATTTAGCTTGATTTTTTAAAAAATAAACTTATATAGTCTATTTAGCTTAAAACCCAATTTGTCGTCTTTGTTTCAATTCCTAAATTGAATTTTAAACTAATTGAAAATTAAAAGCTTGTTTTTAAAAAATTTTTACATTATTCGATAATGTATTACTTGTCGAAAACCGTAATGATTTTTGAATCCAGCAAAATTGCTGTGCCTCCAGAAAAGAAAGAGTTGAACAAGCAAAGTTATATATTTTTTTGGCTTGCCTGACAATTTGTGATTCCAGTTTTCAATATATTTTTTGAATTTGTTTTTAAACTAATTGAAAATTAAAAGCTTGTTTCACAACAATTATAATATATTAAAAAAATATTATTGCAGTTATCATTGCTTGTCAAATGATTTTTGAATCCATCAAAATTGCTGTGCTTCCGGAACCGGCAGGGTTGATAGATTTGGCTAAAATATCCCACTATCAATATTTTAGTCAAAAATTTAAGTGATCGGAAACAGGCTATTCTAAAAATTAGATATATTTTGCAAAATGTAATAAATTTACTAAAATTAGAATATGACGAGTCGAACAGAATAGAAACAAATGATTCGGCATTACCAAAAGTAACATTACAATAAGTGATTTTCAGAAATTGTCAGAGAGTAGCAATAGAGCTTTTTTTTGTCTTGGAATGATCAATAGAATGATCATTGATCAGTCTAACCTCAATTGAGGCTAGTGTGATTGTGTAAGCTGTGAATTTGAGACAATTGAGAGGTTTTTATATCATTTAAACCTAGATATACAACTAGAAGTTTATCATAGTTTTAGATGACTTTAAATTAGTGAGTTCTAATAATAAACCATATCGGCTCAAAGAAAAATATCCCAAAAAATTTGCTGCATCAATTTCCATTTTGAATAATCCAAAATACATTTTTAAATTCAAATCTTTTTTTTGATAAAATTGTATACTGTACTTTTATTCTGCAATTGTAAGCAATGGTTTTAAAATTTTAAAAACTAATTCAATTACAAAAAAATTAAGTTAAATCACTCAATATTTTAGAGGATTACAAATGCTAAATGGTACTGTTTCTAATATAGTGCATTACATCTAAATTTAAAAAACGAAAAATTTAAAACGTTTAATAGTGACTCTACTGACACACAATTAATTCTCCCGGAGTTATTGCAAGCTGCAGCAGAACTTACAAACAATCTAATACTAAAGAAAGGTTGCGACCGGAATGAAAAGGCTTATAAGACTTACATGAACTGAGTCAAACAATACAAAATAAACTATTCATTCAAAAATGTTTTATTGGCATATTTTCATAGTTTTTATAAATAAAAAAAAACAGCACATGCTAGACTGTGTATTCAATGTTCAAATGCACACTAAACATAAAGCAAAAATTGACATTTTAAAGTATTAAATTAAAGTAAAACAATTGAAGATTACTAATAAAACAATAGATCGTTGCTTGCGGTTAGCTGCAACTAGCAACGTCGTACAAGTCGGCTGAGTTTTTCCGCTCAAGAGAGGGAAGATGCACATTACTTACTGTTTACAGGTTTGTACTTATTCAATTAGAAAACTGATTGGAGGTAAAATATTTTATTCATCAATATCAAGAACACAACTTTTTTTAGTCTGTAAAAGATAGTTTGCAGCAAAAACTTTTTTATTATTCTAAACGTTAGAAGGTTTATAGAAAAAAATATTAAACAAAGGACAACTTTGAAAAATAATCATAACAAAAATGAAAACAATAATGGTCTACCAAATATTGTACATTTATAAAGCTTTTAGAGTGAGTTATGATTCAATAATTTTAATAATGATTTTGATAATATGTCAAAAAGTACTCAACTTTTTTCAAATAATATTAGATGTATGAGAAATTATAAAATATTATTAGAAATAATAAACAAAAATTTGTCAAATACAATCATCAGGAAAAGATAAAACTTACAGACTTGTTTTCAAATAATATTGATATGTATTTTGGTGTTAACAAATGTAAAATTCACGGCATAAATAAAATTAAAAATCAAATTTTATCTTATAAAACTGACAACAATAAAATTATTAACAGTTTGAATGAAAGAGAACTGTACGAATATAACGAGTGGTTTTTAAAATTTGGCGTTATAGTTGGCTATGCCCTGTGCTATGCCTATGAGTTTGTGTGAACAAACCAAAATTTTTGAAGCAGTTGCTTTAAATGTCAAAATCATTACTAAATTTCTCATTTTCTTTGTTTTTGAATTTAAAATTGCTTTTTCACATTTTTTGTGATGGAATCTTATTTTTGTAACGGCCCCCGAGTGGATGGTGGCTGGTGAATTATTGAGCCAACTTTTTTTAATAAAACATTTATTGCTGCAAAAGATCGAGAAAAAATTTTACAGCCACGTTTCGCACAGCTTCATGATGCTGAAATTGTAAACGGTTACCTTCTGCAAGTTTATTTTTTTGTTTGTCATAACATTACAAGTGCTTTTAATTTAATCTCATTAAATTAAATGCACTATCGATTCATTGAATTAAAAGTGAGGTTGGGTTTATATGTCAAATTAATATCTGTCATTTTAACTCGATGATAAAGGTGCGTTCACAGTTCAAATTCATAGAAATCTTCGTCGCCAAATATATAAAAAGCACCCGTTATAAGTTATAATCTAACTTCAAAAAACTCCCCTGACAATTTAAAAATTTATATTAACAAAATGTTTTAAAACGAGTATCAAAACACTTTATTGCTTGATATATTTAAAAAACAAATTTTATGAGCAATCTATAAACAAAATATAATTGTAATTAAAAACAAACAATTTTAATGTTCAATACATACACCTACGTTTTTTTTGTAACAATAATAAATCAGACAAGGGTAATAGAAAAACAACAACACCTGGGATCTACAAAATCTTCCAAATATGACATCACTGATAGTTCCAAAGATTTGTTGTGAACTCAAGTCTTTACATAGGCAATGATAAAATATAAATATGCTAGAATTGTGCTAAAGTAAAAAAATACTTTAGGACCATAATGGCGCTCAAAATCAAAATAAATACATGTCATTGTCATCTAAAAAAGTATTAAGTTTTGCATAAAGGTGACTACATCTAACCTGTTTCAAAGAATACAGATATTTAACATTAATATTGGCAGAAGCAAAAGCCGACATGCATACTCTTAAAAACCATAAAATCATAAAATCTTACAGTGTTGCAGAAGGATATGTTGAACATTAGTAAAAAATAAAATGATAAGTTTTTTATTAACTGTTCATTAAACATGTAACGTCATCAAGCAAAAAGTTAAAATAGATTTTATAATAATTAAAAAAAATTACCATTTGTGCAATAGATAAATAAATAATTCTAAATATTTTTTGAAAAAATGTAAGCACACATTTGTGAGACACTAGAAAATATATATTAAAATGTAGCATATCACACATTGAAGGTAGATCTATCTAAGAAATTAAATTTCTTGAAAATCGTATTAAAAAAACGTTTTTACGATGTTTGTTAAAAAATGTTTTTAAGCAAAAAAAATTTTTACATTGAAAATTTAAAACAATCGATACTGTAAGTTTCTACCTTTTAACACCTAATGTATAAACGTTAACTACTCACAAATTGAAATTGCTATTTAAAAGAGGTACTATACTACAAACGTTTTATGGTTAGTTTATGTCTGGAGATAAAAAAGCATTTCAGAGAAATATAAATTGTTAGACTTAATTAAATAAGTAAAGTTTACTTTTTGTAAGATAATTTAATTCTCATATCTCAACACGTAATACACAAACATTAAATAGCGATTAAACCTATTCTATTACCAATTACTTAAAAAATTGCATTCTGTAGAATATTTTATTGATTGTTGTGTACAGCTCCATGTAATCCAAATTAGAATAAATTTTTATTTTGACAGGTACAGATTATATGACATTAGAATGTTTTCTCTAATCTAAAAATTATTGGCTGACTTGCACCTACTTAGATAATTTGAAAATGTAGTTGTTGCTGAAAATATTAAATTATAACTTGACAATCGTTCATTTCAAAAATTAATTTTAATCTTTTTAAAAATTATTATTGGTTGATAAACAATTAGGATTAATCACATCAACTGCTAATAACACATTAAAACAAACTTGTCGTTGCAACTTTTGCTACGACAATACAAGAATAACTGAAAAATAAAAAATATTTTTATATTAGAACGGTCATGTCAATCAATCTTATCGAATAACGTTTATTGCTCATATTTATGGTAAAATAAAAACTGTTTCTCTAATCTCTCATAATATTTATCTTCATTTTCAATTTCAAATAGAAACATATCTTCTATATTATCGTCTTCTTTAAGTTTACCGTAATCTACGTCAAATTTAGTCTTTTTCGGAAAGCAAAACTTAATGATAAAACATCCTAAAAAAAAGCCAAAGCGAGAAAACTTTTTCCAGTGGCTTAAAAGCTTTGAGTATGGAAATATGTTATCTGCACTGCAGTTGAATGATGCTAAAGTGTTGCTAAAGCTTTCGTAATAAACCTTAAGAAAATCGTTGAGATCAGTATCTTCTTCGAGTTTAGCTGTACAGAAAATGTGATGTGATAAATCAAAAACTGGAGAGGCTAATCCAGAACATTGCCAATCCATAATACGAATGTCAGTAGGAATTTTGGTGATATTCTGGAAAAAATCATAAAATTAAAGCGTTTTTTGAAAAACATATTTACATCAAATTTCAATAAAAAATTGTTGGACCAACAATCTCCGTGGAGAATTACAGACGACTCAAGACATTCTTTTTCAAAGAACATGTCACTCAATGCATATCGTACGTCATCTTCGCTATAATTTGAATATTTTAAAGCAACTTTTGATCCTTTAGAAATTAATGTATTTCGAACTTCCATAAATTCTGTAACAACTCTGTTGAAAAATTTTAGTTCCGATCCAACCTCACAAAACACATTAATGTTGTCTTTGATTAGGTTTTGAAAATCTGCTGGAAGTAGTGTTTTTAGAGCAAAAGAAAGTGCGTGCCATTTTCCATAAGCTTCCATTGCCAGAAGCGTGCCCTCCTTGGGCCATGGGCTTTCCAAATTGGCCATAATAAAACCTTCACTTTTCAAATTTTCCAACACTAACGCTTGATAGTTTGGTTCGGAAAGTGCGCCATAGCAGTACGGCATAAAGTTTATAAGATTATGTAATCCATAAGATTCTTGTAATTTTTCAAAAGCAACTTTTACTTCTGTGTATAAAAAAATTTCTTTTTTAAATACTAATTTCATTACATGCTCTAACAATTTCCATGTTTTAGTACATTTAATTGCTAATTCCCAAACCTTATTGGTGTTGTCTTTGTTTTTTGTTGTTAAACGTACAAAATTTATATCACTACCATAACCATCTTCTTTCCCGCTTTGACCAACAATTTCCCAGGTATAGCTGGAAGCATTTAGGTTTTTCACAACTACCTCAAGGGCAGCTTTTACTATGTGCTCAGACATTGTTTCGATAAAACTGAATTGATAGAACTGAATTAATCGAAATAGTAGGCTGCTACACTCCTTAATTGACCTCGGCGCAGATAATAATAGATATGATCTATCATATAAATTAGTTATACTTTTGAGATTATAAATGTATTTTGTTAGGATGTATACAGCGCTTCACAATGGTTGACATCTCAATAGACCAAGAAAATTCAAATTTATATAATAGCCAGTCATAGCGGCAGTCATGTCAACGTTACTTTAGACAGTAATAATAGCTTCATCAAACATAGATCTTGAAATTTTATACAAAGTAACCTTTAAAATTAGAGAAATCAAAAAAAATGTTTTTTTTTATTTAGACATAATCATATCCAAACAGGAATCTTTTATTTTACTAATAGTTTTCAATTCGAATCAATATATTTTTTTGAAGAAGAAGAAAGGCTTTCACGGCTTGAAGTCATTGAAATATTGACATCTTTCGAAAAAGACCGTGTCGAAAGGTTTAATAAAATTGTCGACGTTTTGCATTCCATCGTCAGGACAGAGAAATAAAAGTGACACTAGAGGCAAAACTTATTCTGGCTGCGAAGAAAGCGAAAATGCTTTGTGTTGATAACGAAGGAAAGTTTGTAAACAAGGACTTCCAAACGTTTGAGAGATAATAAACTGAATCTCTATTAAAGTTGTTTGGGTGTTTTACAATTTTGACACGTCTATTTTTGTTTATAAAACACATATTTTTATGCCTGATAAAATTCTAAGCAATCATTTGTTTTACATACTTACTTAATTTTTTGAATTGATTTTGTTTGTTATGAAATTTATTCATTTAAACTCTATTCTTGTTTCTCAAAATTTTTCTTATGTAATTTCAAAATTAATGTATCAAAATTTTCATACTGTTGTTTCGACAATTAAAAAAGCTTTTAGAATCAAGAATAAAAATAAGAAATTTTTATTTAAAAAAAATATTGATGACGTCATAACTCTAAAACAAATGACTGCTTGACAACAAATGAGTTTTACTTGGCAAAAAAAAACTCAAACTCAAAATTTTTCAAATTTTAGTTATTTATTAAAATTTATTCTTTAATTACTCGAAAAACGTATGACTTCACGTTACATTAATGATGAAAAAAATTACAAATTTATAAAGCATAAAAATTGCAAAAAACATAGTTGTTCTAAATATTAGAAATAGTAATTAAATCTTAGTATTTAAAATTAATTTTATTTATCTTGAATTTTAATCACTCAATCACGTTAGTTTTTGTCTAAAGAGACATCTATAAAGAAATGATATCAAAGGATATCATTTCTTTATAGTTAGATTTGACAAACTTTTCCAATTCTAGAATAGATCTCCAAAATTTTCAAGACCATTACTGTCTTTGTCTGCAATATTACTTCTATCCAGTCTGCATTGGATCTTCATCCACAATTTCATCTGAATCATTAACATTCTTGTAGGTTTTTTCTTCTACATTAGAGCATTTTTCAGAACCATGGCAATTTGTGTATTTTAAGTTAAGTTTTTCGCAGCCACATTTTAAACTGTTACATCCATCCTCACAGCTACAGAAAATAGTTTTAAACAATCAATTCCTTTTTTGTAAATTTGGGCATATTGTCACATTGATGTTGCTTCCAGCCCCAATCTATTGTTGTCAGTTGGTTACCCAGCCAACTGATAATATGCCCCGTAAAAAAATTGTTCTTCTGCACCTTCTGTGGGTGAAAGATTTTCCTATATGACAGAGGATGTGAAACATTTTACCAGTTTAATACCCTATATGGAACTATTAACTTTTCGAAGTAGTTTGTAATGACTTATGACTATATTATTCGGTACTTCACCGAAAATTAAAGCTGTCCGAACAAGACGACAATTGGTCGCACGGACGAATAAGGATCATAGCTTGCTCGGACAGCTGTAATGTTAAACCTGACCGCCATAAACTACCTGAAAAAGTTAATAGTTTAAGTAAAAATTTTGCTAGGTCACTCAGGTATATAAGTTATCTTAAAATAGCAATAACTAGGCATCTTCTAGAAGATTCTATAATTTTCTCAAAATACTATAAATGTCTTATTTAATATTAACTTTATTAACTTATTTTGTTGTTAATTAACAACAACTATTATAATTATAATAGTATATTTCAATTTCCAATTTATTACATCAAGAACTTTTGATCATTTTGATTTTTTTGAGATCAAGTCAATAATAAACCCGTCAATTTTTGAAATTTTGGACACGAAAACTCCGTTGCCTAAAGTAATAAGTTCTGGTCTTTCTAATTCCATTTTAGAAGATAGAGTAATCTTTTTCTTTAAAAAAACAAACATATCTATTGAAACTCATTTCTATAAAAAATCGCGGTGATGTCTATTCAATTATAGTAGAAGTAGATTTAGATTGTTATCAAAAGGCCGTCCAAGCTCGACACTATATGATTGGACTGGACAGTTGTCATATATATGACGGAAAGGGGCTTTGAATGTAACGGTTATAACCACACAATAAAAATTTGTGTATTACTTTTAATTCAAAAAAGCTGCTGGATTTAGAGCATAATTATATTTGCTAGATTACCGATAGTTGATGTAGTAGGCTGTAAGTTAAAATTTGATGCCTTTATAACCTTTTTCTTTTTGTAATTTATGTGCCTCCTCAAATTTCGATTTTTGATTTTGGTACTTTATTAGAGTGTTTTGAACTTGTTAATTACATTTATGGCAATAATGTTTTATTGATAGACGACTTTAATGCTCCCAATTTTAATCAAAATGATAATGGAGTAGGGAAAACTGAACATATTTATAGTTTTATTAAGATTTTGAATTTAAAACAACTAAATTCAACCATTAATATGAATGGTAGATGTCTAGACCTTGTCTTGTCTAATTTGAACTGCAATGTTTCGCGCGATCGCTCGCTTGTATTACCAGACAGTGGATACCATTCAGCATTATTTATTGAAATTAGGTAGTGTAAGAAATTCTACTGATTTACAGCAGATAAAAGCAGATTTACCGAGATTATCCAGCGCAATTGCTACTTGTGATTAGCAATTTTCAGTAACCTGTGACGATGTGTATGAAGAACATTTAGGAAATATAAAAAACTACCAAGTCTGCTATGGATTTGTCTCAATTTCATTATCTCAGACTTGTCATTAAAACTAAAATTAACAAAGCAAATGATGATTATATTCAATCTGTTTTTGTTAATAATAAGCGCAAAGCGAGTAGTCTCCCCAACAACATGAAGTCTGGTAATAATAAATTTTTGAGTCCCTGATGCTTTTCTGTCACATTTTTGTAAATCTTTAGGTAATGCTGATTTTTCGTGTGCTAGATATAACACTAGTAGAGTAAGTATATCTAATATACATGTATCTGAAGTTTCTGAGACTGATATTAATAATAAAACCCTCATTTTCTACAGACGATGACAAAATCTTTCTTTTATGCTAAAAAATTGTGCATCTGTTTTTATTTATCCTCTTCAGATCTTCTTCAACTTAATATTAAAAAAATTAATATATCCGAAAGTGTCGTAGGTGGGTAAAATATGTCCTATTTTTATATCGGAAGACAGAAAGTGTATTGAAAACTACAGACTAGTTACAATTCTTTCTTGCAAATCAAAAGTTTTTGAATCGGTTTTATATAGCGTTGTTAATGGCGTACAACACCTGATATCGAAAGATCAGCATGGCTTTGTCAAAGGTAGATCCACTGCGACTAACTTAATGTGCATTTTTCATTTTATTTTTAGAGCTTTAGATGCTAATTCTTAGGTAGATGTTTTATATTCAGACATTCATTCATCAATTAGACATTTGAAAAGCGTTTGATTGCATTGACCATCATATACTACAAGGCAAGCTCAGTCACTATTATGAGTTCAGACATGCTCTTCTTTTATTATTAAATTCTTATTTACATAACCGCCGTTGCTATCTCAATATTATGGGCTATCATTTGTCTACGCTAACCGTCAACTCTGGTGTTCCACAGAGACCTAATTTAGAATCTTTGCTTTTCTTACCTTTTATAAATGACGTTGTTTGTTAAAGTGTTTGACTTAAGAGACTTGCTGTTTGCTGACAATTTAAAATTATTTTTATCAGTAAACACTGTAGCTGATGGGAAACGTTTGTAGAAGAATATAGACTTAATGTACAAGTGGTGTACAAAAAATAGTTTGAATTTATTTCAATTTTTCAATATTTCACTTTATTGTCTTCTAAACTTACAATAAATTTTGTAGACAAACCATAAAAAAAACTATAAACCGGAAACATAATTTTACGAACATGTATAAACATAGAGTCAAAAACAAAATACAAAACAAAAATAAATATATATACATGTGTAAACATACTTTATATATATAAAAATTTTACTTAGTCATAAATCACAATTTCATTATCAATTTAATAATAAATAAAAAGAATATATACATAAAAATAAAAAATACCGCAAGTTTGTGCAATGCCCAGATCTGCCTACATCAATCTTTGTCATTTTAGATAAAAGTCAGATACAGAATAAAACGGTTTGTCAAGTAGATACATTTTAACTGATTTCCGAAACATGGAATATGATGGTCGTGATTTCAGCTGAGAGGGAAGATGATTATATAACTTATTTGCATTATAAATAACTAGCTGGCCCGGCGAACTTTGTTCCGCCTAAGTTTTGTTATTTTATTTTTTATTTTTATTTTTTTTGTCATTTGTTTTGTTATTATATGTCAGATGCGTTTACGTTTTATATTGTATGTCACGTCACACGGAATGGGATAAAAAATATTCTTTGTTAGGCTACTGGTTCTAAACAACCACTCCACCAATTTTCAGCCAAATCGGTCATAAATAGATATAGATTTTTAAAATAAACGACCCGAAAAACTATAAAAATGATACCCAAATTAATTATTCACATTTATTACCTTTATCACATTCATTTTACAACCCTCTTTAACTTAAATATCATTTTCAAAATCAACGACCTGAAATTCCTCGAAAATACCCATATCGTTTTCTTACATTTTTATCCCTAGAACACTCTCTTTTCATCCCCCTAAGGGTAATTTTTTAGAAAACAGGAAACAGATACCTATTTTATTTTTTTTTTGAGAACTTAGGCAATTTATGGGAAAAATTATGAAAACGACATCAATCTTTAGACATTTTGCCCTCTTTCCGCCCTATCAAGGAATGATAATATTTTACTTCTAAAATTTCGGATTTAAACATAGATATTATTTTTAAAATAAACAATCCAAAATTTTTGAAAATCATACTAATATTGGTACTTGTCATTTTTTGTTCCTATCCCACCTCTTTTTATCTCTTTGTTAATAAAAAGTATTCTATTCTTTTCATTCAAATCCAGTCATCATAATTTTCCATACAAACTTTCACCCAAAGTTGTTATATGGGAAGTTGTCTCATGGAAGACGATTAAAGACGGCCACTGACAATCTAAGATCCAACGCCGCAGTCGTACTACGGCGTTGGATCGTCATTCGTCAGTGGCCGGCTTTACATGTAAACGCACGGTCCGACTTTGGTTGGTGGTGGGGGAGTGGATCGATTTATTTGGAACGGTAATTTGCCGAGCCTCACCGAACGTTTCCGACATTGCAATTCTAATTTTAATTTAACCCTTCTTTTAGAGGGTGGTTTCTGGAATAAAAAGTATCCTATAGCATTCTCCTGGCTCTAAACTACCACCTCACCAATTTTCAACCATATCGGTAAAGCCGTTCTTGAGTTATAAGTGGAGTAACTAACAGACTTTCTTTTATATTTATATAGATTGAGTTTTTGATCAATTCTGAGTGAGGCAAAGGCAAATAGACATCAGAATTCAAATTTTTTTTTCTAGTAGCGTAATTATGGTGAGACGGCTTAGGAAGTGCATTAATATGTTTACGCACAAGACACACAGCTTCTAGAATAAATAATGCCATAAGAGTTAAGCTTTTATGTTTAATAAAATAATGTCGGCAATGCGTTCTATTTCTAAGTCCAAAGGTATACCGTAACGCTCTTTTTTCTAGTTTGAAGATTGTTTGAAATTGGGATGACCATAATCCATAATTGGGTAAACCATATCGAAGATGTGCAAAGTATGTTTTTCTAGATATTATAGAATCAAGTTCTTTAGAAACTGATCTTAAGGCGTAACAGGAAGCAGATAATTGGCTCATCAACGTATCAATATGAGAAGCCCAGTTCAGCGAACTATCAATACGTAAACCCAAAAATTTAACCGATGGCATCGCTTTAATTTCACTATTTCAGTGTTGTGTAACAATATTGGTTCTAGATTACCTTTAAAAGAAAGCGAAACTGTTTTTTCGTATTAAAACTGAGGAGGTTAGAGTCGCACCATGTTATTATTAAAGCAAGGTCAGCAGCAATAACCTGATAAAGAGATCTAATATCTGAGTGACTCCAAGTAATGGTTGTGTCGTCAGCAAACAAATAAAGCTTACCATTGATATTCAAGTTTGTAATATCATTAATAAAAACTAGAAAAAGCACGGGACCAAGAACCGAGCCTTGAGGAACGCCAAACTCTATTTTGTCATAGTTGGAAACAGTATCATTTACTTTTACTGCTTGATGTCTGCAGGATAAAAAAGATTGAACCCAATTTAAGGCAATATCACGTATACCATAAAATTCTATTTTTTTGAGTAAAATGCTATGGCTAACGCAGTCAAAAGCTTTTGCAAAGTCGCAAAAGACTGTAGCCGTACATAAGTTGTCGTTCATCGCTGTATAAATCTGGCTTAACATCGAAAAAATGGCATCATTTGTGTTTCTGTTTGCTAAAAAACCAAACTGTCGAGGAGATAACACACCAAAATCTGAAAAATACGTCATTAAACGATACTTTGGTAATTTCTCTATAATTTTTGACAACACGGCCAGGAGAGCAATAGGTCTATAGTTAACAACATTATTTTTGTCGCCACCTTTGTGTATAGGAATGACTATTGCTGTTTTTAGACAATGTGGAAAAATACCTTGCGCGAACGAGTTGTTAATAAGGGAAATGAGAGTTTCCACTGCCTTGTCAGAAAGGTTTAAAAATAGTTTTATTGATAATCCGTCAGTAGTGACCGGTCAACTTCTTCTAATTGATTTTATAGCTCGATGCAGTTCTGTTGTGTTAACAGGCCTAAGAAAAAAACTACCAAATATTTTTCTAAAGGAACCGCAATAAACAACAATTTAAACATCAACAAACGCTAGGTGGTATCTTATTTTCGCAAGAGACAGCCTGTGGTAATGAATTATCATGTTAATAATATTGTGCTGCAAAGGTGCACTCTGTTTAAATATTTAGAAATCACTAATTTGCATATTGTAAATATTGTTTCATCTTCTAGGAGGATAATAAGGTTTATTCTTGCAGCAATTTTTGGCTTAAAGACTTTATATTTTACGTTGGTTCGGTCCCAGCTCGAATACTGTTCGGTCATTTGCTCAACCCAGTATCTAACGTATATTGACGTTCCTGAATCAGTTGAAAAAAATTTTCTCAAATTCTTGTGGCTACGCGAGTTTTACGAATATCTTTTAAAAAGTGTACAGTACTAGCGAATATATTTCGAACATTAAATTTAGTGTTACTAGAGAAATAAAATGTAGTCTAGGCTTTATTGTCATTTTTTTGCATATTACAATTATTTTCACAATGTTTCAAAGTAGCGTCACATTGACAGAATTTAAAGATGCTATCAGTATCTAAATTTAACAAATTTCGCATAATAGCTCTCAAGCAGACTGGAAGATATTGCAGGCAGATTCAAGAAATGTTAGGTATATGGAGACAACTCAAAAGATAGAACGACAGGCGGGGTGCAGAAAACCTCAGATTCCGACTTTTGAACAAAATGCTTTAGTTGATGAGATACGGAATTACCCTTTCAGCAATGCCGTTAACGCAAAAACAATTAGTAATTCCCTGGTATAATTTAGACAGCGTGAGAGCGTGTAAGATCTAGTGATTTAAAAAATTTTGTTGCTGCAAAAAAAATTTGTTTAACATCTCATTATAAAGAAGTGCAAGTGGCATTTGCTCTAGAACATTTGGGTCGGGACGATAATTGCTAGAAAAGTGTTGTTTTTCTGATGAAAAAGTTCTTCAATCTTCTCGCAATTGCCATGTTAGGGTGTATACGTAGACCCAGAAATATCCTATATCATAAAAGATATATAGAAACTACAGAACAAAGCGGTAGATTGTCAATTAATGTGTGAGCCTGGATTTTTGCTGTTAGTCTTGGTGTAATAGTACACGTAGAAATCGTTTAAACAAGCGACGTTTATGTTAGAATCCTAGACCAGATCATGATTCTGTCGGTAATAAAATTGTATAATGACAATTTCATATTCTAACAGGACAATTGTTTGACACCGCACGAAAAACTGTAGAGTGGGTTCAGGCTCAAAACATAAATGATCTAGATTGGCCTAGTCAAAGTCCAGATATAAATTCTATCAAAAATATGTGGGGACTGTTGCAAAAGAACTTACAAAACAGAAGGGTAATTTTTCATAATAGAGAAGAGCTGTTGTAATTACGGATAAATGGCATAGAATATCTCAAGACTATTTTCGATATTTGTGTCTATCAATGCCTAGAAGATGCCTATAACATACAATGTATAAAATAGTAGTAACCAATTTTTAATAAGTGTAAACTTTTCAACTTAATATGCGATATTTTTTTGATGTTTTTCAATACTATTACAAACGTTGTGAATAGTAACATGTATAAATTAAACATCAGACGACATGAACTTCTTAATCCTCAATAAGACATCTGAAGTAAAAGTTGCGCTGCTGACTAGTCTATTGAAGCATTTTAATTTCATAACAGTTGGTTTTTAATTAGGTGAAAACCTGTTAACCAACTTTAATAATAATAATAATAACAAAATTTTCCATCGTAAAAGATAAAGTTAAAAAATCAAAAACATAATTTTTCATATAAATTTTAAAGTTATGTAAAAGATTGTAAATACAAAAACTGTAGATCTTTTATTTACCTACAACTTTGTTATTTATCTTTTATCTAAAGGACCTGTAGTTTGGACGGGAAGTTAAGAAAAACTGTTTTTCACTTTTAAGAGCTCACCCTTTTCCACTCTCCAAAACTTATTTGTAAATAATTTTTTCTGATATTTTTGTTAATTTTTTTTTTCATTTCCAATAGGTTTTATTCTATCATTTTTTCCATTTTTTTTATTTTTTGTGAAGGTTTCAGCACTGGTCTAATAAGGCAAGCCGGATATTGTTATAGTATTTTAAAAACTAAAAATATTTATTATTTAGATACTGCTGTTTCAAAATTTTGTAATATTATTCAAATTCTTATTACAAAAATGGTTAAATATTCCCTGCTTCCGGTGGCCATTGGGGATCTGTTGAATATAAAAATGATAAAAATTTTACCTTTAGTTATTTCTCTGAGTATCTATCCATATCATTAAAACAATCTCAAAATTTTAGATTTGGTTTTAAACATTTTTGCAGACATGTAGAAACAAACATTATTATGTTCACATCATATTGTTCGAATGTTTTTAAATGTAAAATTTGACAATTGAAATAGTATGAAAGCAAATGCGCAGGAGATGGTAATTCAACTTGATTTTTCAAAAAACAAACTTATGATTTCTATTTGACTTAAAGCACAATTTGAAGTTTTTGTTTTTAGTGGTCATGAAATTTAATTTAAAAACTATTGCGTTTTTTTTTTTTAAATTACTACAGTGTCCAATTTTGTTTATGACATGCTGCATTGTGCATAGTTTTGAGCTTTTGTATGAATTATTATTAGTTCTTTCAATGCAAAATAGTTTATTGTGATTTATTACAAAATTTTCATATAAGTTTTAAAGTTATGTAAAAAAGTGTAAACACAAAAAATGTAGATCTTTTATTTACCTACAACTTTGCTATCTAACTTTTATTTATAGCACTTGTAATTTTGCCGGAAATTAAAGAGAAAATTGTTTTTTACTTTTAAAAGCTCACTCTCATCCACTCCCCGACCTCAAATCGCCCGTAAGTAATTTTTTCTGTTATTTTTGTTAAATTTTCTTTATTCTATTATTTTTTTCACTTTTTGGCATTTGTGAAGGTTCTAGCACTGGTCTAATAATGACAGGCCGGATATTGTTATAGTATTTTAAAAAACTAAAACTGTTTATTATTTACATACTGCTGTTTCAAAATTTTGTGATATTATTCAAACTTTTATTACAAAAATGGCTAAATATTCTCTGCTTCCAATGGCCATTGAGAATCTGTAGAATATAAAAATCATAAAATATTTACCTTGTGTTATTTCTTTGAGTGTTGTATCCGTATCATTGAAACAATCTCAAAATTTTAGATTTGCTTTTAAAATTTTTTGCAGACATGCAGAAAGCAGCATTATTATGTTCACATCATATTGTTCAAATGTTTTCAAATGTAAAATTTGTCAATTCAAGTAATATTAAAGCAAATGCGTGAGGAGATGGTAATTTAACTTGATTTTTCAAAAAACAAACTTATGATTTCTATTTGACTTAAAACACAATTTGATGTTTTTGTTTTTATTGGTCCTGAAATTGAATTTGTGTTTTTTGTCTTTTATGACAGAAAATCTAATTTTTTTATTGAGGTTGAATTGTTATGACATGCTGCATTGTGCGTAATTTTGAGCTTTTATTAGTTCTTTCAATGCAAAATAGTTTATTGTGATTTATTATTATTCTCAGACCTGTTAAATGAAGCTCCAATGTAATGAATGTATAAAAGTCTAAGATTTGCATAAATATTGTGACTCTTATTTCTAATAATGACCATATTTATTACTTTTTATCTACCATTGCTAACGAATTACTAAACCCAAAAGCGTAAACGGTAAAGCTGTTTGTATCTTCTGTGGCCCATTGTTACACATCGTTTAACTTTTGTACAATGAGGCTCAGAATAAAAGCTTTACAGGAGTAAGAGTACCTTAATTTTAATTTTGTGTTGTACTTTTTGAGATACGGCATCAATTTTTTTTCTTTTTATACCTTCATCAACTATTATTTAGTTAACTGCTTTTTATAAGAAACAACTGAATTTTCGGTACTTTGAAGAATAAAAAAACACAAATAATAATTAATTGTTAAATAGTTTTCTAATTAGCACCTACATGGATATATCAGCAATAGCTAGTCACAATGGCCTACGCAAATCATCAAATACTAAAAACGACCCTGCCCTATCCTTACCACGACATACATTATATTAATCAAACAGGTGAACAAGTGATGTAAGATAGGTGCGCAAAGAATGGCGAATGGTATGTGGGCTGCGGGTATCCCTGGAGGCGGGAATAAACCTAGGTTTCACCAACTTTCCTCGTTATTCTTCGGGTATAGTAGTTTCATATAATGGAAATGGGAAAGGTACCACCGAAGAGTATCATTCGACCATGGTCAGCAAAGCAGGTGAACGGATGAAGGAGCGGAGAGAGACTTTAGTTTAGTTTCGGTTCGTATGTAGTGTTGGTATCAACATGACAGTAGCGGCTAGTGAGTAAGCCATATTTTTTCACACAGGTTCGTCTAAAGTCGTATTGTTTTTTACGGGCGTTGAAGTCTCCGGTGAAACAGAGTGGAAATTTGCAGGAAACATACCGCAGTTGCGCGATTATTCGTTTCGTTGATGATTTCGGTGTGTTAGAACGTTAAAGAATGTTGCAAAATTACAAAGCAATGTACAGACCTAATTTTTACGAAAGCACTTGTTTAAGGTGCAATGATACTGTGTATCAAGTGGACCGCGTTGGCCCTTTGAAAGATTTTACATTTTTTCATAGTGGTTGCTTCAAGTGCGCGATTTGTGGTACTAAATTAACATTAAGAACTTATTACAATAACCAACATAGACAGGAGGATAAGGAGGTGTATTGTAATAGCCACGTGCCCAAAATTGGACCGGGACATCTAGATGGGTCTTCGGTAGGCATTAGATCGGCTTTAAATGTACCTAAATCTGCGAATTTTGTCAATGAACAGATTAGAGGACCTGGACGAGCTCCTTATGATCCGGAGAGTAAGTGTTTACCAATATTAATTCAAGGACTTTAAAATTAGCGTATGACTGACTCTCTTGTTTATGTGTGGATGTGCATAATTATTTTTTTTATATGCATTGACCATATTTAGACAGAGGAAAAAAGCTATTTTATTTTTGTCTTTCATATCACCACAAAAATTTGTTCAAGAGAACACAATGCAGCCTTATAAGGAAATGTAGAGCGTGTATTCCACCAAGAAATACCTTTCCTTCTCACTTATTTTAACTTAGTGAATATTTATGTAATAATAATACATTTTTTTAATTCATATTTATAATTTCCCACTTACAAAATCTTTTTCAGTATTTCCTGTTTTTTCTTATTATTATTTAAAGAATGATAGAAGAGAACATTTTCTCACATGCTTCTTATTTCTAAATCAAAAATGCAGTTTTTGTATTTCAGTCAATCATAATTTACAGTTATGCTGTGACCTAGTATTTAGACAATAATTTTTATGTTTTATTGTTTCGCAAAATAATTTTATTTTTAATTCTTATGTTATTAACTATAATAAAGTAGAAATATTTAAGTAATAAAAATCAAATGTTTTTGTTACTAATTTTTTAAACAATCTTTAAAGAGTTGTCTACAGAGTAGAAACATTATTTATTATAATATATGTTATTAAAAAGTTGTAAGGAATATTATAATTGTTAAAATTCTTTAAAATTTAGAAAAAACCCGATTTAATATAATATACGAATTGTTGGTGCAAGACATATACGGCTTTTGTATGTTCCGGCTGTAAAACCGACCAATTTGTTTTGCTTATATCAACCACATTACTCATCACAATTTGTTGACTGACAGCTCGTTCAATTGGTGTGATCCACAAAGTCAGATTCAAAATTTCACTTCATCGGTTGTTCTTAAAATCTTCAAAAATAAGTTAAAATTTTTATTATTAACTTAAATTAAAACTATGTATATAAATAATACCCATTATTTCAAAAATTAAAATAAATTAAAAATAATTGTCTATTATGTAAAGCTGGCTCAAAATAAATATTTTGTTTCTTAATAGAATAAATAAACAATGCTTCAATACTTATCTGTTAATATATTATATATAGACACACATTTAAAAAAATATCTAACAATTTACTCGTATTTTAATAAGCAAATGACTAAAATCGTAACAGTACATTGGGTACCTGGCACCGATATTTACCCAGTGCAACAGCACGCAGTTAAATACTGTTCATTTATATGCAATGTTACCATGTTTGTTTAGATACCTAATTAAATGGTGCTAAAAAAAATCACCAGAGGGAAGAAAAATACCGATTGAGCTTACTATATATAATTGATTTAAAAAACCAGCCTCTTTCTGTTAACACTGTATATTTTAGCATTTTTTTACTTTAACGCTGTGTATATTTGTGCGAAATTATTGAAATTAAATTCAAAATTATCAACTACACACCAATTGTGCTCATTGTTAGGAGTTTATCATCACTAATATTCTATAATAAACTTAATTTCACCGGCGTAATAAGTGATGTTAAGCAAATTAAAAAAATATATTTATAAATTATTTTGAAAATTGACAAAAATATCACTAATCTGAATGTAGGTAATTAAAATCAAAAATACTCGGCTTTCAAATAAAAAAACTAGATTAAAATTGGTTGAGCCGTTTGGTAGCTGCAAGGCGACAGATAGATATATACAGATTCACACCACAAATTTATAAGGTATTTTATTATGTAAGGGGCTTTAAAACGGTATTATGTAATATGTATACATAATTTTTAATAATTATGTTTTGCTTTGTGCAAACAAAGAAAATTTTTTAGACGCTAAATAGTATATTAAAGAGCACGTGCGCTGATACTTCTTATAAAACGTGTTCTTTAAGCTATTTTTTTAAATTTGCTTTTTTTTAAATTTTAGATAAATAAAATTTTTATGTTCTGGATTTTTTTTTTGGCGATCTGCTTGTGTGAGGTTATGTAGCGGTCACCATTTTTTTACACTGACACTATTTTGGCAGCAAATTTCTGAAAATTCTTTTCAACGATATAGCAGTAATGATCCGTAAGTAAAAAGAATTAAAAATCAATGATAATGACATTGACATTTGACGTAATTATTTTTTGACAGTTATGCTATACCAACCTTTTATAAGAGCACTAGTGTTTTTATAGATATCTATAAAAGCCTCCAAATTGAAAATTTTAATAAACTTGTTAAAGGCTTAAATTAAAAAAAGACTTTATCTAAACTTGAAGATTCTTTATTTTAAGTTTAGAAACTCAACCTCGTTTTTGCATTACCTAGAAATGTTTTCTAGGAGCATACCTACCGTATTAGTTAATTCTAAAAATAAATATAAAAATGCAACAGTTTCTACACCTTGTTTTTATTTATTGATAATTTAGTAATTTAAATTAAACCACATTTTTCAGCCCCTTTAATTAAATATATCATTCGCTGTTCATAAGGTGCGCAATTACTTAAATTTCTTGAAAAAGCGCTCCACATATTTGTTTCATTTTCAAAATTTTTTGCAAGATCTGGAAGATCTTCCAAATTAGAATAGGCAAATTTGTGAATCATAGATGCAACAATTAATCCACTTCTGCCATACGTGTTCCATGCTTTAAAAAACTCCTCTAAAGAACATATTTCTGAACTGCTGCCAAGTTGTGTCAAATAAGCACAAAAAGATTTATAATACAATTTTAGGATATCTTCTAAATCATTAACGTCTTTTTCGGAAATGCAACAGAAAAGAAACGGTGATATGTCAAAAATTGGAGAGGAAACTCTTGCGAGTTGCCAATCTATTATCATACTATTTGTGACTTCATTATTCTAAAAAATTAAAAACAAATTTAAGAAAAACTTTTAAAATACTTACTTCATCATATTGATGTAAAAAGTTGTTATTCCAGCTGTCGCCGTGAAGAATTACATTTATTCCATCTAAACATTTAGAGGCTCTTTGTTTGAAGAATAAAGGTACTTCTTCTATAATGTTTTTCCATTTTAATGCCGTTCTTTCATCAAGCTTATTTTTTATTAAATTGTAAACATTCTGAGTAGTATTAATGAATGGTTGCACAAATTGATTGCTCACTAATTCAGCGTACGGATTAAACAAATTGTCCACAAGTTTGTGGAACTTTGCAGATTCTTGATGTTTCATTGCAACTGAAATTGCGTGCAATTTAGCATAGCTTTCTATAATCCTATCTATATGCTTTCGAGTTAAAGGTTTTTTCTGGTCCCACATCACATAACCATTACTTTTTAGATTTTGCAAAACTATAATTTCATTATTATGGTCAGAATAAGTTCCATAACATCTTGGAATGTTGATAAACGGTTGTTCAACTTTTCTCTTTTCTTGAAATTTTACAAAATTTGGAAAAACAACATTATAGAAAAAGATCTCATTGAAAAAGACTTTTTTTATTGGTGTTCGGTTTCTAAGGCTTTTGCAGCGTTGTGAACATTTTATGACAAGATCATAAGCTTTTATTACTTCATTCTCAGCATTAGTCGCTGTCGCTAAAACAAAAAACACATCACCCAGAAATCCAGCTCCTTTCTCTGCTTTTCCCAATATTTCAACCGAAAAGTGATGAAAATGCTCTTTTTCAAAAATGTGATTTAACCATTTATGGATTTCGAGTTGGTTTGGAATAGCACTCATTATATATTTGAAAAAAAAATGGTATTATATTGTTGTAATGGGTTAATTTACTAGAAGACTTAAAAATTGAATGCATTTTTTACTATATAAGATTTTAATAAAAATATTTTAATTCAAACTAAATCAAACATTGCCTAAGAGAATAAATACCTTTTCATGGTAAAGTAGGTAATGACTACAAATAAAACAATAGTTCTAGAGATTAAAATACTTAGAACTAATATTGTATTACTCCCATGTAATTAGAAATGTCAATAAAGATTTCTTAAGAAATTATTAACATTTCATAATTATTTTTAAAGATATCTTACATGGTTTGGAGCACTTTTTCATAATATTAAACAATGTTTATAATCTTAAGTCTTAGAAATCCATACCTTGCTAATCTGGAATAATTAAAATAAGAACCATTTTGAATACTGCAAAGTATTTACACAAAAACCAACTATTTATGTTTTAAAAAGTAAAATCAAGTTTGTTTTAAAATTTAAACAAAAGATTATTAAACATCTAAATTGTTTAAAACTTGATAACTGTTATGTCTGTAGGTAGAAAATCATCATCTTCAGAATTATCTATCAATAACAATTATCTATCAGTAACAATGCCTTCTCACCCTATTGGCGCCGTCAGTACGAACACGTTTTGTAAAATATCCAAAAAAATGACAACAACTAAATTTATTAAGTGTAGAAACTGTTATGCGACGTTGACGAAGGGGTGACGATACACGACGATGGTAAAATGACTTGCTGCTGGGAAAATAAAAAGAGCCCGAGGGAGATTTCTGGGACGCCGCGAACGACACATCGGCAAACAAATCCGTGAATGTCTGTTTATTTCATTAATCATTACATTTTGAAACAAAAAGTCAACCTAATTAGCAAATTGCAAGATAAAATTAAAGTGCTTTACAAACATATTCAGTTATTACAAAATATCAATGAAATCTGAACCCGAAGAGAAGAAAAAATTAGTGAGATAACAGTACCAGATTTGAAGAAAAGCCTAAATAAACAAGAAGACCTAAGTTTGATACAAGATAATGAAAAATTAGTAGAAAGTAAAAATAGAAAGTTGCCCAAAGCAAAAAAAACAAGGCAAACAGTTTTTGGTACTAATGAAAATGGCAACCATTCACCAGGTTGTACAAAAGCTGGCCAAAGCTAAAGCATATCCATGTATACAGATTACATCCTCTATACATGAAGATATAGAACAAATTTTGAAGCAAGAGGTTCCAGAGGCATCAGGAAAATGTGAACTACTCAAGTCGAGATATCCTGAGATATATACTTTTTTTAAAGTATGGCCTTGATGTGTCCGAAATTATGGCCGCTTTTGAGGGTTTTTTCTGTCCAAAAGCTCATACAACAGAATCAAGTAAAATAAACATATTATTTCTCAATATCCAGTCTGTCCGGCGCACAATTAACGAACTAGAGTCTTTCCTAAAAGAACAACAAAGAATGTTTTTAGTATGCTTAGCCTAACCCTGGTTAACTCCCATAGAAGTAGAGGTGTTGGTGATTGAAGACTATAGAGTGAGATCTGTAGATTCTACAGATCCAAACAAGGTTACGGTGGGCCTGTAATTCTCTCACATCTGTAGATTTAAGTTTACACAACTTAACAAAGTTGTCAATTGAAAAAGTCTGTGAAGTTCTAGCCATTCACTTACCATGTCCAAATCTAATTATAGTAAATATGTATCGCTCTCCATCGGGTAACTTCGAGAAGTTTTTATCTATACTGATTGAAGTCTGGCGCATTTTAATATGTAAAAATGCAACCTTATTAATTGGTGGTGACTTTTATGTAATATTTAATTACAATGGCGACAAGAGTTCACGCTTATGTGATTTATTAAGAAGTTACGAGCTGCACAAGATAGTAAACTGTCCCACAAAAGACGAAAATTGTATAGACAATGTTTTATAAATCGAGTGATTGCTATTTAACCCATCATATTCAGACTGGTCTATTTGACCATTTAGATATTAATTTATTAGTTCAGACAACTGAGTCAACCAAAACGAAGTTATATTGCAATGAACAATTAACCGTAAGACTCACCACGTTTAGAGGTAAAGCAACACTATTTATCCTAATAGCGAATGAAAATTACTCTCTTCTTGATTTTAAAAACCACAATATAAACGAAAATTTTAAAGATTTTTCAAAAATTAATACAACCAACGTTAGACACGCTTTTCCACAGCGTATTGTCAAAAATAACTAATCTCAAGTAAAATGGTTCAATGAAAGGTTAAAGCAGTTAAAATAGAATTGGCTATTTTTAGATGTTTTCTACAAAAACATTAAAACGGAAGAGGCCAGGAACGCCAGAAACAAACTGTTGTCAAAAGTAACTATATTAATAATTCTACAAAGAAGTCAAAAGCTATGCGAGTGTTATAAACACATGAAGAAATACTACCATGCATTGTAATATTTTCAACAATCACTTTACTACCGAAACCTAGTAGAGCTAAGGATGATTCAAATGGTCTCTACATAGATATTTTGAAATGCTTAGAATAGAACTTATACTGAGCCCATTGAACAAATTAATAAATTCGAAGTTTACCTGATAGTATCTTTCCTGTATGCATAAAAGCGGCAGTTGTCACCCCTGTCCACAAAAAAGATAACAAAAGTATTGGAGAAAGTAATGGCAATTCAATTGACAGCATTTGTTGGAAAAAATAAGAATTTTTCGGAAAATCAGTATGGTTTCAAGAAGAATAAATCTACATCAGATGCTTTGATTGATAAGGTTTCAAATGTTTCAATAGTTATTTTTGCCCTCATCGCTCAAACATCAGTAGTTTCCGTTCGTTCCCAATGCATGTAAAGACAATTTTTCCACACTGCGGTGTTTTTTCCTTTGCAAGCGAAACTAGGGGAAGTGACTTAGTCAGGTTTGTATTGAAATCCAGAGACGTCACGTCAAACTGTCAATTGTCACACAACCATTCTACAAAATGGCTGTTTCTGATCACATACGTTAATAATCAACACAAACGATTTATTGCCAAATAAGTAAGAAAACGATTGAAAATAGTAAGTAATTGATTAATAACACAACGTTCCAAAAAGTTTATAAAATTTCGAAATATCTACGTTATTCTTTACCATTAAGCATAGAGTATACAGACCAAAGGGATTTCTTGCTTTGATGTTGTTGAAAATATGCCAATAAGCAATTCTCGGTGAAATTTTTGATTTTTCTTTTTTTGCACCAATCTAAAAATTTGTTGTATGGTTAAAAGCCGCTCGTACCTCAAGCGGCTTTTCTCAGGAAGCAAATTTGATACTGCTCTATTTGCAGATTCTCTAATTTCAGGTGGAGTTAAAATTTCTCTATCGGAGTCGCTCATATTTACAAATTTGAAACGAAAATTCGCAGAAGAAAATGGCGGAATAAATTTTTAAAACGATGCTTTTTTATTTCAATAAAACCATAGCAACAAAACAATAAAACTATTTCAAATTAAAAAAATTAGATAATTGGCGTGGGCAACGCTACCAACCAAAAAACAAGTAAAAAACTAAATCATTTATTATCAAAAAATTAGTTTTTTATTATTAAAAAATTAGTCATTCGTTGCAAAAAAAATTGTACCTAACTTTTTCGGAAAGAAATTTTCCCCATTCACAATAGATGCAGCACGACCAAAGGGAGTGCTGCAAACAAATTGCTCATGTGGGAAACTTCACTTTCCGAATTCGTTAGGTAAATAACTATTGCAAGGGCTCGTAGTTTGCAAAATGATTGTTTGCGGCCTTGTGATTTAAATAACTATTGAACGGAATGAGTACGTAATGGCAGTATGTCGATTTATCAAAGGCATTTGACTGTGTGTATCACACGATTTTTTTACGTAAATGGCTGATTTACAACCAAAAAGTTGTAGGCTTATAGCATAATTTTCTTAAAAATAGCAATCAAAATGTTTTAATCAAACATATATCTTTTCGTCAACTCTTCCTCCAGAACACGGAGCTCCACAAGACTCCATGCAAGGTCCGCTCTTATTTTTGATATTTTTAACAATTTTTCAACGTATTTAAATAATTTTACCGGTGAAGCTACCATATTTGCTGATGATAACACATCAATTAACTCAAATGCAGATATTGACGTATCAATAGATTGAAATGTAGCTACACAGACAAAAGCCTTTGACTGGTTTTAAAATAACTTACATGTAGTCAACAAAGACAAATGTCAATACATAGTATTTTCAATAAAGACGATTTCAAAAGATCGTTAGCAACAGCTAACCATGTGAGATTCTTGGTTTTGAGAATTTTTGGCTAAGATAGAACGATATGGCATTAGAAGATATTAAATATGTTAAAATCATATTTAGAGGGCAGAACACAAAGAGTTATCTTGAGAAGTAAGGATAAATCTTTCTTGTCCAATGCTGGAATAACTAAATCTGGTGTGCCTCAAGGTAGTTTACTGGGCTCGCTCCTTTTTCTTATATATTATGTTAACGGTCTAGATCTAAAACAATCTCACTTATTGTTATATGCTGATGACACCTCTGCGGCTGCTAGTGCCAAAAAACCTAAATCTATAAATTTGATTCTGCATAACCAAATAGGTAAACTAATAATCAAAATAAAATTTTTACTTGACCTCTTTTTGTTCAAAAAAATAAGAATTGTACAGCAGGATTACAAACAATCACTATGCTATCCGAAACACTTTTAAATGTAATACTCCTAGCCACAGAGTGTCTAAGGTATGTATTTAATAAATTGGCCAACAATATAAAAGTTGAACGTAATTATAAAATTGAAAAAAGTTAAGGTGTTTTTGGTTGATAACTCTTTCTGTAAATGTTTATTATTCTTGTACATATCGCATTTAGTGGAAACTTATTTAAATATTATTTGTATTGTTTTTCGACAATGTTTTTATTTTTCGAAAATTAATTCGAAATCGTTTCGACATATGTAATGCGAAAAGGAAATAAACTAAACTAAACTAATGATACAATAAGCAGTATATACGTATGAAAATAGGTTAAACAATTCGAAAATTACAAAAAATACGAAAACTAACCAAATAAATGAAAAAGAAAAAAACACGGCGCAGTGGACTAAAAAGCTAATACCTCGAGTGGTTATACTGTATTAACACGAATACAACGAAAGTCACTTTTTTTTGTTTGCGATAGATCAGCAAAAATTGGAAAAAACACGTTTAACCAAATAGAAAACCGACTAACACCAAAAAACCTAGCAAACAAGATAAAGGAGCTTACAAAATCGAATCGTATTTACCACATGATCAAATGAAAGAGAAATGCAACAGAAAAGAAGTTTAAACATTTTTAGAATGAAAAAATAATAGCAAAAAAACATGACAGCTGTAAAAGTACGTGAAAACAGTGCCGATTGCTCTCAACGTGTCGAAAAGGAGGTTTAGGGGGGAGGCTAGTGGTTGCACCAACTTTTTGCTAGAATGTTTTCCAGCAGCGTGTATGATGGTCTTTTGAACATTCCTTCATTCTGATAATAATAACAACAATGATAAATCTCTGTTAAAATAATATCCATTTTCAAGAATACTTGAAAAATTACAGCGACTATTTCCCGCACGAAATTTAAATCAATCAAATAGCTTCAGTTTTGAAAAATCATCCAATCAGTGTCGAATTGCTCGATAATTTGCACTAGTGAAATTACCGATAATTTGCACACGTGCATTTTTTGATATAAATATTTATAAATTCATTTATTGTAATCATTAATTATTGTAAAGTTATAATAGTTTACAATTAGATTTTTTTCATTTTCTTTTGGCGTCTGTCCTACTAAGTTTCTTTCTGTTCATTTTTCTCAGATGATCAACTAAACTAACATAATAATAGCTAAGATGCGATGCAGGAATGTCCAGTAATTTTAGATAGTTGGTCTTCTCCCACACCAGCCCTAGCTGAACAAGAAACCGCAGTGGAACGATTGGAGTGATTGGTCAATTCAATTTTCTTTGTATCCAAGTCGATTTGTTGAACTGCAGACTTAGTTTATTTAGAAATATCGTTCCTTCCGATAGGAGAATTTTTAAAAATCCAACAGAGTGTGCATTATCTGTCGGTAAATGAATTGTATTAATAGCAAATTGTTGAAAAAATTAATATTATACATAGCTGACATGATCAAAACAATTATTATGTAAACAAGGGTAGTTTTATGAGACATTCTGAATAAAGATATTAATCTAACCTTTGCGTAGAAATAAAAAAAAAATGTTTGTTTTGATTCTTCAATTGATAGTATAGCCAAACAGTTAAAATATATCTTTAAAGATTAAAATACATATATCTCTACAAACTTCTTCTGTCAGGTCAGGTCAGCTACATCATTTGCAAATAAAAAGCATCACAATAATAATTGTGCTTAATCATCTATCAAGATTTGTTCAAGTATCTATATGAGTTGCAATAATCTTATCATTTTGGTATAAAATTGCGATTCTGTGTTAGTTTTACGTAACATAGTGATATATTCTAAACAAAAATCATGAGTGTAAGCACAACAGAAGCTGAACTTGAATCTTGGCTAAAAATTCTTCTTGAAAAAGAGAATTTACTCGATTTTTCAATGCAAGTGCTCGGAAGCACAGAAAAAGGCGATGGATATGTTGGTGATGTGTTTTTTGTTTCGGTGACAGCGACCAGTTGTGAAAATAAAATAAAAACGTACGACCTTGTTCTAAAATGTGCTAAACGAAGTGAAAGCCTCAGAGAAAAAACTCCAGTTAAGGAAGCATTCTTGAATGAAATTTATTTTTACAACGTGATTTATCCTTCTTTTGCTAAATTCCAAGAGGAGAGGCAAATTGAGCGACCTTTTAACAATGTTCCCAAGTGCTATGCGACCTATTGTACGGATAACATAGAAGTTTTGGCGCTGCAAAATTTAAAAACTGAAGGCTATATCTTATGGGACAGAAAAAAACCTTTAACGCGAAAGCATATTAATTTAGTGATCGAAAATTATGCAAAATTTCATGCTGTTTCACTTGCGATGAAAGACCAGGAGCCTGACACATTTCAACAAGTTGTAGATGGGTTGCTGAATAATCTATATTCGCAATTTTTAGATATAGGATTTAAGGAATCATTTTCTAAGGCCGTTGAAGATCTTTACCAACTGATCAAAAATGACCTAAATGTAGATGTAGCCAAAAAACTAGAAAAATTTTTAAAGGAAATTATTCCCTTTTTTGATGTTATCATATCAAGTGATTTAGATGGTGTAACTGTAATAGTTCATGGAGATAATTGGAATAATAATTTTATGCATAAACATACAGTAGGTAACTTTAAAACAGTACACATTATGTAGTTTTAAGTTCTATTCATTTTTCTAGAATAATGTGGCAACAAATAGTATTCTGATAGATTGGCAAATTGCAAGGATCTCATCTCCTATTCTAGATATAGCATCTTTTTTGTTTGCATGCATTTCTAGTGAAGACATCGATGATTTAGAATCCATTTTAAAATTTTACCATGGAACACTTTGTGATTATCTGCAACTGCTTGGTAGCAGTATAAATTTGTATCCCATTGAAAAGTTTTTGAAGGACTGGAAAAAGTATGCGAAAATTGGCGTAATATTATCATCAATGATTCACAAAGTTAGTTATATTAACAATGAGGAGCTTCCAGATATGACCAAAACTGCTGAGAGTGGAAACGATATTTCATCTGCATTTTTGGTTAATATTGGTGATACGACCGAATATGAAAAAAGAATGATATATTTGATAAATGCAGCGGCTAAATTTGATATTATATAAAATATCAATTTTCCATTTTGTGAAATTGCTGTTGACGCTTTTTTCTGTAATATTTGGCTCATTATTCAATCAGCAATGTAATTTACATACAATAATAAAATGTTTTTCGAATTTGAGTTTTTAATAAACTTATTTAAGTTTACAATTTGAGAATATTTTATAGATATCTATAGAAGCACTAGTGCTTCTAGTGCTTTTTCAGATAATAAATGTTTGTAAAGGTTGGTATTCGACAACTTCAAATGCAATAGATGTCCTAAACCTCAAGGAAAACAAAGGTTCTGTGACCTTCAGTTACGCGTCAGCTGTTTATAATTCGCTTATTACTGTCAGTTTTATCATTGTGCTGTCATGACTGTCAGGTCCGTTGATCTTTTAATGGTTTTTGTCAGATATTAACTTATTTCGGCATAAAAAACAATCCTAGAAGATGGGAAAAAACTGTGAACTCGGAACATATTCTTTTGGGTGGTGTTTTGGTGTGGAGTTTTGGCCCTGTGTGTCTTACAAGGAAGAAATCTGATGACAAGCTATGTTTGCTGCACACAAACCAATATGTACTATTAGGTTTTCTGGTTTATAAGGCAATTTTTTTTTAAATTTTTTTCTCAGAAGAAAAACTGTTGCTGCACTTTTACCCACGTAATTATTGCACTGGGCCACCGAACAATAACATTTTGATTTACTGGTCATTTGAAAAGCTTGAAAAATATTAACATCCGTCCAATAAATATTTTTTAAGACGATGATTTTGCCAAACCAGCACTACAGAGTTAAATGGGAATTTTTTGTATTCCTTAAAAAGCTAGTTCATTATGGTATTAATCGATGACGTTCCCTTTGTGCTTTTGTCTAATAGCATAAGTCATTACGTCAAATGTTAATGTCCTTGTCAAATGATTATCTTTGATTTTTAAAATTATTACTATTATAACTTTGAAAGAATTTACGTTTATAGTTTAAGCCGATAGTATTTTGAAAAGTGGTTTAATGATTTAACTCAGAAAACCAAGTTACTTAAATCAAGGGTGCAAATATTCGTTTGCTAAGTAGATCTTGCCCACCATTAGAATTGTTAGGTTATTTCGAATTTATCAAGTAATATATTTTTAATTATTGTTGTCTCGGCTACTTTAACCGTACATAATTTTTTTATTGTATAAAATAATAATAATAGAATTGATATATAAATAATAATTTTTACATAATTTTTTTCCATATTTTTTTTTTCATACTTTTTTTTATTTTTTTGAAATTTTTTTTAGAGACTATTGTCTCAGACGATGAAATAAGAGAAAAATTACATTATTCTATTCGACGTTTACAATGTCGATTTTGTGACGCTGCTTCTAAAAAAAGTAGTTAGACAAAATTGAATTATGTGGAATCGTTTTTAGTGACTTTTGCTGTGTGTTGGTATGGTTACTAATGACATTACTGTCATAGTTATGAGTGTTATGTTATGGCTGTTACGTTATACCATACCAACTTGAGAAAAAACTCACCAGATGGATTCTTTATATTTTCATAATCTTAATAATGTATTATTCATATTAATAGAAGTAAAATAGAAAAAATAGCATGTTACACTAGTTTTACAAGACATGTTTGTGGCGCTTATTCTTTTGAAGCACTCCAAAACTCGTAGTTCAAACCCTTGCATGTCACAAACAAATGTCTTGAGCAACTTGTATAACTATATACTATTATAGGATCTCTACTCTAGGGAATATTTAGAGAGAAATTTAATAAAAGGTAAGATATTATTTACAATCAGAGACACATTAGAACAAAACTCGGAAAATGCATTGTTATTTTATATCATTGTTTTACTTAATGTAGGCAAAGCAAAATGTGGCGTCATAGTTGGCCATACCTATGAGTTTGGGTAAACGGTCTTTAATTTTTAAAACAATTGCTGAAATGCCAACATAATTACTATTTTTTTTGATATTGTTATTTTTGAATTTAAAATAGTTTTCACGCAAGAACAAAAAATTTTTGTGGTGGAATCTTGTTAATCAACGGCCACCGAGTTGATGGTAAATGGTAAGTTATTGGTTAATTTTTTTTTCAATAGAACATTGACTGCTACAAGATACCGCGAAGAGATTTTACATCCATTCTTTGCACAGCTTTATGACGATGAAATTGTGGACAAGTACTTTCAGCAAGACGGTGCTACTCTACATATACTACTAACGAAATCTTGAATATGATTCAAAATATTTATGATCGTTGATTTATCAACCAAAATGCTGCCATCGCTGACTTTTGAAGATTCTACAACCTCACCCCATGCGACTTCTTTTTGTGGTGTTATTTAAAAATTCGATTTTCTAGCTTATAAGCTAGAGGTTATAACGTCGATGAGTTGCATTAGATCAGTAACGCATTTGTTCAAAGAATACACAAATGCCTTGAAGTCGATGGACAACATTTTGATTTGCTATATAAAATCAAAGTTTATTTTTTTCGCTTGTTATAACACTACAAGTGCTTTTAATTTAATCTCATTAACGTGTTGAGCTATCAATTCATTAAATTAAAATTTACAGATTAAAGTTAAACATTCATGGCAAACTTTGACGCCGAATTTGCACAAACACCCATTATAACTTCGATCTTGCAGACGCAGGTGTATTGGAATTTGATTAAAGGAAATTGTGATCGGTGTTTTTAACATTTTGAGATTTTTAAGAAAAAATTGACAAAATGCAAAATGTTTCAACAAAACACTAAAAAATCATCTTATGGTTAACAAGACAGTGATCAGATACTTTCCTGACTGTTCAGACTTTAATTGTTTTACTGTAAATTTGGTTCACGAATTAAAAATAGTTATTTGTTTTACAAGTGTTGAAAAGCGAATTTTTCATGCGAGTGTTTAAGTTACGCACGAGGCCGTAGGCCGAGTGTGTATTAACACGAGCATGAAAAAAGCTTTTCACACGAGTACAACACAATGTTTTTTCTACGACCATTCAATAAACTACAACATTTAACAAAAGAACCAATTTATTACATATTAATGTCAAAATATCAAAATGAATGCCATATGATTAGGTATGGCATTCATTCTATCATGTCATTTGTCAATATGTTCTTTTCACACAGGTCTGTCACTTTTCACACAGAAACGTCACTTTTCATTCGAGTTTTGCGTTAGCAATGAAAAGATGATCTTTTCATAGCAACAAGGATATATGTAAAGCGAGTTTAACATAGTGGTCGTAGAAAAATTACATTTAAATTGTTTGGGTCTTATATACGTTTTTTTTTAAATATACTATGTGTTGAGCGGCCAGACGATATATGCAGCATTTTTTTTTAAAATAAAAAATTTTGATAAAAAATGGAAGTTTATTTTGAGAAGACAGAAAGAATTAATACAAATAAAACGTCTTCACTCCACCGGTGCAAATTTTTCGAAATCTTTGCCACGGATTTTTCCAAAATTACCAAATTCTTCTTCAATTTTACATCAAACATTTGTGAAAATAAACAAAAATAACAAATTTTTCTAAGATTTTTCTTAACAAAATTTATTTATTCAAATAACAGTCTTCCATTACTGCATTCAGACTAAAAATAAATAAAATAAAAAATAAAAATTCCACAAAGAAAATGGCGATTCTAATTGCTTTTCATTTGTTGTTAAAAAGATAGAGCAAAATTATTATTGTTATTTATTTAGATATTTTGTATCTTATGTTTCTACTACATATTTGTTTTTTTCTTCTCTTTCTGTAGTTTTTATTATTTTATAATTTCGATATGATTCAAGATGATGTATAGACCGAATGAAAAGCGTAAATGTTGAGATAATTAAGATTGCAGCTTTTTATAGTCACTATTTCGAATAGCACCAGTTTATGTAACTATTTCTACCCTGACCTGCTAAAGTAACGCTTTTTTTGTTGATTTTATGACAAATTTACAATATTCATTCATAAAGATAATTAAAAATTTAATTTGAAAAATACTTAATAACAAGTATTTTGTTTCTTCGTGTTAACCTTCTTACGTTTGCAAAAAATCTAATAAATATTTATAAACTGCCAATTCTGTTGTGACAATAAATCTATAAATCCAGACGTTTTGGTTGGCAAATATTGAATTCAATATAAATACAATCAAATAAATTCCATTCCTACTCATTAAATAAATAGCAGCGTCCTTGACATAGAAGGTGTGCCATATTTTTTTAGAGTTTTAGCCTATTTACAGTATTCATGAATAATCTACCTTTCTTGGCAATGCAGTTGACGAAGTAATTATACAAATGGACAATAGTAGCATTTATTTTTTTTCTGTAAAAATAAATAACAATTAATGCCGCAATAATTGTGGACTGCTGTTTTCTTTCAATTTTATTCTATTATGTAACTATTATTTATTACATAACAATTTAATCCATTATGAATTCTAGAATCATCTATACGTAATAGTTGCTTTGATGTCAGAATGTTAAAAGTGTTAATTCTTTAAGAAAGTTGAAAAATTTTTTCGCAATATGATCAAAAATGATAATTTATATCTCAAAGAAATTTCTCTTATAGTACTATTAACAGTTTATGTAAAAAATCTTAAACCAAAGCCGACAATTTAATTATTATCTGGCCGCTTTTTCTATTAGACCTCATTTCGAGAAAGAAATTTTTATTTCCTATTCATCGAAGACATAACCCATGTTTTCTTTAACATTTTTTACATTCCAAAGCTTCTAATATCTTTAGGAAGAATAATAATAGACACTGCTAAACCGGTGTACCAAAAGACTATCAATAATCAGTTGGAGATTGCTGCAGGCTGCTATTAATATTAGGCTTATTGTATTTGTCAAGCTTATAAAGATCAGCCGTATATTCTTTTAAACTACTTTCAATTTTGTTAAGCATTGGGTCATCACAAAAGAGTGACAGTAACGTGAGAGAAAAGTTACAAAATGTTGATTTTGGCACTCATTGGTATACTTTCACTAAATAGTGGGCGATATTACCAATTATATAATGATTAACTTCTAGAACACTTTAATTAATAAATTTGCAATAATTGATGAACAAAGAAACTGTTACTAGCCTGCAAAGACAAAGTAACAAAACAAATTACACAAGCTACTTGCAAATAATCTAATTTTTCTAATTAATTACATAATTCATATTGAACCTGAGGATTATTAGTTAGACTTGATTAGTTAATGTAAAAATTTATCTAAAAGAAATTTACGTTTTGGATAATTTATTGAAACAAAAAAAAATAAGGTTTAGGCAGGATATGATCTCTTGCTAGAAAATGAATTGGAAATCCCTCTTTTTCTTAAAGGTTTCTACCAATTAGTGACGCCAAAGTAAATAATCATGTATATTTATGGTAAGTCATCGAGTAAGATTGTTAAAATAAATAAAAAATATGAAAAAAAAGTTTAATTTAACCAGAAAGCTACCTTTCTTGGTAGCGCCTTGCTAATTAAAGTTTCACACAAAAAACCACGTTCATGTAAAAGCTGTTTCTTTTATTAAACCTTTAAATTGGCTACACTGTTTTTAAACCAGCTAATTTGGCTGTTCTCAGTTGTCTTGAGCAGTTGTTTAGTACTCTTCTCGAACGAGTACTTTTTACGCTTTAACTTAAACAAAAGTATTTACTATTTACTTTAATTAACCCGTGTGTTAAATAGTATATTAAAGTACAAGTTGCAGAAAACATTTATATTCAAGCACGAATTTGAAATTCCGAAATGAGCCGTGTAGCGGCGAGTTGAGGTACAAATGAGTGTTTTAAGAGCCTTCTACAAGTGTTTCATACAATTTTTTTTATTTTGCCGTTTTATTACCATTTTATAAATTAAAAAATTTTAAATCTGGGAATTTTTTTGATGGATGTTGACATTTATGCAAGATAACTTTAGGCGCCTATGGGAAAAACTTATAAGAAACGTCAAATTTTATTTTTGCATTGAAAATAAAACACAAAGAAAATGTATCACTAACTCCGCCGAAAATCGGGCAAATTGCACAAAATTCATTAGAAAATCTACTACCCGACAAGTCAAAATTCCAGTATGAAGAAGAATTTAAAAAATTTGAAGAATGACGTCATCGAAATAACAGAAGAAATTTCCGAAAATATTTTACTTGCTTATTTTGATCTTCAACGCCAGAAATATCAATCGTCTACTTTATGTAGAATCTATTCGATGCTGAGATCATGTTTAAGTATCATGTTTGAGTAACAAATCTGACATTTTAGAGAAACATGATGTTTATAAATTTATTCAAGAAACAAATGATACAACATACCTGGCGATGAAAGTAAAGCTACATGTTACATATTGATATTGTAACTTTCTATCTGATAATCTTTTAAGTTATTTCGATAATGGGCTATAATAAGGCCTAAAAATGACGCTAACCTCACTTTTGCTGCGCCAAAGTAAATAATAAATCTCACTCGTCACTCTTACACTCTCATGAAGTTCTATCGTTACCAGCATGAGTATAGCAAAATTTTACTAATCTAACGCTCCAACAACTTGTTTTGCAATTTGCCTCTATTTTGATACTTTAATAGACGCGTTAGAGAACGTTACGTCTTAGGTTTAGGTGCGGTTATAAGCCATTAGAGCACCGAACTTTTTTTTCGACAAAATTTTTAAGTTGGTAAAACTTAATTTGACTTTTTGCTTTTTTACCTGTCTGTCAATAATATTGTGAATTAAAATTTGAAATTGCAATTTTCGAACAACAAAGTAAAGTGAACACTTAATGGAGAGTATATTTATGTGAAATATGGCATATAATGATGTAAATAATAAGTGCACTGGTCTGGGAAGAACAACCGATTCCAATAAAGCAAAAGTCACAGTTTATATGTCACTTAACCTAAAAAAGTAGGTATCTTACAATAATAATAATGAAAAGCAAAATAATTTTTGCTATTTCACGGATTTCGGGAGGCCTATACGTAAAGTTTTCTTCCATTTTTGTATTTTGGGGCTGACAGAATTAGAATTTTTCGATAAAACAAAAGAAAAAACAACTGGAAAAAATGTTCACTTTTAAAATCAAGATATTACCAACCCACTCCAAAAATCCCTAAATCGATCAAATTAAAAAAAACTGCTTAAAAACAGCATGAAAAGGGCAAATTACAAAAAATAGTATAAAAAACTCGTTTCATAAGACCTTAAAGCAGTTATTCTTTAAAAAAATTCGAGGTTTTGCTACTCGTTTTTTAAACTTGAATCCGTGCTTTAATACATGTCTCATGAAACTTGTTTTTTAATATACTATTTAAAATGACATCATTTGAGTGTTAGAACCCATAAAAAAAGTTTTTAAATTATCAATGTTGAAAATAGTTTTCAACTACTATATTTGCACAAAGCTGAAGACTTGTGAAATATGATTTTCTTCTAGAATGTCACTGGTTAAAAAACTATTAGGTTATAGTATTTTTTTGCAAATGAAACCAGCTAAACTCTCAAAATACGCTTGGCAGCTGGCGACTTTTTTTATAGAATTTGGCGTCAATGGATTATTTTCTTAAGAAATATGTAAAGTCGCATTAAAATTAAATCTGTCATATTATGTCAATGGCAAATGGTAGCAGACAAAATGTTAATATGACGTTTTACTCATTGTTAAACTTTAAAATTAAAATAGCGGCATCTATTAGAATTAAAAGTTTTTTACATCAACCAGGTTTCTACATGTCGATGCTATTATAGGTCACTCCAAACTAATAGACTAATAATCGTTGGTATAAACCAAATTAGATAGACAATATTGCCTATTACAGGCATGCGTTTTAGACAAAAAGCGCTAATGTGATAACTTTGTGAATATTCTTTTTGTCTCGAAATTATCTATTAAAAGTTATTATGTAATATTGTGCCATATTACAGAAGTAATAAGCACTTTAATAAATATGAAACTCAAAGTATCACTGCGAATTTATTCAAATAAGAATCTGTTGCGATTTGCTGAAGAGTTTCAATAGGAACGAAACATGTTTAAGTCTACAGATCTAGTTAGACGAATTTACTTTGATGTTTTTTTTCAAATTAACGTTGAATATAAGTGAAGAAGTGCAACCACGTTTTCAATTAGTTTTTGCAGAGAAATAGTTCAAGATTAAAGTGTTCCCGTACGGATTTTAAAACCAATTGACAATTCTGACGCCAGATGAATTCAGTCGTTGCTTTTTTTTCTGCTCTGAATTTTTGATAATTCTGACACAAAAATCTACTAGATGTCGGGCTTGCACTTTAAAACGGTCAAATATTTTTAAAACCACTTATCAGAATCAAAAAATTTGGCATGTAAATAGTATGAAAAAAAATCTTTTAACAGTATTTTTTTTAGATAAATACGTTTATGCGTTTCAAAGATCCAAGGCCAGCTTACATTTTAAAAAAATACCTTTATTTTTTTCAGATTTTAACAATGTAATACATGTTCAGCCTTTTTTTGTTTTAAAATGTAAAAAAAAAATTACAATAGGTATAGTACATAGAGGATCATTATTAAGTTGTTATGGCGGACAAAATACACTTATTGAATAGGTGTAATTTTAGCCATTCTAAATACAGTCACCATAAGGTGTTATTTTTTAATCATCTGTTGTTCATTAAAATACAAGATAAATATATACTTTAGCCATATAATGTATACTCTTCTCAATAGAAGAGACAATTAGGTACAAAACATAATTTGACAAAGACTTTGTTACCCAATGTAGTAATTATAATAATATCCATAAATCTAGTCCAGAACAATCTCCAAAATCTAAAAGTTGCCCTCAGGATAAGATTCATATGTTTGGATATTATTATAACACTCTCTCTTATAACACGAAATGCCACGATTATAGCTATATTATTATTTTTTTATGTACCGCTAGGAATTATTTATTTATGCTTTCGTGTTGTTTCTCACAGATAAGTCCCCCATTAAAAACTAGAAATTTATGATAAACTACATTTGTAGATGGGGAAAAGAAAGCTTTGTTAAAAAACAATTTATTATTGAATTTTATCATTTTATGTCAATTATATAAAAAGTAAGAAAATATTTATTTTTTTCAGTTCTTCACGTTCGTACACATGTCAATGGAAATAATCTAAGACAAACACCATCTCCTGGATATGATAGACATCCAAGTCAATATAGTCCAACGTCCTACCACCACAATAACCACCACGGTAGTGATTCCCCTGGATATCAATATGGAAGGTTCGATGCCAGTGCTCTTCACATAGCCCATGCACTTAAACAAACTGAACTCCAAAAAAGTTATAGAAGTACAAGAGAAAAACCTATCGACTGTTATTTGGTAAGTGATATAACCAATACCGAATAGAAGGCAACCTCAATTATTGTAAATATATTTTGGTGGTTGACACATTAATTATAGCAAAATTTTCAAAATGTCTTTTTTTTATTAAGAGATTCTTCTGGTCCGTCTGAGCTTAATACTGGGACGCAAAACTTTTTTTATTTGAAAATTAATCTGTCTTAAGTAGAAACAAACATTAACACAATTAATTGACAATACAAGGACAATTTTTATTAATAAAATGTAATATTAAATGTTAAAACACAATTAATGTAAATTATTAGATCGTGACAAAGTTGAAATTGAAAGAACAATAATAAAATACTTATTTTCGAAGAATGCGTTGCAAATTAGTTTTAAATTTTTTTGTCGTTTGCAACCTTGCCCGGGTTATTCGTTGAACTATGATGCAAAACTGTAGAATTTTTACTTTCCAATTAAGAGAAAATCTTCATAAATGCTACATTAAATAGCATTCATTTTAGTGTAATTTGTACCGCACAATTTTTTTTAAACAATTGAATTGTAATAAAACGAATTTCCGCGCTTTTTTTTGGTTGAAACCTAATGTCAAAAGTAGTTCTAGCTGTACAATGTAATCCACCTATCCCGTCCGTTAGAAAATTTGACTTCCTGAAATTGTTGTCACCGAACTTAACACACGGTTTTCAGTTGATGATTCCGAGCTCAAAATATTTCCAACATTTTCTGCTTTGCAAAAATGCCAAAAAAAAACGTTTTCTTTGTTTTTTTTTTTTATTTTATTTTGATTCTATATTTGAAATCTACACTAAATTGTGAGCTTAAAACGTATATTTGTTAAAATTTATGTGGCATAGTTTTTGACATTTGTTACATTCTTTTCAAAAAACTGGGCTGTTGAAAATCTCTAAGAAATTCGGAACACTTGAACCACTGAAGGTTGTTTCTAGTTTAATTTTTATAGGTTTGGTCAATACTTTACAATACATATTGACACTTTTGTTATGTCTAATAACCCCATTAAATATTCCGAAGATGACAATTAAAACTGACAAAATTTTGTTTTTTTTAAATACATTTACCAACTTTGATGCCAAAAGTCAAATTAAATTATAAGGTGTTTTTTCTCATAATCGTGTATCTCTATTTCCTTACCAACGATTTGTATCAGTTTAGCATCTACCGCTTATACAGGGTGTCAATTTGAAAACTTCCCACCCTTAATATCTTTTTTTTTGCAGTTGAAAATATAGAAAATCAAAAAAACACGTCAATTTTATTTGTAAGGGGGACACTTGAAATGATTATGTTTAGGCGTCTTGTTTCAACGCCCCAAGAGGAGTAGATGTCACCTTTAAAATCTTAAATGAGAATGGAGGTCAAGTGGTACATCGTTTTAAAGAGCGTTTAATTTTCTTTTTAGTAGTATTCTACTTTGTTGATTTTTGTCCAGAAGTTTGCAAATAATTGCGTTTCGAAGTGGCAAAAACAATTAATTCTAATGCTACGTTTATCCAGCAAAAATGACAATCTTAATTCTCTCGCAAAAGTTGATTTTGCGTACGTAGTCTTTGGGATGGTGTTTATGCAATCTTATTAATTATATAATTTATGATCACAAAGAATTCTTTACAACGGGGGATGAAAAATTTTCTTATCAACATATGATGGACGAACCTGAATGCGCTTGTAAATGATAAAAATTCTTTAACTGGTATAACCTTAGACAATACACTTTTTTGATTTTTTGTCACATAATAATATTCATCATATTTTAATATTTTTAGCGTAGGGACGAATCAGAAATTGATTTAACGGAATTTTTTTTACATAATTTACAGAAATCACCACGTGTAGGTGGAAATCATTTATACCAATATAGGCACCATATATAGAATTGTGTTGCCTTGTTAATTGATTCTACGATGGATTAGCCCCAGAAACCGAAGAATTCATTTGTTTGTTTATTTTATGTTTTTATGGTAATCAGACCCTCGGTGAAATTTTTTTTATTCTTTTTAAATTAATTATTTATTTATTTGTGCGATTTTCTAGTTGAATCCATATTGTGCGTTATTTTGATTTCCGGGAAATTAACAGTTTTTCATAACTCGTTTATTTTGCTGAATCGTCACTCGTCTTTGACTCGTGACGATTTTTAAGCAAAATAAAAACTTGACATGCCGAACGAATTTCCGCAAATTAAAGCACGCACTTATTAGATTATATTATATGAAAATCACTACTTTAAACGAAGTAATTAATGTTAAAGGTAAATGTTAAAGGTAAAGGTAAAATCAAGGTAAAAAGAAGGATTTGATTGTAAAATAATGCATCAACGTTTTCAGCAAAATATAAAGATTCTGATTTGACGTGTTACAAGTATTTTGTGAAAAAATCTTTTAGTAGGTTTGTTCTATCTGTGAAAATCGCACTCCATACTGTTAGACCAATCATATTATTATTTTTTTTGAGTAGTGACCAATCACAAATTAATGTAACAAAAATTTTTCTACACGTGGTGGACAAGAGTCTAGCCCCAGGAACCGACAAATTCATCATTTTAACTAGTTACAAAAATTTGATCTAAATTTGCAGCAGTTGAATTTTTTTGTTTATTTTATGTTCTCGTAGTAATCAGAGCCCAGGAGATTTTTTTTTTCAATTATTTATTAATTTATTTGTGCCATTTTTTAGTTGAATCCAACTCGTGCGTTATTTTGATTTCTGGGAAACGGTTTTCCATAGCTCGTTTTTTCTTACTAAATCTTCTCTCGTCTTTGACTCGTGACGATTTTTACGCAAAAAAAACTCGACATCATGAACTAATTTCGGGAAATCTAAACACGCACTTATTAGATTATATTTTATAAAAAAAGCGAAGTATTAAAGTTAAAAATTCGCAGCTTAATGACAACGCAAAAAAGCAGCCGCGGCAAAAATAATGATTAATAAAAAAAGTGCAGCAATTTTACTTATTAGTTCGATAATTTGAAACTGAAATTAATTTCCTCCACGTTTTAGCATTGTGTTTGAAATTTATGCAAAGTTTACAGCGTTACTATTATTATCAAATTAAGTTGACCACATTAGTCGAATTGTTTTACTAAATTATATATTATAATATGTCGAAGATTCTGCTCACGTTCAGCTCATTACTCCTTGAATAGAATAAGGTTCAATTAAAATCAAAATGTTTTTAGTCGAATCACCTCCAGTAAACATATAATATGTACAGTCATTGTCATCCGTGAGCAAACTTGTTAAAAATATGAGATTTATAAAAAGTTTGGGGGAGGGGGAGCTCAATGTTTAGATTATTATAGGAGAATATCTGATAAATAAAAGAGAAAAATAGTAATGTTTATATAATAAATGTAAAATTTGCCTCTGGCGGCAAGATCAAAAGATAGCGTAACTATTTGTTTATTGACGAGGCAAGAGAATCAATAAGTGAAATAACTGATATTTGAGTTTTTGAAAAAGTTTAGTCACATTGAATGATGTCGTTACATTGTTTTGTTCACTTTAGTGATAAGTAATCTTAAAGTACCAAATACTCAACAGCCTATGCTTCTCAATACAATGCAAATTTTGTCAAACGTATCTGCGTCGAATTTTCGAAATTTTATCTTTATTTACATTCAAATATTTTCATCTAAACAATGTTTAATTTTCTGCTTTCTATTCATTTGCGTGTAGCCGAGACTAACAACTAACAAGTTTCAATAGGTTTTGTCTCAGGGACGTTGAAAGGATTATTTCTTCGCAGATTTTTACTATGATTAAAATTAATTTTATATTTTTTGTATAGTCCGGTCAATTTAGACAATTGACATAAAGAAAATTCCGACAGAGCAAAATCTTTGTAGAGACCTTAGGTTTACCACAAGGAATAAAGTACCAAAGTCCCAATCAGTCCCATCTGCGCTAAGAGACTTATTCGGAGCCCAAGGTTAAAATTTTAGGTTTTTTGGATTTTTCTCGAAAACGCTAAATTTTATCAAAAAAGTACTTCAGAGCAAAGTTGTAGATTAAAATTATCTATAAAAATAGTCTTTTTAATTTTTTCTCTAAGATCCACTATTTCCTAGATATTGCGCTTGTAAGAATCACGTTCTACATAATATGAACACATTTAGAAGTTAAAACTGTCAAGTTCTAATTCAATTGTTGATCGCAAAATTAAAAAACGACGAGTCAACTTATTATGTGATGCTCTCAGACGATATCCTGCACCGCTGAAGTCGTCTTTTATGTAAATTGTTACATGGTATGCCCTCGGAACAGTTACAAATTGTACGACATAGTTGAAACTTTACTGAAACACTAATATTTTACAGTAAATAGCAAATATTTTCATAGACACAGTTCAAAAAAAAAAAACAAAATATTTTGAAAACAGTTTTGTTCGAAAAAATTTGCGTCGTCACCCGTTATGTAAGTATGATTACAACAGTTTACTAACCTTCAAAAGAATTTTTAAGTATTATTTGTTTTCATATATCTATAAAGCTATTATCTAAGCAATTAAGAAAACCATTAATTGTAAATTATTATACCTAGATATTTGCAATTTTGTACAAATTTTAAAGTGCCAAAATTATTTTGGCAATGGAAGATCTAAGCGTCTACTTAGAGACACAATGCAGAACGCTTTATCAAAAAACTAATATTTTGAATTAAGAAAAAGCTTTACCTTAGAAAATTGTAAAATATTGTTAGATTTTTTTTTGCAAAATTATTTGAAATTTGGTTGACCGCTATCAGTTCTGCTAGCCTTATAAACATATACAAGCATTATTTAATAGATGTTCCACTTTTTAGCAATTTACGCTCATGAACTTTATCGCTGTTTTCCACCAAATAAATACTATCTTTACGATTATGAAGACATAAAGTTTTTAGCAAAAATACATAAAAAGTAGAACAATTGGTTAGTCCAGAAATAAATATATTCGACCTAGCTTGTTGAATTCGGTTTAACATTGTTATGTTCCGCTACGAATTTAATTGTTAATTGGACTATACTCAAAAACAATGACATCGTATGTTTTCTGTTAGGTTATTGTTTCGTTTGACACATTTTTCTATTTGTGACTTAATTATACTACGGTTGAATCAAAATTTTGACACTTTTTACCAACTAGCGATTTCTTTCATTCTAATGCACCAAATAAAATGCTGCTGCATAGATTATTAATATGAAAGGTTGAAAAATATTTATTTTATTAAATTATTTTTTATTAATAATAGAGCAAATGTTTTGATATGTCAACATGAAGCCCAATTTGTTCAGAATTAAAACATTTTGGGAATATACAGTGAATTTGTACCATTCTATTACCTTTTGTTGCGGTGTAATTCGTAATGTGAGACGATTTATTGAATTAATGAACACAAAAAGTAGACAAATTGATCGTAGACATTTCTACGAGTATTGTAAGATAATTACACGCTTGGCTTTGTAAAGTCTGGGCTCCTGGCTGGCCATTTAGATATTCCTTATTCATATGTTGGAAGAAAAACTATCATTCAAAAATTCCGTGATTATGGCGCTTTGAGCTGGAGCTCCGTCTTGCTGGAATACTATTTTTCTATTATCTCGCAAATCATCAAGACAATATCTACTTCTATTTGAAATAGGTATAAATATTTGTTTTGATTTGATTTCCGTTGATAAAAAATTATTTTAAGATGGTATTCTCTGCTATTTCTACCCAAGCATTGGGTTTCTGAGAGCACTGCGTGTTTGTTCCTCGAATCTTGTAAGGATTTGTCCAAAAACAAAATTTTTGCTAACACATTTAGATCATTATTTATTTTATCCAAAATGGACAAAATTCTATTTTTGGTAAATAAACGATTGGGGGGAGTTTGTATTATTTATAAGATTTGTTTTTTTTTGGTCTTTCACGCTTTTGGGCAACTGCTATGGGTGTTTTGGAACATTTCGGCAAACATATTTAAGCTTATAAATTTTTTTTGTCGCTTTAGCGGTAATGCCATTATGACTGGCTATACCAGATATATTATTAGAACAGCTTGTGGTCTATTTGTAATCATTTGATTTGGTATAAACTCTTTTTTAAAATTAAAGAAGAAAAGACAATCACAGCCACTATACGCAAAACAGAGATGATTTATACCTTGGTTTTAAAAGAATTAAAGAAAAGTAGAAACTTTTAAAACTTCTACGCGCCAAAATTCTCTATTTTACAGCCCAAAAACACTGCTGCTTTACTTTATCGAGAGTTTTCACTTTCAATAAAACAGAAACTGTCAATGTCTCCAATATTTGACTTGAATTATGTATCGTTAAATTTGTCCCCGTCTTAAATCACTTGCTTCATATTATTTAGATTATTTTATTATCACATTATAATTGTTATGAATTATTTGTTGACTTTGTTGATGCGTTGATGTGTATTATTTACAATATGTATATATTAATTATTTATATTTTAGGTTATTATTTGACTTAGCTTTGCTTACATACTATACACCTCATAAAGCTTAATAAATTAATAATAATAATAATAAATCTCTTATAAATAAGTCGTTATAATAGTATAATAAAGATATAATAAATAGTTTTATTAAAGCTGATTTGGCGCAGGGTAGAAAACAAGCAGCAGGCAGATTTTTCTGTCACGTGCGCTAATACATCTTGAAAAAGGTGTTTTTTAGACTATTTTTTCAAAATAGCGTCTTTAACTTTAAAAAAAATTAAATTTTAAGCTCTGGGAAATTTTGTTGCTTTCGGTTGGTTAACAGGTCATTTAATTTAAAATTCAATTTAAAACTTCTGTTTGACATAATTTGTCTAATTTTTAACAAAAAAATAGAGAAGAGTAGAGTTTTGGTACTCCACTTGAAATTTGGTAAATAACCGGGATAACTACTAAAAATGTATTACATGATAAATCGGAAACAGCATACAAAAAACAATTCCAGAAACTTGAGGATTGGGCAAAAAAGAAACATTGACGTAATTATTTTTTTGACAGTTATGTATACCAATCTTTAAAAACATATCCATAAGAGCATTATTAGTACTTTTATAGATATCTATAAAATACTTTAAATTCAAAGCATTATCAAAGCTTATTAAAGACCCCAATTCGAAAAAGCGTTTTTTTTTAAAACAATTTGTTTTTGACAATAAATGGAATAATTTTTTGTTTTTCATTGTTAACTGCTAGCAAAGTTATTCAGAAAAAAACTATTTGATAATTTAATGTTTTTCATTTGTTTCAAAGCTATGCTATTTTACATAAAAATATTTTCAATTAAAACATGTTTTTTAAAAACTGCAAGTCTTTCAGTATTTGATCTCATTAAAAAAAAATTTTCAGTGACAGCTTTGATGCAGTTAATAACCATTAAATTTTATGTAAACAAAATTAAAATCCTATTCTCTATGAGCCAGTCTTTTTTTTAGAGACATCTTATATTTGAGTCGATTATTTTTATTATTTTATAAGTTTGTTTAAATAATCACATTTCTATGAAACAAAAAAAAAGAGGTAACTGATCTAGTGTCAATAATGTGGATATGATTGTTTTGCAATCTCTAGAAGAACTGAAATTTCACTTACACTAAAAGGAATGTATAGAGAGTTTCATTTTGTGTGTGTAAAAACTTGTTGAACTTGGTTGTTTTACTATTCTATTTATAATTAGTACAATTTCTCTATTTTAACAGCAATAATCGCAAGAAACGTAATGGATAGCTTAACGGTATGAAGTTCGTTGAATTGAAAAGTTGCATGTTTGAAATCAACAAGAAAACATTAATAGTAACTGTCACCTGACGATGAAAGTTAATTACTTTACCTAAACGACTAGACAACCTTGTTAAACATTTATTCATAGGCACATAAATGAAGAAACTATTTTGTCACGTTTATTTCAAGTATAAATTTTACTAGGATTTTTTATGGCACACACAGTTTAATACACGAGTACATTCCTCTTAAAAGTTTTTTTTTATTATATTGTTCTTGAAAAATATTTGCTATACTTACGAAAGTGGTACATAACGTAATGAAAATATCTAAAGAGCCGTGCGATATATTCATACCGTAATAATTTACATTTAAATAGTGTTAACAAGGCATAGCAACGACCATACATAGCATTGTATCAAAACGCGCATAGCACTATTTTTTTAAAATCAAGTAGATACGTAACAAACAAAAAATGTACAATTAATGACATTTTGATAATTTGCATATAATATGGAAAATTGCAATCGAATAAAAATAACGAAATCGTTAATTTTGTTCTGTTATGAATACAATGTATTGTGTTTTCATAAAGAAAAAATCAAAATCTTGATAAAACATGATACATGTAAATACAATCTTGATACATGTAGATATATAAGTCACTCCACATGAAATACTTTTGAGACTGAAAGGTATTGATGATTGGACAACCAAGTTATCACGTCAGCGCGTTTCGTCTGAAACGCATACGTATGATATGCAATATTATCGTTTTTACTAACAAATAGAAACATGAGGTCATAAAGCAAATTCATTTAAAACAAGTACATTTGGACAGGTTTTGTTCTTTTTAAAACTTTCCAGCAAGTTGAAACAGATTCTTATTTGAATAAATATGCAGTGACAAGTTGGGCTGATATTTACCCAACTACCTATTTCTTTCGTCATACAGTAAAACTAGATGTAAGGCGCTGGCGTGATGATTTGGTTCTCTAATAAGCGATATTCTTTTGACTCCAAAATTATTTTTTCCAGAATTAATATCTGTTATTTGGAGTGATTTATACATTGACATGTAGAAACTTGGTTTCTTAATTCTAATAAATGGTCCTACCTTTACCATATTACGAAAATAATAGACACTTGGGTAAATATCAGCCTAAATTATCACTGCATATTTATTCAAATAAGAATCTTTTGCAACTTGCTAAAGAGTTCCAATAAACAAAACATATCCAAGTTTACGTATCTAGCTTGAATGAATTTGAGTTGACCTAATTTTTCAAAAGGTAAAATTATTAGAATGTTATTTCAGAAAAAGACAAAAAATTGATGGTATCTGGCAGGGTTCTATTACAGGATGCTTTAGCGTTTTCCAACAGGAATACCCCGTTTTAGCTTTTACAAAAAGTTTGAAAGTGTGTTGATAAGCTCTTTATTGAATTTTAGTGTTTTTTTTTGTATGACCACATATCAAAAATTTAATTTTTGTGGATTTTATCAACTCCAACAAATTAGTAACAAGTGTCCAAAATAAATAACTTAATGCTAAATGATAAAAAGTGTGTTGGTAGTGCTCGACTATGCTTAAACGTAAACGCATTTCCAACAGTTTTGTTAAATTTTGGGTAAAAATAATTTGTGTTAATTTTTTTTGTATTTTCCTTTGTTTGATCAGAATCTGTCATGTGGCTGTCAAATCAACACCAGTCAATTGTCTTTCGGATGTGACTTTAATAACATGCCACAACACAATTCGGTGGCTCACCTAAATTATGTGTTTTATCAAAGCACACAATGTTTATAAGCCGGAAGTAAATTAAAAACCCTTAAATGTATAAAAAATACATAGACATGGCGACCAACCTTACCTGACCTGACTGTATATGGTACGTTAGACATTAGCAAACCCAAAAACTAATAAGCATGCTTTTCGTCAACTGTTAGTAACATTTTATCTAATGTGGAAAACATTGAATTTGTGACAAAAGTTTTCTTAGACTAAAGCTGTCTCTCTAGCGGTTTTTGGTATCATTAAAGTCAGATCTTTCAAGATCTGCAACGCAAAAACTACTGATAGGACAGGTTTTTGCCTAAAAGAACTTTTTGTAGGATATTTAATGACCTTCAAAATTTGAGTTAAACCATAAAAAAAATTACCGTGATATGTTTTAAGATACATGTATATATTTTTTGCACGATGAAGATCTAACACGATCTTCACCGTGCTTAAACACCTTCATTATTAATATTTTACAACTGTTCAGTTAGTAGATTAAGAACTGAAATTAATTAAAATCAGAAACAGTTACGCTGAATTAAATTCAGGTAAATGTATGCAAAATGATAATCTAGTTACCGTAAACGGAGCCGTTCCGGAAGTGCAGTACTATCATTATCTATGCTATTCTAGTTTTTTCCAACAATTAAATCAACTGCCGAATACAATCTTCACTAACTTGTTACTTCAAGTGAATTATTTTTTGTCTAAAGCAGTTGCAAGCGTAACCGTCAATGGTTATCTTAAAGTATCATCAATTTAAGATCAACTGGAATTTCACAACAGTAATAAAATAAGAAAATTTATTGACTATATAAGTACCTTATAACTGCATTTCCTACTTGTCAACAAAAAATTAGCTTTCATTTAGACACAGAAAGTTGTAAAATAGATAAAGCAGCACTGTTGGGTTAATTAACCAATATAGAAAAAGATTAAATATAAAATTGTTAAATAACAATAAAAAAAATTTAAGTAGCTGAAAACAAAATGCTCATTACATCATTGTAAATTTTTCAGTTTTTAGATAATAATCACTAAAAATGGGTTAATTGCGTTATTATTGTTATGAGAATAAACTCCTTTAATGAAAAAAAGAATAATAATGGGAGGCGGAAATGATTATGTTATATATTTAAGCATTGCACCGTAAAGTCAACATTTACGTCACAAACAAGTAGAAAATATCAAGAGAATAAATGGTTAAAATGTTTTTTTAATACGTATTTATTTTGATTTGAAATTTGGCAAGTTATTGTCATTGCAAAACGTTTTAAAAAAAGTTACTTTTTCTAAAAGTCGTCCAAATACACTGCAGTTTGTAATAGTTATTCATATTATTACTGGGATATAAGCATCATTACACAACGAGTGTGTAGATTACAGATAACAAGAGCGTTAGCTCGAAAATCTGTAACACATGAGTTACTGTAATATGCTCTAGCCCACGTATGATATACAAAATTTTATCTATAACTGCAAAAATTAAGAAAATCGGAAATTTAATGCTGTAGATAACTCCTATTAATAAATTAATCTTACTAAATGATGTTAACTACAATGTTGCTTTAATTATTGGAGTTGGTGGAGCTTGTAGGATCCAAGAACTTACCAACATGCTTTTGTGAAATGTCAAAAATCAGAGAAAATGCTTTCAAAATTCAGAGAATTTTTTATTACGTCAGTCGGAATTGATGGAGCTAACATGTTAGAATCAATGCGAACATATGCTGCATTTCGCTCAAATACCGCCAGTAGTAGACGTTTTTTCTTAGAATACAGAAACCAGAGGTGTATTAAGTTACCCCTGTTGGTATAAACACATTTGCTGTTTTCCCCAAGAATATTGCTACTTTTCTTCCGTTACCTCATCCGGGAGTTGATCTTTTAACAGTAATGCGTCATGGGGGCTGGCGCTTGAATACATTGGCGGAGGGGTCTATAAACATGACAGAAAAAAAAACAAGTTGCTTCAAAAGTTCTGAGTGACAAAAATACTAGAACAGAAGTACTGCATCGACAGCTGCTATACAAAAAATGTATCAGAAATGGCTTGTTTTACTATAAATACTAGCTGGCCCGGCGAACTTTGTTCCGCCTTAGTTTTGTTATTTTAGTTTTTATTTTTTTTGTCATTTGTTTTGTTATTATATGTCAGATGCGTTTACGTTTTATATTGTATGTCACGTCACACGGAATGGGATAAAAAATATTCTTTGTTGGGCTACTGGTTCTAAACAACCACTCCACCAATTTTCAGCCAAATCGGTCATAAATGGATATAGATTTTTAAAATAAACGACCCCAAAAACTATAAAAATGATACCCAAATTAATTATTCACATTTATTACCTTTATCACATTCATTTTACAACCCTCTTCAACTTAAATATCATTTTCAAAATCAACGACCTGAAATTCCTCGAAAATACCCATATCGTTTTCTTACATTTTCATCCCTCGAACACTCTCTTTTCATCCTCCTAAGAGTAATTTTTTAGAAAGCAGGAAATATACCTATTTATTTTTTTTTGAGAACTTAGGCAATTTATGGGAAAAATTATGAAAACGACATCAATCTTTAAACATTTTGCCCTCTTTCCGCTCTATCAAGAAATGATAATATTTTACTTCTAAAATTTCGGATTTAAACATAGATATTATTTTTAAAATAAACAATCCAAAATTTTTGAAAATCATACTAATATTGGTACTTGTCATTTTTTGTTCCTATTCCACCTCTTTTTATCTCTTTGTTAATAAAAAGTATTCTATTCTTTTTATTCAAATCATAATTTTCCATACAAACTTGCACCCAAAGTTGTTATATGAGAAGTTGTCTCATGGAAGACGATTAAAGACGGCCACTGACGATCCAAGATCCAACGCCGCAGTCGTACTACGGCGTTGGATCGTCATTCGTCAGTGGCCGGCTTTACATGTAAACGGTGTGTAAACGCACGGTCCGACTTTGGTTGGTGGTGGGAGAGTGGATCGATTTATTTGGAACGGTAATTTGCCGAGCCTCACCGAACGTTTCCGACATCGCGATTCTAATTTTGATTTAACCCTTCTTCTAGAGGGTGCTTTCTGGAATAAAAAGTATCCTATAGCATTCTCCTGGCTCTAAACTACCACCTCACCAATTTTCAACCATATCGGTAAAGCCGTTCTTGAGTTATAAGTGGAGTAACTAACAGACTTTCTTTTATATATATAGATATTAAAATAACGGATTATTTTAAGGAATGGATTTTTATTTTATTGCTTCACTAGTGAAATGATATGTTACTCTTCTTCACTCAAATATCCAATATAATACTTATTCATTTATCAAAACAGCAATAGATAAAAATAATAATATATTTACATTGATTCAATCAACAATTTTACATGTAAATGGCACGGTAAGTAGATACAACAAGCAGTTATTTTATTAAATTCAAATATTTTTTTATAAAAATATCTCATTATTTCTCTAAGCATAATTCTATTTAGAAAATAAGACAAAATAGGTAAACTAAGTGCATTAATTAGAAAGTAGTTTTACTTATATATCTAATAACAACTAACAGCGGCATAGCAAACTTATTCAAAAAGATTTATTTATTTTGAATTGACAGATAGTCAGGCATAGCTTAGTAAGCAAGATTAAAATCAGTTGCGCCTGGAATAGCGCAGTGAATAAATCAATCTTATTTTGAGTGAATGACTGTGATTCTAATCGACTTGTATTTACTTAAGTTTCTATTACCAAAGTAAATATACAGTGTCCTAGAGCTCAATGGCTCGGTGGCTTAAGATAGTGCTTTCAGAGCCGGACTGAATGAGTAACGTGGGTTCAAGTCCCACCAAGGCGCAATTCGTTTTCTAAAAAAAAGATAATTTCTGTCTGTAAATGTACAGAGTACAAAAGATCGTAAAGGTCTCAGAGCTGGCGCTATAGAGAAAAAAATCTTAATCATAAAACAAAGATAAAAAAAAAGTAAGGGAAAGCTGAGACGGTATTCATAATAAAAACAAATTTCAAGCCATTTGCTGATAAATTTTTAAGTGGTTTCGTTTTCATTGAACTGATCGGCTGAGAAACGTTAGTGTCAAAATATTGTTTCGACGTCGATATTGTAAAATTTTATATTTATTTTTGAAGATTGAATCAAAAATAAAACAAATATCAACAGTTTTGATAAATTTTACTAAGTTTTATATAATAGTTATCTAGATTTCGACAATCATCTCAGATTTGCTATGATTTTTATACAAAAACTTTTCTTGTAGGGAATAGAAATAGCATTATACCGTAATATTGTTGCACAGAAATAACCATAATATAGAAGTTTTTATTAACAAATAGTATGGATGCACAGTATATTTTTACAACATGTAAATCCCATAAACAAATATTTATCAGAAGTTACACCCAAGAGTATGTGATTCTGTATTTATCTCTATGTTGTTGTTTATAGGATATTCTATTTCTTTTGCTGATTTATTTTGTATGTGATAAAATACAATAGATTTTGTTTTTTCAGCGTTTAGATGTAGATCATTGAGTTGAAACCAATTTTCAGTGTTGCACGACATTTTTTGCTTGGTTGCGTGGTCAAAAATATCTTAAAGATCATAACCATTAACAAGAATAGAAGTATTATCTGTATGTTTTAGCAAATTAATCAAACTTCTATCGTCAAGATTACAAAGTATATATATAGTACAAATAAAATCGGACCAATAATGCTTCCTTGAGAAACTCCCGAGTTTATCAATTTTTAGTTGACAAAAAACTTTGGCCGTTTTAATTATATTTATTATCTTTCTTCAAAGTGGGATTGGAACCATTTGCGAGCCACTTCTCTCTGATTTGATAACTTTCCAGTTTCGTCAATAATATCCTGTGATTTACTGCAAAAGCTCTTGACAGATCTAGGAATAATCCTACAGTAGTTTTTCCAGCGTCTAAGCAATTGAATATATTTAAAATAAAACTAAAAATTGCTGTAATTGCTGAGATTTTTTTCCGAAAACTATGTTGTCGCTTAGCTAACATATTTTTGATGTCAAAAAAATTTGTAGTTTCTATAAACACGATTATTTCAAAAACTTTGACAAAACATAGAATAAGTCTTATTGGCTTGCAGATTTCTACTTCTATCGGCAAGATGACAAAGTATATAGTACAAATAAAACCGGACCAAGAATGCTTCCTTGAGAAACTCCCGACTTTATCACTTTTCAGTTGACAAAAAACTTTGGCCATTTTGTTTTAATTATAGTTTTAGAGTTCTTCTTTCAAAGTGGAATTGTAACCATTTGCAAGCCACTTCTCTGATTTGATAGCTTTCCAGTTTCGCCAATAATATCCTGTGATTTACTGCGCCAAAAGCTCTGGACAGATCTAGGAATAATCCTATAGTAGGATTATTTTTCAGCGTCTAAGCAATTGTATATACACTATACAGTGTGGCAAATAAGAAAAGAATAAATTTATTAACTTATTAGTACTTGCGCTAGAGATAGATAATAACTAAAATAGCATATGATAGGGTTAATTTTAGTATTATATTAAGTATTTTATACCATTGAAATCATAATAAAAAACTCTACTTGAAAATGTAAAATATAAAACATGGGTTGACATTAAAAAAATATTGATCACGTCATAACTGTCAAATAAATGGAAGAAAAAAACTTAACATACGTTTCTTATATGCGCTATAATTAACCCTACCACATGGTTGTTTAATATTATATCTAACGCAAGTACTAATGGAATTATTGAATTTATTCTTTACTTATTTTCCACGCTGTATTTAAAACAAAACTAAAAACATTTTTTTGTTGACAAATTGTTTTCGAAATCTATGTTGTCACATAGTCAACATATTTTTGATGTCACAAAATTTCTATAAACAAAACATTGAATAAGTCTCATTGGCCTGCAGATTTCTACTCGTGAAGTCACCTTTCTTGTACAATGGCTTAACAATTGACAGTTTTAGTTTGGAGGGAAAGTTTTGTTGGTCATAAGTTGTATTAATTAAATAAGTAAAAGGGTTAGCTATTAGTGGACTCATTCTTTGATATTTTATCATATCCTGTTAACTACTTTGCCTTCAATTTGGCCATAGAATTGATAAAATTTACTGTTGAGACTAAAGGAAAACAAAGGAATCTAGGCTTTTTTTGTTTCCACAAATATTTTATTACTTTTAGAACACAATTTTCATTATTTGTTGACTTTGAACAGTATTTTTTACAAAATCGCAAAAAAAATATATAAAATTTTATAAAATTGTTCCATTTTTTAACTCGAAATGGGATTGTTTACAAAATTCAAACAAATTAAAATTTGAAGTCTACCCATATAAAATTTTGTTTTGTTCTATGGTTTTGCTATGAAATTGCTATCATAATTTAGTCAAGACATACAAGCTTTAATGATATTTGTTAATTTTTTGAGCTTTATTGATATTATTTGATACACGATTGCGAAATAATTTGACATTTTCGAATGGTTTTCTTTTTTGCAAAAGCAGAATTTTGCAATTTCGAATAAAAAATAACTATTTGAAGCGGTAGATTGCAAATTTACTTATTGTAAAACTTTATGTTTTCCAAACGATTCAGTTTATTCTGAGTAATTACTTAAAATCTTCAGATATTCGTTAGCAATTATAAGTTTTGAATAAAAAACACATAAATATACATCTTAAAAAATATTATGTAAATAAGTCAATAATTCAGTATTAATATTATAATATACTTTACCTAATTCTTAAGTCGATGACGTGAATTGGCGTCATACATTTTATAGCACATGGCGCTTCCAAATCGGGCTCGAATGGCCAGGTCGTCGATTGTAGGTGTGTGCTTATGGAATTGCATAATACCAAGTCGGGGGCTTCGAGGTTGTGAAGAAAAGAAAGAACTTGAAATAGGTGTCATTGCCGATGGGCCTTTTGTAAATGCGTAATTGTAGGATGTAAGGCCACATCGAATATTCCAGACAGTTGATTAACAAAAATTTTTGCCAGTTTCACCCACTATTTAACATTGTTCTTTACGAATACAGATAAAGCCGGTAACATTTACAAAAATTTCTTGCTTTGAAACATTAGATCTGAGTTTCATAAAACCTAAGAAAATATATATCAATGTCCAATTTTGATAACAGCTAAAATTATATAAAAGCTTAAAATACTGCTATCGAGACCATTCTAATGACTTCAAACTGGAGCTACAATGTTTTTCTAATATTATAATATCAAGTTTAAACTAGATCAAATCTGTGAAAAATGCCTACATCCATTTATCGACCAGAAAAAAACCGATAATTTTCACTAAAAACTCTTTTGAATACGTCAGTTATCAAACGTCGCACTGAATCAAAATCGGTTGAGCCGTTTGGTAGCTATAAAACGACCGACAGGCAGATACACATCATATGAGAACCGAAACAACTCCAAACAAATTCTTACTTTAGAAAAACTTAAAAATTTGATCAAATTTAGCAGAGACTAGGTGTATAAATCGTTATTATGTTTTTAGAATTCTTGCAGAGGCTTTATGTAATTTTTTAAAAATAGTCACAAAAAACGAATTGTTTAGAACGGCACTATATAAGAATCAGAAGAATGTAAGAGAGTGATCTGATAAAAAACTCCGAAAGTTGATATGAAAAAGATAAAATTTAAGGCAAATGTAAAATAAAGATAATTATAAAAAAAATCTGTTTTTTTATATAAACAATCGACAGTGTCAAAAATTCTGAAGTTATGTGGAAATCCTGATTTATAACCGTAAAAATAACGCTCTTGACATTTACTTTTAAATGGCTTTATCAACATTAAAACTTTTTGGCAATTGTTTGTAAAAAAGAACAGTGTGAAGAATAACAGAAAAAGTTTAGAGAAAAAAATGCACTAGGAATAACAATGTTTAAAAATCTGGTAATATGAATGATGTTATATGAAGCGGAAATTTAAGGATAGAAAAAACTGATAGAAATAGGAAAAATGTCAGATGAATGTTAGGTTGAAATAGGAAGAAATATAATAAGAAAAAAAGGAAAAATAAGGAACAGAAGCAAGAAAAAAAGCGGTAAGGTTTGAAAATAAAATAAAAGAAAAACAGATAAAAAAAAAATGAAAAAGAAAGAATAAAATATTATGAGAAAAAAGAGTTTAGAAATTTTTTTCACACAGTTTAAGAAAAAGAATATAAGCCGTCTTCATTTAAACATTTAAAAATTCTTGTCGCTGCGAACAAGTTCAAAACCCATGAACATAATTACTTAGTACCAAACCCTGCAAAATAACGACAAAATACAGAGTTTTTACCCTTTTGATAATTAATAAAAAAAAAACACTGAAAAACAAACATAAGAAACTGCATCTTAAATTTTAAAGTTCTTGAGTAATGATTAATTCTATTATAAGAAACTATCAATCTTTAAGCTCTCTATATCAATTGTTATCATTCTTAACTATAAAAGCAAGAAGAAATAACAAAAAGAAGACGTTTTTCTTTAATTTTGGTTCAAATGAGTCATTATTTTGTGACATAACTTGCATTTTGTTGAAATGATCTATATTTTTTGAAATTTTATCAGTTTTAACGTGCTCTAACTCTTCAATTATTTCAGAGAGACTATGTAAAGTAAAGATAATCTTTATTTCTCTTATCGAAAGGCATTCAATTCAATATTTCTTTATCTCGAGTCTGATTGTTGTGTCTTATTAAAAAATTCACTGAAAAACTAATAGAAAACAAATAGAAAAAACTTTAATCTTCCTTATAGTTTTTGAGAATTAACTAATTCTATTATGAGAAACTATAGTTTTCGTATTAAATTTTAAGCTCTTTCATCTGAAACTATAAAAGTAAAAAGATATAATAAAAAAAAAACGTTTTTGAGAAGTCACATGATCATGAGGCTGGAGTATTTCGGTAATATTTACATTCACAATGGAAAAGTTTAAGTTTGGCTAAAGCCAGCCTAAAATTTTTTATTTTTCAAAAAAGTTGAATAAATTACATTCTAAAGTTTTTAAACAGCTATAATACAAGAAGTTTTCTACAATAACACATGACAGCTGAATTAACTAACTTTTTGCCAAGCAATATTCAGGATTATACTGAACGCCATGGAATATCATTGTCCAGAGAACAGAGAATTAATATTCAAGAAAGTGAACAAAAAAAAAAAAGCAAAATGTTCTTTGTGATGTGCAGTGAGACATTGTCAAAAATCTCAAATTTTCGATGCAAACACGTGCTGCACATATCAACCGTTTTGGCAAACCAATAAACTGAAAATAACTACTTCCCGGGCAAATATTATATTAGTTCTATTGATTCTCATGGCATCGTGAAAAGTAGCTCTAAACGGCAAAAAAAAGAGTGATAAAATAACATCATGCGGACGAACGCCTCGATATTGCACTATGGCATTCGGATCTTAAATGGCAGTTTTGTGCAATACTTTAGCAATAGAACTAATATAATTCAATGTCGGGCGGGGAATTTGCCCGGAAAAGAGTTGTTTTCAGATGTTTTAAACCGTTAAAATTTTATGATCTTATCGCCCATAATCTTCTATAAATATAAATTGCTATTCTATATTATTTGTAACATATTTACGAAATATATCTTTAGTGAATGAATTTAGATGCAACAAAATTTTACGAAACTTAATTAAAATAAAATATGCTTAATAAAAAAAGATCTTTTTTTCCAAAGATCTTTAGTACTTGTTTAAAAAAAAACGGTTTCTAAATAAGTAGGTAAAAGCTAATAAGCATTATGCGTTATTTTAGACACTCTGTATAAAAATTATTGAATAATATCTATTACAAAATGACAATAAATTTATATTTATGATTTTTGCCAATGTTGAAAATGAAAGTTACATAAGCAAATTATTTTTTACTATTTTGTAATAGTCTGGACGTTGATGGTTTCTTGCGTGGTGTCTGTGGTAAAGTAATTTAAATCAGCAAAAGGTGAGCTGATTGCGAACCACAACATTCATTCAACGATGTCGATATTAAACTTGTTCTCACAGAACCAAAATTGCCATTTTTTTATGCTTATTTCGAGGGAAAACTCAAATAGCTATTTGACATCGTTGCATATGTTTTTAAAAAAATAGTGTGTTGATGGGCCCCCGCTGAACTCCCAAGACATCTGTACAATTTTTGTAAATAATAATCTTTGAAGCAAAATCATAAATTTAAATACAGTTATGTTAATGACTGTTTTTTTATATAATAAAAATCTAACACTTGTGGAGATAGTTTGAATCAGATATGGTCAGTTTAAGCTTGTTGAATTTAGATTCGCAAATTCTCTAAGGTGTAGGGGGCATTAGGTAACTTGTTCAATATTTTGCTTATCACATCCCACACATGTTCAATAGGTGACAAGTCTGGGAAACGTAAAGACTAACAGAGTGTAGCAATATAAATTGGACATGTTCTAACAACTTTGTTGTAAACCTTGCGTTTTTAGAATGCTCTCTACATTGCAACGGCTGTCGCTTCACAAACAATAATTTAAAAAAAAGCCATTTCCAGTGTTGCTAAAACGTTAGTTAATTTTTTATTTAAAAGTAGTACGGATACTTTGGTTTTCTGTAAAATCCTTAAAACCCAACCTTTTAATCAAAAGATAAGAAGGTTGTTCACAAAGTTCCACTTAGATCAATTGTCAGTAAAACTTCTACTTTTCAACAGCTTGTTATCTTGCTTTTATTTTCAAAAGATAAAATAGGAAACTTGTCTCATGCTTCTAAGCTCTTTTCATTTCATACATAATATTGTTAACTTTTTCATTAGATTTTTCAGATGTGTTGGTTCTTTTTGAAAAAGTATCCATTTTTACGAAAATCTCTGCTCCAGAATCAGTAGCAATTTTTGAAGAATTTTCATCTAATTTAAGCTCTTTCCAGTCTTAGAAACTTCAAAGAGATCTCTTGTTTTCTATAATTGTCAAAATCATCTTATGGAATGCTTTGAAACCAAGGCACTTACTTGAAACGTTGCTTTAAATACATAAAATATGGTTTTGATATTTTTAGAAAATGTATGTTCCCAAACAAAATAAGGCCAATTAACAAGTATTGTTAAGCTATCATCAAAACACTCCAAAAATAAGAGAATTGAAAATAATAAGTTGGCACCGCCTAGTATTCATTTGTTCTTACGGTTAACAGACAAAACGGAAAAATTCTCCTAATAATAAATTTTAAAGTAAATGGTCTAAAGGTGTTTAAAAAATGTGGTGCCCTTGTGAAAAAGTTTACTTGAGAAATCAGAAGCTGTTCATTGAGCTTTTGGTTTCTCAACATAAAACATGCAAAAATTCATCCAAATGGTCATAGTCTTTATCAGTTGAACATTGGTCACAAAATTTGCCTCAATAAACCCTGTTCATATGGTTCTTATCTTTTTTTATTTACGGCTATAAGCCTCAGCAGCAATGAGGTATATTATTAATTTCCTGTTTTGATAAAGCGCCAAACGTAGAACATTTTATGACATGGCTTTTACTTCTTGTTTTCAATGATCAAATAAAAGGCAAATTATTTCACACTAATAAGAGTCGTAAATTCAAATATTTTTTATTCTTATTGAAGCTCTTCAGTAAGTTGCAACAGATTATAATTTAAATAAATTTGCACCGACAGTTGAGTCTTATATTTACTGAAGTGCCGGTTACTTCCATAATTTGTTAAAAGAAACCAAAGTCGATAGATAATATTGCATATTTTAGATATGCGTTTCAGACAAAAGGAAGTCATGTGATGACTTGAGTGTTTGAATGGTGATTTCTGTCTTGAAAAATATTTTTTATCAAAGTCGATATCTGCCATTAGGAGTGACTTATAGGATGGGGATGTAGAAACATAGTTTCTCAACTTTTCACAATCTTCTAAGAGATGTCGCTATTTCTTCAATGTTCACTGGTTCTATTTTAATTGCTACAAGTAAAATGATAATTCCAACACAATTGTATGTGGTCTTCTGCACTTGCAATGCGCAACGTTGTAAGTAGCAAGTGGTGTTAAGATAATGTTATAAAAAAAGCATTCCGACTGAGATGTCCATTTTTACTGACAATTCTTGTTGTTTTCGATGTTATTATTATCAGTTATTTTGAAATGGTTTTTTAATCACATGTTCAACTTTATCTTACAATTACTACTCGTATGCAACACAGTTCAAATAAAATGGTTTAACTTTGTAGTGTTGTAACCCTGGTGAAAACAATACTTTCATTTTGTTTTTAATTCTGATAAAATTTGTTTTTTTCTTTTATTTTGGCTGATTTTTTATGAGTGATGTGGCTCATTTTTTATAAATAATGAAAAACATTAGCTCAAATAAAAATTTTTTTTTCATATGACTTGACTTTGCATTTGTCAACTTGTATCCTTTTTATTACATTTTGTCGTTAAGACGTAGCTTGGTTTTACATCTTGATCTTACACTTTAACAAAGTACCGATTTTTTAGAAAAACTAAGTCTTTACTACAATAATAAGTATTTAACAAATATTAAAAAAAATCAAAAAAAAAGCAACATCGTAACGAGCAAATTGGAAAGTCAAGCATAAATTTCTTTTAACGTTTTTCTTTCTCATTGTCACTTATACCTAGATTTTACTTGGAGTGTAAATGATCAAACAGTACTCTCTTCAAGATCCGCATCCAACCGTACAAGTATTTCAGGAAGTTATAGTATTTGATAACATTTTCCTATTGATAAATATTCTGATGAAAGCGTTCTCTATGCTCGTCACACTTGTATCTAAAATATTTAGGAAAAATATTTTGATTTGTATTTTATCGCAAAATTATTTTTGACATTTGGCAACGACATAGCATTCACAATGTCTGCTTGATAATGCATTTTAATTAACGGTGAAATGTCAGTCTTGTGCAAAGAAAGTATTTCTTTAATTGCTTTGAAGGTAGAGTTAAGATTTAACCGTTTATAGGACCATTTAGAATTACAAACAAAATAATATTTAAAATTTAGAAATTCGCTGTTGACCAATGTTGATCGTATTCATTGATCGTTGCAAATAGTCTTAATTCACAAAAGCAACTTTCAATTTTTCATTATCGTACTTTTCTCTGCAAAAATATAAAATGAAGAAAATACAAAAGAAATCCTATTTTCCACAAAATAGGTTTTCTTTCCCATTTTTTTAATATTATTATTATTTTATATAATAACTAGCTGACCCGGCGAACTTCGTACCGCCTAACAGTCAATGAATGTCGTGTTACTTTTTAGCTGAACTAATTTAGGCTTTGATGAACGTAAAACAATGATACAAAATAATATATTTATATAGATAGAAACAAAAAAGTATTTTATTATGATGAATGATGATGAAAACATACATACAGAATGAGAATAAAAATAAAAAAAAATAAAAAATAATAATTAAGTACTTCAAACTCATGTCAGAAAAAAATGATTGAAAACTATGTTGTGCAGATTGGGGAAAAAAAAATAAAGCTCGGATTCATTCATTAATAGGATTTTCATTCAAGCACTTTGTGATAAACGACATTCTTTGTTTTTTGGTCAGGCGCAAGAACAAATAAAGCGGATGGTTTGCCGACACGTGAGCATGCCACGTACAATTGACCATGAGAAAAACATGCATTTTCTAGATTGAGGCCACAAATAGTCAAGGATTGGCCCTGTGATGTGTTGATCGTCATGGCGAAGGCAAGACGAATCGGGAATTGAATTCGTTTAAACTCAAAGCGCATATCCGTTGGGATCATCGGAATCCTTGGAATATGAACTTCCTCATCTTTAAATTTTCCTTTAAGTATCGACGCGTGCAATTTCTCGCAGATAATTGACTCGCAATATTCCGTTGCTTAATTGCATTACGGCTTCGCTGTTCAAAGTTGTTCAGCAACCAGGCCATAAGCTCCAAAAAAAAATAGTTGTTACACTATTTGACAGGATTGGACAACAAATGTTTGACATGTAATAAACAAATCAGCATCTATTGAAATGATTAAGTATTCATTACACATATCGAGTTTTCATTGTTTTTAAGATGTATTCTGCTATTCGGGACGGAAACAGATCCAACAAATCAAAAACCATGACGATCGGTCCAGCCGTTCTCGAGTTATAAGTGTTGTAACAAACACGACTTTCTTTTATATATATAGATAATAATAATATTAAAAGAAGTCTAATGAAGATAAAAATTAGAAAAAAATTGCTTCAGTCTGAAATTAAAGAACCATTGAATAATAGTAATAATTATAGACCAAGAAAGACAAGATATATTTTACAGCAGAGCTAACTTGGAAAGCTTTGCAATGTATGTAGTTTGGCAAAAAAAAACATCTTCTCTCTTAATATATAATTATTATAAAGTTGTCAAATGTCAAGTTCGGCTGCCTTTATAATTTACTTATAGAGGAGAAAAAAAACAATTGAATAAGATGAAGAAAATCAAGTTTCTAGTAGCGAAAAAATATAGTAAACTCTTGTTGACTTCTATAGACGTTGTAACAGTTCAATGTTTTGCTTCAAAAATGCTTTGTTCCCAGGTTGACCAATTAATGCAATCACTTACCTTGACATTACAATTTAGACATGGACAAAAGATTATAAACAGTTTTTTCCACTTTACTGGTCGAATAGAATCTTTGTTGATTTTTTTTAAATTACTTTAAATTAATTTCTAATCTAGGTTATAAAACTTTAAGACAACAATGTTTTTACCACTATTATTATTCAAGAGTTCAAACATCTTTCCCATGATAAATTTAATGATAATTAATTGACTGTAATATCATTAACCTTCTATATTATACCATAGTTGGTGGGAACCTAAATATCATGTAGATATAATTATGTGTGTTATAGGTATAGCTTTTATATTTATATAATCTTTTGGATTTTAGGACCGTGACGAGCAAAAACGCCTAGAGATGAAACATCGGAAAGAAGAAGACGATCTCTATAGGCGCTTCGCTCGCCAAAGGGAGGAAGAAGAAAGAAGAATCCGGGATGAATTCCGGGTAAGCTTTCTACTGAAGAAAAGTTTAATGTCCTTGACCTTGTTAAAAATTCTCGCTTTTATTAGACCAGAACACAGATAACAGTTGTTGATTCTTCATTTGAATAACAATGGCCTCCTAGGTCGTTCGTTCCGATTAAAAGTTTTTAGAAAGTCATGATAAGCTACTGAACGAAAGCGTTTCCGTTCTTTTTCAGGACGAATGGGAAAAGGAACTCGAAAGGCTAACGAATAGATTCGAAAGGGAAATGCAAATGAAACGGAAACGAGATGACCATAATGTTCTAACACTTAAACATCAACAAGAAAAAGATGATTTAGAAAAAAATATGACATTGAGACGGGATAAAAAGAAGGAATCACTAACGAGGAAAATGCTGGAACATGAACGGTAATCAAAACATTGAATAAAATTGTAGATTCTAGATATAAATAAGCAATTTACTTTATTGGCATGCAATGGTAATTATTATTGGCAAATTATTGCTATTAAAACAAAATGTTATTTATTTAAAACAAATAAATTTGCCTTTCACTGTGCAATCTGACAAATTTATAAATACTATCATTTTCATATTTTCAATAACATCTGGCTGATTCAGACTAAACAAATTATATTACCTGAGGCAGAATAGAAAATTAAACTCTTCAATTCGCTCAGTGACATATGCTTACAAAAATACATTTGAACACTCGACCTCTAAACTAAACTAATGTTCCATCAAAAAAAAACTTGTGGTGCTTCTTTAACATTGCAGCAGCCGTTACCGATTAACATTAAGGTTTCTTAACGTCAAATCGGACATTTCTATTATTGAAAGAAAAATATATATTTTCAATTTTATGAAGCTTTAAGTATATTATAACGTATAAAAAAGATTGCTCATAAAAAATAATATAGAAGTAAATATTAAAAAAGATACTAGAGCGCAAAAACAATTAAATTACAACTAATTGTATATAATAATATAACGGGTGATTTAAAATTATTCATATTGCGATAATTTGATTCGTAACAGCGTCCTGACTTGAACATTTGTGCGCACAAATAGCTCGCAACTAAAACATATTCAGATAAATCCGCACTTTAAAACAAAATTTAAAGTGCATCTTGATAAAAAGTAAAAGTTCAAAAGAGAAACAATATAAAATGTTTAGACATGCTGAAAATAACTCTTGCAAGCAAATATGCTCTGAACGGACTTTATTGCAGTCAGAGACGTGATATAATTCACAAAAAATTAATAAAATTAAGCCTAAAATATTTTAGTATATTGTAAAAATTATTAAATGAGAAGAAAATCTCATGCTGTGTTTGTTTATAAAATCTCAGCTTTTTATAGAAGCAAATAATTTATTAATTATAATGTTTGCTTTTAGTTAGGTAGATCCTCTAATTCAAAATTTAGTTTACATGAAATCATCACACAACAATGTTGACAATAATGTGTCACACTATAACGCACCTTTCATCAAACGTTATACAAAAAAGGATTGAGTTTATAAATATTGTTCTATGGTATCATTATTTAACATTAAAAAAGCTAAATTCATGACACTCAATCGTCAGCCCTGACTCACCGTTTTTGAATTTCAAATTACTTATTTAAATATTGGCACACTATCATCAAATGACCCACAAACAAACTTTACATATACACGTCCAAACTGTCACATTGTTATCGCTGTGAATAGCAACTTAGACAAAAATGTTGGTAATTGGTACGTCTTAAAGTACTTTATAAAATTCTCATCAAGATTCTATTGAAAATCAAAAATGATGCGATTAAACTTTATAAAGAAAGTTAAGATGAATGTTATGTTTGTTAACCGACGAAAAAAAGGAAGTTTTCAATTCAACTCCAACACTTATATAAAAAAAAATATTATCATTTGAAAGATTATTCAAAAGAACTATTTAGTTATTTTGAAGTCAAACACTTTTGACTAAGAAAAAAGACGGGCACTTATTTATAAATATTATTTAAACCAAACAATAGTTATTTGAATCACAAGGCCGGAAACACGCGAGTGATTTTGGGCCCATACTACGAGCCCTTGCAAAAGCGTTTTCGGAGGTGTGATTCACAAAATTTTTTGTGCCGCTGCCGATTTTTTATTTTCAAAAAAAAAAAAATTTTTTATTAAAAAAAGTTTTTTCTATGTTATGCCAACGCTACATAAAAAATCCAGATGTCCTGCTTATTAAAAAAAAAATATTTGCTTCGACATTTCAAAAGTTACCTATTTGCGTTCTTAAAAAGTGAAATTGCTGTTTTCTGAAAAAATCGATACTCCAGCACACATTACGGCTTTGGAACTTTGGGGAGGCTATACATTAATTGTAACATTATACAATACAAACCGTTGTCGTTGATAAATGTCTGACAATTGACAATGACAGCAAATGTCATAGTAATCATTTTTTAGCCTAGGCTGGCAAGACGGCGTTGCGGGCCGCTTAGGACACGTTGAAAGTTATGTTTTGCAGGCGCAAAGCACAAAAAAATTATTGGCATCACTAGTCCAGAAAATGATATTTTGCCAGTTGAGTGGTATTGCGTAAGAGCGGCATTAAGCTAAGGCGTAGCACCACGAGCCCTTGCTAAGCATTTTTTAGTAGTGTAATCCACACAATTTTTCAAAAAAAAATTGTTTATCTGTTGTTTTATTTGTTTAATTATGCAATGCCTGTTTTTGATTTCGCTTTTATGCCAAAGTTTTAGTAATCTTTTAGCAAACGTCACTATTGTAAGTACAAGACCGATAAATTGCTGTTGCCGGCTGATTTCAAATCCTGCAAAACATTAGATAATGGCTGGCGTCATGAAAAATAATTATTACATAAGCTCTTCTAAGAAAACCTTAAATAACCGGTTATTAGAATTACGAAAGAAATAAAAACAAATTTGACATAAAATTGACGAACTTTGTAATTCTTTTGTTAATTGTTAGTGAGCTAGTTTATGTAAAAACGTTATTTAAAAATTACGAAGCTGTCATTTTTTTTTAAAACTAATGTTATTCTACAAAAAAATTATTTCAAATAACACTATAATTTTTGGGAAAAAATTCGAATATAAGAGCATTTTTGTAACACATTGTTGTTTACAAAAAACAAGCTCAAAAAAAATAAATTAATTAATTATGTAATTTCATTTAAAGAAAAGATTTTGAGACAGCTAAACCTTTGATGCTACTGATATTATGCGACAAATTTCTGGATCAATTTGTAATCTGTTCATAATCATTTAACTTGATGGAAAAAAAATTAAAATATTTTTATAAATACAAGTTTGTAGGTTCTATAGACTCATTTTTTTTAGACACCCTGTATAACTTAATGCATGACTTTTAACAGAAAGTTCGATTTTACCAAAGGTCATACTTTAAAATTGGTATATCAATTCGTCAAAAAAATACTGCTTCTAAAAATGAAGTAATAAAGGGTAGTTATAAACCGATTCTGGTGAATGTAGTTCAATGACACTAGGACATTGGAAAAATTTAATTTTTAGTAAAATTCAGCCTCAAAAAAATAAAAATTAAAAAAAAAACGTTGACAAGTATGTCGTATGGAATTTACGTGTATTTTTATGCGTAAGGCTTTAGTCAGCTTTCGATATTAATAAGAAATAGTACAAAAGTACATAATCTAAATTAGTCCAAAGATAGCTTATGTCTTCTATTTTTTATTTTTATAAAAAAGTTGTTTTCTTTTTTGCACCATACGATTTTTTGACAAATTGCAGTTTTAAAATCCCTAGGGTCGAAGCTACAATTTTATCAAATCCATACATTTTTACCAAGTCCCACAAAAGTCGTAATTCGAAGCATTTTGCACTCTATTATAAATCTAAATTTAGTTATTTAATTGTTTTGTTTATATAAAATATATGGTTTTATAAATATAAAACCATTAAAATTTTCAAAAATTATCTGGCTAACGTCAGAGTTAGGTAACGCCGAATTCTTATCTGCTAAGTATAATAGGCCAAAATCGCAACTTTTTTTGAACTCTTTTAAAACAACTCTCAAATAACTCAAATTTTCAAAAATTCTCTGAAAATATTTTTTCCGGAAATCGTCTTGGAAACAACATATTCCTGCTTATTTACGCGCAGGAAAATTGAGTTTTCCGGACTAGTACTGTAAAAACTTTACAAGACGCAAAATAAAAAAGATACTCTAGTAACTATAGTTGCCAACAAAATTGACAAACTTGATTTTTGTGGAATTTGTCAAAAAAAATTCAAAAATTGGAAAATTTCGTCTTTTTTACGATTTCCGGAAAAATTTAATACAAAACACGTCAGTAAAATCTCTTAGTTGACTCGGAACTTTAAAATACTCGGCACAAAGTGCCTCGTATTTCAATTTAGCTCCTCTTCAGTAATGTGACATTTTCCTGACTTTTATGTAAATAACTATTAAAATGTTCTAAAATTATAATCCGTTTAAATTTTTTTTTAATTTTAAAAAGTTTTGTTAAGCAATTAAACTTTTTTATAATTATTTGATATTTTATAAACCTTTTAATGTCTTTTGAAAAAAGTTTTTCTACGTTTTCTTTATTTTATAGATAAACTAGCTGGCCCGGCGAACTTTGTTCCGCCTTAGTTTTGTTATTTTATTTTTTATTTTTTTTGTCATTTGTTTTGTTATTATATGTCAGATGCGTTTACGTTTTATATTGACGTGACATAGTGACACGGAATGGGATAAAAAATATTCTTTGTTAGGCTACTGGTTCTAAACAACCACTCCGCCAATTTTCAGCCAAATCGGTCATAAAAAGACCCCAAAAACTTTAAAAATGATACCCAAATTAATTATTCACATTTATTACCCTTATCACATTTATTTTGCAACTCTCTTTAACATAAATATTATTTTCAAAATCAACTACCTGAAATTTCTCGAAAATAATACCCATATCGTTTTTTTACATTTTTATCCCTAGAACACTCTCTTTTCATCCTCCTAAGAGTAATTTTTTAGAAAGCAGGAAACATACCTATTTATTTTTTTTTGAGAACTTAGGCAATTTATGGGAAAAATTATGAAAACGACATCAATCTTTAGACATTTTACCCTCTTTCCGCCTTATCAAGGAATGATAATATTTTACTTCTAAAATTTCGGATTTAAACATAGATATTATTTTTAAAATAAACAATCCAAAATTTTTGAAAATCATACTAATATTGGTACTTGTCATTTTTTGTTCCTATCCCACCTCTTTTTATCTCTTTGTTAATAAAAAGTATTCTATTCTTTTCATTCAAATCCAGTCATCATAATTTTCCATACAAACTTTCACCCAAACTTGTTATATGGGAAGTTGTCTCATGGAAGACGATTAAAGACGGCCACTGACGATCCAAGATCCAACGCCGTAGTACGACTGCGGCGTCAGTGGCCGGCTTTACATGTAAACGCACGGTCCGACTTTGGTTGGTGGTGGGGGAGTGGATCGATTTATTTGGAACGGTAATTTACCGAGCCTCACCGAACGTTTCCGACATCGCAATTCTAATTTTGATTTAACCCTTCTTTTAGAGGGTGGTTTCTGGAATAAAAAGTATCCTATAGCATTCTCCTGGCTCTAAACTACCACCTCACCAATTTTCAACCATATCGGTAAAGCCGTTCTTGAGTTATAAGTGGAGTAACTAACAGACTTTCTTTTATATATATAGATATTTACTTGTTCTATCTTCCTAAAGCTGACGATGTGTTCTGATTTACATTTGACTATTCTGACGTTCGTTTGAAACTTTCAGAATTACATTTGACTAATCTGCACTTCAAATGATACTTTCTTAATTACAGTTAACCAATCTGAAATACAGTTGAATCCTTCTGAAATTAACTTGATAAATAATTACAATCAGAAAAAGCATGGTTTTGATATTGGTGGGTTTTACATTTATAATTATATTTTTCAAATAGTAACGTACGCAGACCACCAATGGTATTTTATTTGGAGCGTTCTAAACGTAATTAGTTTTATTTTGGTTTACTCATTCCATAGCAACACATTATAGATAAAACTTTTTCCAGTGCGGCCACAGCAGCTTTAGTCGAAAAACAAAGTCACGAAATGCTTGAACTTATCAACGAAAAACGCAGCGAATACATGCAAGCCGAATCTCTTTATCTTGACAACAACGACGGCGGCTACGTCGAAGAGCAAGTTCAACCTTATCCAAGTCATGCCCCCGCACCGGCACCACCTGCTCTAAGCAAATATCAAGTTTATAACGATCCTGTCGAATTCAGCAATGTGGACCAAATTGCTATATCAGTTGCTCAAGAAGATCAGAAGTCATTTACGGATTTAGTCAGACAATTAGTTGGCAGATGTGGCTCGGATATTGAAAAGGCTAGGTAAACTTCTTATATTATTTGGCTAATTTTAAAGTACCTATATTTTTATTATTATAGGACGATATTTCGATGGATCACGGTTAAAAATCTTAACAATATGTCCTTTGATGATAACTTGAGAGGAGATACTCCAATGGGGTTATTAAGAGGAATTAAAAATGGCACTGAAAGTTACCACGTTCTTTTTAAGCGACTATGCAGGTAAGACTTGACTTTCTATAATCTTCTCAACGCTGTTTATCATAAAACTTTGATATTTAGTTATGCAGGTTTACATTGTGTGGTTATAAAGGGCTATTCAAAATCTGCTGGTTACCAACCAGGTGTTCGCTTTGAAGATAACAGATTTCGAAATTCTTGGAATGCTGTTTATGTAGCTGGTGCTTGGCGATTCGTCCAATGTAATTGGGGAGCTCGTCATTTAGTCAATGCAAAAGAGGTTCCAAAAGCAGGAAATAAAACCAAATCAGATAGTTTAAGGTAAAACATTTATCCTTGTAAATTATAAAAATTACTTCATAATGTTGAATAGATACGAATACGATGATCATTACTTTTTAACCGACCCCAAAGAATTTATTTACGAATTTTTCCCACTTCAATCTGAATGGCAGTTACTCAAAAATCCGATTACTCTTCAAGAGTTTGAAGAACTACCGTTTGTGAGATCACTATTCTTCAGATATGGATTATATTTTTCGGATTCAAACACCAAAGCTGTGATGTTCACAGATTCAACAGGTAAGACAAAATCTTTTACTATATAGAAACTTCAAATAAACGGTTTCAGGTGCAGCTACAGTACGAATCGCAATGCCAGCTCATATGCAAGGTACTCTCATCTTCCATTATAATTTGAAATTTTACGACAGCGATGGTGATAGTTTTGACGGTGTTTCCTTAAAACGCTTTGTAATGCAATCAGTAGTAGGGAATATGGTGGCATTTAGGGTACACGCTCCATGCAGTGGGGCATTTTTATTAGATATTTTTGCAAATGCTGTCACACCAAAAGAGTATCTTACTGGCGAACCAATGAAGTTCAAAAGTGTATGTAAATTTAAAATTTGCTGCGAAGATTTACAAACTGTCATGGTACCTTTACCCGATTGTGCTAGTGGAGAATGGGGACCAACCAAAGCGACAAGACTGTTTGGATTAGTACCCATAACACATCAGGTAAGAACAAGTTTATATTATATTTACAACGTTATTTCTCGAAAAACAGTACAATATATACGACTGATCAATTCTAAATTCTGCTGATAATTATATCATAGATACTATCAAATTAATTATACTATATTATTAAATTATTTTGGCATTTCTAGAGACCTAAAATATCATTTAACTTTGACATTTTGTTCTAAAAAATGAATAGCAAAATTAAATTAGCTTTTAGATGGCATAACATGTCAATATTTTTAATGTAAATTATTTCTTTATAGATTATGTTACATCTTTGTTGCTTCTGATGTTTTTTTTTAAATTTAGTAGAGTTTTCTTTTTTTTGTAAGAATATCAAGTATTTTTACACATTAAGCACAACTTCGCAAGTTTGGCTATTTTAGAATACCGATCTTGTTGGCTGGCACCGTTCCTGTGATTTGTACAATGTAACAGTACAAACCTAACCAACCCAAAAATCAGATGATACTATGTTTTGTTTGAGTGTACCCTAACAAGTTGATTGGCGGATCACACGAATCGTTAATACAATATTTCCATAATGTATAATTAAATGTAAAAGTTAACAGTAGTCAAACTAAAATAATAAGTAACTAAAGATAGAAACTAATTAAATTGATTGGTATTCAATTAAAAAACGTAATCACAAAAAAATCCTATTTTCATTGTCTTTTCAATATTGATTTAACAAATTTCGTAACCACCGATAGTGCGTTCATAAATTATTTAGGTCTACTCCTGCCGTGGAATTTCAAACGTATGTTTGTTTTTGGATTAGTTCATACGGAGAAACGTACGATTTTTAGGAGAGCTTTAACATTTGTCGGCAATCATACTATTAACGACAATAAAAATCTGTCAGCCTAAGTTACACAGCAAGAGTTGATCTAAATAATTTATGGACGCACCCATAAATTCTGGTTTTTCTTTTATTTATAAACTGTTGAATAAATTGTTATGGTTCACTAACCTTTTTAAATAAACTTAAGATTAAAGCCGAATAAACAAAAATCTTTTTAGTAGTATTTTTCAACAGAGCTATTATTAAAACCTTTTTATAAATCTATAGAGACAAAAATCGTTAGATTTTCCACTTAATAACACTTTGCTAAAGTACGCAGATAAATAGAATTGTTTTTGCAGGACGCATTGATCTTCGCAGGCCGGGAACTAGAACTTCAATTTCGAATGTCTCGACAGCTTACAGACTTTATGGCAACACTACATAAGAACGGAGTAGAGGAAAAACGCTTGTCCAAGTTTGTGTCACAAAATGTCTCAGATGACATTATTACATTTAGTATAAGTTTCCCCGAGGAAGGACAATATGGGTTAGATATTTACACTAGAGAAATGGCCTCGGCATTAGACTCATCACCCGGTGAAAAACATTTACTCACACATTGCTGCAAATATTTAATAAACTCCTCAAAGAGGAATTGAATGTTCTCACTCAGTCATCTTGTTTTTATCACACAGTATTTATTTTATGTTTTCCTCAACTGAAAGTGCTTAACAAACTTGCCCAAAACATTTAATCGTTACTAATCATGTGAATAATCCATCGAAATGACCTAAGTGCAATAATAATAATAATGTGCAACAAGACGCTTCCAAACAAAATTAACGGAGTCAATTATACTGTTCTCTATTTTTAACATCATTTTAAAAAATAAGTATATTTTATGTCATATTTTATTAATGTTATTGTTTAAATATTTATATATATTGTAAAGTAACATGTCTCGGTATATCTAAATTTTATAGTTACCAATAGTTCAAATGATTCCGTTCAAATCTCAGCGGCACTTAAACAAAAGTCAATTAAAGTCACTAAACCACCGAGTCTTGACTATCTAATTAAAATATACTTACTGGATTATAAATAAAAATGTATTTATTTTCCTCATTGTTTTATTTTACCTTTCTACACCTAAAAAATAAACCCAATTAAAAACATTTTTTCACGATGGAATGATTTTGCTTATTTACTGCTTATGCTCCCAGATCATAGCGTTTATTGGTTACTAAGATAAACGAACGGTAAGTAACTTTTTTTTAATAAACCTTTAATGATACATCATCTTATTATTGCAACTGAAATGGAACGTATAATTATTAAATGTAATACCGCTGGCTTCCATATATTTTCGAAACTGTTTTGGAGCACGAGCATGTCAAGCAGTAAATGACCACCACTTGCAAGATATAATTTTACATAATTAAATTAAAAATATTTGAGTAACTTTGGGCCACTCTGTAGAAGTCGGTCTTCTTAAAAATTTAGTGAACTGGTTATCATTGTCGATAGTCTATACGTGGTAAATCACTACACGGTAAAATTGGTAAACGATTATCAAAAATACATTCATTTGATGCAATTTTTAGAAAACCGTTCGAAAATCACCCGCATATCATGATGAGCTGAATCCAATTGAGCTAATCTGGGCTCATGTAAGCCGCCGACTTGCTGTTTTATGCTGATGACCTAAAGATTTTTCCTCTGTGCTAAGTCATGCTTATGTTCAATAATTTTTTTGTCGAACATATGTTTGAACATTATTAAATAATTATATCTATTATCGTCTATTAATAATAATTATATATATGTCTATTCAAACAATCAAATATTATATTAAAAATAAATGAACATAATTTCAATTAGTTTCCTGTAAACTGACCCTATCAGCGATAAATGGAAATATCTACAGGCGATATTGAGAAGGTAAGATGTTTATAAATAAACAAAACACAGTTTATATTCTAAAAAAGTTTTATTCTTCATAAAAGTAAAAAATATATCTTTTGGTTTTGATTGCCTCTCATAATAAAATTTTAAATATATCTATATCAGTCTCTATAATTTATATGGCTGAGCCGGACTTGCTCTGCTACTCTCAACATTATCTATAATGGACGTCAACATACCCTCAACTTCAGAAACTGCATGTTTCAAGTGATTGTTATCAAGGTTTCCCAAAGATTCTAAAAAAAAATAAATAACTAAACAAGACAGTTCCGTCTGGAAAACTAAGTTTTTTTTTATAAAATGCTGCTAATATCAATTTATGCAAAATTCGACAAAAAATACATACCATCTAATGTAAAATTATTGGCCAAGATTTGCTGCAATTTTGCCAAAGCATCATCAAGATCATTGTGAGATTCTTTTACAGATACATGACTAACATTGTCCCTTTTCGAGCTCGTAGGTTGATCTTTAATCCAAGTACTTAAATCGTTAATTGAATAAGGAACGGAGTCACGAGACTCTTCATTATTACGATCGTTAAACTCTGAAAATTGAACTATTGGACTCAACATCTTCTCAAGATCCATACGTTTAGGAGGTTTTACAACACCAACTCTTGGAGTAGATTCGACTGGATAGATCCTAAGAGATTGTCTTCCATTATATAACAATTCTTTCAAAAGTTTTAGTTTGTGAATTAGTGACGCCACTTCGGATTTGTGTTCTTCTAGATATTTTCGAATTTCAAATTCGTTATGTGTACCAAAAATTAATATTCTGTGTAGTTCTCTGTAAAATAACTTATAATTCGACACTGGTAATTGTTTCATTATATATTGTACAATTTTAATAAACAATACTGCCGTTCTCTCATCAAATAAAAAGATAGAAAAATAAATTGTATTGTGACAAAAACAAAAAGTCGATACCGAAAACAACTAATTTATTAATCTTTATTAATAGTTTAGTTTAGACATTGATATCTACAATTATTATTCTTATAATTAATTACCAAAAGCTACTGTTTCAGGAAGCTGCTTTCAGATTTGTACCATTACCGAAAGTGGTAGAGCTTATTTGTTTTCTGTTGGCGGGTCACGTGTTCATGCGCAGAAGCTGTAATTGGTAGTTCTTTGCTATTACTAACTAAACTAAAAACGTCAGCTAAATCTTAATTTTTTTAATTTGCTTGCTTGCTTTAATATAAATAGAACAACCTCAATACATAGACTCATTTAGATTACATAAATTACATTAATTTAATTTTGAGCGGTTCAAAAGATGGTCGAATGTTTTCAGCGCTCACTTATTTCATCAGCTGTCAATGTTCGCGCAGATTAGTGACGTCACAGCCGCCAAGAGAAAACAAATAAGCTCTAACACCACCTCTAGTATCACCAACACTGCAAAACTGCCTCAAAAACTAACGAGCACATTTCTGATTTGTCAAGACAAACAACAAATAAAAAAATTAGAACAACACAAAATTAACTCAGACGATTCAGAACCTATTCGACGAATGCCACAAAGACTGCCATTAGTTCGTAAAAAGAAAACAAAAAAAAGCTATTAAAGAAATCAGGAAAAATGCTAAAGCTTCCAATAGTCCATAAAAGTCGCCAGTAGTACTGTTTAAAAAGCAAAACTGGTCAATTCATTTTTTTGTAGACTAGATCTTCAATGAAAAAATAAACTAAGAAATATTTTAGGCAAAAGCTTTACTAAAGGCTAGATTAAAAGAGAAGACACTGGAAGGTCAAACTGGCACCCTAAAACAATCTAAAACAGCTCTTGACTGTGGTACAGGAGCTACAGTAATGCTGTTGGGCTGTGTAACGCTTTTGAAAACGTTCTGAAAGGTTTATCATGAAAAAGTGTTAATAAGAATAACAATATTGAGAAGTCCTTTGAAGACCATTTTGAATATTTTAAAAAATGTTTTCTTAAAATTCGGTAATGCAGGAAAAAAACTCCTTTTAAACGAATTGCTCTTGCCGTCGTTGATTTATTCTTTCAGAGTGATTAAGAAAAATACATCATGGTTGGCATGAACTTTTTCAGTAAATAAATTAAAGCGTATGTTTTGTCAAAGCAAGAAGCTCTCTACAATCAACAATGGCCCTTGACCTTCACCCAGAGCATAACAACAAAATTGAATCCGCTATTTTTCCTAATTTTTTCACGAAACCACTTTAAACAATAAACTTAATATTTCTTTAATGAATAAAAATTAATTAAAACAAAAAAAAAATAAAAAAATCTTCAAAATTCAAATTATTAAAAATAAAATCAACTGTCGTAAATGGTTGTTTCTAATTATGTGTATAATAACTAGTTTTATCTTCTTTGCGTTATAAATAATGAACTATGATTACATCAAAAGTAGTCTAATAATGAAACGTATTGTTAAACTGATTTTGGCAGCATTTATTTTTTTGTAATGGTATAGATGACATCAGATATGTCATAGTGGCAAAAACGACTTTCTCTGTGACTCGACGCTTTGTTTTTCCATTAAAATTGTAATATTTTTTATTGCATTAGAGCGCTTTTGACATTTTAAGCAAACAAATGTTTTGAGTAACACATTTTTAAAACTTGTCACAAGAAACATAATATTTTATAAATTTATTTAAATACATTTTAAAGATTAAAAATGCTTAAATTTTTTTCAAACACTTAAATTTTAAAATGTATATTAAAGTCACTTAACAATGTTTTAAAACTTGTCTAATAATATATTAAAAATGTTTCAATTTTTTTAAGCTGTTTAAATTTTTTTTAATATATTTGAAACGTTAAAAATTTTGTTTTTTAAAATTAAAAAAACGTTTCTTAAACTATATAGATATATCGTATTATAAAAATTTTTCTTATTTAAACATTTTTAAAAATTTTGTAATTTTTTGAATATTTTAAAAACCCATTTTTGAAACTTTTCACAAAACTTTTGGAGCTTTTCGCAACAAACTTAAAAATTTTAATGTTTGAAGTTCATATTATAAAATCACTCACCGATTCTGTAGTTCCAGTTGCCGTATTATCAATTGTAACTGATTCTGTGGAGACGATAAAGTTTGGATGTTACTATAGAAATCCTTGTTAGAAGCTGAAGATTTTAAAAGCAAATCTTTGTCCGAGCTAGAATCAATACATTTGAAAAGTTCTCCTATTGTATTCGACTCTCTTACTTCATGGGTTTTCTCGTTTCGACCAATCTAATTTCGGTTTCATTCATTTTCACAGAGCATTGCAATAATCCACAAATTTTTTTAATAAAGTTAAAAGTAAACTCTCGTGATCTTGCCTAAAATTATATAAATTATTGTACAATATATTTATATAATAAAATTTTAAAAATTATGTTCAATACAACTACACAATAATAAAATATTTCTTCGTATATCTACCACAATTGAAAGTACTATTTTATCATTCTCACTCATTTGACTAGAGAAAATGAAACTTGACCTGTCTAGTCAAGTAAAGTATTAGACTTAACTGCCACCCTGGCGACAGTGATGACTTAAGCAATCAACATGATTTATTAAATCGTTTTAATTATTACATTAGTACAATATTATTAGCTAATTATAACCAATGAATCAATTATGTACAGTCATATTGTGTCACAATTTTTTTCTTTAAAGTTTCACATCCCTTCTATTTTGAAAATTGAATTGTTACGACCGGATAGGTGAACATGAGAAAATACGAAACCATAGTGGCAATTTCCTTTGCAAAGATTTTACACAAAATTCGACTGCGATGAAACGATGGAACAACACGATAACAAAATATGGTTGATGATCGAAATAACTTTTCAAAATATTATTAAATCATCTTGTGTACTCGTATATAAGATCTGAAGATACTAATACGGTAATACGTGTTTAAAATGACCCTGTATAGCAAATAAAAAATAAAACTTACTACTTCTGCCGTAGAATATTCTCTCATAGAATGCGATAATTTATGTGAATTATTAACTTTCCCTGTAAAGAAACATTTCTGGCACTGTGTGTACTTGGAACACTTGACACATTTGTAGATCAGGCCTAACAAAGGACTTGCTTTACAAGTGATACACTTAGCGTTGTGAACAACCATTTCGCAAGACTTGATTCTTGACAAGATAGGTATCCAGCACAATAGCTGAGGCTCGTCTTCTAGCCATGCCACAAAATTACTTTCACATAATCCCACTAATCCTGGAGACTATATTTTCAATTAAAACTAAATTAAAAATTATTTAAATAAAATGTTATACATTACTAAAGCAATGTTCGATTGTAGAATTTATTAAATGTTGACCAAAATTGACATCTTCGTGCATGAAAATTGACATTTCAACAAATTTAGCTAATAGTGATTGTAGACGCAATCGTGTCACACAATTATTGTGATCGGCACATAAATGGAAAAGTATATTATACAATTCTGATAATTCTCCTTCACTCAACAAAGCTAAAACCAACTTGGTAGCAGACACTTGTATTTTAACTTGTCTATCTCTAAAAACAAATTATTTAAACCCAGAAACCATATATCAATCAATGTATTGTAAAACAGATTAAAAATTAAATAAATATCTTAATTATATTATAATATCTAATATTAAAAAAACTGGTGTTTTTCAAATTTGGCGTCGAAGATTGCCATGAATCTTTGAATTGTGACATCGAATCGAAGTGACAGTTATTAATTTGACATCTGAACCTAATCTACCCTCACTTTTAATCCAATTAATCGATAGTTCAACACTTTAATTATATTAAATTAAAAGCACTTGCAGAGTTATGACAAACAAAAAATTTAACGTTAATGCAAAAATAAACTTTATAACAAATAATCTAAATGTCGTCTATCGACTTTCAAGCATTTGCAGACTCTTTGAACAATTGCGTTACTGACATTCGCCAACATTTGAGAATTATAAATTAATTTTACCAATTTTGGGGGCTATTGCCTGACGCAACTCATGGAGATTCGTTAAGTGTCGTTATAAAATCAAGTTCTTTAAATAAGGTCATAAAAAAAGTAACATGGAGTGAGGTCGCAGGATCTCTAACTCGGCTGATAACTCAACGATCATTAAACTCTTTTTCATATTCAAGTCGTGATGAAAGTAGACGTCCACAATTTCATCGCCATACAACTGTGCAAAGAATGGCTGTAAAATCTCCTCTCAGAATCTTGCAGCAGTCAATGTTTCATTAAAAAGAAAAGATCCTATAATCAACTCGGTGAACGCCACAAAAATAAAGTTAAAAATTTAGTAATTATTTTAACATTTGAAGCAATTGTTTTAGAAATTATGGTCTGTTCACACAACTCATAGGCATGGCCAACTATGACGCCAAAGTTTAAAAAACATCAGTTATATTACCTACATATTCTTAAATATTTAACAAAAAACCGTAGTAAGACAAGACGTATGCCAATAAAACTTATTAATAAATTATTAATTGCAGCCTGTTTTAAAATACACCGACCCATACCATAAAGATTTAATTACTTGTCATAAATATTATATAAAAAGTTCTGCATCAATTCTACAGCGAAATCTATGTCAATGCTTTTACCACTTTGTTTATTAGCGGCAAAATAAATATCGTATAAAACAGCTTCCAAATCATAGCTTTCGAGACATAAACTACTTTCGTTTGTACCTAACCGGTGTTTGGTAAAAACTCCAATTACTGTGTTTAGATTTACGCTTTCCATATGCAGAGCTTTTTGAAGTGCCCGAAATTTTAGGGCAACTCGATATTTTGAATATTTGACATAATTACAATCGTCAATCAAATGTTTGACTTCTATGAATCTTGGATGATCCCACTGCTTCTGTTGAGTGTTTTCGCTGAAACAAAAAAAGTACCTATCTAATATTGTTTTACATAACAAGTCTTTAAAAAAAAAAAATAATTCACATGCTGGAAGTTGGTTTAAACATTGAAATTGCTCAATAAATACTAAATATTTACAAATTTCTTCAGTGTTAAGAGTTAATCACACTTCTAGTAACTCTTCTAAAACCAGATGTCACTACCAACATACAAAAGCCATTTTATTTAGTCGGGCAAATGCTATTATATAACATGTAATAAGACATATTATATGTTGTGGCATAACAATCGCAACTCCAAAAATTGGTAGCTATAGATAAAAACTTGGCAAATAAATTATGTTTTCCAACAATAATTTTTCTTTAAAAACAAAACGTTAAAATACCATTTTACTAAGCAGAAAAGTCGACTTACTACACTAAAATGTTATTTCATTTTCCGAATTTGTGTCTTTAATAAGCTTATTAATGTCTTTTTTGCAATTTGCCTTCATTTTGATACTCTAATAGGCTTATTAGACAACGCTATGTCGTAGGTTTCGGTGCGGTTATAAGCCATTAGAGCGCCAAACATTTTTTTCTAAAAAATTTTAAGGTTGGCAAAACTTAACTTGACTAACTTAACTAAGAAGTAAAAAGTGTGTAAAAACACACTTTTTACTTCTCTGTCAATAATATTGAATTTTTTAACAGCAAAGTGAAGTGAACAATTAATGGAAAGTATATTTATGTGTAATATAGCATATAATGGTGTAAATAATAAATGCCACTGATCTGGGAAGAACAACCGATTCCAATAAAGCAAAACTCACAGTTTATCTGTCACTTAACCCAAAAAAGTAGGCATGTATCTTATAACAATAATAATAAAAGCCAAAATAATTTTTCCTATTTCATGAATTTCGGGGAGCGTACATGTAAAGTTCTCTTCTATTTTCGTATTTTGGGACTGACAAGATTAGGATTTTTAGATGAAATAAAAGAAAAGACAAAAAGTGAAAATAAAATTTTCCCTTTTACAATCAAGATATGTATTGCCAACCCACTCCAAACAACCCTAAATCGATCAAATTGAAAAAAAATCCTTAAAAACAATCCGAAAAGAGCAAATTACAAAAAATATTATAAAAAACTCGTTTCATAAGATCTTAAAGCACTTATTCTTTTAAAAAACTTATAGATGTCTATAAAAACACTAGTGCTCTTATAGATAGGTTTTTGAGGGTTGGTATACATGACTGTAAAAAAATGACCTGTAATTGGCTTCGGCTGTAGGATGGAGTAAGCAAAATAAATATATAAATTTTGCCCCTCATTTTTAATTTTATACTTGCACATTTTTACTGCTCTTTGGAAGAAAATACGTATTCATTTTAAGCCGAGAGTATTTTGAAGAGTGGTTCAATGATTCAAATTAGAAGACAAAGTGGCTTCAAAAATGTGTTTGCTAAAGGGACCTTGCTACATTCAGCATGGTGAAGTAATTTATCATGTAATAAATTTTCAGACGTTGTCTCATCGGCTTGTTCCCGAATTTCGGTTAGAATACACAAATTCTGTTCTTCCCTATAATATTAATTCTTTGTTAAAAATTAATCAACAAAGCGTTAGTAACAAAACTTCCCAGAACTTAAATAGTATATTACAGTACAAGGGACAAAAGTTGAATTTTCGGCCCTGCGCGCCATAATGCCAGAGGCGAAGCCGAGGGCATTATGGCGCGCAGGACCGAGATTTCAACTTCTGTCCCGCGTATTGTATACGATTTTTCTTCATACCTCGCTCGAAAGTACGTACTTTAATTTTATTTTTTTAACTTTAAATGCTATATTTTTTATGCTGACAGTTTTTGATGCCTGCCGCGACATTTGCGGCACGAGCGAAGCAAGTGTTGCTAGTCATATAACATAGTTACGAGTATAAATAAACACGATGAATTCTTTCTTCCCGCTATACAGGGAAGAAAGTGTACATCTTACAGGGACTAAAAGTTAAACTTTCGGCTCTGATATTAGGGACGAAAGTACGTACTTTCGAGCGAGGTATGAAGAAAAAATTATTATATTTTTTTTAAATTAAAAAAATTCTAAAAATACTCTGAAAACGTTTTATGTGGGGTATTGGCATAAGCCATAGGGCAAAGCCAATAAAATAGGAATGTTTTTATTTACGATCTAATAAATTTAAAAAATGACAATTTAGAATTTAGAGTGACATGTCTCAAAAATCATTATTGCCAACTGACAAAATTTTTTTGTTATCAAAACTTTTAAGAATAGACATTTAAAAAAGTACATATAATTATTTATTACCTATATTAGTATTTATTTTAGTCTCAGGCTCTCAGACATTATTCAAAGTCCAAATAAAATATCTAATAATTATTCAGAATATTAGAAAAAAATATTCACTCTCAAATTTTGACAATTGAGCTGTGGTTGCCTCCTTGTTTGACTTTAAAAATTAAATGTCTTTCAACGACAAGTGCATTTTTTTGTAATTAACCGGATTTTGTATTATAATAAACTAAATTCCCTAACATTTTAATAAGAGCAAAAACTTACTTAAAATAAAAAGGATACCCGCATTCATTTTCCAGTTTCTTCCAAGCAGATTGCATGTTAAAGGGCGACGACAATGGAGTCAGATCTTGGAGCAGGTGCGAAGAACCTGACCCGAACACCGGTTGCAATGCAAGGTGACCAAAAATTGAACACTTTTTTCTAATTTTCAATTTTGAACGTTAAAATCTAATGTTTATTTCAGACAGTTATCACTCTTATCACATTTTATTTAAATGTTTTGCAACTTTTTATCGCTGTCCAAACGTTCAACGGTTTTTGAGTTTTTGACGGTCGTTTGTTGTTTACACTTGTCGTCTTTATTGCACTTGTTGCTTCGGGTCTCGAAGATTGTAACATGTCTTTGTTCCGCTCTTCGCTCACGTGATTTCTTCCTGGCAATGGCGGCGGGGCTTATTTTATAATTTTCAAAAACATTTAAAGCTGTTGTTTTAATAGACTTTTTTGTGCTAGTTATTAAAATTATATATTTTTATACCTTTTTTTATAACAAAAATTATATAAATAATCTTCATTTGTTTCAACGAAAGTTGGGTTGCGCACCCTCTGCGTGCTTATTCGCTTCTCAACGGTAGAGGGTTGCCTTCAAATTAGTACATTTGAATACAAGTTTCTAAAAATGTTCTGTCAGCATGGCAGATTGTTTTAACAATTGGATTGATTAAATTAAATATTTACTACTGTTTTTTCGTTTTTGTTTTGTTTTATTTGTTGAATTGCTCATTTTATATTTATCTTTTTTTTCTATTGCGTCTTGCTTGTCTAAAATCTTAAATCCAAAATTTTTTTTTATATATTTGATCTTCTATTTAGTTTTTGTTTTACTTAGCCTTAGGCGGCAGGGCAGTTTTATTTTATACTTTAAAAAACAATTTAAGCTGTAGTTTAAATACACTTAGTTATTAAAATTATATATTTCTATACCCTTTTTTATAACAAAAATTAGATTAAATAATCGTTATTTGTTTCAACGATAGTTGGGTTGCGCACTCTCTGCGTGCTTATTCGCTTCTCAACGGTAAAGGGTTGTCTTTAAATTAGTACATTTTAATACTTATCTTAAGTTCGTAAAAATATTCTGACAGCATGGGAGATTCTATTAATCATTGGATTGATTGAAAAATTTACTATTGTTTTTCTTTCTTTAAATTTTTATATTGTTTTTGTTGTTTTTTTTTCTCTTATCTGTCGATTTGCTTATTTTAATTTTGTCTTTTTTTCTATCGCGACTTGCTTGTCTAAAATCTTAAATCCAAACATTTTTTTTATATATTTTATCTTATATTTAATTCTTGTTTCACTTACTCTTAGGCGGCGGGACAGTTTTATTTTATACTATTCAAAAAAATTTAAAGCTGTATTTTAAATAGGCTTTGTTTGGATTGATTAAATTAAAAATTTACTATTGTTTTTCATTTTTTTTTATTGTTTTGGTTGCTTTTTTTTTTCGTTTTTTTTTTGTTTCATCTGTCGAATTGCTCATTTTATATTTATCTTTTTTTTCTATTGCATCTTGCTTGTCTAAAATCTTAAATCCAAAATTTTTTTTTATATATTTTATCTTCTATTTAGTTTTTGTTTTACTTAGCCTTAGGCGGCAGGGCAGTTTTATTTTATACTTTTCAAAAAAAAATAACGCTGTAGTTTAAATAGACTTTGTGTTAGTTATTAAAATTATATATTTCTATACTTTTTTTTATGACAAAAATTATATTAAATAATCTTTATTTGTTTCAACAAAAGTTGAGTTGCGCACTCTCTGCGTGTTTATTCTCTTCTCAACGGTAGACGCCAGACGGTTGCCTTTAATTAGTACATTTGAATACCTACATATCCTAAGTTCGTAAAAAGATTCTGTAAGCATGGTAGATTGTTTTAATAATTGGAGTGATTTAATTAAGAGTTTACTATTGTTTTTCAACTTTTTAATTATTTTATTGTTTTTGTTGTTTTTTTTTCTCTTATCTGTCGAATTGCTCATTTTAATTTTATCTTTTTTTTCTATCGCGACTGGCTTGTCTAAAATTTTAAATTCAAACATTTTTTTTATATATTTTATTTTCTATATAATTTTTTTTACTTAGCCTTGACAGCGGGGTGCTTTTATTTTATACTTTTCAAAAAAAATTAAAGTTGTAGTTTAAATAGACTTTGTGTTAGTTATTAAAGCTATATATTTCTATACCTTTTTTTGTAACAAAAATTATATTAAACAATCTTTATTTGTTTCAACGAAAGTTGGGTTGCGCACCCTCTGCGTGTTTATTTGTTTCTCAACGGTAGAGGGTTGCTTTTAAATTAGTGCATTTGAAAACATATTATAAGTTCGTAAAAATATTCTGTTAGCATGCCAGATTGTTTTAATAATTGGATTGATTAAATTAAAAATTTACTATTGTTTTTAATTTTGTTTTGGTTGTATTTTTTCGTTTTTTTGATCTGTCAAATTGCTTATTTTATATTTATCTTTTTTTTTCTATTGCGTCTTGCTTGTCTAAAACCTTCAATTCAAGAATTTTTTTTAAACATTTTATTTTCTATTCAGTTTTTTTTTACTTAGCCTTAGGCGGTGGGGCAGTTTTATTTAATACTTTTCAAAAAAAATTAAAGTTGTAGTTTAAATAGACTTTGTGTTAGTTATTAAATTTATATATTTCTATACTTTTTTTTATAACAAAAATTATATTAAACACTCTTTATTTGTTTCAACGAAAGTTAAGTTGCGCACCCTCTGCGTGCTTACCTCAACGGTAGAGAGTTGTTTTTAAATTAGTAGATTTGAATACATATCTTATGTTCCTTAAATATTCTGTCAGCATGGCAGATTGTTTTTACAATTGGATTGATTAAATTAAAAATTTACTTTTGTTTTCTTTTTTTTAATTATTTTATGGTTTTTGTTGTTTTTTTTTACTTATCTGTCGAATTGCTCATTTTAATTTTATTTTTTTTTCTATCGCGTCTTGCTTGTCCAAAATCTTAAATCCAAAAATTTTTTTAAACGTTTTATTTTTTATTTAGTTTTTGTTTTACTTAGCCTTAGGCGGTAAGGCATTTTTATTTTAAAGTTTTCAAAAAAAATTAAAGCTGTGTTTTAAATAGACTTTGTGTTAGCTATTAAAATTATATATTTCTATACTTTTTTTTATAACAAAAATTATATTAAATAATCTTCATTTGTTTCAACGAAAGTTGGGTTGCGCACTCTCTGCGTGCTTACCTCAACGGTAGAGGGTTGCTTTTAAATTAGCAGATTTGAATACATATCTTATGTTCGTATAAATATTCTGTCAGCATGGCAGATTGTTTTTTAATTAGATTGATTAAATTAGGAATTAACTATTGTTATTCTTTTTTTAAATTATTTTATTGTTTTTGTTGTTTATTTTCCTCTTATCTGTCGAATTGCTCATTTTAATTATATCTTTTTTTTCTATCGCGACTTGCTTGTCCAAAATCTTAAATTCAAAAAAAATTTTTTTATATATTTTGTTTTCTATTTAATTTTTGTTTTACTGAGCTTTAGGCGACGGGGCACTATTATTTTGTACTTTTCAAAAAAAATTAACGCTCTAGTTTAAATAGACTTTGTGTTAGTTATTAAAATTATATATTTCTATACCATTTTTTATAACAAAAATTATATTAAACAATCTTCATTTGTTTCAAAGAAAGTTTGGTGGCGCACTCTTTGCTTCCTTATTCGCTTTTCAACGGTAGAGGGTTGCCTTTAAATTAGTACATTTGAATACATATTTTAAGATCTTAAAAATATTCTATCAGCATGGCAGATTGTTTTAATAATTGAATTAATTAAATTAAAAATTTACTATTGTTTTTAATTTTTTTATTGTTTTGGTTGCTTTTTTCCGTTTTTTTTTTCTTTTATCTGTCGAATTGCTTATTTTATATTGATTTTTATTTTCTATTGCGTCTTTGTCCAAAATCCTAAATCCAAAAATTTTTTTTAAACATTTTATCTTCTATTTAGTTTTTGTTTTACTTAGCCTTAGGCGGCAGGGCAGTTTTATTTTATACCTTTCAAAAAAAATTAACGCTGTTGTTTAAATAGACTTTGTGTTAGGTATTAAAATTATATATTTCTATACTTTTTTTTATGACAAAAATTATATTAAATAATCTTTATTTGTTTCAACAAAAGTTGAGTTGCGCACTCTCTGCGTGCTTACTTCAACGGTAGAGGGTTGCTATTACATTAGTAGATTTGAGTACATAACTTATGTTCGTATAAATATTCTGTCAGCATGGCAGATTGTTCTTATAATTGGATTGTTTAAATTAAAAATTTACTATTTAATTGTTTTTCTTCTTTTTAATTATTTTATTGTTTTTGTTGTTTTTGTTTTCTCTTATTTGTCGAGTTGCTCATTTTAATTTTATCCTTTTTTTCTATCGATTCTTTCTTGTTCAAAATCTTAAATTCAAAAATTTTTTTAATATATTTTATCTTCTATTTAGTTTTTGTTTTACTTAGCCTTATTTTTTTGCATTGCCTAATTTTGTTCTAATCAATTTCTTCTAATCAGCAACATTGTTATTTCTTTTTATTTTTAATTTTAATTTTTAATTGGACATCTAATCTTGCTATTACATGTTTTTATTAATTACCTTGCTATATATACCATTACTTTTTTATTTATTACTAGACTTTGTTTGGCTTACTTTTTTTGTATATATTTTTTTAATTTTGGTTTTGCATGTTTTTTTTGGCTTATCTATTCTCTTCTGTGTTCTTTTATTGCATATTCTATTGTGATTATATAGACTGTTGCATATTCTTACTATGACTTGTTTTTATTATCTATTTTGCTTTAATAAACATTACCTTTTTCTTTATTGCTTTTTTCTTTGATTCTGTTTATTTTTTTGATATTTTTTTTTCTGCTTGAAATTATTTTTTTTTTTGTATTTTATCTTTTTGTTGGTTTTTTGCCTATTTTATATACCATTTAGCAATCTTTTTAAAAAAAATTTTCTCGTGATTTTATTCCAACTCTTCAATCTTTAACCTTTGATGATTTTTTTTATAATTTTTATTTATTGTTTTGCTTAACCTAATCTAAGTTTTGTTATTCTACATTGCAATTTTTTTCTGTAAATCTTCACCTTCAATTTAAATAAATCAGCTCAATATTTTGATAGCTTTTTAATAAAAATATTAGTATACGACGTATTCATGCTTAATGCTAAGCGAATTCGTAAAATAAATAATAAAAACTAATGAAAAAATAAATAAATACCTAAATAAATTATAAAATATAGGAACTGACTCTGTTTCAAGTAATTTTGATAATATTACATACTTAAGCAATTATTCCTAGATACTTTTTTTAAGAAGTTGATAATGAATTTAAAAAATTAATTTGTCCGCAGAGATCTTTAAAGCACATCGGTAGCGTGCATTTTAACATTTATTATTAATTTTTGACAGTTATTAAGCATTTATTATATTACTTAAGTACTTATCGTGTTGAGTATTGCCACTTGTCAATATGCAGCATTACCAACAATCCTATTGCCAACGTTGAAAAAAAGTAACAAGTCGCTTGGTATAATATACCCACGTTTATGATGCATTGAATAAAAAACAAATTCTCATAGGTTTATTAATACTTTTTTTCAAGTTTGACTTAAAAACTTTGGTTTCTTAAGACTCAATTTTCAGACCTCTACTTTGGTAACTACAGATTACAGAAGGTTTACTTACTAGGTCTGGTTCGTCTTTGAATGTACTATCTTTGGCCACCGGGCCACCGAACGAACCCAGTATATAACTACTTGCTAACTACTGAAATTTAAAACAATGTATTAAATGTAGCTCATAATTATCAAAAAATTGTTATTGGTACAATAAAAATAAACGTGAAAGTAAAACCAATATCTGCGATTTTTAATTTTTTTTGACGAAATTTTATGTTTTTAGGATCTACAAATTTTTTAAACATACATACATCATCCAGCACCATCTAAAACAGATATTTGATGCATGCTTTACACTTTCCAATATTTATATTTGGCACAGTACTGCTTATCGATTTAGAATTTAATTGTTTCTAATAGACTAATATTGTTTTGAAGAGAAAAGTCAATTTATTGTAGCAGGCAATGTTTTAATAAGACATTTGTAAAAATCAGAATAAAACTTATTTAGAAAGTTGACGGTAAGCTGTGTATCAAAATGATAATCTAAATGACGCTTTCAAAAAAAATGTATAACCAACTTAGACTGCTTAAAATACAATAACACAAATTACTGTCAAAACCAAGCACTAACTGATCGACTAATTATAGATTGAAGTGATATAGATAATCTTATACATATATAACTAATACATTTAACAATTATTTTTTTCTAAAATTGATACAAAAGTAAGCATTTGCGCTTGCATTTGACAATGCAAAAGTAAATTTTTTACGTCACGCCTGTCATAATGAAGTAAACGCTTTCTATTTAATCAACAGTTTATTTCATAACAACAGCTAAACAAGCTTTGGTTTAAGCACAAACATTTTCTAAGATAATTTATGATTTTGTAAACAAGGTTTGGTAAAAAATACAGAAAACATTTTTAATTATTTTCTAAGTTGTGCAGTTTCGTAAAAATCTTGTGTGTAATGCGAGCGCGCAACTCTTGCCGATATCGAGAGACACTCTCGCTCAGTCTACAATATATCATTTTGCTCTTTTAAGACATAAATAGTAATAGTAAGAAACATAAAATAAGCCTAACTAAACTTTGAATTTCAAATATGTATTAGTTATTAGTTGAATTGTTATTATCTACGTACCAAAAAAGGATTAAGAAATAATTTTGACAAAAACGTCGTTTGTCATTCAACTTTTAAGAGAACGTGTGTTGCAATAAACGTTTTGTGTAGCACATTATAATGCTTTAAAGGTTTACATTAATATTTTTATTAATTACAGCACAATTGTTTTTTTGACAACCAGAAAAAAGAGCGTGTAAACATAAATATTTGTTGCGCTTGTAATTTCTCCATCATTTTAGAGCAAATGTTTTCTAAAAAGATGAAACTGCATAAAATAAGACCACAACAATTAGGACAAATTTATTGGATGTTCTAATTTAACTATTTTGGCGTAAACAACTTTATTCAATAATTAGTATTCAAATCCGATTAAAAGAGTAACAGTTGTGATTTGACTGTATAATGAAAAATAAATAAGCAAGTGAAAATACGTAACAGCCTATTAATAGTCTTTTAATAATTTTTATTAAAAGTACTTACAGTTTTGTGTTTTTTATTTTAAAAAAAGTAAAAGCTAATTAATTATTACTAAATACTTGATGGTCTTTATTAGCATTAAAATGTAATATACTAAATTGTAAGTATAATCTTAATGATGTAATTTATTATAGGTTTAAATTTTTTTTTAAATAATTTTCCAGTGTTTGTCAGACTGACCACATAAATTAATAAACAAAAAATATTTTTGTTTTTGATTATTTTTTACACAATTTTGTATTGGTATATTTACGTCAATACCTCTTTTAAGTTTGAGTCTTGAGTCTGAAAATTTTCTACAAATTATTTTATAGAAAAAAAATGTATTTATTTTATTATGAGAAATAATTTACAGGTCACATCTTAAAATTTAAATTGATTAGCCTACATCAATCTAAAGCCAGAAAAATCAAAACATTAGCATTGGTAAGATTTGCATAAATGAATAGCTAAAGCTTGGAAATTAAAATAACATATGAGTGGATTGCAAATTAATGAACTTCTAATTTCTTTTACTAATTAAGTTATGGCTTATAGTCATATCGCGTTTAATTATGCGCGGTGTTTAAATAGCAAAAATTTCTTTTACAAATAAGATGGCATAGCATGTACATCGATAGAACTATTTTAAAAATGTTTATTTAATTGTTTTAATTGGATATGAAAAGTAAAGTTTCTTTAACATGCGTTCCACATTTGTCTTTTAAAAAAATATATACATAAGTAATAGAAATAAATTATTGTTATTGTTTTTTACATAATATTTTTTTGATGCACTATGTTTTTTTGGGATGAATATTAATTTACAATCGTTAAACTGTAAATAACACCATTAAAACACATGGTTAACGCCGGTAAAAAAAGTTTTTGACATCCCGCCATGTTTATGGCTTTATTACAAGACAAAATTACAAGCGAAATTTTTTTTACATAGATGTTATTAGTTTTGCAATTATAGAGAGTCACGTTGCTACAACCAAATCATGTAATTGTGACTTTAAGCAAATTTCTTTACTTGTTAGTTATTTTCGATTTTTTTAACATTTTTTTCAGCTAAATGGGCCTATTAGTCTATCTAAGAAATTATTTAGTTTGAACAAATACTATAATCTCTAAGTAGTCATCGGCAACTGTTGTACTTTTCCAGTTATCCAAACGTTTTACCATTATAGTGTTTTTGCCGTCATCAACAAGTTGTGTGGCTAAAAATCTACGTAAGACTTGAGATTTACAAAACCGAGAAACATTAATTTTCTTCCATTGTATGTTTTCCGCTTGTTTGTCCGGTACAAAGTTCTTTTTTGTTTGATAAAGAAGAAATCTACCACGTTTGTCATGATCCGGCTTTAACGGGTACTTAAAGTATACAGCAAGAACGTTTCTTATAATTTTAAGTTTTGGCAAAAGTAATAATAATAATAATAAAAATTAAAATCATTATTTGTCGAAGACTGTACTGATTTCTGATTTCAACAAAATTGCTGTGCCTGAGTGACAGGGAGGGTTAAACATAAATTAATCAATCAATTTAATAATTGAATAATTAATTATTAAAAATTTAATTCATCATGTTGTGCTTATAAACTGATAACGTCATAACAAATCACATTTATTTTTCAACTATTAGTCGTCAATGTATGTGAGTATATAGTGTGGAAAAACCAAATGGAATAAATTTATTATGTCTCTTACTGTAAATATTTATGAGAAAACCCTAAACACGTAGTTTAAATTATAAATTGACATTCTGCAACGTAAAAATGTAATCCCTACTTTTAACCTCTTTCGAATAACATATACAACTCTCAAATTTTTAAATTAAAAGTATGGGCTTGTGATAAATCGTTCCAAAGATCTTTTTATTCTCTATTTAAAAGTGTTGTTGGTTTCCAATTTATTGCAAAAATAAACAAAAAAAACAATAAATAAAAACGAATGTTTTGCTACAAAACAACACTAAAAGAAAATGCAAATTAAAATAAAAGTCAATATAGTAAATGTTCAAAATGCAAACGTTTTGACAACATTCTAATCTTAAATAAGAATGCCTTCTATTATGGTTTAACATATCAGACGTGATCGACTTAATTGTCCTAATCGTTAGTGGTTAGCTTAAGTCATTTAGCTAGATTAAAAAAATTTGTTTTGTAGATAAAATTTTCCACGTATTCATAGAAAATCTCATGGAATAAGATCAGGTAATTGCGTTGGCCATTCTAGAGATCTTAGCCTCCATATCCACCGATTTAGAAATATAACATCAGAACTTTTCACGGATGAAGCTTGGTTCAAGACGGTTATTTATTGAAGAGGTTTTACCGCACCTCGAAAAATTAAAAGTGTGGGCCGCTATCTCAAGACGCAAAAATATTAGGCTAATTTTTTTAATGAAACATTAACTGATGCAAGATACCGAAAGAAAATTTTATTGTTTTTTTACACTGCTTAGACGGGTACTTTCAGCAAGACGATGCCATTCTACGTATCACTTACTAGACCTTGAATATGATACAAGTTATTACCCGAAATAAAGCCAGAACTTATCCTTCAAGATTTTGCGATCTCAGCTCATGTGATTTCTTTTGTAGCTCTATTTAGAAATCTTAATTTTCCCGCAATGTTTAAATAACCTCGATGAGTTGCGTCAGACAATTGTGGTCAAAAATGGTAAAATTAATAATAGTTTTTAAATGTTGGCAAATGTCTAAGAGTCGATGAACGACATTTTGATTATTTGCCTTAACTTTATTACTTCATTAAAGTTGATTTTTTTTGTTATAACATTAAAAGTGCTTTTAATTTAGTCTCATTAACGTATTGAACAATCGATTCATTAAATTAAAATAGTAAGTTCGATTCGATGGTAAAAATACGTTCACTATTAAAAGTTAAACCTTTATGACATTATTTATAAAACAAACCTAATAGGTTTTATAAAAAAAATTTTTGGTTATTTTAAAAAATTTCACTAACTTTACCCTTGAATAAAGATTTATAACATCAGTTTTTAAATCACTTAGCAGAAGCTTTAAAACCTTTTTTTGTTTTATTAAAACTTATCTGCAAAACAGCTATACCCAATTTATTTTACGAGTGATCTTATCATAATGCCACCAGTCTCATCATCAATTATTATCTCATCGATTAAATGATCAATTAAAACAGCCATTTTAATTCATATTTTGAGATGGTGATTGACGTAGGCGACTAATAGGTAGTGTGTTGATTTCAATATTGCAATCGATCTAGTGGAATATTTATATCCAGTAGGTTAGACCAAAAAAATGAGTATTTTATTTTTATAAGAAATTAAAAATATTTTTGAAATAACAAAAAAAAATACTCTGAAAGTTTGAGCTGTTAATAATAATAGGTAATAAGAATGGTTCATTAATCGTGTTTTTTTTATTTTTAAGCCTTAATCTTACCTATGCGTTAAAGCTGTTCATTATGCCAAACAAATTTATCTACAAATATTATTGTTGGAAATTAAATTTTAAAGTTTTAATTAAAAATTTACGTGGCCTCGTTTGCCACTATACTAAATTCAAAACTGAAATAGTACTGAAAATTTCAGTACTAAAAAATAAAAGCACATTTTTCAAAATAATCATTTTTGGTCTCTGCAATAATTTATCATCACCTAGAGCGCATGTTTATATCCAGAAAATCATACTCAAAGTTCACCTAGTTGCAAACAGCTACAAAATTTATACAAATATTTAGTGCGTTTTTTAGTTCTAAAATAGTCAGTACTTATTTTAGTACTGAATTTAGTAAAGTGACAAACGAGTTTAGTACCTAAAAGGTTTTATTATTATAGTTTAGTACCTTAAAAAAAAGTAATATCTAAAGCTTTAAAAACTGATATGATTTCTCGATCTTACTTTTTTACGTTAAATTTTTTTACTCACAATAGCTATTTATTATACAAGTGTTTTATCGAACAAATGAGTCAGTCACAAAAGAAATGTTTAGGCACGAGAGCTTGCTTGAGTGGCTTAACTTTTCTTGAGTGACTTATTTGCTGTTAAGACACGAGTACACTACATAGTTTTATCCAACACCTCTCCCTGTAAGAGTTCTTAAAAAATCATCAAAACTCAAATAATTTATATCTACAAAAATTAGTAGTAGTGTATGATTTGGTTGCCATGTTGTCCATGTATCAACGGACAATGCCTGTTGATACCATATCATATGTGCGTTTTTCACATCCTCAGCCACTGAGGATTTTCCTTTGACCCGTACCGACAATTTTGACAGTTAGCATGACCACTCATTAGAAAACATAACGTCTTTTAATAGAATATTATTGATATTCAACTTATCTCTATCATTGACAAAATATTGTCAAGTTAGGGGTTGCATCTGTCACTCGAAGGGGGTTGAAGGTAGGGATTAATTTTTTACGTTACAGAATGTCAATTTATAATTTAAACTTGACGTGTTTTGGGTTTTTTCTTAAATATATGTACTGTATATCAAACACACTGTATAAAAATCAATTATTGAACTTAATAAAAATTACTGACTTTTTGTCAAATACTATTGGTATGGATTTGGGTGTCAGCAAATGTAAGCCATAACATAAAATAATATATATTATAAATAACAACTGTAAAACTAACAAAAATAACATTTATAGCAGTTTAAATTTTTTTAATTTCAATTCAAAAACTTTTCATAACAAAATAAAAATTAAAATAACTTTTAAATAAGTTTTATTACTTTTGAATAGAAAAAATTTGTTACAAACACTAAATTCGTATGCTGTTTCTTTATTAATGTTTTTTTTGTGAAATCAAATAGACTGTAACAGATATAACTAATATTAATATAAAAATCTACTAAACTTAAGAAACATCAGCAAAAATCTTGAATTAAACAATTTTTAATTTCAGGAAAAGCATGGGAGACGGCAGAGGTATTTTGGATATATCAAACAATTAAACATAATGTATTTTCTTGTTCATAGCTATTTAGTTAATAGAAATTACACAAAAAAAAGTTCATACGATTGCAAAAATAGTTTATTCAAATTTGACTTTTAATTTTAGTTTAGTAACCATATCATAATTATAATACACAAATTTTTTTGAACAGTGATAATTACAATTTGTATTGAGATCTAATATTACCTACTGGTTAAATGGCTTTCGGTGGCCATTAGGAATCTTTAGTTATTTTAATATTTACTAATTGTACCTATATTATTGAGTAATAATCGCAAAATTTTAGATTTGCATTTAATAATGTTGGCAAAAATACAAAAAGAAGCATTATTATAATCATGTCATATTGTTCTAATGTTCTTAAATATTAAACTTGGCAAGTCAAATAATACGATCGCAGATGCGGAGAGAAATAGTTTCTATTTGGCTTGAAACACAATTGGTGATTTTTGCTTTTAATTTAATTCTTGAATTGTTTTTTAAACTACTTGAAAAGCTTGTTTTTCAACAAATTTAATTGCTGAAAAATCATATTTTCATTATCATTAGTTGCCAAACACAGAATCCAGCAAAATTACTGTGCTTCCGGGACAAAGAGGGTTGACCGTAATAATGATAATAAATAGACTTTATTAAGCTCTTACTTCCAATGGGCGAAGGGCGAAGTCTAGCTCAACCCTATTTATAATAACTGAGCCTTTGTCTCCAATAACTTTCTTTTTTATGTTTGTAATTTTCCCTCTCCGGCAACACCAAATAAGCCAAATAGTAAATGGACGTTAATTGAAATTTTTTGTCAGTTATGTTTTTAGGTATGACTCATATTTTTTTTGATAAACTCTATAAAAATTTGATTCTAATTTCTGCAAGATGGTTTTACCACGAGGGTTTTTGCAACGTTAAATATAAATATTGCGTTAAACAATAGTTTAATACAAAAATAAACAGTTTAAACTCGTATTATAAAATGATTAGATAATATTCTCTTTACACATTGCAAACAAAAAATCCTCAAATCTTCGTAATTAAAGAAACTTATTAAACAAGACAAGAATCGTCTCACGGTGGATGACTCTCCTCTGTCAGGAGCACTCATCCGCCTGACATTTGTTAGAAGTGAGGTCATGCTATGTATGTACAATACCAAAATATAATAAAACAACAAATAATAGAAAAATGAGATTTTTTTAGAGTAGGTTTCTAGCGTGGTTACTTTTAGAAATATCTTAATTAAGCTCAACCTCTCTTTCATTTTAATTCCGAGTGACGTCTCGACCAATAGAGTACAAAACGTCAAACATACGTTTTCGAAAGAAGATAATTTTCCAATAATTTTAGACCATAAAACCTTTCTTTTTTAACAAATATAATAGATTGTAAATGTCACATCATAGTGTAACGGTTATTAATATTTTTGTAAAAAATTACAAGTTTTGGTGAAATCATGTCGAAGACATAAATTCTCGACCATTTATGGTATTATGTATAATTACCGTAGACTTTACTTTTTGCTAAAATGACAAGCTAATTTCACTTTTTTGTATTAACTCATGAGTGTAACTAAAATCACTTTCATACAATTTAGATTAGCCATTCTACAGTTTACAAGTTGTATGTTTCATGTTTTCATTAATTAGACATTTTGTTCAAATACCCACATGTAATTGTATTGGTTAACAAACATAAGTTTAATTTAAATACATCAAATTGCTTTGTATTAGAGCGACATTTTATAAAATTGAATAAAATTACCTTTAATCATACCTGTGTAATTACTATAACATTTCTCTTTGTAGTCTTTAAGAAGCTGAATTCTATCTTAAATCAATGATAGGCATGTAATTCCAGTTTCACACATTATAGCCGACCAGAATAATTCCGGTTTCTAAAGATTTGTACACAGATACATAATAATTGACGTCCTGCTTAATAATTTTTACTTATCATTAGCTTTTTTCAATTGTAAATAATCAGGAACTGAAATTATCCACAAGTTTAAAGATGTTTATATAATTTTTCTATTGTAACACTATAAGACTTTTCAGCTTCTCACGTCAAACAAAGAAGACTTTCATTTATTTTTGTTTGGGCAAAACCGTCCTTCCTTTTGGAAGATCTTTAGAAGAAAGTGAATTAAAGGTATGTTTATCCGAAAACGTCCGGTATTTCAAAAACATGGTTCGAATACTTAATCGGATAGTTTAGCAAGTAGATCATTGGCACAGTTTTGTCTATAAAGAGCCCTACTTTCTTCTACGATACTTCGCACACAATAAGCTGTTATTATACGACTACCGGAGTTCCGGAGCCAGGGACGCCCCAAACGAATGTCTGTTATTACAATTAAGCTGTCCTTCCTTGTCTCACAATGTCAAAATATTGTGCAGGTCACCGGAAACACACTTTTCCTTCCATTTTTGTCAATATGGATGGACTTTCTTAATGAAGCATATGGGCGATGCAAACAAATTCTCGAAATTTCACTTCTTGAGTTCTGTTCAATAGGTGCCCATCGATAATTGAAATAACATCTATTTTGAGATCGCCAGATCCTCGTTAGTGAATAATTAACTATTTGAAGCATTTCTTTCAAAGTTTAAAAAGTGAGTGAGAAAGTTTTTTTTTTAATTTCATGTGTATTTTATTGTGGTTTTCAGACGCGTGCCGTTTTACTTCTGGTAGGGGATCCCTTCTTGTCAGAAGAAGCATTCTCTAACTTTTATCTACAGCACCTGTCATCAACTAGTTGGTTGCTCACTAGTGTTTGCTGTGGTCTTTACATTTTCTTCAAAAAATCTAGTGCAACATATCCCTTAAACGGTGTGTCAAAATATTCTTGAAAGACTTTTTTGGAAATATTTTTTCCAAAACTGTACAAATTATAGTCAAGGTGAGTATTTTTTATATGATCTAATTTCACGTTACGGTCAAAAACTATTCGATTCAGTTTCTCATGCTTTATGGTACATCGCACTCAATTTAAAACTAGAAAATTCTATTATTTGCTCTATATAAATTACTAATTTTTTTATTGTCATCATGTCAGAAGATTTAAGCCATTATTTTGTTTTTAACCTAATTACGCGATAATTTAAAGTTTTGACATACAACGTAAATGTAGAAATTTAACGAAAAAAAAATGTATGTAAGTGCATTAAAATTGCGTGAAGAAACAGAAGTGGGAATTAAATTATTCAAGTGCTGTAGCAAGTGAATACGGACGAAATAATTTTAAAGGGTTACAAATTATAAAATTTACAGAATTCTAAAATCATATTTAAAATGAAAACCAAAATATAAATAGAAAAAATATTAAAAGTCGGCGATTTAAGTGCTTCACAACAGTTTTTACAATTTTACAAAAAACTATTTATTATGGGTTATTCATATTATTTGTTGATAAACGCATTATTAGTTTAAATTAAACAATGAGATTAATCTAAAAATTATATCATAACCAAAAGCAAATAATGTTTACATGTGTGAGCTTTTGTTTAAAATGAAACTTGGTTTTCTAATTAATCACAGAATTTTTTGCATAATAATGTGAAAAATAACAATTATTTGGTGCTATTGATACAAAATTCTATTAGCTTTTTGTTGGAAATTAAATTTAGCATTTAAAAATACTTATACAAATTTTAATTAGCATTAAAGGTGTGTTATGTAACGTAACAAAACCTTAAGCCTTTTGTACAAATATTTCAACTTTGAATAATTGAATTAAGTAGAAATTTAAAAAACTGAATAATTGGTAACGATATTTCTAATTTAAAATTGTCAGTTTTTTTTATTTTAAAATTTAAATGGTATAAGTTCTGAGATATGAGATGTTTAATAAAATAAATAAAAATTTATTGTGATACATAAATTTAAAAAGAATCAATTCCTGCTTTTATTTTTGGAAATTAATTATTATTTTTTTTTTAATTAGAATGAGATCATCTATGAGATGATCCTATCCATCAGCACTGAAAAAATTGATAAAATAGATTCACAATGGGTGAAAATATATCGTAACCTACTCTTACAAATATATATAAACAAATTTATTGATAATTCATTTTTGTTCAAAGTTGCTGAACAATAATGTCTAGACCATAACTAAACAAGTTTTAAATAAACATTTAGATCTGAAACGTTGGTATAAAATTTTTCATATTTAAGCTAAACTAGATTTTAAAAATATATTAGAAATTTTTTCCTAAATTTTTTTATTATTAATGTATTTTTAAGTATAATTATTGCATTTAAATACATTAGACATTTGGTATGTTTTTATATTTTTTGGTTTTTACAATATTATTATTATTGCAAAAATATTACTTTTTGCTAATTTGCTCTTTTTGCTTAACCGTGTGTTTTTTATTTTTAACACTAAACGATTTTCTTCTCTCTTTCTATCAGTTCTTCTTGTACACAATATTTTTCCTTTAAACTCGCAAAATTATTTTATATTTTTAGCTTGTAGCATTTTGCAATATCTGCACGTAATTTGTTACCACTTTTTACTAATCTTTTTTATCTGTTCGTTACACTTGTTCTTTTCAAATACTTTCACTCTTACACGTGTTTTTTTTTATGTAGGTTTTGTATCTAAAATTTGTATCTGTTTCTTGAAATAAGCTGCAAAAGTTGGTTTAAATTTTAACTTTTAAATAGCAAAAAAATCAAAAACTAATTATCTGATTTTAAATAACACAATTAAATTTAAATTTTATATTAAAATTTGTTATTTTGGAAACACTAGGAAATTTTTTAGTATTTTTATTAAAACAAAATCTTGTTGTAGTAGAAATAAAAGAGTTTTAATAAAAATAATTGTAAATCATTGTATTTACAATATCTTTTAGTCTTTCAAAAATTTAAAAAAAAACAAGATTGAAAAACTAGAATAGTAGTAAGTATACTAATAAATAAAAAAAAATTTTTTTTTTAATAAACTTTTCAGTTTCAATATTAGAAAGCTGTTTATTCACTCCAGTTCAGACATAGAAGGCAATTTTAGAAATCAAAGTTTAAAACGTCTATTCTTTTTTCAGAAGCTTTAAGAAGACAGTTTTAAGAAGTACAGCAAGATTTTAGTTACAAAAGCTCTTTAAATTTCAGTCTTAATAATAAGTTTAAGATTAAGAATAATATTTATTTCTCTTGTTTACATAATTTATGTAGAGAGTTCTTTTGTTTTTCTTCTTAATATTGCCTATTTTCTGTAGAATATTAAATAATGCTTTTTATTGTATTTAAAATGTTTTTCTATTTTTATTTACATTTTTTTCGATATTTGTTTCATTTGGCGTTCTCAAACTTGTTATTTATTTTTTATTTTTATTTGTATTTTTAATGGCATATGAAGTAATTTGGCTCTGTATCTGATATTAAAACGTACTATTTATTTTTAGCACTGCTCTTTAGTTATTTGATTACGTACTCTGTAATCTGTTACGGATTTTTTTTATTTCTTTACAAGTTTGACTTATTTTTTATTGTTTTTTTTGGTTTTTATATTAAACTTCTCTTAATTAATAGTTTTTTGTTTTCTTATTTAATTTTTGTGCTTTTTCTTATGTTTTTTGTGTGTATTTGTTTCGAGTCTTATTCCGTTCTTGCTTTTTTCAGTATGTTATTTTTTATAATATTTTTTTTTAATTTATGACCACTTATAAATTTTCACAGAAGAGTCTGATTTCTACAATTTTTTCTTATATAATGTATATTTTAAAGCTGTTACTATATAAACTTGTCAAAAAAAACAAAACAAAAATTGAAAAGCAAAAAATTTAAGTTTAATTAAACTTTCAACTTTAAACCAAAGCAAAAAAGGTAAAAATACAAAAAAAAAGTTAAAGTTTTACTCTAAATATCAAAATAATTTTAAGTCTAAGTCAAACAGACAAACATCAAGAAAGTATTCCAAATCTATTATGTTTGAAAATATAGACAGAAAAGTACTTGATTTGAATTGTTTTGTCATTTTGCTTTAGGTCAGAAGACATGGCATAGAGTTTGTTTGTTTAGCACCGACTTAAAATTATTTAGTTATTTACATTAGTGCAACACTTGTTTATTTTTAACTCTTGTTAAAAAGTCTTTATTTTTTAGTTTTTTTTTGTTATTGTTATCTATAACTTTTTGACATTTTTTTTTCATATCTTTAATTTTGTTTATTCCTGTATGTCTGTGTCGTTCCTACTATGTTGACTTAATTTAATTTAACCGATTTGTGTTAATTTTTCAATTTCTATAAAGATTAATAAGTATATAATTTTAGATTTACCTAACTGTGCAATTAGTGTTTTGGTCATTTCTAAAAATTTGAACTTCTGGTCGATAAATAATTGAAAATAGGTACTGATAAAGATGACACTAATACTAATAATTTTAGTAACTAAAAAATTAAATATCTTCTTGAGCAACAATTTATAGATATCTTATAATTTACAGTTTATATTTATAATATTTTATATCTATATGTATATCAAAATTTGAACTTCTGGGCCGCTGAAAAAAGAAAAATACTGATAAAGATGACACTACTACTAAGAATTCTAATAACTATAAAAAATTAAAAGTCTTACTGTGCAAGATTTTATAGATATCTTAGAATTTATAGTTTATGTTTATAATATATATTATATATATATATATATATATATATCATCTATATATAAAAATTTTAATTTCTAAACCAATAAAAAATTGAAAATATTAATAAAGATGACACTAATAGGAATCATTCTAATAACTAAGAAACTAAAAATTTTGCTACGCAAGAATTTATAGATATCTTATAATTTATAGCTTATATTTATAATATATATTACCTGTATATATAAATTTGAACTTTTAGGCAAGTAAAATATAGAAAATACTGATATAGATGACATAGACTACTAATAACTCTAATAACTATAAGAAATTAAAAGTCTTGCTTTGCAAGATTTTATAGATATCTTAGTATTTATAGATTAGATTTATGATATATAATAATATAGATAATGTATCTATAAAAAATTAAACTTCTGAACAGATAAAATATAAAAAATACTGATAAAGATGCCACTACTATTAATATTTCCAATAACTATAACAAATTAAAAGTCTTGTTGTGCAAGACTTTATAAATATCTTATAATTTTTAGTTTATATTTATAATATACTAGCTGGCCCGGCGAACTTTGTTATTTTATTTTTTGTTTTTTTTGTCATTTGTTTTGTTATTATATGTCAGATGCGTTTACGTTTTATATTGTATGTCACGTCACACGGGATGGGATAAAAAATATTCTTTGTTAGGCTACTGGTTCTAAACAACCACTCCACCAATTTTCAGCCAAATCGGTCATAAATAGATATAGATTTTTAAAATAAACGACCCCAAAAACTATAAAAATGATACCCAAATTAATTATTCACATTTATTACCTTTGTCACATTCATTTTACAACCCTCTTTAACTTAAATATCATTTTCAAAATCAACGACCGGAAATTCCTCAAAAACACCCATATCGTTTTCTTACATTTTTATCCCTAGAACACTCTCTTTTCATCCTCCTAAGAGTAATTTTTTAGAAAGCAGGAAACATACCTATTTTTTTTTTTGAGAACTTAGGCAATTTATGGGAAAAATTATAAAAACGACATCAATCTTTAAACATTTTGCCCTCTTTCCGCCCTATCAAGGAATGATAATATTTTACTTCTAAAATTTCGGATTTAAACATAGATATTATTTTTAAAATAAACAATCCAAAATTTTTGAAAATTATACTAATATTGGTACTTGTCATTTTTTGTTCCTATCCCACCTCTTTTTATCTCTTTGTTAATAAAAAGTATTCTATTCTTTTCATTCAAATCCAGTCATCATAATTTTCCATACAAACTTTCACCCAAACTTGTTATATGGGAAGTTGTCTCATGGAAGACGATTAAAGACGGCCACTGACGATCCAAGATCCAACGCCGTAGTACGACTGCGGCGTCAGTGGCCGGCTTTACATGTAAACGCACGGTCCGACTTTGGTTGGTGGTGGGGGAGTGGATCGATTTATTTGGAACGGTAATTTGCCGAGCCTCACCGAACGTTTCCGACATCGCAATTCTAATTTTGATTTAACCCTTCTTTTAGAGGGTGGTTTCTGGAATAAAAAGTATCCTATAGCATTCTCCTAGCTCTAAACTACCACCTCACCAATTTTCAACCATATCGGTAAAGCCGTTCTTGAGTTATAAGTGGAGTAACTAACAGACTTTCTTTTATATATATAGATATCATCTATATATATAAAAAACTGAAAATACTAAAAAAGATGACACTAATAGGAATAATTCTAATAACTAATTTTTGCTCGGCAATAATTTCTAGATATCTTATAATTGATAGTATATATTTATAATATATATATTATTATCTATATATTTTATTTAATATAATTATGTATGTCAAAACATTATTTCAACGTTTTTCTTATAGATTTTACAAAAGAAAATATTACTAATTTTTTGGGTAGATTGTGAAATACGCATACATCTATTTATTAATCAACAACAAATTATAATTTTTGAACGAATGAACTTATTTTGAATTTAGCTCAAACTTTAAATAAAAAAAACTAAATCACAATCGATTGAGCCCTTACAAGAACAGACGTAAGCACAGATACACACTACAAACATATAACACTTCTTTTTTTTGTTGGGGGTTAATGGAGTTGTTAAACAAATTAATAAAATTTTAGCTTTTTTCTATATATAATGTTATTGGTATCGACAAATGACAAATGTTGCTACTGTAATTATTAATAAATAAAGTGTTGAATGAGTAAACATGAGACAAATATTTTATTTTTATTAAACCTCATCAGCCACATATAGTTTTTTTAAGCAACTAAAAAAATGTTTTAATCAACCTTGTTGATTAAAACGTTATGTTCATAGGACTCAACAATCACTGTGAATGAGACATAACGTTTTTTTACTGTACCGTATTGTAAGATAGCATAGCGTTAAACAAAATTTATTAATGGTAAACTACTAAAACCTACCAATTAAATGTTTAAAAAGGTGTCAATACTGTTTGGAGCATTTGAGTTATTCTGTTGTGCACGCAAGTGCTACTAATGATCTTAAAAACAAGTAACGTTGTTGTAATTTATTAACAACTTATTATGCATTGTTTATTAACACTGGATCTGTCTTATAACAAAGAAAATTACCATACCCAAATAATATTGATTTTAGATAACTGCAAATTTCCTTTAAATAAATTTAAATAAAAACATTTATTATGTTTTATTTTAATAGAAAAAAATAATATTCCTGCGGCTATAAACATTTTATTTGTGCAAAATCAAGATTGTGTTGTTTCAAATGGCTGATTTTAATTGCATATACTTTAGGTTAGCACTTTAAAGCAAGAATTAAAAAGTTATAGAATTAATTTAATTCATTGTTAATTGCAGCAAGATAACTTTCACGCATTAAAATACTTTTCAGCTAAGACACATTGAAGCCGCCATTTTAAATTAAATGTTTGTCTGCAAGAAAATAGCACTTTTCTTGTTATGAGTAATCATTGAGATTGTAACAAATTTAAAAATGTTTATATCGTCATAAAGTTTACAACGAGAAAATTTAATGGAGCTGAATGAAAGTTTCTCTTGGCCAACTTAACCCTTAATCAGAAGTATCTTCTTATAGTCTATTATTTGAAGTGTGTACGTGTCTAGGAGACAGATATACAGATGAGTTAAGTATTTTACCAAAATTTACAAAAATTGAGGAATAATTATTTATATTAAGTAGTAGCATTAAAGCTGCTTATATAGTTTTTCAAAATTTAAAGACCGCCTGGTTGAGACTATTGTAATGAAACCAAGCAAGACACTTCTGCTGCAATTTGGTGAAAAAACTAGATGTTTTGCGAATTCCGAACGATTAATAAAACTGAATTATTATTTGCTTAATTTTACCTGGTTTAGGAAAGTTTTTTCACTTTTTCATAATAATCCGATTAAGAAGCTGAAAAGAAGGCTGTTATCTTTCTTAGCGCATTTGTTCTATTTTTATAGATTTCAATGAATTCGGCGGCGATCCAATGTCTATATTTATTTATATGCTTGACTAATTTTAAGCTGTTACTAAAATACTGATTGCTACTGGAGGCGTATTCGGCTATACTCGACTTGACGTATTTATTTCTGTCTATATATATATATATATGAGTTAAAGCTTGAATAAAGAGTATTATTATTAGTTTTAATCTACTCTTATACTACTGTCATCAAGCTGCAGTCAATCACATTTGGTGTGAGTTTTGATAACCAATTTTATTCACTGTATACCAAAAACAAGATCTTCTATAGAATAAATAAGTCAAGTCAGCTCAGGTGCCCGCTTTGATTACTTTGATCACATATTGCTTTAAACTTGTGTTGATCAGCAATAAACAAGATCTGAGTAAATAATATATCACGACAGTTAGAAAACCATAAAATAAGTAAAAGTTTTGCTAGAGAATAATTTAAACAAAAAAAAAATGGAATGTTTACATTCAATCGAGTACAACTTATATACAGGTTTTAAGAGAATAGGAAATAACACATAAAAGCTCATAAATATGATAAAAACTAAATGGTAACATAGCAGAAATTTTCAAAAATCTATAAACTATCCACCCGAATTGTACAGTTCTATTTTTCTACGACCAACCGAATTAAACTAGACCATTTATAATATGTAAAAGTAAAACTAATATTAAATTTATTATTACCATTGTAAAATATGCACATATATGAAATTTAAATTATTATCCAATAGAATTGAGTATAGTATTCCCAATTTATTGTTTTCTGTCTAATAATTTTCATTCCACCGGTTTAATCCAAAGAAAACATTGTTTTCCTTTGTACCAAGTTGCTAAAGTAACGCGATTAGTAAAAAAGTACTTCAATACTGCTTCTGGTATAGACGGTCCTTCAATTTTTTTGCTGTCTAAAACTGATCGCATGTCCGTGGCTTATAATCCTTGGGTTTTTGATTTTGAGTCTTTAAGTTGTGACCTGACCTGAGTTAATGTCTATGACCAAGATACAAGGTCTACTACTAGTTGCTTAACTCATTACTTAAGACCACACCTATAATGTGCGTATTTGTTTTTCAGTTCCGTTTACAAAAAAATAAAATAAAAATAATAAGTTCACTGAGTTTTTTGTTTTTAAGTCTTCAAGTTTTGACCTGACCTGAGTTAATGTCTATAACCGAAATACAAGGTCTACTACTAGTTGCTTAACTCATTACTTAAGACCACACTTATAATGTGCGTATTTGTTTTTCAGTTCCGTTTACAAAAAAATAAAATAAAAATAATAAATTCAGTCTTCTTAAAATAGGTGTTGCTTGCAGAGTCTATAGCCATAAATTCAGTTGATCTTAAACATCTTTTAATCTGTGTTGATACGTTAAGCTTCTTCAACAGCTTTACTTCACTAAAACAAAAATAAATCTATTAGACGCTTGCATCGTACTTAGTTGAGAACTAGGTTTCTACATGTTGATTCTATAGTATGGAAGTACTAGGCACTTGAATAAATTTAAGATTCAATTGTCATTATAAATTTATTTAAATAAGAATCTGTTGTCACTTACTGCAGAGTTCTAATAAGAACGAAACATGTTTAAGACAACGGCTCTAGTTTGAATGAATTTGCTTTAAGATTATTAGACTTTAGCAATAGTGTTATAATAACAATTCAATTATAGCTTTTGTTCGAGAATTCTTTTTTGCTTCTTCTCAACTCTATTTCAAATATTTGATTTCGTCGTCAATTCTTTCAATGTTTCCAACTGTTCTTTGACTTTTTTTATAAATTTGTTCTCTATTTTTTTTCTGAATCTGTCTTTATTTTCAAATTTTTTTAGGTTTTAAGTCTGATTTTTAACGTTTTATATGAAATTGTAAAAATAATTTAAATATGTTGACAAAAAAAAATTGTGTAGATTACACGGTCAAAAAATGTTTAGCAAGTGATCGTGTAGCTACGCCTTGGCTTAACGTCGCGGCTTTGAATACTACTCACACTTGCAAAATATCATTTTCTGCACTGGTGATTCAAATAACTATTGTGTAATATTCAAATCATATACTCGAAAATCTAAATTGAAAATACCTAGCTTTTTTTCGCTTGGAATTTGCTGTTTTTGTCGAATTTTGTTAATTTTTATTATCTATTTTAAAGTAGCAGTCTTATTTGAAGTAACTTTAATTTAAAGACCTAAAGAATATGGCTTTCTAAAATAATTCATTAATAAAATAATAACTATGGCTATCAAATATAAAAGTATTTTTTTTAGAAAAGTCGATCAATGTTACATTGTAACATAAATTTTAATTTGATGGAATCATTTAAAAAAAAAATAAACCGGTAGTTTTACTTATTTTTTGTTAAATCAGACAGCTGTTTTATGAAAATACTAACAGTTTTTTAATATTTGCATAATCTCCTTTCATTTTTACTTTTGAAACAAAATGATATTCGCGGATGATGAATTATGGTAACTAAAGAATAAGTTATTTTATATTTTTTTATTAATTACATACTTTATTATATAATTATATGCTAACATAAAGTAAATAATAAGTAATATAAAAATTACAGGAAATAGAAAGTGAGATAACCAAGATTGACTGGACATGTAAAAATAATAATTATAGAATATATTTATTTACATTTTCTTTTTTCGTAAGATGTAAAAGCGTTATTTTCTTACAACTTGAAGGCAAAACATTTCTATAGTAGAAATTAATTGAGCAGATTTATTACCATTTTTGTGGAATTTAGAAGGTGCGGTTCATATGTATAAAATACATACATTTTTAGCGTTATTATATGCACTATTAAAAATCCACCAGATTCAAAAAATCCTTACAATGATAAACAAAAAATAAGTATCTATTTCAAACAAAAGACACACAACCACTGTTTTGGTTGAAATGATTTAAAAAAAAATTGAGTAGAGTAATTTTTCTATATAACCTCTTTAATATTTAGACCATCAAAGTAGAATATTAAGACCAGTAAAAAATTTAAAAAATAATATTATAATAAAGCCTATTGGGAAAAAAATATATAACAAAAATAACAAAAAAAAGGGGTGGAAAATTGATGAGGCTGGGAAGTGGAAGAACGAAAGCTTTAATTTTCGGCCAAATTACAAATCATATGGATAAAAAATAAATGACAATAAAAAGATCTACAATGTTTGTATTTACTCTTTTTTTACATATCTTCAAAAGTTATGTAAAAAATAAACAATCTTATTATATCTAACCATAAAATTTTTTATTTTACGAAATTGGGTGAAAGTTATATTTTTATGTCCCAAAACTGGTTTTGATTTAAAATATTTATTTTTTTACCAAATTTTGACTTAATATCGAAAACGCACCTGAATTTTCAATAAAAAATGTCTGCTTTTTTAAAAAACTTAATAAGCTTATTGTAGGTTAAAATCACTATTTTCTAATAATGAAAAAAAAATACAGTACTATAGTAATTTTTTTCAGAAAATGAAAAAAAAACGAAACAAACTTGAACTTGAAATTTTGTTTGTTTATTTATTAAAATCAACGCTTGAATTATTCTAAGAACGCAAGATGTTCATGTGATTCATGTTACATGAATAAAAAAAAAATTGCAAATCAAAATATACTATTATAATTAACAACTAAATAAGATAATAAAGTTAATAATATTTAGTAATACATTTACAGTATTTTGAGAAAATTGAAAAATCTTGTTTAAATTATAAGCGTAGATGTCTATTTACTGCTATTCTACTTTAGACAACTTATATTCCTGAGTGACATACAGAAAATTATAGCTCATCAAAATGTATTTCAAAGAGAGGTGGGAAAGTGGTGGGTCACCTGACCTGACCTGACCTGACCTACAGAAAATTATAGCTCATCAAAGTGTATTTCAAAGAGAGGTGGGAAAGGGTTATAAAGATTTAGACCTTACTATAAGTGCGATCAACCAAACAAGAGCTAGTAAAAATTGTACAAGCTCAATACCCTAATTAAACTATCAACTTTTTCAGAGAGTTTATGGCGGTCATGTTTAACCTTACAGCTGTTTGAGCAAGCTATGGTTTATATTCGTCCGTGCGACCAATTATCGTCTTGTTTAGACTGCTTCAATTTTCGGTGATGTACCGAACAATACAGTCATAAACCATTATCAACTATTTCAAAAAGTTAATAGTTTTATATCGGGTTATCTGTTTATTACCTGCAACTTTGCTATTTACCTTTTTTCTATGGATTTGTAGTTTTGCCGGTGATCGAGAATATAAATCAACTTGTTTCAAGTTTTCTCCAATGGAAGGAAAGATCAAATTGGATTAAAGCAGTGCATTGTAGATAGACGGGATCACAATAATGACTTATTTATTTTTAACTTTGAAACAGAATGTTATCTCAAAACTCTGACAAATCAACAATGTTTAGAAAAAATCTAATATGAAATTTTTGCTTTGTTTTGTTATTAAACCTATTAACTAGGAGAATACTGTCATTGATATCTTAAATAAAAGAAAACATAAATGAGAAAGTATAGTATTAAATCTAACAAAAGACTTCGAACAGCTTCAGTACGGAAAGATCGTCACTTATAGATCGTGGCTTACGAGTTTCTACAACGTAATGTTTAGTTGTAAATTTTGCAACAGAGAGTCTCTGTGGCATTGGTTTATTGTAGAAAACGCCCTTCGGGCTTCGTTTAATTTAATAATATTTAGCGAATTTAAAATTTGCTGTGGCAGGAACGGTAGACAATCTTTACACGTGGGGTAGTGATACGGGGTGTACAATGTACATATATAACTTAGCTTGTTACACTTCCATAAACACAAAAAAATTTTTTCTACCAAGATATCGTACGTCCTCATACAGCAAGGCTTACTAAAATGTTTCTAAAAAAAAAATAACGTAAATTTTCTCTCATGGCCTGCTTGCTCTCCAGATTTGCCTCCAATCGAACATTTATGGAATATGAATGGCAAGCGAATAGGAATTATATCCTATAAACCACCAAACAAGCTCATTGGTCTTCAGCTTCAAGCATGCTTTAAAGAGTTACTAAGTGTATAGGGAACCGTGACAAACCGACCCATTATTACGTATTAGACAACTTTTTGTTTTAATTTAAAAATGTAATTATTTCTTAAGTTGGATTGAAGACAATATTATATAAAAATTTCATTAACATTGAAGGGGGTTCGAATTTTTACATATAATTGGTGAAGTTTAGCGCTTCGTGACTGCTGGGTTGCCATTTTCTAGCCCTTCTTTTCCGCACTGATTTTTTTCTTATACAACAAGTTGTATTGTAGCTGTCATACTAGATGCGAGATAAAGCTTTAGTGTTGTAATACTTTATACTTTTTTTGTTAAACAAGATCTGGGCAACTTTTAAATTAAAGATTGAAAAAATGTCAAGAACAAATAATTTTTTCGGAAATTGTCTTGGAAACAACATTTTTCTGCTTATTTACGCGCAGGAAAATTAAGTTTTCCGGACTAGTACTGTAAAAACTTTACAAGACGGAAAATTAAAAAGATACGCTAGTAACTATAGTTGGCAACAAAATTGACAAACTTGATTTTTGAGCTTTGAGTTTAGCTCCTCTTCAGTAATGTGACATTTTTCTGACTTTTATGTAAATAACTATTATTTAAAAGAAAAATATTATTTTGAATAGAAATGTTTAGAACGGAATGCAAAAAGTTGTATAAATTTGTAGTAACTTTCACCAATTTGTAATTTTTATGTTGAACGAGATATAAATTTTTACGTCTAATTATAAACTAATGAATAATTAATGCTAATTTAATATAGTTTTAAAAGCTTTATAAAAAAGTGAAAAAAATTTTTGATGTTGTTTTTTTTCCAATTCAAACTAAGAGTTTGGAATAATAATTGCTTAATTGTCATATTTACAAAATGATAAAACTTACTTTTAAATATTAAATTTTAAAATTTTGTAATGAGACCTTTTAAATATAAACTTTAAATGTGAAAAATTTATTTTTTGTATAGATTTAAAATTTTGTATTCAAAGTTAAATTTAAAGAGCTAACAGAATAAAAAATAATTTACAATACTTTTACATAAAATTCCCTGGTTTTCAATACATCTACAGTAGGAATATGTAGCGACATTATTACTATTATTTATAAAAATAATATTTATTAAAAACCTCTGTTGTTAAAAAAACATCAATATGTCATGTATTATATCGTTTTATTTCGTTGTAAACAATTGTGAGTAAAGAAGTAGGTACTGCACGACCTGAAATCATTAATAATTACTAATTTCTCTTTGAAATGAGATTAGCGCTGCCTGTGCCAAATTTAGTTTAGATAGCCATGCCTGCATGTTTAAATGAAAGTTTAGAACTAAAAAATAGGCTAGATTGAAACATTTTGATGGCGACACTGGTTTTATTAAAAAAAAAAAACAATATTTTTGTTGCTTTTAAAAAATAAATTCAACCTAGTTCTAGCAAATAAAATAAGAATTTTTCTCAAGCCGCTGAGTCGCTGAGGTAACATACTAAAAATAATGTGTTTATTGAATATTTATTGTAAATTTAAATTGAATTAAATTTAAATAACCGGCTAAAATTCAAATTTTTATTTTATAAAATAAGAAGAATTTGCATGAGGACTAAATTATTATAGTTTTTGTTCAAAGCTTGAATTTTTTAAAGATACATGAATATGCATTAATAAAAAAAATTTTTTTTTTCTAATGTTAATTTAAAGTTATAACGGTGTTAGCGTAAAACAGATTGTAGATTAGATGGATTAGATATAACAAAACAAACTGAACAAGTTCATAAAACACTCTGTCTATAGAGAAATATGTTCCAAGGTCATTTGTTAACATTTTTACAAAAATTATAAACTTTTAATTGTAAACAAAAACTATTTTTTTTAAATGCGCTAATAATTTTAGGCTTAACACTTTAGTACGTTATAAACTGCGGATGTACGAATCAACAAAGTCACCACTTTTTTGAAAACAGAATTTTTGACCCATTATTAAATTTTACAAATACTAGGAATGAGGCAAGAAAATGTGACCAATTTTCTATAAAGTCTGAGAAATACATGTAGAATTTTTAAGAATATGTAGTAGATTTTTAGTGTTATAAGTTTGTAGTGTGTATCTGTGTGTCTGTCTGTTACTCTCTAGCCACTAAACAGTTTAACCGTTTTTGATCTATTTATTTTTGTTTGAAAGATGAAGTAATCCAAAGTGTTTTTAGCTATAATTGGTTAAAGTAGATAGTGTATTATTAGTCTAAAATCTAAAATATATAAATTCTATTGGTTTAAAAAATTTGTCTTCTGTGATAAAGTTCCAATCTTATTTGTAAAAAACATTTGAAAAATTTACTATTTTTTTTAAATTATTGTTATTTAATAGTAATGTTGAACTAGTTGCAAACCAGGTGAAATTAACTTAAATATTGACTTGTATATTAGAATTTAGTTTTTAAACAATTTAATGTTAGAGTTTAGGTTTTTTGGGATATATATTCTACCAATAAAAAGAAGGAAAGCAACTGAAAAATATTTATAACAAACTAGAATAGTAGAATGCAGACTGGTAGTTTCTTTTTTCATTCGCTCATTCTGAGAACTTCTTTGAAAACCAAATTAAAAATTGGTAGATAAAAAAAAAATTTTGATTAACCAATTAAAAGTTCGGATAAAGCGGCTTTAGGTCGACACCTAGAAAAACATAGAAAAAAACAAAAAAAATAAGTAAAAGAAAAACAAAAAAAAGAAGAGATTTCTAAGTAGAACGGTGCCTACGTAACGCCAAATTGCCATTATTCCTGCGCCTGAAGAGACACAGGAAACAGAAGAAAAGCAAAGCAAGAAAGAGAAAATGTTTTTGAGTAAAGAGTCTAATCTAACGTCAAAACGCCTGCCATCTGACCTGACCTGACTTGACATAAATATTGAGAAATTAGGTTTCCACACTTTGATGCTAAAAATCACTTCTAATGGCGTCGATTTTGATACAAAGTAATTTTTTAGACAAATAAAAAAATTGTTGATTAGACGCATGCAAAATTTTTTATCTAGTGTAGCTAACTTGTTAAAATTGACCTTCAACATCCATAAGCTGACTTGATAAGCTTATCTTTACGAATAAAGATTAAATATAGTTTTATATTGCTGTGCTAGATTCTTTTTTTTTAGCAAGAACTACTTTGTTAGACATTTCTGAACAAGGATTCTACTACACGATACACGGCGGCTTGCAGCACCGATTCTGCGCTACAAGTTTATAGTTTACTTACTATTTGCTGTTTTTATTGAAACTTTTTTTTAATAATTATGTTTAATTAGTAAAAAATGAAGAATGGTTTTATGAGTACCATCAAAAAGCACTAATTTTTTACTTATATTTTTGAGCATTCTTGTTATAAGTAGAAAACGTGTAACAAGTTAACGTTTTATCCAGTATCAACGTCAAAAAATGTTATTTCTGAATTAACAAGTTGCTGATATTGTTTATTTAAAATGTTGTTATGCTACTAATGCTACTGTGTCTCGTATGTAATTAGCTGTAGTGTCTCCAAATTTTTTCTCAATTTATATTTAGCAAATAACGAGTGAACAAATAGTTTTCAGATTAGAGAAAAAAACAATCAAAATTCTAATGTCACAAAAATTGTATCTGTGAAAATCTAAAATAAAAACGTTGATTACTTACAAATCTTGCTTATTTTCTAATAAATTTTATTAAATCTTACATTAAAACGTTTTTTTTTATGGTTGAAGCGTATTTTTATAATGCACAAAAAGTAAACAATGAATAAACCGATTCTTTCGCTGGTTGCTTAGAAGAATCTTGCTCTCCTCTCGCAGAATATTTGATTAAGTGTTGAGTTTTTATAAAAAAAAATGTAACCTGAGCAAATAATTTGCTTTAAGTTTTGACAAATTTTGAGACATTTGAGTTTCGATTGCTTCAATCAGGGCTATCCAACGCCTTTTCTACTCTGAACACTATTTGCTTACTCGTTATTCTGAATCACAACAAATAATAGGTACACATTGAAATGATTTAAAAATTACGTTTTATCAATGTTTATTACCGTTTTTATTTTCCAGGAAAACGACTACGAATTTCAGAATAGAACTTTCTGACAGTTTGAAAACTTGAAGAAAACTTACAAAAATTTAAAAATAATTTTTTGAAAGAACATTGGTATGTAAAACTGATAAGCACTTTGTCTATTTAAAAAAAAAGTCTTTAATGATAATACTGTATGAAACGATAACCTGTTGAACGTTCTGTAGTTAGAAAAAAAGTTTTATTAAGATATAAATAAAATACCATTAGTAATTGCTATTTAAAATAAGCAAAAATGACAATAGTCTTGTTTTAAAATTTATGAACAAAAAAAAATCAACAATTTGGTGACCTTTTATAGTACCTATTGAGCCATTTTACAGTTATTTTTTCTTTACAAAAATTAATATCAAAATATGAGAGTTATTCTTAACGGTGTTTTTTTTTATGATAACTAATCATACAAAAACCAAAAGCTGTTACTCTCGTATAAGATAATGCTGTGCTAATTTAAAAATTTTTGTAAACATTAAATTATTTTTTGTACCAATTAAGAATTGTTTAGTTCCACTTCTTAACTATTTGTTTTACTTATCATTTTTGCTAGTTTTTAAATATTTACATTATCAGGATTTTAATCTCTGGCTTTTATTAGATTATTAAAAACGCATTAGCCACATTGTTCCACTCACTGGGTTTATTTCTAAAAAGAGTTCATTTGTGTTTTTTTCCAGCGTTTTTTCTTCAAATGAAATTAAAATTTGCACACAATATAATCAGTGTTAATGCTATTCAATATTTTTTATTTATTGGGGCATGCTGTGAGGATACCGTGTATAAACATTTGAACAAAATATATTTGCAAGTTGCTGCATAATCTTTGCAGTTTTCGCAAGATGCAATTATTGGAATCAGAGAGAATTTGTTATATAATTTTTAATTGTGGAGATTTTTTAGTCTGGCCAAGCTTTACCTTTTCTTTTTGATAGTTTTGTAAATCAATTTAGATCTTAGCAGTGATTTAATTCCAAGTCCACTCTCGTATTAATAATCGTGCGAAAAAAAGTTTTAGTATTTGTTCTTAGCACAAATCTGTCGATTATTAATTAGATTAATTGTTTTTATTACGTTACTTCTATTACAGCACAATGACGATAAACCCAAAGTGAGAATTTTCTCAAATATACATAACTAACAAAGCAACGATTCGAATGTTCTATATTGTTGAATTATGTACGTACATTAATACCATCTGCATTATGACATTAGTCTGAAGATAAAAGCTTACATTGTCTTTTTAATTCAATTTGTTGATGTTTTTAGCTCTTGGAAGATCTAAAATACTAAACAACAGGGTACAAGTTCTCTAATTTAACTTAAAAACAGGTCGACGATAAACATTTTTTATAAATAACTTTAGCGTATTTTTGTATAATTTGCAATAAGCTTGAAAAAATATATCAAAAAGGTTGTATCATCTATTAACTCTATACATTTCAATAGTATGGAGTTAGTAGAGTCAAGCATCCTCCAGTTATTATATGGACAATTATTACTGACACCTTGTATATTTAGTTTTAGTGTTTTAATTGATTTTGTGGTCGTTTTCTTCAATAACCTGTGTGTTATGTGCGCAATTTTATTACTTCAACTCTACTTTCTGTCGCACAAATTATAATTTCAAACCGTGCGTTTGGTCATCTTATTTTCATTTGGTTTGCATTATTTTGGTATTAATCTACCATAATTTGAGCAAAATGCAAATATGTAACTTAGTTATCACTCATAAATTCATGTAAATTGCAATTAATCTGTTATGTAAATGACAGAAATTGTCGTTAGAAAATAATTTAATTCAATTTATGTTATATTAATATAATTATGGTATGAAAACTATAATAGTAGAGTGAGATCATACATTCTTGACTATAAAAAACTGCTGAAGAAGTAGCAATGAGCTGCATTGAGTAATATTTAAATGAAATAAATGTCAAAAAAGCAGTGCAAGTATCAGTGATTAGCCCGGCGCCTCCACCATAATTGATCGATCAGTCATAAAATTAATCACTAAAGTTAAAGAGATTATCTCAATCCGTTAACAGTTAAATTTACAACTCAAAATCTTTTTCGATTTTGACAATTTACCTTTATTAAGTTTAACTTTTAACGAAACAAATTAAAAATCAGTATGACTGTCCAATCGGCCGTATTATAAAATACGGCAGAAATATATATGAAAGACATGTATATGACAGAATATATATATATAAAGTATGTATACACGTGTATATATATATATATATTGATTTCTGTTTTGTATTTTGTTTTTGACTCTATGTGTATACATGTTCGTAAAATAATGCTTCCTGTTTTTATTTTTTTATGCTTTGTCTACAAAATTTATTGTAATTTTAAAAGACAATAAAGTGAAATATTATTATAATTAACTTTTCACAAAATTTTTAGGTGTGAGATTTTTTACACACAGTAAAAAGTATACAAATTTGTAAATTTATTAAAAAGAAAAAACTCAACATTGTAGCATTTTTATTTGAATACAATTTGATGCGTCCGTCTTAAATAAATATTGTTTCATTGGAGAATCCTGGTTAGGATGGGCCAAAAAAAACTTTTATTTTTTTTCTTAATCCTTCATAAAAATATCGTTTGAGATGACAAAAAAAAATTTTGGAAAAGTTGAATCTCTTAATATTAATATTAAGAATTGTGATTTTCGGTTTCCCATTTTAAATGGGACAGAAAATTTTTTTTAATTTCGGATTTTAATGCACTTGAACATATTTTTGTTAAGTAAAAACCAAAAAACATTTGTGCAGGAAATTTAACGATCTACAAAAAAAAGAAGATATAATTTTTTGCTAAGTCGACTCTTTTAAAAGTTATTTAAAATTTAAGTTCAACCTTAAATTGTAAATAATTAATTTTTCAAATTTTCCTATTCTCTCAGAAAGAAATGGCTTAAAGACATAAAATATTGTATTATTTGTAAATTTTATCGGGTATTCTTACGTAAAACTATAAAATACTTACAAAATATCAAAAATTCTAAGAAAATTGATATTTTTGTACGTAATTCTTTAAAAATGTCGGAATTTTACTAGAACTGAGTATAAAGACCATTTCAATAAACCGGAGATTAAGCAAAATACTTTTGCTGCAACTGAGTGCAAAGGTTCAGTGTTTTGCAAATTTTGTACACAATACGCAAAATGTTTTAATTGTTTCAGAAAAAATTAAATACATTTTTTTCCGACGATCGTTCAATATATAATTGTTGCATTTCAAACAAAACTTTAAACAGAAAAAGTTTTAAGATTTTAGTGTATGTAGTCCTAGCTGGCAAATAAATATTTCATTCCTTACAGGAATTAGCCAATTGAATAAAAGACCGGTAGGCTCGCTTGTAGGAAGAATGTTCCTTCCTCCAATTCTGCGTTTATTATTGTATTCAGATTGTTCAGGCATGGTACGCTTTTTCTACTAGATGTACAATGTACTATTTTGGCCATTTTTACTAGCCAGCACGTTTTAGTAACAAATGCAAAATACCCAGCAACAAAAATAGTCTAGTGCAATTGCGTTCAAATATTAACCGCTATTCTGTAAACTTTTTAACTGTTTTCAAAAAAAAAAAGAAGAAGATGTTTTCAATTCAACTGTTTTTTTTTATGTGTTATCTCGTAACTTTTTTCTGGGTGAATTTTCTGATTTTGTTAATTCTTGTTTTTATTTGGAAGCTGGTGCTTTCTATTTAGTCCTATTTAAATTTGATCAAAATTTGATCTGTAGTTTTTAAGTTATTTTTATTAATGCGTTTTTTGACATTATAAAATACAAGTGAGAATTTAAATATTTAAAAACTTGCTTGCAATATAATAAAATATTAGTTTATAAGCAATTTGATTCGATTAAATAAATAAAATAATAATTAAGTAATCATAATAAAGTCGGTTTTTTCTAAATTTTTAATTTGTTTAATTATTTAGCTGGCTAAACTTTAACACCCCACATTTAATATTGTAATCTGAAGAAAATAAGATTATAGTTGTATCAAAAAAAAATTATTGTTTAAGATGAATAGGATGAATTACCTAAAAATGAAAGCGTTTAATATTTGTATAATTAAAAGTTTTATTTGGTCGAAAACTTTCATAAAAATGTAAAATAATGAAAACTATGAGTAAAGAAAAAGAATTTATGCGCATAATTTTTTTTTCGATATTCTCTATGCTAATATTTTATATCATAGAAACCCCTACATTAATCTTCTAATGTGTGGGCGAATAATACCGAATATTAATATCTATTCCACTGGTCACTGACACTGAAATACCTAGTTAATGTTACTGTAATCATTGTTGAAATTCAAAATATGCATTATTTTCCCGCATAAGTTACTCAACTAATTGGAAACTAATATTCAATAGTACGTCATATTTAAATATTTATTTTCTTTCTTAAATTTTTTACTTTATATAAAGTAAACTAGGTAGATGGACTCCTAAATTTATTCAAAATTAAAAAACCTCCGATCGAAACTATTGCAATGAGATGCTTAATTCTATCCTAAATATTCTATTCATCTATTCAAAAAAAAAAACTACAACAAAATTGGTTTATCCGTTCAGGAGGTATGATGACACAGACACATAGATGCACACTACAAAATTTTATAACATGTCTCGTTTTTGTCAAGGATTAAAAAAAATGCAAAATATGATAACATACGTCTGCTAGATGTATTAGCAAACTTTATATGTTGCAATTACTAATGACATTTTAGAATGACACAAAACATGACAATCAACATCAACAGTTTGGAAGTAGGCAAAAAATCTGGTCAAGAGACAATTTTAATAAACAACTATAAGAGAGGATTATGATGACTGTGAGATTATTAGTTTTCTAACGTTGGATTAATGTTACCTTGTTTTGTTTGATTATTGTTTCTTACCATGTTATTGTCACTCTTCTTCTTTTAATGTTGTGTTATAAAAAATACATGGAAACAGTTTTTAAATTTAATCTAAGTGGCATAACAATAAAATTATAATAGCTTTAATTTTGCAACCCGCTTACGTAACCAAAATATCGCAAAACATTAAAAAAAAAGACAATTAGCAATAGCTATTGAACAACATTAAAAAAATATTTATTTATATTTTTGGCCCTCAGAGTGAAACAATTATAAAAAAATATATTTGAGTCTTTAAAAAAAACTTATGCAAATTTGTGTGTGACTAGACAAACTTTGTAATTTTGTGCTGTTTTTTTATAAAAGTTGTTTGTTAAATAAAAAACAAAAAAAGTTGTGAAAAAATTGTTATTAGCCGCTCAATGTTTTTGCAACTTTGCCTATGTCTTTTGTGATTTTGTTTAAATAGTAAGTTAATGCCAAATATTGTTTTTTTTATTTTTGGTTGACAATTTAAAATTTGGATTATTTAAGAACGTTATGCATCCTGTGTTATCATTTTTAACCGACATAAAAAAAAAGATGAGGCTCTTAATTCGACTGTGTTCTTTTTTATGTTTGTTACCTCAAGGTTTCAACCAGTAGTTTTTGAATTTCTTTTATTTATGCTTTTTTTGACATATATTTTTGACAAAATTAAAATGTGTAAAAAATTAAAAAAAATATTTTAAAATAATTAATTAATAGTTTTTTTATTTAATTAATTTAAGCCATTTGGTTCAATAAATAAAATAATAATTAATCATATTGAAGTCGATTTTTTCCAAATTTTTAATTTGTATTATGTGTATTTTTTCAAAATTTGCTTAAAAGTGTTTTTCGGTTGGTGTAGTTTTGTCATGGCATACCGACAGCGCTCTAAATTGTGTGTCAATTTCAAATAAATTAAATAACAAGAGCTGTCGTAGATTAAATGATCTCTTGTCAAACAGCTGCTTTAGAGTCCTGCTACAGTCAGCAACATTTCTTTAAAAGATAATGGACTCTTCATGCTCTTCTATATTATTCGATAGTGTTTATCATTTCACCTTATTAACGAATTTAAAAAATAATTCTAAATTTTTTTGATGAATAAATAATATGATAATTGTTGACCAACAAAGGCACTAACAGTTTTAATAAACAGAAGAAACGTATAGAGCTGAAGACGTAATAACGTGAGAGAGAAAATTAAAGAATGTAATTATGAGAGTCTGGTGGCAGCACTCGTTCTGACAGCGCCAAAAAAATAACTCTTCCAAACCGGCTTAGCTTATGCAGAGCGTAAAGGGAAAAATCTTCTTTCCCTAAAACTCGGGAGAGCAGTTAGCGCCAGTCCAGAGTCTATAGTCTGTTCAGATTCAAGAAAGAGTATTTTGGTCATTTGAATGTTGAATGGTTTTTAAACCATTCAAACTTGGTTTAAAATAAAATATACGATTTTTTCTGCGGCCTGCCCTGTTCAAAAAATTGTCAACCATCTCCTACTTCATAGATATGACCACGTGGAGCCTGCATGCATTTGTTTTCATGCACTCTTTCTTGAAAGTGAATAGAGTATAGAAGAATATCTGATGCGGCCACTGCATAACAGATGTCCTACCTACTAATTGATCGTTAGGGTCTTTTCAACCAATCAGTTACTAGCCCACGGAACAAACATTGACAAGACTGCTAAAAACAAAAGTCAAAAAATATCTAAAACTGATTAAAAAAAATATATAATGTATTGATAAGGATACAGGATACAAAAATAATGTATAAATTAAATTTGCACAAAATGCTGTGCTTGAAGTATAGACAGTGATGGATTTAAGCCTAGGCCCGTGAGGCCCGGGCCTAGGGCGGCATAATTTAAAGGGCGGCAAAATTTTAGAGGCGAAAAAAAGTAAAGACAATCAATTTCAAAATTGGTTTAGATTTGTTTTTATAAAAATTTTTCTATGGAATATATTATAATTCACTTAAAATTTACTTCTCAATCTGTATGAGTAAGATGTTAATTTTTTAATACATTAATGACAGTTTTTATCGAGTTCTTTACTTTTTGTTCCTTTAGTGAGATTAATCTCACGTGTATCTAGCGTTTTGAAACTACTAAATCTGAGTAACTTCTTAATTTGTTTTTAGTGTAAAATTCCGTAAATTTGCATGTATTGAATATTATTTTGATATCCATTCAAAAGTGTCAGAACATTTTTTTGATTATAAAAAAAAGTTTTTCATGAAAAATAAAACGCGTCTTTTTCCCAACACAATTTTTTGAATCATCAAAATAATTGGTAAAAAAATTAAAATATAAATTTTTATCTAAAATAAAAAAAAATTATTCAATATTTCTCATGCTTGCAAAAATCATTAATTAATTTCTATTATTAAATTAAAAGTTTTTAATAAATATTAAAAAATTCTTATAAATTCTTTGAAAATTCTTAAAAATTATTAAAATTATTGTAAAAATTTAAAAAACTTTAACATATATTTTAAAAAAGTTAAAACAAATTTTAAAGACGTTTAAATATTTTTAAATTGAAAATTATTGAAAATAATCTTTCTTATTAAAAAACTTTTAAATCATTTCAAAACATTAAAATATTTTTCTAACTAATTTATAGTCATTTGTTTTCACTTTTAGTAATTTTAAAAAGTATTAAAAAATTTTAAAAAATATAGAAATAAAAAGTTCAATTAAATTTTTTTTAAATTATTAAAAAATACTTATAAATTCTTTGAAAATACAAAATAATTCGAAAAAATTATTAAAACTTTTTAAAAAATTAAAAAAACTCAAAATATATGTATTTTAAAAAACTTAAAACAAATTGTAAAGACGTTTAAATATTTTTAAATTAAAAATTATTAAAATAATTCAAATTTTGTGTTGAAAATGTTTTAAACCATTTCAAAGCATTTAAATAACCTTTTTAAGCAGCTTTTAGTAATTCATTTGTACTTTTAAAAATTTTTAAACGTATTATTAAATTTTAAAAATTAAATATAAAAAGTTTAATGCATTTTTTTAAAAACTATTAAAAAATTTTTAAAAACTTCTAAAAAACTCTTAAAACTTACTAAAGATATAAATTAAACCTTAAAAACTTATTAAAAATGCTTCAAACTATTTTTAAACACATTCATTAATAAATCATCAATGAATAAAGTTACTTTTTAAATAAAAATATTGGATCAAAATCATTGAAATTAATTTTTTAAAAAGGGCGGCATATCGAATGGGGCCTCGGGCGGCAGCAAGCCTAAATCCGTCACTGAGTATAGACCCAGCGCAGATGTAAAAAAAATTACAAAACGGTACAATTAAATTATGTGGCGTTTTAGCAACAACTTACAAAATAGCAATGAATGGTGGTTGATCTCCAAAGCGCATTAACAACGTATAAAATATATATACATATCTTTGAGACACAACTTTTGAGTAGACGTATCTAAGTCCTCTGACTCATAGATTTTTATCTATTAATATAGATTAGCATGTCTTGGTCGAAAATTTAGATGGTCAGATAATTTGCAAAGTCATATGGCTCTAAATATCTTTACAATATTTATACGCCATTTTTTAATTCTAATTGATTTGAAAACTGTGAGACTGTGGAGAGTCTAATAAGCCTCCAATAAAAACCTATGACAGTTCTTTAAAAATGAAATTATTTTTGTTTACCGGTCAATTAAAAAAGTTTTATTTGGAATAAGGATGCCTGCAGCGTTAACAATTTTTTTAATACTGCAAGCAAAAACACTTTTCTAGCCCCTAACTAGCGTAATTGGTACAATGCCCAAAATGAGCCCTAACTATATTTTTGTGCTGTCGCAACTTATTTGCGCGTGAATACATAAGTCATTATAATATACAAAAATTGACCATTAATAGCAACACAATTAAAAAAGTTACTAATGTAATTTTGTGTTTTGGTGTTTATTTTTCCATTCAATCTGGCGAATTTGATTAGTAGCCAAAATGCAACATACATTGTGATTTTTTTCTATTTACAGTTTAAGTTTTTTAATGTTGTGTGTTTGCTATAATATTTAAATAAAGAAAAAAATTGAATTTACTGAAAAGAATCAAAATTATATCGAAATTTAATTTGCATATTATGTGGAGAATTAAATTTCCCATGAAAAGCAAATCGAGACCACGATCCACATCTTTTTTTTCTCTTTAAACTGATTATCATATTACGTAAGTTATTTCATAAGAGATCCTATTGTATAGTATTTTTTCACACTTTCATTATTTGAAGAGATCAGCTCCAAATAGTAACTTTATACAAGACAATCAAAATGTTTTGATGGCATTGAAGAAAAACTGATAAATACAGCATTACATACATCAAAAAAATATTTGTTCTTGCAATTTCCTTTTGGTCTTCGGTTAATAATAACTCTTAAAAGAGTGATGCCTATATGAAAAAAAAGCTAAATTTAATTTACTTTTTAAAAACTTAAGACAAAAAGAACGTGAAATATAAATGATTTAATTTCTATTTCTAGCTCCAAACGCCCAATTAGACGCTGGACGTAAAAATTCAATCTCACGGTCAACTTAAGCTTTTTTTGAAAAAAAGTTCTTCGTGATTTTGTCGGTCATGATCAATCAACTATAGTCATCAATAGAAATTCTCTTGCATTGTGGTTGAGTGCTTTTATACATGCATCCTAAAGTATTACATTCCTCTAGCAAAACAATACGTTGTAAACAATTAAATCGAAAGTTTCTGATTAATAATTTATAAAAAACAAAACACATCAACTTTTTAAATTTGTTTTTTCTACGCAACCAGAATTTTAATTATTATTTAAATATCTATTTGCAGGTCAAAGCAATTCAAGAGTGACTACATAGATTCTAAGAAGAACAATATGCCGCCTGTACGATGGAAGTTACTAATAGGTGAGAGTTTTTAGGGACGGTGCAAGATTGCTATCAGCGCCATGAGTGACCAAAATTTGCATATTTGGGGGTAAAACAACGCACCTAAGCTAACCAACGTGTTTTTACTCTTTTTTTTAATTTTATGTTAAAATTTTTATAAAAGTAATGGTCAAAAAATTTATCTGTCAAAGAAAGTTTACATTAATTTTGGAAGAATCTAGCAAATGTCAATTTATGTTTAATAATAATGTTTTTTTCTTTAAGGCGCTGACAAGCAGTCCATATTTGCAAGATCCCTATTACAAACTACGGCTTCACTAAGCCATGTATACTTAAGTTTTTTCATTTAGTGTTTATTTCCAAATTGGAACAAATAACAAGTCCAACGTATTTTTTTTTCTACAGAACATAGACTAAATTTTATTTTGCTATTTCAAACAAAATAGGCTATCGTATATTTACTCTTCTCTCGTCAATTTACTCTTGCTCTCTCTCACTTCCTCACATATTTTGATCATAATATGAGTGTTGTCTCTCTCACTCTTTCACAGATCTTGCACATTTTTTGATTTTTCAAAAACCAATAATTATTTTAATTTTCTGTCTTTCGGAACTAATAATTTTTCTTCTTACCATTTTTTTTTTGAAGTAATTTGGTAATTCTTTTATTATTTACTAGCAGCCCGTCCCGGCTTCGCACGGGGTAGACAATTATTTATTTTTGGAAATTTGCCCCCCCAGTGCCCCCTCCACCCTGCCCGCCGCGATGCCCGGCGCGCTTTTCAGACTGCATCGCAAACAACGGCCACGGCGCTATGGCGGTTTTGTTTACTGTTTGAATTTTTTAATTTGTAATATCTTTTGAATGGAAAGTCCAATTTAAATAATTTAAAAACTATTTTATAGATAGTTAAATGGTCTTGACCATAAAATAATTTATTTGGATAAGGATTAATAAAAACACATAAATAGCATGGTTTGAATTTGGTTAGCATTTTCATTAATGTTTAAAATGAAAAAAGTTGTTGTAGTGACATAACTACAATAGTTGGACATATGCTACCGCGGAGTTTTTTGTAGACATTATGATGTTCTTCAATATTGTTGTACATTATTTTGTTCTATCGCTAATAGTTTCGGCAGCGCATTCGACGAAAGACATTTTAAGACTCATTTTTCTACACCTTCGGTTACATTGTTCAAATTTTACCAAGGATACCTAATTTTTTTCAAAATGAATTGTAGCCTATGTCAAATAGGAAAAATGTAGCATTCTATTGGTAAAAGAATTTTTTAAATCGGCCCAGTACTTTTTGAGCCTATTCATTACAAACATACAAAAATAGGTACAAATCTTTCCTCTTTATAATATTAGTGTAGATTTACACTCTTTACTGTATCTACATACAAGACCGTATAACTATAGCGCCAATGATTTTTGCCAATATTTAAAATTCCCAAAAGAATAAATAGTTGTAAAGATTAAAGTAAAGTTATAACTATAACAAAAAACCTGAAGATAAGTGTAGAATTTCACAAAATTTTCAAATCATTTTGTTTATTTATAAATGAAAAGGAATTTTCACCATGTGCATAACTATAGCACCGATTAAACATTTTAATTTGGAAATTAACAAATCAAATTAATAATGTGTAGGGCCAGTGGCATAACTACCTGTTCCAGGTGGCCAAAAAAGAGCTCGCAGAGTTCAAAATTAGTTTTAAGCTTTAATATCAACTATCAGATATAAGTTACCAATAATATAAAAAAAAACATCAAAGTGTTTTATCAAATTGACTACACTCAATTTCACTTTTTGGGTCTTTGTTTTTTTTTGAAAAAAAGTGACTAATTTTAAGTGATTTTTATCTTGTTTCAATTTTCTTCACTTTTTGTTTCCGCTTAGCGGAGCCTGTTGTATATCTATAGAATTTAATATTATTATTAATTTACACAGTACCATTTACTGACTTGACTAGTTTAAAAATAATTAGAAATTATTTGAGAAACACAATGGACCAATAGAGGAGGCAGGAGGGGTCATCTTCTTTGGCTCTAATTTCTATTGAAAACCAAACGGCTACATCATTAATAAATGCATGTAATCTAATATTCTTTTTTGCAAAGGGTAAAACCAAAAAAAAATTATTTGATTAATTTAGAAAAAGAGACCCACATTAATTTTATCGAAAATTAATTTTTGTATTTTTTCATTTTGTTTTGTCTTGTTTTTTTGTAATAACTGTTTATATTCTAAAATTAAGCAATTTATTTTCATAAGCTATAATAAAAAACCTATTAGAAAAATTCTATTATGTTGTTTATTTTCGACGAGAGGGTATCATACCTAGGCCCGGTTGTGACATGTTACGCCACTGGTATGGCCTCCATTATTTTCAATCAATTCGAAAATACGAGAAGTCATTCTTTCGACTAAAGATCCAACTTTAACTCGTAAACTGTGCCATATTGGCGGTTATCTGCATTAAGCCTTTAAACCATGATTCCCCAGAAATTTTCTATTGGGTTTATATCGGGTAAATAAGCAGGCTATTTTAACAACAGAATATAGTTCTGTTAAAATCAAACTTTCGCTTCTTGACTGACATGAATGCGCACATTATCTTTTTGATAAATCTACCAATTCTCGACTCTTTCTTCATTTTCAAAAAAATAGCAAGAGACTAGTTAGGTCAGTTCAGGTCAGGTCAGGTCAGGTCAGGCCACCCAAAATTTCGTTTAGAAAAATATCGAGAAAATATCCGAAAAAATTATCTTAACATCAAAAAAAGATTTAATAGACAAATTAAACATATAACACAAAATAAATTAAACACTTGAGACCAGAGTTTCGATTCATGTTTCATTGGGCAAATTCTAATCGCGCTTGTTTGTCTTGTTATATGAAGACTTCTGTGTAAAACTCAAAAAATAGTCCAACGTGACTCATTGGCACCAGACTCCTGTGAAAATGTTCTGCAACTTTTTGCGCTGTTGCTGCTCAAATTTATCAAACGACGTTCTCTTCTCGGACTCTTTTTTGGTTCACCATTCTTATTTGTGCCCTGCGTTTTCAGATTTTCTAAGAAATTTGAAACCAGTTTATAAGATCTTGTGAGTTTTCAAGCGATTTCCTAGAGTCCACATCCTTCCTATGCAGTGCAATTATTTTTTCTTTCTCGATTTCTGATGAATAAGTTCCACGTGGCAGTTTCTCAATTTTTAAATTAAATGAGTCGAGATGATTGTGAAATTTGGCAAAACTAATTGAATTTGAGTCAAATGTCTTATACTGGTCTCGATTCCAAGTATTAAGAAATTCAGGTTTTGTTAATTTTTAGCTGGTGCTATAGTTATTGAGTTTAGATTCTGCAATTTCGATATGAATCTCTCCTTATCTCTCATTTGCTCAGTATCTATTCTACTATTTACCTTTCTTTCATAACACTTTTATGTTTTTTTTTTCTTGTTATTCTCCTCGCTTTATTTTCAAATGCGGAAATAAAGAGATAAGAAATAAATTTTAGATGCTCTCTTTCTACATAGCTTGGTGTCTTGGTAATCCCAAAACCTCTTTGGTGTACTTTTCTTGCATTCTTTGTATTTCTATTCTTGTTTACCACTTTTATTTTTTGGCTCCAAACATCATTGCACTTTTCACCATCATCATTCTATTTTCATAGTCTTTTCTGAACATAAATTTTATTTCATTTTCTTGTCAGTTTTTTGTATTTTTACTTTCTTAAGCACGTACCCCAAATAATTTCAATCCTTCTTCTGCTCTCTTTTTATCATTTCATAAATTTTATTCTTCTCATCCGGCCTACTAACACTTTTCTATCATGCTACTTAAACACACCGTAGACAGTAAAAGACTGAACGGCCATCTTTGTGGTGATTTCACAGTAAATGCTCTGCCTAATTTAGGTTTTCAAAAAAGTTGTAGGTTTAAATCTACAAAAAATCTAAAAATGGTTTATAGCAGATTAAAACCTGTAGGTATCAGCTGTTAACTCTACTAAAATACACAAACTCAAACAAATCTGTCACAAACTGCGGTAATTTACATAAAACAATAAAACCAATAAAAAATAATCTCAAAATCGTTCACAAAGCATAAGCTTTGGTTATACAATATACCTAAACTCTATTAACTGATGCATCAATGAAAATTATTAGTGTTTTATGTTTTGGCACATTAGAAATTACAACCAATACCAGTATCAAGCAAAACTTTTCTTTTAAAAGTAAATGAATCCTTTCACTTCTGTTTTAAGCAACAATCACAAGAAAACAATTATAAAAGATATTAAATTTCACAGGTGCTGCCATGTGTTTTCTTGAAATAATACTGCAAACAGATGCTCAGGATTTACAAGTGAGTAACTAAGAAATGCTTTGTGTTTTATTTTCACTTCTTGTTTCTAATCACAGGATTCTATAGCCATGACAGCAGATGGATGGCGACCTATTGTCGGTACCCGCAAACCCACTTACTACGATTTCATAACTCCAACAAGCGAAATTATGTCCACATTACCACCATCAACAACGCTACCGCCTACCACTTATGCCCCTGGATCCAAAAACTGGGGATCAATTAAACCTATCAACGTTCCAGGTAGATATTCACTTAAATTGCAACACTTTTTAATAAAAAAAATTTCATAGGAAGAAAAAAGAATGCTGTTTTAAAATTAAATCCTTATTTTGCTCTACCAACTCGTGGAAATCATGGTCCCCATATTCCACTAAATGCAGTAACGCATGGTCGCCCTGGATATACTGGACAATTAAAAAAATACCCATCATCACCTAAACCACATATTTTAGTTTCGCCAAATGGAAAACGCAAAGTTAAGCCCATTCGACTTCACACGACACCAATAACAACTCATGATGATATGATGCCTGCGTCCGCTTCACCTGGTCCTTACAGTACCATAAACAAATCACCCATCAGTAATGTAAAAATTAGAGAAGCTTCAGGATTAGCTGTTGCTGGTTCAAACCACTATCCTGCTAAACAACCTCATTCTCATCTTGAATACAACCGCTTTGCTTTGCCTTCCAACACTGAAAGTGTTTTTCTCCAATACAACAATCCACAAATTCATGGATTTTTGTATTCCAAACCATCATCTCAAGCAAATGATGTTAACTATCAATTTCAAAACCATAACGATGAGTACACACAAAACCTTGTACCTCCACCATTCTATAAAACCAAAGAAGCAAACCACGTAAAAAGCGAAATAAAAACTAAAAGACAACAGCCAATGAAAGCAATTCCAAATTCTGTAAAAATGCAAATCCAGCAACCGTTTCAATTTCCAATGCATAATATCAGGGACACAGCTGTTCAAGTCGAAGTAACTAAAGAAAAACTTAATACAGTGCCAAACAACTCACCAAATTTTAACGAAGAGTTTGTCGATTACAGCTATCATAATACAAAAAATAAGCCTACAGAAGTTTCAAATCCAACCTATGAAGTGACAGAAGGTAAGGATTGGAAAGATTTGCCAAGTTATACTTTAAGTATTAGTCAGCCTTCTTCGACCCCAAAACCTTATAAGCGTCGACAACAGACAAAATTTGACTTTATTCCATTTTTGCCAACTCCGTATCAACCTGAACCTAGCTCAAATGTAGTACCAACATCACCTACTCAAGATGAAATTTCAACTGTTTACGCCAAACTGTCTAAATTGCATAGAGGATCTGCAACCAAAAACCCCAATGACTTTACCGTGATAGAAGTTTCTACTCACTATCCCATATTAGGAAAACCTATTTTTAATTATAATCTACAGTCCGCTGAAGTAACAAATGATATAACTACAGAACAAGTTGAAGAAACCACTACGACAACAAGAAAGCCAAATAAAAGAAGACGCCGGCCAATTCCGAGAAAAACTACTACTTCTACAACGACGTCTACGACAACTACAACAAAAACACCATATGAAATGGAAAGTTACGAAATCGAAAAATCTCAAGAAAATGAAACTTATGAAGTTGACACTGAAGCCCCCGTGCGGCAGAGAAAACCTAGTCGCTATCGAACTTCCACTGCATCTTCAATAGAAAGCGAAGAAAAAATAATCCATAGAGGCAGAAATAGGTATAAACATAGGTACAGCGAAGAACCATCACGAAGAGCTACTCCCAGCAACAAAAGAAAAGTGGAAGAGTTTTACCGGCCTTCAACCGAAACATTCCCTGTTGATTTACTGAATATAGCCATGGAAAAAAGTTCAGAAATTGAAGATGGTGAACCAGCCGAAACTGTAGAAATTGAATTACCCGAACGACACTACATAACTGAGAGCCCAAAAATTATGCGATTTGAAACTATACGGCCACATATAACTGAAGCGCCTACAACAACTACTACAACTGAAAGAGAACCTACAACGCATTTGATAATTCCAGAAAATGAAGTGAATCATACACCAGAGTACGAAGAAACAACAACTGCATCAACAACAACTACTTCTACTACAACCACTACAGCTGCGCCAAGTTCCACTAGAATTAGAGGTCGACCATTAAAGTTTGATAATTCTAACAGGCCAAGATTTAGTGTGAAAGATTACAGACAAAAGCTCAGCCAATACTCTTCAACCACGCCTGAGCCCTATAAATCAACACCAGAGTCTGTTCGTGTTCGTCTTCCAAACAGATTTAGAAAACCAGCTGTCACAGATAAAGAAGAATCGACTGAAGTTACAAGAAATAAATTTGTGCCAAAAGAGCCACGACAAACGAGTCACAAATACGAAGAGAGTGGCGAGGCAATCATTACAGAAAAAATAGTAAAAAGTGTCAATACTAGGTTAAGGCCTTTTGGTCGGTACAGAAGCACTACTACAAGTACTACAACATCACCAAAAGTTTCAATTAAACCCAATCTTTTCACCAGACGGCGACCTCCAATGATAGGCTTGAGAACACGAATACAGGCAAAATACAATAAAACTGAGCCTCCAGAAACAACAACTGAAACTGTAACAGAAAGAGTTACGACTGAAGAAATCGATGTAAAAGAAAGTCAAGATAGTACTGTTACGTATGATCGTGATGTAGAAACTACGACTCACAGTAACGAAGAAGAAGAAGAAGAAGAAGAAAGCGATGATTCCGACAGTGAAGTTGAAGTTACCACTAAAAATCATTCAATAGATCCATATTCATATTCGCAAAGAGTATCTGATTTGACTTCATCAGCTAAAAATGACTACAACACTCCTGGACTATTTAAATCTGTTGCACCAATTAGTCGAAGAATTCCCAACTATTTCACAATTGCTACCGATGATCCAATATTGCCAATTGAAGCATTTTTCCCAAATCTCAAAGATAAGACTAAATAATCTAACTGACTCAAGAATTAATAGTTTAGTTATTTATTATTTGCAGCAGTCAGCCTGATAATTACATTAGCAGATTTTTCTGAATGCAGCATGTATAAATTATTGTAAGATTTATTTATAAGTTATTTAATTTATTTAGTCTTTTATACTGTACAGAACAAAATAGTGCAATAAATTTAGTAAGAAATAGTATTTCTCCATTGTGTTTCAATCTATACCATCCACATTAAGAACCATTTGTAGGTATACCTAACTCAATCGGCACAAGACCATCCTGAGGCGATTGTTTTCCGCTTAATTACCTTTCCAAACAAGCAATGGAACGGTGGATATATGTGAATAGTCTTCGACTGTGCTGTTGCACTCGACTGGTCGACAGAGTCAATATCTGAGGCTGATACGTAACCGAGTTAGTCAGTAAACACATTTGGATGTGTAATGTGATCGATCATTAATAGTACATAATATACCGTGACGAAAAAATGTTGCATTTCTGTCTGGAAACCAAATTGTTAACCGAGACGCAAAACTTCGAAGTAAACTTCGTAATTTCTCGACAAAAATGCAACTTTTCATCAAGGTTTGTACACTGTTTTACCCACAATCACTCATAATATTCATTTTTAATATAATATAATTAATATCATAAGCGTGTTCAAATAAATTTTAAGAAAATCCAGTTGCCATAACCGAAATTAATAGTTATTTAAAAAAATTGTATTGTTGTGCTTGCTTTTAAAAAATTGAAAAAGTTTTGGAATGTCTAATAGTGACTCTACTGACACACAATTAACTGTCTCGGAGTTATTGCAAGCTGCAGCAGAAGCTACAAACAATCTAATAACAGAAAAAAGTCGCGAGCGGTATGCAAAGACTTATAAGACTTACATGGACTGGACCAAACAACACGGAACAAACCATTTATCCGAAAATGTTTTATTAGCATATTTCATGATCTTTCTAAATTAATAAACCCTAGCACAATGCTTAGCTGTGTATTCGATGCTAAAATTCATACTAAAGTTGAAGAAAAAATTGACATTTCAAAGTATTAAACTGAAGTTACACAATTGAAGATTAATCATAAAACCCATAGATCGTTGCTTGCAGTTCGCTACATATCGACTCAGGCCGGGACTTTTTAGAGTGGGAACGGGAATTTTTAGAGTGAGCGGCGGTTGGCCACAAACGGTAGTAGCTAGCTGGGTTTCTGGAGCACTCACCTCCCATTTTTGGGGCCTACCCTTATTTCAAGGACACCCTTTTCTTTTTAAAACATTTTCTGGACTTGAATTTCCAAAATAACTAACATTTTCGGCTCGTGATCATTCGTACCTCGCTACATTTGCTAAACATTTTTTTCCCTTAACTGTCTTTCCCTTTTCCCATAACCGTCATTCGGGATCAAGAAGTGAAATGGGGTTGCTGGGTGGGTATAATAACACATAATATAACTTATTCTTGTTAAAAACTACCCTTAACTTTCTTTTTTTTCTCAACTTTTAATCGGGATCGAGAAGTGAAATGGGGTTGCTGGGTGGGTATAATAACAAATAAAATAGCTAAAATTGCTTATAAAAACTACCCTTAAAATTCAACCAATCAAATGTTTACTTCATAACATGTAAACATACTTTTGATTTCACACTAACATTTTAAATTTATGGTTTTATAAACAAAGATGTACCTATCTTTTTTAATTGCTAAGCTGTGCAATTGTAAAAAAACTCTTGTGTGATGCGAGCACAAAAAATATTGCTGATTTTGAGTTCCTCCGTTGCGCGTCAACATTCGTTGATTAATCGGCAATATATCACTAGAGTGTTTACAAATTTCCACTCAATCCTTTCCTTACTTCGAGTTATGCAACCACAAATGTGTGAAAAATCCGTTACAATCATATCGGCACAACAAAAAAATAATAGACATGTTTCTTTTTAGTTAAATGTTTTTATTAAAACATAATTATAACAAAGAAAAAAATAACAGTAATAAGCTTAAAAATCTGCCCAGATGTGGAAAATGAATGTATTTTTCTATAATTTGATATTATCATTCAATCTACACCATATTTAGAATGTCGCATGGAAAGTTTTGCACAATTATGTAACTCCTTATCTAAAGCATCTGAAATATAATAAACATAAATCTAGTAAATATTAATAATATATTACTACTCACAAATTTTATGTTTACCAACGATAGGATAAAAAATGGGTAAAATAATTGGATTAGAGCAAATTAAAACGTATTGACTGGAGCTTTCCCCATTGGGATAACGCTCTCTGTAAGTTTCTTGATCTAAGCAATCTTCAACAAACACGCAGCCTAATAAACAACTTGTGGGATAATCTCTTGGAAATTTCAGTGATGGATCTAAAACCAATCATTATTCTATCACAAAATTATTATATTAAAAAAAATACCATTATAATACTGACGATAAAACGTTTCTAAATCAGAAACCTCATCTTCATCAGGTTCTTTAGCAGCTGCAGCAATCCAAAGCCTCCCTCTATGATTTGTTTTCCAGGTTCTGCCTTCGTGCCTAAAAAATATAATTATTTAAAAAAAATTATAATAATTAAAAAATGTTACTTTTTTACTCCTGCAATTAGAAGACTTGCATAAGGTTGATGCATACTCAAACACAAACCGTGGTCAGTATTACTAATAACATCTTCATCATAAACTTTTCCATGATCCACAAAATGCATTGTACCATCTTCCTTCCCCAAGTCCTCCACACCAATTGGTTTTCTATGCCTCATTTGTACCAGTAGTTCTATCAAATCATTATTATCTGAACAAACTTCTTTAACCTCAGCCTCTTTCTTTAGCTTTTTATACAATTTATCGACATTCGTTAAGTGTTTTTTAATGTCTTCGTGAAGTCGCTCTTTAATTTTGGCATCTTCTGTAGAACTTTCAATTACTCTTCTTGTTGCAAAATCTAACGCCACAACCAGTTTGTGTTTGTCTTCCGTTAACTGAGATTTAGGTGTTGTCTTAAAGTAATCGTTGTCATCATCAAAAACTGTGTTCTCTTTATGTCTGTAAAAATAATAAAACAAATATATCCTATAAACAAACAATTAATCAAAATTGAACATTTTTAGACAGACAATTCTCGGTTAATTTTGCATTATTTTTAATAAATTAAAGAATTTTATTCCTGTAAAAACGCAGAGAACTATCCCATGAGGGAAAATATAAGAATATATTTACCGTTCCAAAATTTAAATTTGCAAGAATGTGTCAAAAACTTAATTAAAAAGTTTTTTACACAATGAACCAATTGCATCAAAAGATTTTTTTGCATTTGTCGTGCGAGATAAACGCTACCAACATACCACATTGGTATATTCCTGTTCTTGCCATAAACATTGTCTGAATTTTGTAACACAATTGTCAAAAACCACCGTGACAATAACGATAGAAATGTCAAAGTGTATAAATACCAGTGTCCAAATAATACGTGTTAGATGCTATGTAGCGAGATGCGACGGTGACAGCAACACCCCAATAACTGTTTTACTTAGAATCATTGAAAAATCTTAAATAACGCGAATTCCAACAGGCGAGGTTGGTAGTTAGTGTATGTGATGTGTTTTTTTTTCTCAAAACAGTTGGTAATAATTAACACTGTCAAAGTCAACACTAGCCTCATAAAATCTGCCTCATATAGTGATGCAGCTTGCAAGAGTTGAGAGCCTGGCAAGTCCCAGCTTTCCCTTGAAAACTTCAACCTTTTTATTTATTTAGCTTTCTCTGTATTAATTAAAAATAATAAGCAAAAGAAAAACAACGACACAATGATTCCATAAGACTCGTAGTCTTTTAAAATGTCATACTTCTTATCTCATCGTTAAATTGAGCATTTAATTGTGTTAACTGTCGTTAACACAAAACAATAAATCTAAAACTATTTAAACTCTACTTTTTCAAATTTGAGCCTTAAATAAACTTATTAATGTTTCCAAGTTGAAGTGTTTTATAGGTATCTATTAAAGCACACGTGTTCTAATAGATGTTTTTAATTTTAAGAGGTTGGTGTTGGTATAAAAAACTGTCAAAAAACAATTACGTCGGTGTCATAATTTTTACATATGGATTATTACAGTTATATCTTTGAAAGAAAATTAGTATGCATTTTAAACCAAAATCGTTGTGAAAAGAGGTTAGTGGTTCAAATTAGAGATAAAGTGGCTTTAAGAAAAGCTGCAAAAATTGGTTTGCTATGGGAATCTCGCTTCATTAAAGATTGTTAAGTTAGCACAGAAATTCTGTTCTTTTTGTAATATCAATTTTTTGTTAAAACTGCAAACAATTATGTCAAAGAAAAGCTTTTAATTTAACTTTTAATCAGATGACTTGCTGCTGTTACCAACTGTTAGCTTAGAGCTTAAATTTTTTTTTATATATTTAAAATTAAAGAAAAAAAAACACAAATTTGAAAAAAACTTCTGAAAAACACGTTTTATAAAGGATATTGGAGCACGTGTTCTATAGACACCAATCAACCCTTATAAAACTAGTTCTTTAATATACTATTCTTATCACTTACTGTTTGATAACTGCGGATTTTTTACCTTTCCGTTGAAAAGAATCTGCAAAGTGTTCTTCTCCCATAATAGTTACCTAAAAATAATTTAAAAAAAACATAAAATTTATAAAAACTGTAATTTTTCAGATTAAAAAATCAACTTGTAATAAAATGTAAAATAACAATTAAAATTTTTGTACTAAAGCTATCAAAAAACGTAAATCCTTATAGCTACAACTTCCGAATAAATTTTATAGAGTATTTTGAAGTATAAGGAGGTATTTGGAAGTATTCTAATACCTAAAAACACTAATTTTAATAATTATTTATTAGTATTATTAATAATAATATTAGTATTACAACTGCCCTGTATCAGGCGCCGTTTGTGTCAAAATTAAAGTTTTTTTTATGTAAAATAGAAATAATATCATAGTTTTACGCACAAAATATATATAATATCCAGCTTGTGTGTCGCTCCGTTATAGAATAAGGCCGCTCGTGTTGGTAGATCAAATATATATAACAATTTCAAGCTTTCTGACGTATCGTTATACAAAGAGAGCGAAACTGTTGCTACTTTAAATAGTTGGAAAACTATTAAATCTTCACATTTTATTAGTTTTTTTTTAATATGTTTTATCATCATATTTAGAAAACAAGCTTTATATAATATTATAATAGCTTTATATAATTTTTGAAACGTGTCACAATAATTTTTTCCACTCTTTTAATTTAAGAAAAATTTCAAATTGCAAATACAATTTTTGTCTAAGCAGTTGCATTGTTCGGTGATACATTGGTCATAAACTACATATCGAACTAAAAATTAGTAGCTCTTATTTGGTTTGTCGCACTATAATGCATATAACACTTACCTATCAGTGGCAGATTTACGCTTAGGCCTGTGTCTAAGACGACGAAATTTTAAAGGCGCTAAAACGTTATAGACCAGAAAGTTTTAAAAGACGTAAAACACTAATAAGACAATTAAAATTTTAAACACAATTTGGCTTAGCTTTGCTCTAATAAATGTTAAAGTGAATTGTGAATTGTTTAGATTTAATAACACAAATCAAAAATTCATACCGGTTCTTTACAGAAAAAGCAAGGACCTGGTCCTTCTTCAAAGCAATGAATTCTTCCACAGTTTAAACAGTTATTCATAAATTCGTGCTCCTGTCCTTCACAGTCGCAAATAGTTCGACCTAAAATAATCATTTCTTTATTACGACATTCAAAATAAAAAAAGTCCACTACCTTCCTTCTGTTTCTTTTTTTCTTGGAATGAATTGATATCACTAAATTTCTTTTTCCCTTTGTTAAGTTTATTTCCCTTATCATTACTATATTCTTGAACTTTAACAGGTTGCTTAAAGTTTGATTTAGGTTTTTTAGTTGGAGACTTATTGCCAAATAAAAGTTTACAAATTGCATCATATGATGTTGTATGACTAATGTTGTGGCGATCGACAATAGTTTCCATAAATTCTGATAAATCCTCTTTATGTTTCATACTGTTAATATAACTTTAATCCTACATTTAGAATATTATTTTAGCATTATTAAAATACATACTCAACAATATCAGATTCGACATGCTGACCTAAAATTACTTTTAGATGGTTCAACAAAGCACTGTCTTTAGATGCCATAGCTGGAGTTTCACAACAATTTAAAATAAAGATACTGGTGTTTTTTTAGTCTTTTAGGCCCCAATTGATTAGTTTCTAACCTCAAAAAATTACACACATTTTAAATGTCAAACATGTGTCAAACAATTGTCAATAGTCTATGGACATGGTTAATAGTTGTTAATCGGCAACATACTAACATAGACGTACTATAATAGACCACAAATATTGACGTAAATCTAACAATTAAATAAAAAAAATACTTTACTTAAAAATACATTTTTTTTAATTTTAATGGTAATTTATGCAATTGCTATTAATTTTTGTAAAATTTTAGCTTTAAAATGTTTACAAACGTCGCAATTTTGTACAAAATTGTAAGCGGCAACGTTGTCTAGTGTTTTTTTAAAAGCTTAAATAACATATTAAATTAAAAGTAATTTTAAACTTGTCTGTTTCTGTCAAAAGTTAAAATTGTCAATAATAATAGTCAAAAATTAAATTAAATAAATGTTTAATTGAATTAAGCACTTAAAAAACAATAAAAGACAAAATACACATAAACCACAAACAGTTTTACTTATTTAAAATTTGAAAAAAAATTGCCACCGGAAAAATAAAATAAACACAATTGAAACTTAAACTAATTAAGGCCAATAGACCCACTGGCAACATTACCACATTTTGCTATTTACAGCTTGTTAAGTACATACGGTTGCAGTTACACCACAGCGTTACACCTTTATATTTTACATCACGGTTGTTGACGGTTTTGTCAAAAGTGACAGTTTGATAAAAGTGTTTTCTAAACTGTGTGTTAAATAAAGAAAAAAAATTAACAATAATATGCAAAACAAACAAATTTGATAAAAAATCATTTTAATTCGAAAATAAAATAAATTTCTAATTATTTTGATATTTGCAGTAATTGCTTTAAAAATAATGGCCAACTATGACGCCTAATTATAAACAACTCTCTATATATAAGTTAGAAAAAAATTCATATAAACATGAGGCTGCTTATACTGTTTTTATTTTATATTCAATGCCTTTTTAAATATTATTAAGAAAATCTTCTAAACGTAAAAATGGCCGTCTCTATAACGTTTCTTTTTATGTCAAAACGTATTCTCTTTCAAGTTGAGAAATTAGCGAAAAATGTAAATTTTCCAAAATATCAAATATTATAATAAAGTATTCAACAAATTCCTAATTAAAAAATAAATTATTTCTGTCAACAATTACGTCAGAAAAAATGACACTATTGACAGCACTAAATAATTGACAGTTTATAGAAGTGACAGTATCGGTACCAACCCAAAGCAATAAAAAGCCGGTCATTTAAAGACTTCCTAATACCTCCTGCTACTCCTGTGATCCTGATACAAGATTAAGAATTTGGATCAAAACCGTTCGTTCTTCTTATGCAAAACCAGCAAGCAGCACAAAACATTTTGAACAAATTATTCTCTAATTAATCAAATATATTTATTCATTATTTATAATATATAAAAAATGTGTTTTTTTTGAAAAATTGTGATATAAGGGCTTTTTTAAAGTTATCTCAATTTTTTGCTTTTATATTCTATTGTCCGTCTAAAAAGCCCCTAGTATATAAATATTTAGTTTTTTATAAATATTTTTCATTTAAAAAAAAATAATTTTTGAACAGTGCTTCTGTTATTTATTTTTCAGTGATGTTTTGGCTAAAATCATACTTTTTTTCAAATAAAAAATTTTTCTAAAAATGGTTTTCGTCTGTTTCCAGGGCCTTCTTGAGCTTTTCATAAATTAAAAAAGCATTTTTTGATTAATAAATTATTTTATTTTTTAGTGACATGATATTGTTGATTTTCGTTATGGATACGATATATGAAACGTATCTCATATCTCCCTTGGGACTTTGTAAAGTTTTTCACCCTCAAACACATGGTTACCATGCATTTGCAGCAATTATACATTCATGCATTCTCAGATGTTGTTATTTTTCATATAATTTTATTAAGAAAGCAGTAATGAAATGCTAAAAAATAAAATATTTAATGCACTACGGGAGATATTCTGTTTTTCACCCTCGGTAGACTTACAGACCGCGGGCCTCCGGCCCTTGGTCTCTAACACGTCAACCTCGGAAAAAAAACATTCATATCTCCCTTAATGCATAAATATCTATATTTGCTTATTTTGAACCAAATGAAAAATATTTTCTATTTATTCCGTCTAAATGAGCGAAATTTTTGTTTTGTATTAGGAGCAGCAGGAGGTTTATGAATCTCACTGTAAGATGTATGCAACCTACAATGCGTAAGTGAAATGTGGTTGTCTACCTCAACAACTAAAAATATTATTTCGTTAAATAGACAATTTTAATGCTTAAAACACATACAGATAAAGTTACAAAAATGCTAAGTAAAAAAGCTATAAAAATAAAGTAAATATCAGGCACAAATGTAAATGCTAAAAGTATATAATCAAAATGTTAAGTAAAACCCTATAAATATATAAATGATAAAAGTAAATAACAAAAACATAAGTAAAAAATACAATTTATACATAGTATTAACGGCACAGACATACATCAAAGCATTATCGCTTTGACACTACAAAAATACAATAGTTTCTAACCTCAAAATCACTTTGTCTTACCTCCAAGTTTGGAAGCCGCTGATCTGCGTGCACGCGACCTATTAGGTGATGTCATTCTTGTTTTTGATAAAAAATTTGGTTATGTTTATATATAAACTTCATAATCATAATATGAAGAATTAAGAATTTCGTAAGCTAAAGTCTAATAAAATTCTTACATTTTCACACTCTTAACAAGAAAAAATGTCAGAAAAAGACTATGCCCCCCTGAGTGCGGCGTGTGTTCGGGCTTTACATGATAAATTATATGACAAACGTAAAACTGCTGCGTTGGAAATAGAAAAGTAATTTTTTTGCTACTCAACATTGTCTTAAAGTTTTTTTACAGAATGGTGAAAGAATTTGCTGCGGTAAATAACACTGGTCAAATAAAACGTCTGCTAAAGGTGTTAGGACAAGATTTTTCTTTATCGCAAAATCCCCATGCTCGCAAGGGGGGTCTTATTGGTTTAGCAGCTATAGCAATTGCTTTGGGCAAAGTTATTATTAGATTAATTTATACTAAATTTTGATTGCTAACAGCGATATTTACAGGACACAAGTAACTACATAGATGATTTAATTAAGCCAATTTTGGGTTGTTTGTCCGATCAAGATTTGAGGGTGCGCTATTACGCTTGTGAATCTTTGTATAATGTTGTTAAGGTTACAAGAGGCGCTGTATTACCCCATTTTTCGGCAATTTTCAGTGCGTTGAGTAAAATTGCCACTGACCCTGACCAGCATGTCAAAAATGCATCCGAATTATTAGATAGGTTACTAAAAGTAATATAAATTTATATGTGCGCTGTGTTTCACTAAAAATACGAGCCTGACTGAATCAGAATACATTTGACAAAGTCATTTTATAATTCAAAAAAGTTTGGCCATCTTTTATTGTTTTTGTAAATAGAAAATCAAAAAAATCATTTTATTTCATGAAGAAAAATGTTTACTTTGTCAGGCTCGTACTGCTTCGTAAAACATGCTGTATATAATATAATACTAAAGTTTATTATTTTAGGATATAGTTACTGAAAGTCCTTCTTTTGATTTAGAAGCTTTCATGCCTTTGCTGAGAGAACGTATTTACACTAAAGTTACGTTTGCTAGGCAATTTGTTATATCTTGGATTTCCGTATTAGACATGGTGCCTGATATCGATTTAATTTTGTACCTGCCAGAAATTCTTGATGGTTTATTTAAAATATTAGGAGACACTAACGTTGAAGTGAAAAAAATGTGTGAAACGACACTTAGCGAATTTCTTAGAAATATTAAAAGTAACCCGGCAAGGGTAAATTTTCAAGCCATGATTAATATTTTAATAACACATGCTCAAGAAAGGAACGACGATTTAGTTCAAGTAATTTATTTATTATAAAGACAACAAAACATATTTAACGAAGGTTGTAAAGGGTATTTTTTAAATTTGGCGTTCTAGCTGGCTATGCCTATGAGTTTGTATGAACGGACCCTAATTTTTAAAACAATTGTTTCAAATATCAAAATAATTACCAAATTTTTTAATTTTGTTTTTGGTTTTAAAATGGTTTTCTCACAAGAATAGAAATTTTTTGTGGTGGAATCTTATTTTCGTAACGGCCACCAAGTTGATGGTGAATGGCAATACTCAATTCAAGCTTGTTTTCAAGAATGCCGCCAAAAGTTTCACGATGCAGTGTTGACACCCAACACTGTTCATCATAATGTAACCAATTGTGTTCAACTCTTTCGTGAGACTGGCTTGTGTAATCGTAGAAAGGGTAGTGGTTCTCCTGAAAAAATGAATTATTAGGCTAATTTTTTTAATGGAACATTGAAATATATAATTACTCTTTGGTAATTTTTGGGCCAACCTGTATTCTTATATGACTCAAAATGCTTGAATAGAGTAACAAATTTTCTGAATTTATTAAGTTTTTCGGGAAAGGTAGATGTACATATCTTTAGTCTTTCGTTTAAAAGGAGATAATCTGACAAATTCTGTAATAATTAAATGTAAATAAGCCCCTTAGAGGTCCGTTTACAATTTCATAAGTAATGTCAACGGTTATTGACCGATGAGACTATGTTACTATTATGACCACAAGACTCAAGACAACGTGTGATGGCATTAGTGAGCAGTCAATCTTGCACAATGCTTTTTAAGGTTCTGGAACGAGCCATATATGGTATTATAATACTTTGTAGTTTGATCGGTTATGGTATAATTATAGCTTTTCTGTTCTTAATTTAGTAATGTCGAACCATTGAGTTAAATGTGTTTTTGTAATGACAATATTTTAAATATTTTTATGGTAACAGTTTATTGCTGTGACCTGGATCAAGGAGTTCGTTCAGTTATCAGGCCCTGCAATGTTGCCTTACATGTCCGGAATTTTTACAGCACTCTTACCATGTTTGGCCTATGATACGGATGCACGGAGAAGTATCCTTCGTTCATTTTTTTTATTTTTTACTTATTCAATTTTTTTTTTTGGTTTTTGGGACTAATGATTCATTGGTAACATTATTTTTTATTTTATTTTTTAATTTTCAAGTATTATTCAATGAGTCTACTAATGGTCCCGAAATCAAGGATAATGCATGTTTTCTAATCATTTTGTTCCTTAACGCAGTGACAGACATAAAGGAAACCGCCACCGCCGTCAATTTTACGCTAATGAAACTTATTTCGGTTTATGGCGAAGACAATCAATCACGCTTCCACTTGGGCGATGAAAAATTGCATGAATTGGATTTGCCATCTGTGGTAGATGTACTCACACAATTTTTGATGCACAATTCCATCCAAACGAAAGTGGCAGTATTAAAATGGATCCATGATCTTTATACTAAATTGCCAGACGAGGTAATTAATGATAGAAAAAAAAAATTTATTTTGACTGTTTTTTTCATAGATGGCCAATCATATAGACGTCTTATTTCCGGCACTACAGCGTACTTTATCAGATGAAGCTGACCAAGTTGTTCAACAGTGTTTGGTGGTAATTGCCGAAATTATTTCTACACCAGATTCTAAAAATGCTTCTCCTTCGGTAGCAGATAACAATGTTCGAACAAAAAATCCCTATTATGATAAATTTTTAGTGAGTCTCTTGCAATTATTTAATACGGAAAAAAGATTGCTGAATGAAAGAGGATCTTTCATTATTAGGTTAATAAAATTGTTTTTATTTATCTATGAAATTTAATTGGTGTTTTTTAGAGAACTTTGCGTTTTATTAAATTCAGAAGACATATACCGCAGTTTGGCAAATATTTTACTTAAAGAATCAAATTTTAAATTTGTCAGAACTATGGTAGAGCATCTGAATATGATTTTATTAACGTCATCAGAATTATATGACATGAGAAATCGATTAAAAGATTTAAAAGATGAGGTAAGCAGTGGAAGGTTTTTTCTAATAATACATAGTATTTATTTTTAGGAAAGTTGTTCTCTATTTAGTTGTTTATATGAAACGTGGTCTTTTAATCCTGTAGCAACAGTAGCTCTTTGTTTGTTAACTCAAAGCTACTCCCACGTGTGTGACCTCATAAAATTATTGTATCCTTTTAATCATGATTATTATCATTCATATATCAGCATAAAGTAAACTATTCTCTTATATTATTAACCCAGTTTTACTACTTGCCAAAAAGTTTGTTTATTAAATCTCCAGAGCTTTTCCACCATCATATGATCATCATTAGGAGATGAAATATTCAGTTTTATTGATCTTCTGATGATGGTGGTCGAGAGAGCTCTCGTTGGCAAGTGGTAAAACTGTGGTAAGAGTTTATTGTCAAAGATTCCAAAGCAATCAATTACCTATTCTGCTAGTTTATGAGTTTAACAACACTCTGTATTTTAAAAGAACCGGAACACCGTTATGCGGTTAAAAAAAACTGCCACCCCAAAAGAACGGTTTCAAACTCCAATACGAAATTTGGATTCAAAAGTGACTAATTGACCTAACACACTTTCATTCTTTAATTCGAATTTCAATTAGATTGTCTGTGTGACTAATGACAAAAAGGTTCATTCTTTGGGTGTGGTATGTACAGAGATGAACGTACGATGGTTATCGGAATGCTGCCTTGAATGTTGGATGCTATGTCGAACAGCCTCAAACCAAAAGAGAGAATTGAGGGCAGCACTGATGTTATCTAGCTGTTGATTTCTCTAAGAGGTTATGGTGCGGTCCTCAAGGGGTTTCTAAATTATTGCGAATCAGAGAAATCAGTAACCCAATGAACAATCAAGGAGAATGTAACTCGCCCAATTGTTGATTATCCCACCTGAAAGTCGCTATTGCAGCGCTTGTCTAGCAACCCCGTTGCTAGCTAACAAAATTACAGTCGGGTTCTGTGATCCATTTGTTTTTTAACTGGCAAAGAAGTCAGTACCCCACAAATGGGAAAACTACGTTACTCACTTACCATAAGGCCGTACGCGATTAATACATACATTGCCTGCTTAGTCACGTGCTCCAGTCCTTTTAAAATACAAAGTGTATGTCTGCATCTTATAGTTTCAGACAAACAAACCTTCAATTGCATAATTTTTGTTTGATGTATATCAAAATATTTTTCTTATGTATTGACTAGCGGGAACTTAGAAGTTACTGTAGATTTCCTAATGGAAATTGATAAACTAGTCCAATTAATCGAATCTCCAATATTTGCATGTAAGTATTCTTTTATTTTTAATAACAGCAACTCATAATACTGAACAACTTATTAGATTTAAGGTTAGAATTACTTCAAGTACCATGTGATAAAAACTTAGTTCGGGCCTTATATGGCTTATTGATGTTGTTGCCACAAACCGAGGCCTTCCAGACGTTAAAAACAAGACTTAGCTGTATTCCCAGTTTATATTCATATTGCGAAGATAAGTATGTACGATATATCAATAATTACAATTGAATGTAAAGTAGAAACGTTGGAGATATACCAGACAAGAAATTTTATTGCTCATAATGTGACTGACAGGACTACAATGGTATGAAAGATGTACAACCCAAAGTTTAATGCATTTCCGTCATTTCTCTTGTTTTATCAAATCTGCATGAATATTATTTACAACAGCTGATAAACTTTCGGGGTGGTTATGGTCTGTTCTCATAATTTTTTTTCAAATCCATATCAATTCAATCTCTAGTCAATCTGATTTTTTTTTTTAATTCAATAATTTCCGCTATTATATTGATGTGCTGGGTAATTTTAAGTAATAATAATAAACTCAGGTAGTTTTGCTAGAACAAAGAGCATTAACATAATAATACATACAACTTCCATTTCTTAAAATATCGCTTTTCAAAGGTCGTTTTAGAAATAACTATTATAATTTAGCCTGCGTTTAAAAAAAATGACATTGATTAGTCCGTCAGCAGTACAAGTAGATATTTAAATAATTATCGATAATATATACGCCAGTGGATTTTAAAATCTAATTGAGTACTACCCTGAATAGAGAACGATTTGCATATTAGTGTTCTCTACTTTATGATTATGGTTTCAGGTGTCAAACTTTCTGAGGGATTATTGCAATAAAGTTTACTGCCGGGTATATCTCAAATGTTTTTACTATACATAAATTTCTATCGTAGAGAATCATCAAAAGCCCATCCAGTAACCAAAGAAAAAAACATAGACTTCGATAAGTTGCTCCAGCATTTTATTCAAGTTCAAGATAAATATAAAGAGTACAAAAAACTAATGCGTATGAAAGAAATTACATATGCAGAAAACGAAATTGGCAATCCAGAATATTAAATTATGTATTTAATATAAAAACTATTGTATGTTTGCGACAGCAAGATATTATAATAACATTCCACGTTATTTATTAAATGATCGAACTGCAGTTTTGTAAAATGCAAAATATAAAGAAGGAATTGTTTACCTAATGTTCAATAAATATATTTAAAAAATGCTATTGCGCATGATTGTTCCACATGAGTATATCTTATTTTTTAACCATGCCTTCTTTTTGTTTTTTGCTTTTCTTGGTAGTTTGCTCAATGTCTATGGGTGCTGGTTTGACAAATGGAATTACGTCGCGATAGTCCTCTGGGAGAAACTCTCTCAATACCTCAGGAACTTTGATTCCAGTCTCCGTTTGATGTACCTCTAAAATGGCACAAATTACTCTAGTAGTTGCACACATTGTTGCATTTAACATATGAACATAATCAGTAGAAGCATTCATCTTTTTAGTTTGTCCATATCTCACTAGTAATCGCCTCGCTTGATAATCTAAACAGTTACTGCATGAAACTAGCTCTCTAAAAGCACCCGATGCTGGGAACCAAGCTTCAAGATCAAATTTCTTGGCAGCGGCATTATTTAAAGCCCCAGATACAATGTTTACTATTCTGTATGGTATTTCTAAACTCTGACAGAATTCCTCAGCATTGCTGATCATCTCATCCATCATCTCCCAAGATTTGTTATCAAAAGGAGACGTCAAAACAAATTGTTCCACTTTTTCAAATTGATGTACACGGAAAATACCTCTAGTGTCTCGTCCATGCGAACCTACTTCTTGTCTGAAGCATGTCGATAGACCTGCATATTTGATTGGCAAGGATCCTTCCGAAAGCCATTCGTCTCTATGGAACGCTGCTATTGGTTGTTCCGATGTGGCTATTAAATACTTCTCTTCAACTTCCTTGTCATCTGCATTCTCACTACCTTTACCTATGACTTTGTAGAGTTCTTCATCAAATTGTGAAAGTTGTGCTACTTCTTGCATTACTTCTTTTCGCATAAAAAATGGAGTGTATAGAGGCTTATAGCCCTTCTTATGCAACAAACGCAGTGAAAGCTGTATTAAAGCATGTTCTAAAAATAATGCGGGGCCTGTGAGAAAATAACCACGTCCTCCAGAAATTGCCGCACCGCGTTCAGTGTCAACCCCATCAATCATATGGATCAAATCTACATGAGAGTATTTCTTTTTCAACTCACAATCTCCATAAGTCCGTTCCACTTTGTTTTCATCTTCGTCATTACTAATTACAACAGATTCAGGCAATAAATTTCCTATTTCCTTCAAAGCTGCACTACGTTCTTTTTCAGTTTGAATAAGATCTCCGTCGTTTTTAACTGTGGCATCATCAATTAGCACACGAAGCTGAAAGTGTTCAGTTATTAAACAGTTATTAGAAGCAATTAATTATTGATTACCTTCTTTATTTGATTAACTGTTAAGCTTTTGAGTAAATCACCGGTCAAACTATCGAGTTGAGAAATAATATTAACCGGCACGGCCTCGTTAATGTCTCCTTGTGGCTCTTTCTTTTTCATCTTCTCACCAATTTCCTTACTGCAAACATTTTTTAATTTATTCAAATTGTCGGCTTTGTGTCTCAGTTGTCTCCATTTAGTATCAGCCTCCACCACTTTATCGACGAGAGAAACATCTTTGAAACGCTTTTTTTGATTTTCCCGAATTCTATCGGGATTTCCACCTTTATCGGTACGAAATAAATCTAAATCCAAAACCATTTTTATTTGTTATTTCGGATTCTGATCTGATGCAATATTGAAATAATAATTGTCACATACGACACGTTGACATAAAGATAAAATGATTAAAATTAAAAGTGTGGTTAGGTCAATTAGGTTCTGTCATCACACGATCACAACCACAGAACACTCATTATCACTGTCTCTGTTATCACAACTATAGATCGAAACCATAGATAACAACCACAGATTCTTCATACAGCCATAGACTACTTAATTTGACACTGACTGTCAACAATTAGTCTAATCTCTGTCTAATAAAGTAATAATTCATGGTCTAATTAGTCTAATCCACATCTTTAAAGTCTTAAAGGTACTAATACCACTATATAAAATATTCATCAAAACACTGATATTTAGTTGATTACTGAATTTGTAATTTTTTATTTTATGTAGGTAAACATAATCAACAACTTTACAAGTCTTAAAGGTACTAATACCACTAGATAAAATATTCATCGAAACACTGATATTTAGTTGATTACTGAATTTGTAATTTTTTCTTTATGTAGGTAAACATAATCAACAACTTTACAAGTCTTAAAGGTACTAATATCACTAGATAAAATATTCATCGAAACACTGATATTTAGTTGATTACTGAATTTGTAATTTTTTCTTTATGTAGGTAAACTCCTTCATTCCTCTGGTAAAACCTGTATTACTTTATCATTCACAAATTTTACAAAAAAAATGTAGAAAACACGCTACGGTGTAAAAACAAGCCTCCTTGAAGAACTGAAAACATTCCAGTTAAGGTTGAAAAAGCGAAGAAGAATGAAATTTAATATAACAATATTTAGTAATAATAATATGCTTTCTTTAGAAACAAAACTGATAACAGGGAAAGATACAGTATCAGTTACTAACATGACGTTTCCCTCTGTTGTACGGCGACAGGAATGACAGGATTATATCGACCGCGGGGGAAGAGAGATTACGTTAATTCTTCATGGAGTATTGCTATTTAACATAGATAACCTATAGCTACGCTGTAAAAGAATAAGTAATACTGCCCAATCAGAACCCAGAGAATGGACCCCAAGTTCTCCAAGGGAAACTTTTTATAAGTCGGTTTTGGTAATGAATTCATTAATAATAGTTTTGTACTATAATAATTTTTGTAAACAGGGACTAAAATATGAACGGTTTTCAAACCACCTACAAAAACCTTGGAAATTTTATCATCTCCAAAAGACAGATTTGACGCACTTTTGTCAAAAGATGTTTATAAAATTCCGTGCTACATTGGGGAAACAGGGCGTTCAATTAAACTTCTAGTTTCTGAACATAAAAGATGCATAAATTCGGGTTTATGGTCACAGTCATCGCTAGCTGAACATCATCTAGACACCGGTCACAAAATTTGTCTTAATGAATCTTTTTTGGTTTTTAAATCAGGATTCTTCTATGACAGAAAAATCAGAGAAGCAAGCAAAATTGTAAAACACCCAAACAACTCTAAGAAAGATTCAGGTTATTATCTCTCAAACGTTTGGATGTCCTTGTCCACAAACACTTCTCCGTCGTCAACACTAGGCGCTTCCGCTTTCTCTTCCGAACCTCCCATCACTTTCTTTTCAGCCCCTTCCACCGCATTTTCTTTTTCGCTTACCAATATAAGCCCAAGCAGCAACGAGGTCTACTGCAATTTTTTTTAATCAATCAATACATTCTCAAGTTAGACTTGCTTCGTGCAGGTCGCACCCATTGAGAGATGGAAGTTTTTTTCGAAAATAACAAATTAAAAATCCGATTTGAGGGCCGCTCTGCGGTTTCTCAAAACTCACTGGCAGAGTTGCGCGATTTAATCGACAAAGAAATAGAAAACCCAAGCAATAAGTGCGAACCGATGGCTACAGAAGACAGTGATATCAGTAAAAGTGCAAGTGCTATCAATGTTAGTGCCGGCAACAAAAGACCTCTAAATAGCGACAACGAAATCGACGGTGATGATGCCAATTTCATCAAACCAAAGAAAGTTGGCAAAACTACCCTCAGGCAATACATAAGCCCTGACTACAGTCAAGCCAATAAATTTGCCCCTTTGACAACAGACGAATGCGAAAAAGACACCAATTCACCCATTGATGGAAATGCAGAAATAGGCGTGGCCAGCACCAACCAATCAGGCAGCACCGAATTAAGATATAGATAAAAGCAAATGGACTAAATTAAACCAAAAAATTAATGAAAAAAAAATCAGCTGTCCCAAAGCCACAAACACATCAAAGGGAGTGAAAATCCAACCGCAAACAGTTGAAGATTACAGAAATCTGAGAAAACTAATGGAGAAAGAAGGTTACAAATACTTTACACACCCACTAAAACAAGAAAGGACTCTCAAAGTTGTAATCAGAGGCGTCATGGTGGAAACCGAGGAAAAACAAGCCGCAGAAGACCTTGCACAACAGGGCTATCCAGTACTAAAAATTACTAGAATGAATGGGAAAAATAAACAACAAGCACCTTTAATACTAGTGGAAATAGAGCGTAAGTACCACTCTATATATAAAGTCACACATTTATGCGGCTTAGTTATAACAGTCGAACCACTAAAAACAAATGGCTCACCCATCCAATGTCATCGATGCCAATTATATGGCCATATCCAAAAAAACTGTACAGCCGATTATAAATGTTTAAAATGCACTGGCAAACATGGCACTCATGAATGCAGTAAGCCCAAAACTACAGCGGCAACCTGCGCTAATTGCGCCGGACCACACACAGCGAACTACCACAAATGCCCCAAACGTCCTGCAATCCAAGCCTCTAAAACAACCGATATAAAATGGAACCAAATACCCCCTACACCCATCCCAAACCTCAATGACATTATACATCAAGAAAAACTAAAAAATCAAACTAAACTTACAAATAAATCACCAACAAACTCCTCTCCTGAGCCAAATCATAGCAAAAAAGAAAAACTCGCGATTAAAATCGGCCTTCTTTTTATAGATTATTGCGCAAAAAACCCAACTGAACATGAAAAAGTTGCTTTCAATAATAGCCTCCAATCTATTCTAGCCTTAGTTAATGAATAATAAACGACATTTGGACGGTATCAAAATCATGAACTGGAACTGTCAAAGTATCGGCAATAAAATAAGTGAATTTAAGGCCTACTTATTATTAATCAATCCGGAAATTGTTGCTCTCTCCGAAACTTTTTTGAAACCCGGCAAGAGCTTCAGTGTACCCAACTACATAGTATATAGAAATGACCGAATCTCTAGAGTTGGAGGCGGCGTGGCTCTATTAATTAAAAAAGAAATTGCTCACTCTCCCCTCACAAAATCTTCAATTAATGACCCTCTCGAGTATATCGGTATTCAAATCACATCTAAAACTGGCAAAATTTACAACATCTATGCGGCTTATCTACCTCCAATCAGCCCACTAATAGATACACATATTATTAATCTAACTAATAATAGAAATACCACATTAATTATCGGCGATCTTAATGCCAAACATAAAATGTGGGGCTGCTCCTCAACTAACGCCAAAGGTAACGTTCTTAAAAACATAAGCGAAAAATATAATATAGATATAATAGCTCCCTCTGAGCACACACATTATGACAGTTTAGGTAAATCTGATATCTTGGACATAATTATCGCAAAAAAATTAACAAGCCAATTTTATATTCGCACAGAGACGGCACTAAGCTCTGATCATCTACCAGTCCACATTGACATATGTGGCTCTGACTGGCTGACCATTGCTCCGCCCACAAATTCAAAAACCTGCTGGAATATTTTTCAAAGTGAAATAGAAAAGCTAACAAAATTTTCAAAAATCAATAATATACTGTGGAACTAGACAATGCAATTTACAACCTTGAGTCAAATATAAAAATTGTCGCTAAAAAAGCCACTATTATTAACCGTGTAGTCAAAAATAATGCTAATTTACCATCTCACATAAAAGAACTGATTAAAATTAAAACATGGCACGCAAGAAATACCAGCAAACTCTGTCCCCTATTGATAAAAATATTCTTAATAATCTAAATAACAAACTAAAAAATGCATTAAGCACACACATCAATAACCAATGGGATGACAAAATCAATAACATCAACAATGATGATTCTCCTCCGTAGAGATTTATTAAAAATCTTAAAAACAAAAAACAACAAACAGCCCCACTAAAAAATGGCAATCAAATCTTCATTACTAATAAAGAAAAAGCTGATGCCTTTGCGGAAATGCTGGAGGCTCAATTCACTCCAAATCACACTAAAGATCCAATTCACACAAATACAATCACTTTCTCAAACCTTAGTTATTTATCTCAACCACTTAATTTACATAGCACAATAGATGAAACCAAATTAACAAATTACTCAGAAATTAGATCAATAATTAAAACACTCAAAACTAAAAAGGCCCCAGGTGATGACATCATCACAAATACACAAATTAAAAACCTCCCTCCAATAGCGGTACATCAAATTACCGAAATTTGCAATGCAATATTAAAGCTCCAGCACTTTCCGCAAAGGTGGAAAACAGCTAAAATCATACTCTTTCCAAAGGCCGGTAAGCCAATAAATAATGTAAATAGCTATCGACCAATCAGTTTATTATCAAATATTAGCAAAATAATCGAGAGAGTCATTATTGACAGACTAAACCAACACATCATAACCGAAAAAGTTATTCCCGAGGAGCAATTCGGCTTTATCAAAGAGCACTCCACAATTCATCAAATTTCCAGAATCACAGAATCAATTCTAAAATATAAAAACATATCGACACCTACGGGCGGAGTCTTCCTAGACATAGCGAAGGCTTTCGACCGTGTGTGGCATGATGGACTAATACACAAATTAATTAAATTTAAATTTTCACCACCGTTTATACAAATTATCTATTCATATTTATCAAATAGAAAATTTTACTGTATAAATAATACAGAAAAATCTGATCTACGAAACATCAATGCTGGGGTTCCACAAGGTTCTGTTCTGGGCCCAACTCTTTATAATATTTTTATCTCGGACATTCCGAAAAACAACAATACAATGATTGCTATGTACGCGGATGACACTGCGCTCTTGACGAGTAGCAGGAGAATATGTACAATAATAAGCAGGCTGCAAATGCACTTAACAGAACTTGAAAATTGGTTTGACTTGTGGAGAATCCAGGTCAACCCGGAAAAAACTCAGGCCATCATATTTACTAATAAATTTATTAAACACTCCCCCACTTCTTTACTTAAATTAAACGACACCCAAGTAAACTGGACAGACTCAGTCAAGTATTTGGGTGTCACTCTCGATCAAAAATTAAATTTTAATAAACACACAGAAATTCAATTAAAAAAAGCAAATATAATTAAAAGTCAATTATACCCCCTTCTAAAATCCATAAAACTAGAATCTCGAATAAAAATTAATATATACAAATCAGTCTTGGGCCCTGTATTAACATACGCTTCGGAGACCTGGATTCAAACAGCCGAATCTAATTTTAAAAGACTACAAAGATTTCAAAACATTACAGTTAGACAAGCTCTTAATGCTCAATGGTACCATCCAAATGTCATGCTACAACGGGAAGCTAATTTGCAGCCCATTGTAGAATTTATCAAAAAAATAACAATAGCAACTCACAAAAAAATGACAACTCATGCCAATCAATCTATAAAAAGATCGCTTGATTATGAACCTAACCCAAAACATAAATTTAAACGTGCTAAAATGGCTCTGGATGAATTAATCCACTCCCAAACACAAGTATAATCCAAATCCTATCCTCAACACCATCACCTCAAAGATATCCCCTCAAAGATATCCCCTCAAAACCAATCAGCTGAAGAACCAATCATCGCAAAAGAAATAAAAGAAAATCCAACTAGAATCAGACAACTCAAGACAGCTGTAAAAAGAAGGCAGACTTTCTGACGGCTCGAACATAATAGGGATAACGATAAGGTCTACTGAGAGACTGTTTAGATTTCATGCTGAACAGTCGTCTTTAAAAGTTATTTTTTTCTTTTTTCTCATGCCAGACTTGGCATATGCCAGTCGCCCCAGTGAAAAAAATGGAATTGTTTATGCAAAACAACAAATTAGTGGTTAAATGCCAAAATCAAGAGGCCATCTCGGCAATGAACCTTAGTGAATTGCGCGATTTAATTGATAACGAGCTAAAAAAAAAATGACAGTGTCAGTAATAGTGAAAGTGAAAGCACCCAGCAAGGTGTTAGATTCTCTGAACCAATGATCACTGAGCCAATAAATGCAGTCAGCAAAAGACAATGTAGTTCTGACGAGGATGAAGATTTCGAAACCCCAAAAAAATTTAGCAAAGCCGGTAAACGAAGCTACGTCAGGCCGGACTTTACCCACAAAAATCGATATGACGATCTTAATGACGTCACAGCCGCAGCGGACCACCCAAAAGAAGTGAGTCCATCAACAGTTCAGGAAGAAAATGAACCCAGCCACAGCAACGATGTTGAAGACATCACAGACGATAAAAAAAGGAATACCACTCCAATTACCTTGGTGGACAAGTGCAAATGGAACACACTCGCCCAACTCATCAAATCTAAAAATATCAACTATACTAAAGCAACAAACACTTCTCAAGGAGTGAAAATCCAACCAGACACTGTAGATGACTACAGAAAACTTAAAAGACTGATGGACAAAGAAAATTTTAAACACTTCACCCACCAATTGAAGCATGAGAAAAATTTAAAAGTTGTCATAAGAGGCATTATGACAGAAACCTTGGAGGCTGAAATAGCTGAAGATTTAGAAGCACAAGGCTACCCGGCTTTAAAAATAACCCGAATGAACGGGAAAAATCAAAAACCTGCACCATTGGTTCTTGTGGAAATAAACCGTAAGTTTAACTCCATTTATAAAATTAATAATGTATGTGGCTTAATGGTCACAATTGAACCACTAAATTCAAACGGCTCTCCTGTGCAATGTCATCGATGTCAACTTTTTGGACATATTCAAAAAAATTGCACAGCTGACTTTAAATGCCTTAAATGTGCCGGCTCTCACAGCAGTCATGAATGCAAAAAACCTAAAACTACTGCGGCCCGTTGTGCTAATTTCCAAGGAGCACACACGGCAAATTTTCATAAATGTCCCAAACGACCCGCGACAGCAATAATAAATAAAACCACTAAAAAATGGGCGGACATTTCACAGCCCCCATCAGTCAATTTAAAAGAAATTATTTCCGAAGGAAAAATCCAATTCAAATAAAACTCCTTTAGCATCCAAAAACACTAATAAAAAAGATATTGCGGCACTTGAAATCGGTCATCTATTTATTGACTACTGCTCAAAAAACCCGACCGAAATCGAAAAGATTAGATTCAGTAATAGGTTGCAAACTCTTCTAGCTCTGATTGATGTGTAATAAGCGCATTTTAGACGGTATAAAACTCATTGTGTGGAACTGTCAAAGTATCTTAAATAAATTAGCAGAATTTAAAGCATACTTAATACTGCATAGTCCGGAGATTGTGTTAATTTCGGAAGCTTATCTTAAACCCAAAAAATCATTCAGTGTACCGAATTACCTGATTTACAGAAATGATAGAACTCAAAAAATGGGCGGAGGCGTGGCAATCTTAATCAAAAAAGAAATTGCTCACTATCCCTTGACGAAATCGGCAGACAACGAAATTATTGAATATATAGGCATTCAAATCCCATCAAAATCCGGGAAACTATTTAATATATATTCAGCGTATATCCCTCCATCCAGCCCATTTCCAGAAAAACAAATTAATAGTCTTATTCAAAATAACAACACAACTATAATAGCAGGCGATCTAAACGCGAAAAATACTGCCTGGAATTGTGTCTCGACCAATTCTAGAGGACAAAAACTTAAAAACCTACAACAATCTTTTAATTTTAGCTCCCTCAGAGCACACACATTTTACAACAAATCCCATCTCGTCCGACATCCTTGATATAGTATTGACAAATACATTAAACAATAGATGCTCTATCTTTGCTGAAACGGCGCTCAGCTCAGATCACTTACCGGTCCACCTAGAAATAGGCGGCTCGGATTGGTTCCACCTACCAGCAAAGTGAAATGGAACATATATCAATCAGTTCTCAACGAAACTCTTTCACCTTCTCCGATTTATCACTTTTCACAAATAGAACCTGAAATCATTAAATTAGAATCTTCAATTAAAAATGCCAAAAACAAATCCACAACATTCATTCAAACTCACAAATCGTCAAACCTTCCTACTCACATCCGTGAATTAGTTCACGGATGTGAACTAATTTATCCCATTTACAGCAGCAAAAAATTAAATCCTAAAATAAAACTAAACATATATAAATCATTTATCCGGCCAATCCTCACATATGCCGCTGAGACCTGGATTCAGACTTCTGCACGCAATCACTTGAAACTACAACGCTTCCAAAACATTATGATCAGACGGTCCCTCAATGCAGAATGGTATCATTCTAATGTAGCGCTTCATAAAGAGACTGGAATGCAGCCTATTATTGAATTTATCAAAAAGCTGACAATCAACACCCACCTAAAAATGAACTCCCATCCTAATCCATCAGTGAAAAGAACCTTAAACTATGACCCGAATCCTCTACACAAATTCAAAAGACCCAAACTTGCTCTAGAAGAACTAATCTAGCCTTATCATACACTGTCCCCTACAACATCACACCTATTTCCACATCTTAACACACTCCTAAACAAACTGAAATAATTACAAGAAAAAAAAAAAAAAAACAAACGAAAAAGAAAACAACAAGACTGCCATCCAAAGAAGGATCACTTTCTGAAGGCATTGTAACAAAAGGAATGGACGTGAGGTCTACTGGTCTAACCAGAATAAGTTTCGCTTCTAGCGTGGTTCACACGTTGAATTACCGTGCGTATTCTCATTCTTAATTCCCTATCCTGATGACGCCTCCACTGATAAAGTGCGAAACGTCGACAATTTTATCAAACATTTCGACACGGTCTTTTCCGAAAGATGTCAATATTTCAATGACTTCGGGCCGTGAAAGCCTTTCTTCTTCAATTAAAAACCTCTACGGAGAGATAATTTTTTCAAAAACCAATCAATTTTCTCAACTTCGAATTAAAACTTCTATCTGACCTGACTTTTCTACTTCGCTGCCGCGATCACAACATCGATCCAAAATTTCTTTTTATTAAACATCCTATGCTTTCTTCCTGTCCAAAACTTTTTCAAAAATTCAGATTTCGGCTCCTTCGGGAGCGAATTCGGCAAATTCGTCGTGAACTGGATTTTGTCGCTCGTCATCTCTATTATCTTCACCTTGAACTTTCGAACACTTTTGATTCTGTTCACTGGCTTCATTTTGACAAAATCACATACCAAAAATCCCAAAACTATCGTCAACAATTTTTTCAAATCCAAAAATTCAACAAATCAACAAATTATGTCCTACTATAATGTCTTCATCGAATTCTAACGTTAAAACTGGTTAAAACCTTCTCTATGGTTAAAACCGTAGTTAACCTATCTTCCAAAACCCTATCCATACAAAACCCTATCCCAAACTGCTGAAGTTTCATGTTTCAATTCTGTCAAAAGTTTTAAGCCATAGAATGTTTGAACTATGCAGTTGCTCCACACAAAATTCCAACAAAAGAAGCCATTGTCAGAGCAGTTGAGACATCTGTTAAAGCTCTACCTAAAAGTAGAGCTGAGACAGTTCGTGTTAAAGCAGCAAAAATATTGTCTTCTGCAAAACCTCCAAAATCTAATTTTTCAAGAGATGAGAGAAATGCTCTCAAGTCCTTAAAATCCGATTCTACCATTGTCATCCTACCTGCGGATAAGGGCAACGCTACAATCATCTTAAATAAATCTGATTATATTGAAAAAACTGATGGATTTCTTCAAGATGATTCCTATCTTCCTTTATCGAGACATCAAGAATTGAAAGAAAACTTTTAACATTAATAAAATCTTTCGATTTCTTGCCTGAAATAAAAACTCAATTAATTCCAAAACGCTCTGTTTCTCTAAGGTTGTACGGTTTTCCAACAATTCATAAGCTAGACGTTTCATTAGGACCAATTGTCAATACAATTAATTTTCCCATTTTTCAATCGGCCCGTTATCTTGCCTCACTTTTTAAAGGTTACAGTGGAAAAACTTTGTTTTATTAAATCAAAAAACATTCAAATAACTTTTGAAATTTCCTGTTACATCCAACATTAAAAAAGTAATTGGGTAAATTTTGAAGAATAATTTACTGTTGATTTGTATTTAAATTTTTAATTGAGGTGTACATATTATAATAATAAGATAAAAATGTTTTTATAAAAACATCATATTTAAATAGCAGCATTTAATTCTAGACTGTTGGCACACTGGCACACACCGGTGCGTATTCTTTTCTTGTTCATTTCTATGTTTTTAATCAAGGTTATAATCTGTGGTTATAATGGAATTATGATTTGAATTATAGAGCGCCAAGCCGCTCAATTTTTTTTAACCTAACTTAAAATTAAATAAAACTGATAAAAATCCTTTATTTCAACAATGGTTGCTGCATGATTGTAATTAAACTTAAAAGCATGGCAGAAAAATGGTGCAAATTATTGGTAAATCGTGAGCAGCTCCAACTCTTAGGTACCTTAAATGGAGGGCAGAGTTTCAGGTATTGTTAACGACATACAGGGGATAACTGAGTTGATTGAAATGTGATTTACAGGTGGAAGTTGAATGAGGGCGATAAAACTTGGTCTGGTGTCTTTGCCAATCATTTTTGGCTTTTAAAACAAACTGAAGACAGTATTTTATATCAGGTTCGTGGCTCAGACAAGGGAGAAGAGTTTTATAATAACCTCTTAAGTGAATATTTTCAATTGGAGCTTGATTTGAAACAACATTATTCTAATTGGTCTGAAAAAGATCCAATTTTTAAAGAAGCATCCACTCAATTCTACGGAATACGTATACTCAAACAAGATGTAGTAGAAAATATTTTTTCTTTTATCTGTTCTTCGAATAATAACATTAGTCGGATCAGCAGTATGGTAGAAAAGCTAGCTATGTTATATGGCAATAAAATCTGTGATATTGATGGTAAAGCACATTACTCATTTCCTGCAGTGGAATTATTATCCTCTCAAGATGTTGAAAATACACTCAAGAAACATGGCTTTGGCTATAGGGCTAAATACATAAATGCATCAGCTAAATTAATAGTAAAAGAAGGAAGCATTCAATGGCTAGAACATTTAAAGACTTTACCGTATGAGGCAGCAAAAGAAAAGTTAATGACGCTAACTGGAATTGGACCAAAAGTTGCTGATTGCATTTGTTTAATGTCATTAGGGCATTTACAGTCTATACCCGTAGATACACACGTCTACCAAATTGCTCGTAAATTCTATATGTCGCATCTACCAAAGAGAAAAACCGTAACGTCTAAAATTTACAAAGATATTGGAGACCACTTCAGAGACCTTTATGGTCCGTTGGCTGGATGGGCTCATACTGTAAGTATTATCACATAAAACGTAGTGTTAAGCTATCAAATTTTATGAATTCGTCGAAAAATTGTCACATAATTAAAAGACACTTGATATTAACAGATTAGGACGCATCTGTGCCCTTATATCACTTTTTTCCATGTTGCACTGATTGTAGATAGAAGCGAAGATTCTAAAAAAACTTAGAGTTTGAACGTTTTTAAAAGATATGGACAATTTGGCTGCGCAAACTTTGTAAAAATGTACAGTGAGATGGAACGTAGAACCACGAATATTCTTAAAAGGGTTGAGCTTTGCAAGATATATTTAATAATTACAACATTGGTTCAATCAAGGGTGTTATTTATCCACAGTCGATTTGAAAGTTTATTGTTAAGTCTCACTGACGAGTCCTTATGAAGACAACACATATTTGAGCTTAAAGATATTCGTTTTCAATGAATTACTTTCTAATGTTTGGGTAAAAATATCAAGGCAGATAGAATATATTGCATTTCTAGATGTACATTTCAGACTGAAAATGCTGATGTGATAACTCTTCAAGTCGTCTTTAAAAAAAAAGAAAAGGTAAAAAACCTAGACGACGTTGCCGCTTATAATTTGGTAGAAAATTGCGACGATAGTTATCATTAAAAAAAACATATTTCGTTTCTTCATCTCTAATAATCGACTATGTCTGTTGCTCTTACAGGTCCTTTTTTGTGCAGATTTGAAAAAATTCCAAGAAAAATGAAAACAAAGGGGCGTATATATTCAAATTTATTTTGAAAACTGAATAAAACATTTTAATCTAATTGCATATTGTTGTCATCATCCTTATCATCCTTCTTGCCATCCTTCTTCTCCTTAGCAGTTTCCTGCTTGGGCTTACCATCATCTGTTTTTTCTAAAGCTTTAATAAAATCTTGCATATTTCCTTGAGCTGCAGCTGCTACAGCCTCAGGGTTGACTGCAAGTTGAGATACCACCGGACCCAGCTGACCTGTTTCTAGTGCACTGGAGAATTGTGACACCGCCTAAAGCATAGGTAAATGTTACAAAAGAATTTTTATATAATAAACGTCATTTTCCTTGACAATTATGAAGATGAATCAAAAATATATATGCAGAAAATATTGTTAGATTTTAAATAAGTGAAAAATAATGTAATCAGTATAATCGCAACTTGTTTATAGGAAAGGTTTTTCGCATAACTGAGGTTTTGCGAAAAGATCTATACACATTTAAATGTAACAAAAAAAAGACCTAAACCCCTTTGGTGAAAAGAAGTTGACATTAGTTTTACTTGATACCGGTCAATAGTTTGTTAGCGAAATAAACTTTATGACATCTGCAATCTATATACATATTTGTATAAATTAAACTGTAGAAAAAACTTATTAACGTACTTGTTGGAACTGTGGTGAATTCAACGTGGATTTCAAGGTTTCCTGTGGATCTCCATCTACAGCTGGCAAATGACTCTGTAAAGCTTCAAGTGATCCTGGATTATTTAAAATGCTAGACAACCCTTCTGTTGTCAATGTAGTGGATAAGTCCACTTAAATCAAAGCATACTTATCAAAGTACAATTGACATTTAAGATTGAAACCTTACCACTTTGTTGTGGAGTAGCCGACGATGTAGGGGCGATGCCTTGCAAATAATTTTGTAAATCAGCAAGTTGAATCATTGGTGGCGGAGCAGCAGCGGCGGTTGTTGATGGAGCAGTTGTTACTTGAGGAGTAGTTGGTGCTGGTGTACTTTGAGTAGTAGAAGTAGTTGTTGGGGTACTTGGAGCGGTAGTGGTTCGATGAGTGATTGCAGGTGTAGTACTTGTGCGGGCGCTACCACTATTAGGTCCCCTCATAGTTCCCAAAAGGTTGGATAGTCCACCCATTTGACCAACACCGCTGCCAAAAAGCTGCATCAATTGAGATTGAGACATGTTGTTAAATAGAGATTGCAAATCCTGATCGGGTGACTGGGCAGATTGCACAGCGCTTGACGGATTGTTTAATAATTCGTTAATACGCTTGCAGTTGTCATCATCTTTCTCGGTTCGGGGCTCCTGAAATATAAACATTTTACAAGTCTTCATGCATTTTTGGTTATATTAGTTATTATCTGATACACAAAGCATCTAAATTTTACGCCAATCATTCCTATTAAAATGGTACATGTAACAATCGCTTATAAAAATATATATGTACTTTTTTTTTTATACGCGGACTGTGCAAAGAACAATATACCAATCAATTTCGAACAGCTAATGACATTAAAATATTTTGTATCACGTGATAACCACGCGTTTCGTTCCCCATTTGTGCCGAAAATGAGGTAAAGTGCAACTGTATTCATAAAATATTTGAAGCATATTTTTAAGGAAAATTTGAGACTAGTAATAAGTCAGCACAGACTATAGTACTCCCAGTGACAGTTATAATAGGGAAATCCCTACTTTGAAATTAGGTCTAACTAACCTGTCAACATAAATGGTATGATCTATACCTGAAGTCAGTAAGATGTAGATATCACTTTTTAGTGATATCTACAAAGAGTATTGTATTCATAGATTATTTCCTGCACATGGAATTCATATGCTTTTAAATAACCGGAATGTCTTTGGTGCAGGTACTTTGAAAGTATCAATGGTACTTATCTTTGGAAGGCTACGTTTTCAAATCTTATTTATATGTTGAGCTTTGCCCAATATTAAGCTTGGTATATTCATATATTGTATAAAAAACTAACCTGTAACCAAAAGAAGAATTTGCGGTTCGACGATTTGAATTTCAACAAGTAAGCACGTCCTGTTGTACACTGAGGTACTTTAACATATTCACAGTCATCCGGAAATATGATTAAATCATCTTCTACAACTCCTGACGTACGATCTTGCCAACAAAAGTGCATCAGTGAATCATCACTTTGGTACACATAAAGTAGACCCTTCCTCTTATCAGGATAAACCATATGACCCTTTAAATTCATTTTTCCAGCTCTCACTTCCACCAAGTGTTTGTTACCACCTGTTGATCCAGGGCCCGTCGCTGCACTTCCAAAAAGAGCACCTCCTGCAGGCATCTTTAAACAAAAAGTGAGGTTAGGAGACGATGACTTTCAAAAATTTTTTATAAATAGGGGTATAATACGTTTAAGCATTCATTTAACCGACTATAATAAGAAAGGAGTTTTACAGATAGTATAACAAATAAATATAGTTTATTTAATAAAGGATAAAACTAAAAAGTACCCCGGCTTAAAAAATTTTAATCACTTACATTGAACACTTTCTTAGATATTACAAAAACGGAAAACTAGACACAAATATTTATTCAATATATTAGATGTTTCGCTTGCTTTGAATGAATTATTAATGTAATTATTTTGAAATGATTATTATTACACAGCAATAACCAAGCAATGACAGTTTACAACTGGCGTCTGACACTGACAGTCGCTGACAGTGACAACCATAGAATAATTGTGACGACAGTGTGACAGTAGTGACATTTATATGACAATGCATATAAATGGAAGAGTAATTACCAAGGAAACTACCATTAAATTCATGGATCTTTATTAAATTATTATTTCATTCACAGCGGAACTGACAGATTTTTAATAGATATAAAAACATTTAAATATAAACAGCAGGAATTTTTGACAATTAGTTTATTAGAGAGATTAATTTGTTTTTTAGTTTTTTTGAATGTTTTCAATTCTTAGAGATTGGTGTTAGTCATGTTAGTATACATAGCTGTTGTAAAAAAATGTAACAATATTTTTACATACATATAAATTACTACTAATCTTCGAAAAAAAATTCGTATTAATTTTAAACTAAAATTGTTTCGAAAAGTGGTAGTGGCTCAAATTTTAAAGACATCTGTTATTTAGAGTGACTTATAATTACGCATTGAATTATAGACACATAGAAGTCTTGTTACTCAAAATTTTCAATGAAAGTTAGCTTTTATTATAAATTTTTTGCAATTTGCCTCTATTTTGATAATCTAATAGACTCATTAGAGTATGTTATATGTTTCAATGCGGTTATAAGCCATTAGAGCACCAAACTTTTTCTTGTAAAAAATTTTTAGGTTGGTAAAACCTAATTTGACTTTTTACCTGTCTGCCAATTATATTGTGAATTGAAATTGCAATTTTCGAACAACAAAGTGAAGTGTACAATTAATGGAAAGTATATTTATGTGAAATATGGCATATAATGGTGTAAATTATAAGTGCACTGGTCTAGGAAGCACAACCGATTGCAATAAAGCAAAAGTCACAGTTTATATGTCACTAACCTAAAAAAGTAGGTATTTTACAATTAATAATAATGAAAACCCAAATAATTTTTGCTATTTCACGGATTTCGGAGGGCCTATATGTAGAGTTTTTTTTTCATTTTCGTATTTTGAGGCTGACAGGATTAGAATTTTCGTATAAAACAAAAAAAAATCAAATAAATAAAATTTTCACTTTTAAAATCAAGATATTGCCAACCCAGTCCAAAAATCCCTAAATCGATTGCATTAAAAAAAAAATGCTCAAAAACAACATAAAAAGGGCAAATTACAAAAAATAGTATAAAAAATTCGTTTCATAAGACCTTAAAGCGCTTATTCTTTAATAAAAAAACTCGTGGCTTTGCCACTCGTTTTTTAAACTTGAATGCGTAGGTTAAGACATGTCTTATAAAACTTGTTTTTTAATATACCATGATGTCCCTTCTTCTTATGGGTGGTGATCTTATATAATATAGGCAACTTTTTATATTCTAAAAGATAGAATTTGCTGTAATAAATATGGAACACTTAATCACATCTTATTATTAGTGTTGTGTACAGATCTGTACAATTAAAGTAGTTTAGATAATTAATTTAATCAACAGCTCACAAATCGCTTATACCTTATAACTAAATTCCTGAAAAATCTATTATAATTTAGCTAGAAATAGTTTAACTTTATATTAACCTTTGAATATTATGTAAAACATCTTGTATAATATCTTTACCTAAATTTGTAAATTTGGTACTTAAACGAGTAAAATTAAAATCACGCTTAGGCTTATTAGACCATCATGCTTAGGACGAACCACATAAAGAGCGCACGGCGCATGCGTTACTTCAGTTTCGATCTAATGTTTTCCTCGATCTGTTTCGTGAAATCTTCTTTTTTAAATGGAACAGTTAACAAAGATATTTAAAATTTGTGAAGGACGATTAGAGTGATAAGGTGTATAATACTCAGTAACTTTATTGGTTTACTTGAGTAATTGTGGGTGCCGCGGAATTCCTCATGACCTTTGGATACTTACCAAGGACTCCACATGGAAGAGCAACAGGTGATTTTGACACTAGACGACGATAGTGTCATTGTACAGAGCACGTCGCCCTCTACTGGTACGGCAAATAATTTTATATTATACCCATTATAATTTTATTACTATTTTAGTATTTTGTTTGGCTTTTGGTTAAAAAGCTTTTTTTTTAAACCATATCTTTTTGTATAATTCTATGGTAAACAATACCATCAATGATAAATTTACTGTAATTATATTTACTCTATGGTAATTATTGTAGACATCGCTAATAATTAGTATTATTAACGTCAAAATAATAGTAGGTAGTTGTTGAATGACTTAAGTTTTAGATAAGGGGATAATGATTAATGATAATAAAATAGTTACTTCATATAGTACCAACCCCCTACCACACATGTTATGTTAATTTGGTGTTTTTTTTGAGTTTTGGTTGTCAAGAATTATGACCTTATTTGAGAAATGTTATTTCTCTTTGTGCTTTATTAGAATGATAATAATTGATAAGGAGGTCATGATAATGTTAAACTGAAAGACAGTTTTGGAAAATCATTTTTTTCCAAAATCTGTGAACTTATTCATTTTTAATATAGGCGTCTCGCCAGAAATTTGACGGATGCGCCAATTCGAAAAAGTTAAATTAAAATTTATCATTACATGTGATCTCAATAAGGGTCAATAATACAATCAACTAAATTATCACTAACAATCTATTACAAAGTCAGTCTGGACTACTCAAAAACACAGTTATTTTTTTTTTATGGCTATTTATTGGGCTATGTTTTCATAGCAAAAGAAACCATGTCACAAAAGTTTTTTTCTATTTCACGTTAACAATGTCGATTTTGTGACACCGCTTTTAAAGTAGTTAGACAAAATTGAATTTTGTGTAATCTTTTTTAGTGACTTTGGCTATGGATTGGTACGGTTAGTAGTGACGTCAATAATTTTGACATTATTGTTGTTAGTGTTATGTTATACCAACCTGAGAAAAAAAAATACTAGATGGATTATTTATATTTTTATAATATTAGTACAGGGTTTCTATTAATGATTCTGAGGGCGCAGTTGGCTGTGAATTTTGAAAATACCGCTTTGTAAAAATGAAACCTATAATTTGACAGTTTTCGCTTTGGTTCCCGCTGGTCATTAATGTGATTTGTCACCTGTCACTTAAAGTTTTATCGTTTTAACGTTTTTCAATTGTAAAACACGATAATTTGCGTTAATCCAAACTGAAATTGTGCTAAGAAGTGAGGACTGTGGAAATGGTTTCTTCTGTTGAACAAGAGACTTTCATTGTAATGTCTTATTATCGCAATGGGACATTCAACAACGGAGAGTGGGTGTATTCTGTAGCAGCTTGTAAGCAAGAATATCTTGCTAAATACCCTGATCTGAAAATTTAAGAAACGTCATTGGAGCTCTACTTCAGAGACGTAATAAATAGATTTGTTCGAACTGGCAGTGTCAACAAAGGAAAATCTCCTGGAAGGCCTCCAATATCTAAGAAAATTGTTGAGGATTTAAGGGCACTATTGGAGCAGAACCCACCAACATCTTTGACAAGATTGTCTTACCAGTCAAAAGTTCCTGTAAACACCTGTTATATACTAATTTTATTTTTCAATATAATTTTTAAAATACGAAGAGCATTTTAATTCTTAGACAACTAATTGTGCACGCCCGTATCGGGTTTGTTGTGCGTTTGTGTCTTTGAACGATCTATGTATTGAGAGTACACAAAGTCAAAGAGGCGGCACATTTCCTACGCCAACACCGTTCTTAGAATCATTTATAAAAACCTGTTATTGAATTATACATATTAATAACAGCAAAATAGAAAAAATAGCATGTAACACTCATTTTACAAGACATGCTTTTTGATACTTTTTCATTTGAAGCACTTGTTGCACAAATTCAACTCTTGCTTCAAATCAATGCGTGTCACTACAAATGTTTTGTGCAACTTGCATATCAATATAATACAGTACAGCGTGGTCAACAATGACGGTTTGAATTGGTAATCCTACAATTTATTCTAAAATGGTACTTTCTGTTGTTGACGGGTAACATCTTTGACACTGACAACATCATTGACAGATGCCAATTAAAAAGTTAGTCGCTGTGACATAACCTACAATTTTTTTGAATATTTGATTCTAAGAGTATGCGGTTACAGTGTTGCAACTAGGCAAAATAAAAATGTTTCTAAAATGTGTTGTCAACTCAAACAGTCATTGTTGACCACGCTGTATTTCTTAAATTGTTACTTTCTAAATTTTAGAAGTTTATTAGATTGCAAATTGAAAGTTTTTTTATCGAATTTTTAGATTTTCCTTAAATCAATTGTCAAACAAAAGAAAAAGTTCTAGTTTGGGGTTTCTAACATAATTTTGGCATTTGTGGCTTTGATAATTAGATATAAAAATATGTGAGCCGTCACGAGTGAGTGCCTGACCGATGTGAAGCATTGAAATTTTTTTATACAAGTAATATGCAGACAGGAACAGGTTACTACAAGATCTAAGTATGGCTTGATGAATGAGAAATAGAATGTTACGAAATTTTTCTGGAAAATGATGACTGCTTTTTTAATAAACATTTGTTTTTATTAAGTACAAGAATTAATAAATCAAAAATTTATTTTTAATTGTGACAACCGAATTGTTTCAATCAGTGACTCAGTAAAACTTATATTTCAATGTTGTTTCTGATGGTACAAGCTCGGTGTTGCAAGCGAGATAACCTGAAGCTGAACTGAGTGAACTCTAATGCGTCGCCACGGAATGCGGTGAGTTTAACCGCGACTGCAGATGTTTCACATAAAAATACAACTGTAGGTAGCAAAACTGTAGCCCACATTTTTTGGCCGTCACTAGCTTACAGCTCAAATGTAAATTAAGCATTAATGTCTTTATCGATATATAATTTATATTCGTTGATAGGTGGTCATAAATTGGGTTAGGGCATAGACTAAGTATATTTAGTCAATGGTTAGGGTGAAGACTATGGGATTCTGAACTAAATTAGAAATTTCTGGGGCGTTACGAGAATTGTGAAAAATCAGTATCACAAATTTGTATTTCATTTATTATTAGAGTGGTTTATTTATGTTTTCTGTGGTATTTTTATCTTTGAGATGTTCCTAACTTTTAGGATTTTGGATGTCTATTATGATTGTTCTATTTTCTTTACTTTACAACTGTAAATATCTATTCGGTATCTAACGTGTATTTTTGTGGATAAAATGATTTCTAATCATCAAACATTTTATTTGCTTTACAATATCTTGTTTTTTGTTTAGTTTTAAGATAAGACGCTTTTTGTTGCACATGAAAAATGGTTTTCATCTTATCTGCGAATGAAACAAAGAAAATAACATCTAGCCAGCTTTGGAGTAGATTTCCTTCATCAAGTAGCCTAGTAACTCGGCAAAACTACGTTCTCGAGAAGTATTGTTAAAGTAGCATAAGCTATACTTACTTCTGGTTTGAAAAATATTTTGTGAAGGAAAGTTGAATTAAAAAGACTTTTCTTTTGTTAAGACATAATTTGTTCTTGTTCACTTTTGATGATGTTTATAATAGACACAGCCGTGGTTTTTGAAAATTGCTCTTCTTGATGGTATAACTGACGGAGGAAACGTCACGCAAAGTGTTTTTTTTTCAACTTAAAAACATTTTTTGTTAATTAAAATCAATTGATAATTCAAACTGTCAAAAAGAAATTAATGGATAAATAACCGCTCATGTGTTTTGTTTCCATAATATATTGAGTTTAAATTGAACATAGGAATCATTACGATAATCAGTCTTAATAATTTAGTAAATAATGTCACTTTGTATTAACTTAGAATTTTGAGAATGTTTTATAACAGAAGCTGGCCTGTTATGCGCTTAGCTGTTAGCTAAGTTTTGAGAGAAAATAATTTTTTATACAACTGACATTATAAATGACGTTTTTAGCAAAAGCTAATATGTTTAAAAAATGCTTTTTATAAATGTTAATATAAACATCAGAGTTTGAGCAATGACTAACATTAATTCTCTCGAATGTTATTTCTCATTTTCACTGGAACATTATTGGAAAGGCTTCTGACATCCTTGTTATCGTATGAGATTCTCAACGTTGTAGGAGCTCGAAACGAAGTGCTGCTTTTTAAAGGTTTTTCTAAACTAGAAGAATTCTCAAACAAAGAAGATGAAGCTGCGCAGGTAGTAGGAAGAATATTGCATATTGCATGCAATTTTCACCCCCTAAATTGTTTTATTGTCATTAATTTAGCCCCTGAATTTGCCAACAGGGATGCTGGCGATCTTCGGAAGCAATGACCAGTAAATAGCTTAGGTTATGTTAGTTTCAGAAACTCAGTATTTTCACAAGGCATCTCATCGAATGTATTTATGTCGCCTGGCATGATGTGGTGGGCATAATGCAGAGTATTTATGACAACTGCTCACAGTACAAAAACTACGACTAAGACTTCTAGATCGTTCACTGTCAGTTTACACAACTCTTTGAGACGTAAGCCGTCAAATAAGCAAACTAAGTGTTCTTTTTTCTATACTTTGGACTGTTTTGCACGGTATCCTACATTTTTCTGTTTAAAATATGCTACTTGTTTCGGATACTTTCCTATATCTATGTCGTTCTTGACGCGAAGACAAGTTTGTATCATTGAAAAATTCGACAATAGAGTAGATGACTTCTTAATTTGTGTTTATTTTTTCAAAGAACGCTAGTAAAACACTCAATTTCTCGAGTTTGCATCATTACAAGAACCTGTTGTAGGCGATGTCGTATTGTTGTCGGGATTTTGAGGGCAGCAGATGTAAAGCTGCTTTATTTGCCGCCTTCTCAATATCTCCGGGAAATCCGTCGTCGATGTCGGCATTCATTACTTTCTTTTTTGAAAATATTAATGAAATCGTGTTGGACTGTTTTGAGAATTGCTCTAAGAATGAGAGTACGGGCAGTTCTAGTGGTTTATTTAATTTTAATACTTATTGTTTAAACTGTATATTTAATATCAATGTAGCTAAACAGCAATAATTGTAAATAGTCTTGAATAAATTGTTGCAAATTAAAAGTACCAAGTTTTGATTAATCAACATTTAAATGACACCTTTTGGCTCCTAGGATTAAAAGTGCAACTTTGGCTCCTAGGATTAAAAGTGAATAATGATGTTGCTAAGATACCTAGCTTTTTTTTGTTGGTAAAAAAACATTTTGAGACTACTGATAGTTAAAAAATGTCATACTTTTGAAGTAGTTGGAGAAAAATACTATTTTGTAAAAACAATAAAACAGCATTTTTATAATTTATTTATTTATATAGTGGAAAAGTGGAAATTTTATGAGATATTGGAATTGGAAGGTACATAATAACAAAGAAATACTGTATCCGGGGTCTTAGAAGGTCTGACAAGAGATAACTTATCTCCTAGTTCTTTCGTATCTCTACTTCTTTCCAAATCCAACAAGTTATCTTTATTTTAATACCTTATTGACCTTTTTCATAGATGAGTTTTAGGTACCAGACGATGCATTTGAAAACCAATCTTTCCCAAATATTGTTAAATTTTTGTTATCTTTGGGCTTGCCTTATATTGAAGAATAGAATCAATATTTTAATGACACTCGACTTATTTATATACATTTCAAAGTAAACATGTTTTGCACATTCTGATAAGCGAGATGTTACACACACATTAACTAATAACGTGCACAATTTTAGAATAAAACTTTTTTTTTAATTTCATTTTACGGAATTTTTAAAATATTTTATCTTAAATGGCTCTAGTTGATGATTTTAGTGCTGTGGGAATGATATAATTTTGTTATCTAAAGCTAAAATAATATTTATTATCTCTTTTAGGGTATTTATATTAGCTTAACCACTGTTCTAATAAAAACTATAATAAATGCTGTTAATACTTTTAGCATTATGGTTTCTAATGATTTTGTTTCGATAAATCAAATGATTCTCTTATCTTTATTTTATTTTAAAAATATTTTTGAGAATGTAGTGTTACTGTTAGAGATAGAGATCTTCTGTAACATTTTGTTGACCTAATTATCAAACTAATTTTGATAAACTTATTTTTTAAAGCTTTAAGAATCTATAGATAGAGCTAGTTTATATTTTTGATCAGTTTTCGTTAAGTGGCACGTGTGTATTTAGAACTCGTGTGCCTAAAATAAAATTAAATAATATAAAGTTAACGACTTGAAAAATTGACTATCTTAACAATTCTTTACTGTGGTTATCTCAATGATAAGCAGGATTCTCCTACATCAACAATCTCCCACCAAAATTATCTCCAAGTGGCTGTTACCGTAAACCGTAATTCTTCTAGTCATTTTCGCGTTGTTGAAGGCATTGATTGTTTATATGTTTGTGTGTTAATTATAATAATTATTGAGCATTGTGAATAAAAGTGACTTTCTGTTAACGATGCCATCTTCTTATTGTTCTACAAGTCCTGGAGAAATATCAATATCAGATGGAGAAGTTGAGGGAACTGACTACTTGTTGAGCAGTACCATCAAATTTGATGAACAATTTTTTCATATATTAGGCAAGTACACAAATAAACATTTAATTAAATTATTTGTGAAATATAAAAATTGCATAATTTAGATTTAATAGCATTTATTTCGAACCTTGAGAATATTTATAAACACAAAAAGCTTGCACTATTTTACCAAAACAATTATTTCATTAAATGGTATTAAAATAATTATTGATGGTGATTCATGAACAAATTATCAAATTTATATCGATTTTCTTGTATTTGTTGACTAATTTGTTTGCCGGAAAAATGATTTTGCTTTTTCCTATTTCTAAACATTTTCTGTAAAATACATCAACAGCAATTAATTTATGAGCTTGTTTGAATACTTGCTTTAGAAATTAATTGCTACTGCAAATTGAATTAAAAAAAATAACCTCTGTGTTATAAGTTATAACAACTTGTTTATAACAATTATTACCGTTTTAAAACTAATTATGACTTTGAATTTACAAAACATGTCATTAAAAAATGTTAAATGACAATCAGCCAACAACAGCGTCAAATTTTGAGCAACAAATTATAATTTTGTTTCTACATACATTTTTTTTTATTATTTCATTTACGAGCCCTAAAAACTTTACTAATAGTTCAAAATTGCACCGCTGACGCTACCACATAATGACAAGGTACCTACTAATTTAAATTACAATTTATTTTTTTACTTGCAACTCTTATTTTTCATAAACCAAACAATATTGTCAAATTGTTCAAAAAATAGCGTAAATTGCTGACAATTTAATGTTTGGACAAAACTATACAGTACTCAAAAAAGTTGAAACTAATAGAAGAATTCTTCCAGGGATAATTTGAACAACTCAAGTTTTAGATGTAAATTTAGTATATATTTTTTGGCTGCCCTCCTGCCACACGCTCTCAATTGCATTTAAATCAGGGCTGATTGCAGACCATGAAAGCGTTTCGGCAAACCATTTTTTGCGGATTTGGCTGTATGGTGATCTTATTCAAAAATGTAGTTTCTATGGGTACTCAGATAAGTGTTTGGTGATTGTAGTGGCTTATCCTTTCGCAGACATGCATATAGTTCCTAAAAAGTTTGCTGTTCTTTTGATGCGGTTTTCATAAATAACTATTACTAATATAATAAGTTTAATCTTTCCACTCTTTCCACGTAATCGCTCACACTCAAATACAATTTTGAGTTGACTGAGAATATTACTTTTGACCAGTAATCTATCGATCACAAACATTTTCTTCCAAACTAAGCAATTTTTTTTCTGTTTTGCTTTCTACAACATTTCCGGGAGACATCTAAGACCGTTTCACCCTGGAGCGTTTTTTCGCAAAGTGCTTTTTTCTATTTATTTTTGCATAGTTTATGGTGTCTTGGCGAAGTGGTTTTGTCAAGTTTTTTCAAACTGGCGGCAAAGTGTAATTATTATATCAGAGACTATAGGTTTTGTTAAAGTATAGTCTTTCAATTTCTGTAAGATTGTTACCACTTTTTATCTACCATTCATTATTGAGAAGATTAGGAATCTCTTAGACTAAGCCGATTATAAATGGTTCTTGGTTCGTTTTTTTATCGACCTTGCAAATGCTCAATCTTTTTTATGATCCAAAATTTATGGCCTATGGTTGCATACCGCTGGCTTTTAAATGATTAGATCATAATATTTTTGCATCTCACAGAAATTGAAAGACTATAAATAATAAATATTGTACTGATATTAACAATTCTCCGGTTTTTCTACAGGAGCATAATATGCTATAGTTAGGACTACACTCATAATATGATTCTACTTTAAATAAATCTGTATGGGCCCATTAAGATAAAATATGATGTCACGAACTTTATTGTAGTGAAAATTATATATAATGTTTTTAATTATATATAAAATGCTTACAATTATATATAAAATTTTATATAATGCTTACAATTTAAACTCGGCGCGCTTGTTACAATTGGCAATACTTTTCTATGTTGCCAATTGGTTTTACGTGGATCCATTTTCTAAAGTAATTTTTTATTTGTTTATACATCAGTTGTGTTCAAAATTCTGCAACCAGTAGTAGGTTGGTACGTATGTCTTAAACTCAAGATTTATTCTTAATCTGGCAACATGGCTAGGTTATTACGTCATTTTAGTTTTGAATGGACTATACTTCTATATTAACTTCTCATGTATTATAAGTTTAGAATTAATACTGTTTGCAAAAAGATAAAATTAGGCACATTTACATTAATTTATTAAGTTATAGTGTCTAATAGTACAAACATTTATTCATTATTTTGGCCTTTAGATGCAATTTGAAATCCTATAAACAATTTTTTGGCCCTAGACCTAAAGTATAATAACATAATTAATAAATAAAAAATGAAACATAAATTGGTACACAATCAGCAAAGAAACTCCCCAAAATTGAAAACCAGAATTATCTTGGAACTCACTTGAAAAATAAAATAAAATACAACCTTCAATCTAAAAAAAACTAAATTTGCCAAATTTTGTTTTGGTAAAAAATTATCATAACGAAAACAAATAAATAGTGTTTATTTATTTTTAACATTTTGTGTTTTTACTAATTTTATCATATTAAAAATATAGGCTATATAAGGTTGCTCCATTCGCCGATGTTTATCGTCAAGGTTTGAAACTTGTAAAATTATTTATATATTATGTGAATAATTTGTTTCTGCCAAATGTTTTTGTTTTAATAAAAAATACATAAACTTTAAGAATAAAAAAAATTAGTATTGTTTATTATTTAGTGGTGCATGCTACATGAGAAAATAATTTGCATTTTTTGATTAAAATTTTAAATCTAGCAGACAGTAAAACTTTTGCAAACTTTTTTTAACGCTTCGAAAAAAACCTTCGAAAGTTCGATATATAAAATTGTTAAAATAATGTTTATTGCTGTGTTACAAATATGTGATTAAGTTATTAGGTTGAAAAATTCAAAAATTAATTGTTTTTCTTTTACTTCTCGTTTGTTTTTTTTTTGAATTTTTTGTTTTGTTTTTTTGCTCTGCTCTATTCACTATCTTGTTTAATCTTTCTCTTTCTCTCTTATTATCATTTTCATCGATTCTGTTCCTTCTTTCTTTCTTTTTATTATGTTTTTTCTCCAGCTTGCTTTCTTTTACCTCCACACATTTATGCATCATCAGCTATAATGTTTCTCTCTGTCTTCCACACATCCTGAAACTTCTTTCATTGTTCGTCATCTAAAATTTATTTTTTCTTTCTTTATTTTCTTCAGTTCCATACCTAAATTTTGCTATCATCGTTCTCTTTCTTTCACATTTTTTTAAATTCAGTATTGCAACCGATGAAGTGAGATTATTGTTAGTTGAAAATTTATGAAAATGAATTAATGCAAAAATTAAAACTACAGCCATGCAGCTTTTGGTGTATCATATCATTATCAGGTAGCATTGATTCATACTTAATCATTGTTACTCATATTTAAGTTAAGGCAATTAAGACGAATTTATCCTAAACAAAGATTTGTAGACCTAGTTATTTTTTGTGCTTATTATCACTCATCAGTGATACTCAACAATTAAGATTCAAATTTTGCTTGAATCAATTTGGCTCTCATATACAGGGTGATTCACGTGGCCGTTTGTTAGATAATTTTTGACGTTTTGAAATCGTAGTTATATGAACTACGGTCGTAATTGATGATTCTGAATTTTATTGAAATATTTTCAAAATGGTGCAACTTTAGGAAAAGTCAAAAATTGACGCCATCTTGTAGTTTACAATAATTGACGCATTTTTTAATAGATGTTAGGTTCTTTTTAGTGTAAGGTTATACTTTTGGAAATTATATTTACAATGCTGTCAGATCTTTGACTAAATTAGGGATGAAAAAATTGAAATGATTTGACAATGGAAAGACTAAGACGAAAATAAGGATCAAATTATATGAAACGCATTCAGTGTTAATGTTTATTGTAATTAGGGCGTAAACATATTGCTTTAATATTAAAGATTTAAAATATCATAGCCAGATCTTTGGCTGAAAAGACGTGGACAGGTATCAGATAATAACAACGAATGACGCAATTAATAATAGAAATTATGATCACCTGAGAAAACAATACACAGTAGCTTCTCGATTATCCGGATCGCGATTTGGCGAAACGCTGCATTATCCGAAACGATCGAGAGTGTTAGATCCGCCATGTTAACCGAAACAAGTGTAAACAAAACTTTTTATTATCCGAAATTTGCACGTGCATTTCTTAGAATTAATAAAAATCTGGGTTTTACCAGAGTCAACTTCTGAAGCTTTGCCGAAAATTGACTCTTTTTTTTTCTTAAACAAAACTAATTACTATAAGTATGTATGTTTGTCTGTATGTGTGTACATAAAATGTACTATGTGGTTTATTTGTATGTATTAAATGACATAATAATGTGTCTAAGGTACATATTCAGTATTATATCTAGCTGCATAATGTAATAGATGTGTGTAATATAATATATGTTGTATACAGGTATCAGGCTTTTTTTACACACTCTGTATTAACCGAAGTTTCAGTTATCCGAAGAGGCTTCGGTCCCGACTGTTTCGGATAATCGGGAGGCTACTGTATATGACAAAATATTGTACAAATTACTTTGTTTTTTTTTTCAATAACTAAAATTTTATTTAAAATTTATAAAAAACCGATAAAAAATATTAATCTTTAATAAAAAATTTTACTTAAAAATTAATTTAGCTTAATATTTTTTTTTATTAAAGTGTCAAATGGTCTGGAGCTATGTTATGCAAAAGGTTATCTTAGAAGTGTTTTGAAAACTCGCCTTGCCTCTTTTTCTGCTATATCGGCATCTCTGTTCTCAGTGATTTTGACATCGAAACGTGGAAGCTTGGCTTCCCAACTTTGATTAGAGAAACTTTTGATAGGTGTCACTAAATCGTTTTATAAGTATAATCTTGTATAAAAAAATTCATACCAATACTCAACGCCTACACTTTATAATATAAGCATTGACTTTGCAACAATGTTCAGCATCAACTATTAAGCTCAATCGCTTGAAAATGTATACAGAATTTTTTATACAGCGTGGGTGATAAAAAAAAGTTTTTTAAATGTTAATCTTTTAATAAAAGAGTTAAATTGGAACTCTGAGGTCTAAAAAAGTTTTTAAAGGCTTTTTTACGCAGGGGATTTAACAAATAAATGAAAACAAATTCAAAAATATCAAGCTGTGAGACAATTTTGAGCTTTTTTATGTCACAATTAGTAGATTCAAAGTGATTTTCAAGTAAATTTTATTACTTTATTCGTTATAGGTAAATCTAAAAAAACATAAATTGTGTAATAAAAACTTGTAAATAGAACCGAATAACCTGAAATTTTTTTGTATATTTTGATAGTGGTTTTATTCCTCAAACAGTATTGATATGTTTTTTGACACAATGATTAGGATTATTTTTGATAAACGTTGTGGACTTAACACAGAAACCAATAATAATTGGTTCGATTTATTGGCTTAATGATAATTGAAAAGCTCAAGATACTAGGAACATTCTTCAACAAAGTTAAATATTTTTCTTCTGTGAAGAATTCGATTGTTGAAACTGTCGCTTTTTTTTAATACATATTATAGATATTTTCCTTTAAATCATCTTTTTTAAAAATGCAAAAAATAATAATTTTTGCTTTTGTTTACTTTATTTTTGTCATCAATATCGGAATTTAGAATGATTCAAATTTGTGGAATAATTTTTGAAAACCTCATTTTAAATTGTTGTATTATAAAAGTGCAAAATAAAAATTCGTCATGTTCGTAGACGACTAACTAATTGAAATTGTGTAAAATTAGTGAAAGCTTCTAGATTATTGAGAATGGTCCTATGAAAGCAATATTTAAGTTTTTTGGAATCATTTTGAAAGGAAGTTTTTAACAAGTAACTTCTTTTTTGTCTAAGATTTATCAATATCAGTCTCAGTTAATATATCAGTTTATTACTTTAACTGACTAGTCGTAATAATTGGAGAAGGTATCATTAATTGCAAATTCAAATTTTCTTTTGTAGAACTGAAGTATAGTCGGTAAATTATTATTTTTATTGTTTTTGTTATATAACATTGTTCTTAGCTGGTAATTTTAGCTATTATTTGGCCAGCAGTTGCTACAACTTTCAGACTGTCGGCCGCCCTGTTTAGTAAATGAGAGTTTTTACAGAACATTCTATAATATGTTTTGTTATTAACATTATAATATATTGTCTTTAATATTTAAAAAATTTATTACTTATTACTATAATTTTATGCAACAAAAATAAAGAAATTGAATTTAATTATTATATTGTTATAATATGACCATGAAAACGTGATTTGTAAAAGTTTCGTAGGTACTGTAGGTCATATAAAGTTTATTCAAAATAATTACGAAACACGGATTAAGATGAACAAGCATCAATAAAGCAATTAATTTATTCAACAACAGGTAGCAATTGAGTTATGAAAATAATAATAAGTTGGCTTATGGGTTTACACTTTTATATTTAAAAACCTTACATAGTTTAATCTAGTGATTCTAGTGGATCACATACGTAGATTTGAAAAATAAAAGAATGTAGCTTTAACTCGCTATCTTTATCATTTCTTCAGGTAGGGCCTAGCTCTTAATAAAATTTTCTTAATATGTTATTTCATAACTATCTCTATTTTTAAATATATTTTATACAAATTTTTAGGTTTATTATTTTTTTATTTATTTTTTTTTTTTTTTAATTATATTTGCTGGTTCATAATATTATCTACTTTTCCTTTTACTATACTATATGCTTCGACTATTGGCAAGACGAATCGGGCATTTTCAGAATCGCATTTAAAACACTCTCTTTCTATTGGTTCTGTTTACACACCACAAGTTTATGAAACAGCGGTATCAGCAAGACTTGTCAATTTATTCAAACCTAACTTTTGCCTCTCAAACAGAATTTTTCTTCAAAGGCGATCCGTTTGGAGCGCAAAGCTTGGTTTCCATGGCAACTGACGGCACATTTTCTTCTGCTATCGGGACTCTTCAAAGATTCCGATGCTTGTGTGAAGTTATGTAAACATAAACAATTTATTGACGCTGACGCTGACACTATTGACAGTTAAATTGACAGCAAATTTTTAAAAATGCGTCGAAAGTCCTGCGAAATTTAACAAAGTTGCTATATTGTGTATGTAGGTTTTTCACGATGGGCAGCATCCGTCTTTACCGAAAAAATAGAGTATAGTACTAGAAGACGGCATTCTGCTCTAACCAATGGAAGCTTTTGCCAATATTTGGAATTTTATTGCTCCCAAGCTTTTTTATAGCTACTTTGACCTCATTATCATTGGGGAAGCTATTTTTTTCTTTTGCGATTTTTCAATTTTTTTTACTTTTTTTTTAATTAGTCTCCGTTTTATAATTCTGGAATCTAATCTGCTCATCTTTCAACTGTTTTTTTTCTTCTGGTTTTTAATTTTTTTTTTATTTTATGTAAGTTTTGCTTTGAGCTGGAATCTCTTTCTTCTTTACTTTTTTATGAAATGTCTTAACTTCTTTTGATCTTTTTCCATCTTAAGTTTTTGCAGTCTCTTCATACATCTTTGTCTTTCTTTTATCTGCCACACTTTTTCTTATTGCCAATTTTGATCTACTGTGTGCCGAGTTTTCTCTAGGTCTGAGATTAATCGCGATTAATTTCTATCTTAACGCTTCTGCCTTCAAGTTTTTTTTGAAGTTTATATAACGAAGAATAGAAGATTTTTTTCAGCTTTCCAATTTGTTTTTTTCGACGCTTAAATAACATTGCGCGGCTGAGAAATGTGTTTTATATACCTTGGTATATATTATTTACTATTATCATTTTCAAGGTTACAAAAATCTCAACTGTTCACATAATGATAGTATCTTGAAATTTAAGTAGTTATTGTATTTTATTCGGATTTTTTTTATTAGGAATTATTTTGTTTCTCAATATCAGCTTAAATTTATTAAATAACGTATGAATATGATTATATTGTAAGGATTATATTATATTGTCATTATTTAATCAAAAGCAAAATAACTTTAAGGTTCTAGAAAATTATAAACATTAACGTAGTAATTATTCCTCATTTCTATGAAAACGTTTCCTGTTTTTTAATTTGGCTTTGGTATATTACTATGATCTTCTACAATTTGACCTTTTTTGCAAATGCTTTTACCAAACAACAAATGTAACGATTGTTACATTTACATATTGCTTAATTTTAATATGATTTAGCACTTTTGTGTGATGCTTGTCACCCTTTTTGAAAGATGAGTTTTTAAGGTTAGATGTTCCAACTTTCTGAAATGAAGCTTATATTTTACATTTCAAATACTTCAGCATAAAATTGTAAGAGTTATCATTTATCAAAATGGACGATTTCAAATTTAATAATGTGTTTTTATTTCTACTGTGTTGTTCAAAGAGAATAGTAACTGATAAGATAAGGCTGAGTTATCTGAATGCCATCATCTTTATAATATATTTATGTACTTGTTTAAAATAGCTATTGACTTGTAATATATTTCGATAAAAATTTATTGCTTTTATTTGTCTAATGGCTATATCCAATTAAAATTGGGGAAATGTATTTTTCAGTTAAAATAAGATTACTACAGGTAAAAATAGGAATCAAATCAAACGTGTCATAAGGAGTCTTCCCTTTTCGTAACTGCTTGATCGCAAACTATTCCTCGTCTATTAATGGTATGAGAAAGCTTTTCAATCGTGTAATGTTTATGTTGCTTTTCACCCTCTGATCTGAATTAAACACCAAATTCGGCCTGATGCTTTATTTATTATTATTATTATTATTATTATTATATTGTTATGTTAACATACATGGTTTATGACTTGTTCGGCCAGACACTTGCGTGTAAATAAAAAAATTATATATTTGGATCGCATGCAATTACCGCGAATGTATTCAATTAGCTAAATAATTAAATTAGTCTCTTTTTACCTAAATATTTTTGGATCATACGGTATATAGACCTGGAGTAGTACTATATAGAACTCCATACTTTGCTGTATACTCATTCGATGCACATACTTTGTTAAGAGGGTTGAAATTTCTATTTCCTTCAATATTTATTTTAATTATTGTAAAATTTTTAAAGATTATAAAAGGATTTTTTTCATGTGAATTTGAAGGTTGATGTCAACTTACGCATAACATTATAAAGAAAATTATTTTAATTTACACATGTAATTATTGTTATTTAAATTTATATTATATTTTCAAAAGTAATTAACATTGACCAATTATTTAGCAATACGTCTACGAAAAATATTTACTGAATAAATACCTTTATGTAACGCTATTTAATTGCTTAATTTTTAATTTTACTAAGAGGATATAAAAACTTTTATGATCATACGTTTATAATTTGTTGATGTAAATAATTCTCACGTGACGCTATTATGGGGATTGAAATAAAATTCATGATGTTTGAAACATATGCAACATTTTTTTTTTCAAAATCGAAAATATGAACAGGTATACATAACTGGAACAAGGGCATTTTTTTGTTTAAACTAAATTTGTCTTAATCTAAAATGTACTTCTATATATATAGCTTTTGAATTGAAGTTTTGCCTAAATCTCTTTGGTAGCCGTGGAGTTTGTTTCATTAGCCAACTTTTTCAAAAACACCTCTTTGCTTGATTGGATAAAAAAAACAGAGCGCTTATTGCTACCTTTTTACATTTCTTACATTTGACTTTTACTTTTTTTATTTCACATTTATCTATAAATTAAGGGTGTAAAATTTCTTGATGATTAAAATGACTTTTTTAAATATTCCGGTTCGAGTTTTGTCTAGGCTGCTATAACTCTATATTATATCAGGCTTTAAGTGATGAACCTCAGCTCTAAATCACCCGGTATATATTTTTAACGGTTTACAAATACACAGAAGACCTGATATCGATAAGTTATTAAATAGCAAAGTTGAATGCTAGAGCTTTTCAGATTCTTGTTCAAACAAGTGAATTTAATAGCCGCAAGTCTGTACAATTTTAAGAACTAAACAGAACTGCTTTATAACTGTGTCAAATATTTTTTGTATTTTAGGTAAACTACCTTTTCGCTTTCTTTACATGCAAACATCGTGCATCAAAAATTGCCCAAATTGTCTACTCTGCTGATACGTTTATAAACTACAATCTTTTTATTCAACAGCGCCTAATCATAAAAGCACTTTACCACTATTTTCGTTCACATTACGTCTTCTTGTTACAAAAAATAATCTATTAAAGATCTAGTTTTACAAGGGTTGATTTACACCCTTTATAGAACGTGATTTAAAATTTAAATTAAAACTATTGTTTGACATAGTTGGTATAATTTTTAAGAAACAATCAATATATATAATAGGGATAGGAATAACAGAATATAATTATGTTCTTACCCTACCCGAAAATCGGGAACCTGCCGAGACAACGACTGAAAATAACCTACAGAAAACGATTTTTATTGTTAAAAAGAGAACAAAATGCAGAAAATGTTCTTTTGACGTACTTTGAGGTGCAGCGCTAGAAATAGAATTCTTGTGGACAATTAGGATCAAAGTTTTATGAAAGATATTGAGCTGCAATCATTTAATCAAAAAAAAGCAGAAAAACATTGCATCTGAACGCTTTAGAACACGTTTCCCAATTTTAATAACAATTCTATATCTAGAGCAAATCAGTTTTTGCAATCCTGCTTGAAGCCACTTTGTCTTCTAATCGATTTTCAAAATACTTTTTTTTAAAATGAATTGGTATTTTTTTTTTAAACTTATAACAGTAAAAAAATAAAAATCAGCGATAAAGACATTGATTTTTAACGTAATTTTTTTTGACAGTTATGCTGTACCAACGTTTAAAAATATATCTATAAAAGCATTAACGCTGTTTTATAGTTTATAGACTGATACATTTTACTTTTGTTAAATTAGGTTGGCACATATGACACAACTCTGCGTTAGAAAAAGTAATACTTTTAAAATTTATTGATCTAACGACCCAATTGAATCTACGATAAACATTAATGTAATATTTCACATAAGTCAGCAAAAGAGCTTTTTTTAAGATTTTTTTTAAATCTATGCATTGCGTATCAGTGCTAATATTTGTTCCTTGTCCCGGCTGTCATGTGGTGTTTTGATAAAAGAAGTGCAGGTCTCTAAAAATTATATTTAATAAAATTATATAGATGGAGCCGTAGCCTCTAAAAATTGCAATTCAAATTATTTCAATTAATAATAATTAATAAATACATGTAACCGAGTAGTTTTGTATTTGATTTGTTATATCATTTAGAGAACTCGCAAATTTCTTCTAAAATCGTAAATTATTGAAAAGTAATGTTAATTTGTTTGCTTTTTGTCAAAAATCTGTCATTTGTCACTATATTGTCGGCATAGAAACTAGACTGTCAAAAAAAGTAAATTACCTATAAATCTCAAGTCGAAATCTTGAAGATTAGATTACAAAAACCGACTGGACTGACCATAAGTGATGGAGCGAACCCTGTATATATTACAAATTTTTAGCTATATATATTTTTCTTGCTTTTTATAAAATTAATTTGTCATAAGTGCAGCGTTTTTATTTATTGAGGACAGTTTTTTTTTCCAAAACTACATTATTTTTAATAGATTTTTATTGTATTTTATAAAAATTGTGACAATTCAAAATTCATGCAAAAGTCGGAAAGATAATTACATACTTCTAACAGTTTTTGAGCTACTGACGAAAATATAGGCTTTTTCCAGCGTTTGTTTGTTAAATATATTTTGCAATGTGAGGTATGGTTTGGCTAAGCTTTTTGTGCAAATATAGTTCTATTGTTACTTAACTTTTTCTAATCTTTATGGGGGTTTACCGCAGGGTTATTTTGCCTGTGCAGAATCTTTAAGATTTATTTATAGCCACACACATTTTTATTTAACCCCAACAACATGGTTTTGTAATAGGAAGGTCAACTGTAACGAACTTGGTAGCATTAACACATTTTATTGCTGAAGAAATAGAAGTTCATGTGATCTATACCGATTTTTCTAACGCATTTGATACAGTTCATCACGGTGTACTACTCACAAAACTTAGTTCTTTCGGAATTTCTTCGACTTTGCTTCAGCTGATAAGATCTTATTTGTCAGATAGAATTAACCATGTCTGTTACAATGGCTATAGATCGTCTGAGTATATTGTAACTTCTGGAGTGCCGCAGGGGTCAAATCTGGGGCCGCTGCTTTTTGTTTTATTTATTAATGATTTTTTGTTGTCTCTTGATTGCAAAGTACTTGCTTATGCTGATGACTTGAAAATATATGCTTCCGTATCCACTCCGAAGTGGTTCACTAACAGATTATTGATTGGTGCTGTACCAATTTCTTAAAGTTGAAAGTAGACAAGTATCAGTTATACTAAGAGAATCAATCCTATTAAAAACTATTATGTAATTCAGGGCCAAGCACTTACAGGGAAAGGTTCTGATCTTGACTTGGGGGTTGAGTTTGACGTGGCATTAACCTTTACTTCTCATATTAAAAATATAGTTGCCGTAGCTTCAAAAATGCTTGGTTTTGTACAAAACTCTTCAATAACGTTCAAGTGTTCAACTCCCTGTTCAACTCTCTGGTTTTGAGCAAGCTGGAAAATGCATCGCAAGTGTGGTCACCACATTATACATACTATAAATTGAACATCGAAGGAGTACAACATAGATTTCTTAAATTTCTGCTTTATAAGACTAACAATGGTTATCCCCCAAGAGGTGTTGATTATCAAATGGTTTTAAGTAGTCAGAATGTACAATCATTAAATCAAAGTCGGTAGAAACAAGGGGCTCGGTCTATATGGAAAATTGTACATAATAAAATGAATTGTCCGGAACTCGTTTCATCGTTAACTTTTCCATGGGTTCTCTGAACCAATATTCTGTTCAAAGCACCCTTGTACACTATGTGTCGTTCTGCTGACTCCTTATATGGCAATATATTTTTTAACTCAATTTAGATTTTTTTCTTCATTTTTTTTCTTATTGTTCTCTCGTCTGCTTTGTATTTTGTTTCAACAATTATCTGTTTGTTGGTGAACATTTTGCTCTTGTTTAATTAATTTTTATATCTTTGTTCATAATTGTTTTCTACATCATTCATTATTAGTATATGTAATTTAAGTTTGTTATTTGTCTGATTTTTGTTTGTTTTTATTGGGAGTTTCCTGTTGGGTGATGATTTATTATTATTATTATTATATTGCGCCAGAGCCGTATTTAAGAGGAATTCTTGAAAACAGGAAAGAAATTCTAGTGGCTGGGCGTATCTCAACTGATTATTTAGCTTGTTAACATTAACTGAAGAGGCTTGAGTCAGGACATTTTTGGTGAAAGGGTCAAATCTTGTTAAATTACGTATTACGCTACTTATTGTTAGCATTTTATTTAAACAATAATAAACTGTTCCAATTCTTAATAGGCATTGTTATTTACCTATAAGATAGTAGTTAACTATAAATCAAACAATTTGAAATCATTCAAATGATAAAATGAGCAGGTGTGTGACAAGTGAATCCACACTGTATATTATAAGCACCAATAAAGAGATATTGTGATTTAACAAGGCTTATCCCACGTATGCTTTAATTTTGATTATCGTCTCTTCCTTATGATTTCGTTAATTTTTTGTGGTGATTACCGCAAGTTCCAGTGCAATTCGCGCACGCGATTGGCTTGCTGGCGTCACAATTTAAAAATATTTGATAAATAAATGATTACGTAGCGCTTGCGACCCATTCCCTCTACCCATGCATCTTTATCAACAGCGAAAAATAATAATAATATACTTTATAGTAATATTTCATCTGAAGCCCACATTCGTACACGGTTCGTTGCGACGCCGAACGCGCAAACCCGCGCGATAGTACACGCAGGTTGTCACAAATACATAGTTGTTAATACGACGACGACAACGATATTGTATAGTATTCTAGAGTATATTACGGTGACTTGGCAGAAAACGTCGGAACCCGGCGACTCTAGTTTCTAGTTTTTCCTATTTTATACAAATATGTATCTCCTAATCATAATGTCGCTGTGATCTAGTGACCTAAACGGGTGAAGGAACTGCTAGTGTGTGTATTTTCTATTTCTTTTAACAATCTAATCAAGCCTGACGTTCTTTTTCAAAGTTATTTTTAGTGAACACTTTTAATAAACGCAAACTTTAGTGCAAAAGTACCTATTTTGAAAAGCTGATATGGGATTATATGAAGGTAAATTTTATTTTTATTTTTTATCATTGTTTGAGGACAGTTTTATAATTTTCAATTAATTTTCGTTTGATATTTTCCCAGCTATGTAACAATATTAAGAAAATATTTTCTCTATGATGAAACTTGTTCAGAAAATTAAAATTGTTTGATAGAAGCTATCAAGGGCAAGGCTAACAACATAATTTAGGCTAACAAATCACGAAAACATTTTGAAATAATTTCTAAATAAACAAGCCGGCAATATTTGAAATTGAAAAGAGGATTCACGACGGGATTCCGATGAGACTTTCTTATGTAACTCATGAACAAAGTTCGAAGCAAGTTATTTTGAATCTGCGTGATTCTATTTTGGAAACACCACTCATTGCCAAATTTTCGAATACACCACGAAAACAAGCTTGTTTCTTTCTCGTTTATCAAAACTAGCAAAAATCTCTTATTTATGACTTCTTTAAGAATCTCATTTTTTGCGAATATTTGTGCAGAAAACAAAATTTAAATAGTTTCCTAAAGTAAACAGGGCTTTAATTATTCGAATTGATAAAAAAGCTGATAATGAAGATAAAAACGAAATTGTGTGAAGTAGATTATGGGGGGTTGGTAATATTTTATTGCGTTTTATATTTTAAAAAGTAGCCCACATAGCAAAAAAGTCTACAATAAAAGGAATTTTTCACTATGACCTTAAAAATGTTTGAGGAAGGTGATAACAGCTATCTGTGCATTAAGAACGCAAAATGATATATTGTCGGATTGGGAAAGAGTATTCCCAAATCTCTCGAAATCGGCAATAAACTTTGCGCTTACAAGATTTGGTCTACAAATGCACTGCTTGTGCAGCAATTAAAAACAAATTCAAAATAATTTTGTTTATCTGTTTTTATGAAATAAACTGTACTTGATTGGTGGGCAACCGTCTTGTACATTTTGTAATGCGCGGTTTGAAAATGACATTTGCGTTATCAAATGCAAGCGCAATTAGTTTTTTATTGTCGCAAATACATAATTTATCATCAATTTTGATGGAACTTTTTATTTATGAAACATTTTTTTTATGTCTTAAATAAACAAGCATACATGTTTGTAGATTTTTTTACTGTGGGATTTAGTTTTTGCAGTCAAAAACTTTTTTTCAAAAATATTTTATCTATTTTAAAAAATCAGCGTTCAAATCAAAGTTGAAAGCTCTTCTATTATTGCTTTATTGTTTTCTTTTCACATCTACTTTTTTGCTTCAAGAAGAAAGAATATTAATTGCTATTGAACAACAAGCTAAAATTAAAAAAATATATATTTTCTTTCCTGCTAGAATATATATATTCTAGCAGGAAGCCTAATATTCCAGGTGAAGTAAATATTGCTGAGCTAGGCCAAACTCAACAACATCTTGAGTCGGAATTACTTCTATTTCTCCACTGATCGTTTAAAAACCGACTGAGAACATTCAAATTCTAAAAATTATTTTTTTAAAGAAGAACTAAGCGATGTCTAAGTTTTAAAGTACCGCTGGTTTAAATCCAGCAAAAACAAACAACCGGTACGTTTGTTTGTTTTAATTCAATGTGCTAATTGTGCAATTAATTTACAATAATCGTTCGTTGCCGAGCATCGAATCAAAGTTTTGACTTTTTCCTCCCAAAATTGTGCCTGAAATGTCACAATTTCTGAACGATTTGCGGAAAGTTAATGTATTAATTCGAGTGCGATTTCTCTTAGATGGAGACAGCTTAGTATGTATTTAGATTAGATGCGCAGTGGTGCAGTGAGAGATAAAAGCGTCTGCAAGCACTGCAGCATTCAAATATACAAAAAAAGACTATCTTTTATTGCTTGACTCAAAAGTTATTTGAATCACAAGGCCGGAAACAAGCATTTTGCAAGACTAGTGATTTTAGGCCTAAACTACGAGCCCTTGCAAAAGCGTTTTCGGAGGTGTGATTCACAAATTTTTTTGTGCCGCTGCCGATTTTTTATTTTTAAAAATAAAAAGAATTTTTCATTAAAAAAAGTTTTTTTCATGTTATGGCAACGCTAAATAATAAATCCAGTTAAAAATAAGTTATTTACATAAAAGTCAGGAAAATTTCACATTAATGAAGAGGAGCTAAATTGAAATACGAGGCACTTTGTGCCGAGTATTTTAAAGCTCCGAGTCAAGTAAGAGATTTTACTGACGTGTTTTGTATTAAATTTTTCCGGAAATCGAAAAAAAAGACGAAATTTACAAATTTTAGAATTTTATTTACAAATTTCACAAAAATCAAGTTTGTCAATTTTGTTGGCAACTATAGTTACTAGAGTTATCTTTTTTATTTTGGGTCTTGTAAAGTTTTTACAGTACTAGTCCGGAAAACTTAATTTTCCTGCGCGTAAATAAGCAGGAAAATGTTGTTTCCAAGACGATTTCCGGAAAATATATTTGCTTTGACATTTCAAAAGTTACCTATTTATTTCGTTCTTAAAAAGTAAAATTGCTGTTTTCTGAAAAAATCGATACTCTAGCACACATTACGGCTTAGGAACTTTGAGGGGCTATACATTAATTGTAACATTATACAATACAAACCGTTAGTTGTCATTGATAAATGTCTGACAATGACAGCAAATGTCATAGTAATCATTTTCTAGCCTAGGCTGGCAAGACGGCGATTCAGGCCGCTTAGGACACGTTGAAAGTTATGTTTTGCAGGCGCAAGGCACAAAAAAAAATTTTTTTTACTGTATTAAAATACAAACCAGTCTACCATATTTTGGTAGACTCGAGTCACACAAAGTTTTTTGTTTGCAATGTTCAAGGGGTAAACGTTGCAAAAATTGATTTTTACAAATATCTTGGTTTCTATCTTAAATGACTTAATAGTTCAATAAAAATTATTTAACATGAAATTTGCGCCAACTTTCGAAACATATATTTATACGTAGGTATAACCGTTTTTGAGATGAACCGTGAAGCACACCCAACATCGCTTTGCCATGAATAGCGTAATGTAAATAATTTGCATTATTTATTACTTAATTAATACATCGTATTTAATGAATTATGATATTTTAAATAATTTTTAATATATTTGTTCAATAATATTTGTATTCTTACTTTCTGGCAATTAAAACCCACTTATAGTATAATTATCTTTATTTTATCCTAATACATAGAAATATTTGAAGTAACACATTTTTATTATGTTTTTAATCAGCAGCCATTTTCTACAATATTGAAATTTAAGTAAAGTGGGAATTTACTTAAAAAGAAAAAAACATATGTATCATATTTTCTTTTATTTACATAAAGTTAAAAAAAGAAATGAGTTTTAATTTTCTTTTGCTTTTTATCATTATCGTCATTTGAAATGCTGTATGTATTTTATTGTTATCATTATCTTCGGTTTCTTCAATGATGGTGTTCAATTTTTCAAGGATTTCGGAATCAAACGCACTTTCTTTATCGGGGTCATTTTGCACCGATTAAGCATTAACCAGGCAAGCTTGTGAATTATAACACTGGCGGCCACAAGCTAAAAATTGCAACTCAGATTTTGCTTGTTGATCTAACCTCTGAGGTGAAAATGAGCTTTGTCGCGAAATATGGTTTAGATCGATTTTTTTTCAACGTTTTTTAGCCCAATTAGCAAATCAAAACTGTTGCGGACGGTCAGTTTGGTCTAGCTTCTTCTGCACTAATAAAGTTCAAGTTTCAGCTAAACATAGCTTCTGAGTTTTGTACTTCTTTATACTCAAATCTTTATGCAAAATTCTCGTGATATATTCAATTCTTTAGAATGATGCCGAGTTGATATTTATAGATGCAGAGGCATATTCTGAGCTACAGCTGCGATATTTTCGGCTGAGCAAACTATACATAAATAGTGCGACAAATCAAGTAAAATTTTTACGGAGTTATACTCTATATACAAATCTGTCCAAACAAAGCGACCATTGGTCACGGGCAGCTATAATGTTGAACATGACCGCCATAAACTACCTAGAAAAGTTAATAGTTTTGTATAAGATATTAAGCTTGTAAACGTTATACTAGCTATTATTTGGTTTGTCGCACTATGCAGCACTGTCCGTTTATCTAATAAAGATACAGCTTTACGAAGATCCACTAGAAATTGATCCACAAATTGCTTTGGATGTAAATATTCAAAAATTTTTACTTTATTTCTTCAACTTAATCCGACTATTTTCGTAAATATTAAACATTAAATTATGTGTTTTAAAACAATGACGTACATGTTACCATACTCGAAATAACTGTCATTTGAAATTACAAACACGAGAGGGACCTCTTTGTTGGATTATAATGATTTACTCAACGCTGAATATTTTTGATCAATAGTTCTTTGATTTTTGCATTGCAAAAATGTAAATATTTGTAAAAAGTATACTTTTAAGAAGTACTACTTGTCAGTACTCTAATGATATATTATTATAACAACTTAAATTAATCAGACATTTTTTTCTCACACGAGTGTGTTTGACATACGAGTGCAACAAGAAGTGTTTCAAAAGCACGAGTGTGGCAACAGATCATATTAAAATAAATAAGAGTAATAATGATATGGCCGATGTCAGCTGTCACCAATTTAACAAAGCTAAATACTACCAAAATTAATATCTAATATTAAGCTACTTTTAGTATAATGGTGAGTTTATTTATAATAATAACTTCATTATCCATCAAGTTTATAGAAGAAGATACAAAAAACATTAGATTAGCATCAGACAGCTAATAAACGAATCTCAAATAATTACAAAATTAAAAATTAAACACTTAAAAAACCAAACTTAATAAATAAAATAATGTCAAGTAAATAAAAATGTCTTAGCTAACTATTTGCAAAAAATATCAAGTTGTTGAGCATCTTTATCATTATTTTTAATTGTGTTTTACTGCAAAAATTTAAACTCTTGTTAACAATACTAACCGATTTGAGTCAAACTAGCTGATATCAGAATCGTGAACATGTTATTGTGGTTTTTAAAAGATTTATATTCATTGCATGAAAAAACAAATGATTAATAACTTATGTACTTTTTTCTGCAATAATTGTTTTTTATTTAGGACTTTAAATACCTTAGGTACTTATTTTCTCATAAAATAAAAGTATTATTTAATTTTATAAAATTATTATCTGTCAAGTGACTACACCGTGAATCATTCGTTAATCAGATTTATCTTCAGCATGCGTTCTCCATTATTTGCAACAATAATAATTTAAGAGGTAGACACCTTTTATCAGCAACTCGTCAATTTAGACGTACTTTGTAAACATCTTTAACCTGTTCTAAATTAGAGTAGTTATTTAAATTTTTAATTGTGGCATGACGTAAATGTACATTTCAAATAATCTACAAATGTTGTTTTGCCGGCACAATCTGTATTAGTCACGTAGTCAAAATTGAAAGTTTAAAAAAATCAATTGTAGTAATAATTATGTTTCTTTAAATAAAACATAATGGGGACGTCTATAAATTAACTGGATTTAGTTCAGCCGAAGCAAAATATACCGAAGTGTCACATTATGTGACGGTTTAGTCCAAGGATTCTATCGGGCTAGCAAAAATAATCTTGACCAAAGTTATCCAGGGATAAGTTTGTGGAATTATAATTTTTATTAATCATCTCTTTAGAAGTCTTTTCTAAACTCATTCTGTATATGTATTTAAAAATTGTATGGTCGGCTTTCTAATAATAACTGAATCAATTGAGTTTTTGAAAAAAAAAAATTATCGATTTTTTTTATGTATTTTAAAACTTTATTATTATTAATACTGATATTTAATGCAAAAAACTTTTTAAAAAAATTCTTAAATTAGTTATAAACAATTAAAAATTGATAAAATTTAAATATAAATCACGTGACTATAAACGCGCTATGATTGGTCACCACCATGGTTGTTACGTCATAATGTTGTAGCTATTCAATAACAGTACAGCGTTGACGGCTATTACACGTGACTAGACAATAATTATGAAAATTTATTGCTATAAAACGAGTTGTTAGTTGGTTCCGATTAGCTATGTGTGATAAAGGATTTATTAAAGCAAAGTCTGATAATATTCCTGATGTTGACATATTTATGATAACCAATTTTTTAAAAAATGATATTCGGTTTAATTCTGCTGAAGTTCGAGGTGCCAAGACATCAAGGTAATTCTGTTAAAAAATAATATAATAAATGAAAATATTCAAGTATTTATTCTCCATTAGATTAAATATAATTATTTATTTCATAATTTTCCATGTCATCTTTCAGCTGGAAAAAAAACAGAAATCATAAGAACTATTTAAATGTTATTGTAACAACAGAAAAACCATTTACGGTGTTAAGAAATATTTACATCGAAATGATCTTCACAACAAAAAAAATTCGATTTGGTTTTGGGATTATCACGGTGCGCTGCTTGAAACCATTTATTTCGACGTTTGTCATCTTGGGAAACATTTAAAAACATTATGTCAGGAGTTGTTTTTGTAGTATTCGTACATAATGATACAAAACAAGAACGATAACTTTTGAGGTTCGACATTTTCAGTATAAATTTGAATATTTAACAATGACAACAAAATTAAATAGATCAAAACACTGTACTTTATTATTTCTATATCAATTTTAACGAGTGAAAACCAACATTATGACGTCACACGCGCTCGGGTTTGTTCGGGAGCTGTCGGCGTGTTTTCGGTACTGGATTCAAAAATTATTTTTATTTTCAAATAACTTTTGAATTATTGCAAAAAAAAATTAAAAAAAATTGTTTTATTATAAAACTTATATATGATCTTTCCATTTATCACAAAAAAATTTTTTTTTCAAAAACTCAATTGCATCACATTCGAGTGGCTTTTTTAGTATTTCTACTATTTTTATTGTTAATATATAAAAATTGTGTTATAGAAGTTGTTTTTTTGACTTTAGGAGAAATTGTCAAATAAGCTTTCTTCTTTCTAAGAAAAAAAACATTTAACAATTTTTTTTCTTTCATTTAAAACGCGATTCCTTAAATTGCCTGTCAACCAGTTTTCGAAAACCTGGACAACTACTTTATTTTACATCTATTTATCAAATTTACATTCAAAGCATCTAAAAAAAACTGAATTTGACGATTTTTATTTGTTCAATAATCCAAAACGTTTAGCAATGATTGGTGGCACTAATATAATCTAATAACGGTTTGTTATAAATGTATAATTTCTATTAATATTCTATTAAACAATTCTCAGAAATTTCTAAAAAACTTTTAAAACTTATTAAAAATATAAGTTAAACCTTAAAAAATGATTAAAAACGCTTAAAACTATTTTTAAAGACGTTTAAATATTTTTAAATTGAAAATTATTGAAAATAATTTAAATTTTGTGTTGAAAATGTTTTAAAGCATTTCAAAGCATTTAAATAATCTTTTTAAGCAGTTTATAGTAATTCATTTGCACTTTTAAAAGTTTTTAAAAGTATTATTAAATTTTTAAAATTAAATATAAAAAGTTTAATAAAATTTTTTAAAAACTATTGAACAATTCTCAGAAATTTCTAAAAAACTTTTAAAACTTATTAAAAATATAAATTAAATCTTAAAAAATTATTAAAAACGCTTTAAACTATTTTTAAAGACGTTTAAATATTTTTAAATTGAAAATTATCGAAAATAATTTAAATTTTGTATTAAAAATGTTTTAAACCATTTCAAAGCAAATATGATAATCTTTTGAATTATTTTTTAGTAATATAATTGTACTTTTGATAAATTTTAAACGAATAGAAAATATTATAAAAGCTACATCATCTATACAAATTACTAAACTCTGCAAGCGTTCTGAAAAAATTAATTTTTATATAATTTCGACGATCATCAGAATAATTTCAGGCAATAAGCGGCGTGAATTTTGTAACAATTTATTTTTTAAAAAAGCTCTAACCTTGCAGTGTCAAGTTATACGACACAGTGTGTACATGATAATGATAAATACTATATAAAAGTATTATTATTATAATATTATTTCTTTTAATAAATTATTTAGTCTGTTCCAAATCATGCTCATTTGGTTGGTTTACAATTAATTATTATTGATAGCTAAATTTTACAGACACAATATGGTATCATATTATTATATTGTTATCAAATTATGCGTCATTGCGTGTATCACTTCCTAGAAAATTCTGCGAATTAATCGATGAGTTATTCATGTACAAAGTCTTCGGTGCGTGCTGTATCTGCAGCTTTACATATTATTAATAAAATTCATAGCAATTATCGTTGAAGGAAAAATAGAGATTTGCACGATATGTTTAATAACATTCCTCCATGGTCACTGCTTCAAAAATGCTGACAAATTGCAGAAAATTGATTCTAATTTATTCTTTCTTATTATAAGCATTATTGGAGTTCTGTGTATTTAACGCAAATATAAATGTTGCGTAACGCAGTAAACATAAACAAAAATTTTGATTGGTTTGGAAAAAATCATAGAGCAACCTTTGAATTGTTCAAAAGTCCAAATCGAGACCTACCTCAAGGGAACTCCAAATTCTGATTAAACTATGACCACTATAGTGTAACTGATCCTACATTATAGCAGTAATTGAGATAACTGTTTGTAAATGTACCCGTAGGTTCACATTTGTAACCGGAAAAGGCAAACATTTTTTTTCACTTGTACATTTACTACCGGAAATCTTTACACTTCAAAAAGTGTTACAAACCAGTAATTTTAACTTTCCATATAAAATCGCAAAATGTCCCGAGAAAAATTTATATTCTTGTGGAAAATGAAAAGTATTTTTTTTTGTTGCTCTTCAAGTATTTGTTGCTTTTTTTTTGCATTAAAATTTAACTAATAGTAAAGATAATATAAAAGTTCTAATACATCCTGGTTTTTTTTTATCAATTTTAATAATTATTGCTTCTGAAGGTTTTTATAATTAACAGCTAAAATGTTGAGGTTACTCTTTTTCATGCTTATGTTTTTTTCTGCTATTTATAAAAGTGGTTTACATTTTTTTTTTTTTAAAAAAAGCTTTAATTAATCTTATTACGAGAACTGTAGGTATAAATAAAGCTTTTAGTAAATTTAGGATTAATAAAGAACAGATATAAACAGTTTCGCATTGTATTTCAAAAATAATATTTAGAAAATTACAGGTTTCCATAAAAAGAATAGAACAACTAGAAACAAACAACTACAAAAAAGAGTTGCTGTAATATTAATAATAAGAATTGCTGTTCTTCGATTAAATTATTCTTTTGGTGTAATAAAATATCAGATATATAAACATAAATTAGCAATATACTATTAATAAACATCATCTAAAATTTTCAATTGAACGTTTTTTGATTATGAAATAATATCTATGTTGCAAAATTATTTTCATAATTATAAAACGGATAATATATTAGTGAAGTTTATTGTTAACACGGATACAGGTCTTGAACCATTCAATCTAAAAAGTACAATTATTAACAATAAAAGGCCTTTTTTTCAGACACTTTTTACTGCAGGAATTATTTTGTCTATGGCCCTATTTCTGTCAAATTTATCTTGATTTTCTAAGCTGTATAAGGCCAAATTATATAAATAAAGATTGATAACAGTCATAATTTTAAAGTGTTTGAATAGAAGTTTTCAGTGGGGATTACAGGATACGGATGCGATTTGCGGGCTAACTTTGTCTGAGATTTTAAAATCTTTTTTGTATATAACCTACTTTCACACAAAATGATACTGAGACGATGCATTCATTATAACATTAGCTAGAAACGAATACACTTTTTAAAATTCATCAGCCCATAACAGAAATTTCTTAACCTTTTGAGTAGTTGGCTGATTTGGTAATTTAGATACATCAACAGCGATGCCAAAATATTTTGTGTAGACGACAGACAATTAATGAATCAAGACTTTTTATCAGAAATGAGAAGCTCGGTTGGTTTTATAGGCATCAAGTTCTTTGTCAGCTATTACCATTGTTGTGTTATCTGCATATTGACGTAAATAAAAAGTACAGATCACAAAGAGCATTATTTGCATTACTTTTTTGTTTAGTCTTTGCGAACATGTTTCTTATTTTTTTTAACTATGTTTATTTATGTAGTTAATTATTTAAATTTAATACAGTTTGGTTTGTGGATATTTTCAAAAATTTGGATGGCATGTTTGGGTTCTAATTGTATTTGGGTTGGGAGACAGCACTGTACTGTTCAAGCTGTAGACAGTTTAGGATACGGAAAATGATGGTAGATGAGGCGTTATAAAACTGTTTGAGGAATTAAAATATTGATATACTTTATAAACTCATAGATTTTATTTTTTTGACAGCTTATATAGTGACAACTGACAGATTTTCTTAAAATCGGAAAGTAAAGAAATAAAAATTTCAATGGTTTTTATTTGGCAATTTTTGAAGATCACGATCGAATGCAAAATATTTTATTAAATATAATTTTTAGGAGTTTGCACCTCTTGTATGGAAACGTAGCAGCTATATAACAGTCGACGAGAAAGAAACTCAAGCACTGATACGCAATGCATACATTTTCTTATAAATAAATATCTTGAAATAGGCCTTCTTCTTGACATATGTGAAAAATTACAAAAATGTTTATATTTTTAAATAAAATTTGTATGTAGATTTAGTTTAGTTGTTGATTAATTAATTCGCGTCAAGTTTCAAAGGTACTACTTTTTATGGCGGAGAGTTGTCATGTGTGCCAACCTACTTTAGCAAAATTAAAATCAACCAGTTTATGAAATATAGAAAAATTTTAATGAGGGAACTAAATATTCAATTCCGTAGGATTATTGTGGTACTTAAATCGAATTAAAACAGAAAAGAATATAAATGCATATATGTATATGTCGTATGTCGCTTTACAATTCAAAATGAGGTGTAACGAACTTATTTTGTTGCTTATAATGAATAAACAACAATAGAAATCAATTAAAGCTAAACCGAAAATTGAAAATCAAGTGCTACATTTCACCTATATGGGTAATATGAGTTAAATAGGTTGAATACACTAAAATTGAAACATATTTTGCTTATTCTTTGAAATTGATAAAATTCATATTCAAATGTTGATCATGTTGAAATACATACGTTTTGAAGCTATTTATTTCATTGCTATAAAATCAGTTAAGGAATAGTTGGGTTGGTAGCACCTAATAGTGCTTGCTTTTTTTTATGTGATGGTATCATTAATTTTTGACACTGACAGGCGTGCTGACAATCAAAATGGTGACCCTATTGACGCAAAAACTAAAATTGTATAAATTAAGTCAAATATAAAATTTCTAATGTTAAGAAGATATTGTTATACGCATCTCATTGATTGGTTTTGTAAATCTGCCACATTTTATATGCCAGATTAATGTCACTCCAAATTACATTCATGTCTTCTCTAAAGCCACAAATGTCTTCCATACAATCTTCGGAAACATACACTAGGAAGGGGTCTTTTAGCAATGGCTATATAATTACCCTTACCCCTCGCCGCTTGATCATATATTTTTATTTCTGGCGTTTTTCATTTGACTGATGTGAGAAACAATATTGGGCATAGGTATTGGATTATTTAGATCGGTCGATTATTTGAGTCTACCGCAGTTGCTTAAATATAAAATAAATTATTTAAGTAATTTTTTATGCTAAAATTTTTAATACCGATTTATTTAAATACTCTATTTCTACCTTTTCGTAGTAACTTCTATAAGATGGAAAGCGAGTTGCTACGTTTTGATCTCAAAAATGCTTGAAAACAGATGCTGATATGTCATAAAACAAGAGTCCATCTCAGTCAAAGCAAATTTATTAGTTGGTTTTGCAATACAAGTGACAAACCTAAGGAAAGAAGTGCTCTTGGGTTTTAACACCGTAATGACTTATGACTCCACAAATTGACTCGTGCAAAACAGCCACAAAAAGGCTCTTCACGAAGGAAGATAAATTGAAAATAAACCAAACAAGTTCTTGATGTTTCAATCGTCCTTTTAAATTGAACAAACAAACTATGTACATATTGATCTTTTAAGAAAACTTAAATAAAAATTATTATATAGGAAGTTGATTTAGATAGGAAAAATAAAGGGTTATCATCTTATGGATTATTAAAGGTCAACTATATCCGGAAACTGAAGGTTTTACAATTTGATATTTATTCAATACACCAATAATTATAATCAAAAAGCAATTAGACGAGGACATTATTTGTGGAATAATAAGGCAATAGAACACATTTTTTTACGTTACCATTCAGCAATAATAAAGAATGTGTGGCGCTGTTTTAAAAATAATTTATAAAATTTTTGGCGGTTAAATTAAATAAAGTAATAGCGTAATAGTATATTAAAAAACAAGTTTCATAAGACATGTCTTAAAGCACGAAGCCAAGATTGTTTGTAAAAAATAGGTGCTTTAAGGTTTTATGAAACGAGTTTTTTATACTATTTTTTGTAATTTGCTTTTTTTATTCGGTTTTTGAGCCAATTTTATCTATTTGTCTTTTCTTTGGTTTTATTCAAAAATTCTGTTCCTGTCAGCCCCAAAATACGAAAATGGAAGAAAACTTTACATGTAGACCTCCCGAAATCCGTGAAATAGCAAAAATTATTTTGATTTTCATTATTATTATTATTGAAAGATACCTACTTTTTCAGGTTAAGTGACATATAAACTGTGACTTTTGCTTTATTGGAATCAGTTTTGTTCTTCCTAGACCAATGCACTTATTATTTACACCATTATATGCCATATTTTACATAAATATACTTTCCATTAATTGTTCACTTCACTTTGTTGCTCGAAAACTGCAATTTTAAATTTTAATTCACAATATTATTGACAGACAGGTAAAAAGTCAAATTAAGTTTTACCAACCTAAAATGTGTTAGAAAAAAAAGTTAGGCGCTCTAATGGCTGATAACCGCATCGAAACCTATGACGTAGCGTTCTCTAGAGTATGAAAATGAAGGCAAATTGCAAAAAATCGTTTATTCTTATATATTCTTCAGCCTTGAAAAGTCATAATTATACATTATATTGAGATCAAACTGTGCTTAGTTCATTAAATATTGAAGCTGATCGAGCAGTATAAATAATGTGGTAATTTTTTGACAAAAAAAGAATCATATTCTAATACGAAAATGGCTAATACATATTGATATTTTCTGCTTTTGGTGATGATCTTAGAAATTTAAAAGAGGTAGAAATGTAGCTTTTGGCTATCTTAAATCTAGATTCAAATACTTTAAATTTTAAATTATTATTTAAGTACAGATAACCAGCGTACTATGTTTATCTCATATTGTTCGAATGTTTTTAGATGTTGAATCTGATAATTCAAACTATTTCAAACGATGTGACTGTAGATGGGCTGGGGATTTTAAAAAAATGGTCATACTATACAAATGCAGATTTAGGCTTCCAATAACAAATTGTAAAAGTAAAGCAAAGCGGCAACCTAGAATTGCCCTGAAATTCATACACAAAAAAGGAGCCTTGCCAAATGACTTGCCAGCTTAAAAATAGTAATTTTACAAAATGCTAGACGCAAAAATGTCATTGATAGAAGTTATAGACCTACGACAAGGATGATTGGTAGAAAAAATAGAAAAATTGGAAACAATTTTGATGAGAATTAGTTTGGACACAAAAGTGGAGTAAGCAGACACCAGAGAATCTATTTTTCCATAAGTTTCTACTTATATGTCGAGATGGCAACTTTAATGTCTTTATTGACTTTGATTAAGACACTTGCTCTTTGGGGGCCTGCGTGAAACCAAGCTATCTCCCTATAGAATTAAATTTAACACGCACTCGACTGCATAACATTATTTCTGTATAATATGAGCTGTCATTTGAGCTATATTTTTTTCGATTTACTGGGACAGAGTATTCTCGGTTTTTTTTTCTATTACGTATAAAAATACTCAGTCATGCAATGTTTATTATTTAGGTTTTGTTTACAATGGGGATTCTTCTAAATATGATGTTTGTTCTAATCTATATACCAATTATATATTATGATGGCATTTTAATGATATATGTACAAATAAATAACAAACCCAAATTAGATTAAAATATATTTCCACACAGATAAGTTGTTTATGTCAATTATGATATACAGAATCAATAAATAAACAAGGACAGTACTACTAACTGATGTTAGAGTAATTTAATCTCATTCGATATAATTTAAAACCATCAAGGAATTATTCCGTAGGAAATGATGTTTTGCATGGTCACGGCATATATTTCGCCATCATCTTTCTCTCTTAAAAAGACGTATTTTAGCGGAATTTTGCTGGTTATAGAACATAGTTATTTATTTTGCAAAATTACTAATAATAATACTATTATTAGCTCAAATTTTATTTTAATACCATTTAGTAGCTTCCTTAAGGCTTTTATGACGTATTTCTACGTTTTTTTTTTAATAATTAGTAAAAAAAAAAGATTTTAAATGAAAAAGGCAACACCGAAAATGAATTTAATTTTTATGGAATGTCTGCTACAGATGCGTCGCTATAATCAGAAATAAAATTTTTAAAACAGTAAAAGTCTATTTTGTTTATTAATAAACTGGTGTATCAAATTGTCGTAGATGCCTTCTTCAATGAAGAGTGTTATTATTTATTTTATTGTATGTTGTCAAATATATAAAGTCTATTCTCTATAGAAGAAGAGGTTGAATCGGAGAGCAGTGCTAGCCAGACATGTTAGATTTATGACTGGCCAAAGTCTTTTTAATTCAAAGGCTATTTCGATCATTAACATTACAAAACTGATGGAGTAATGCTTATTATCGCTAAATTATATTTCAATTAATCTAGATTAATTGGAATATAATTAGAATACGTGTACACATTTAAATAAAAACGTTTAATTATGTTGCAATACGTCTACTATTATACAATTATGAAGATTTATTTATCTATTAAAACGTAATAAGGTATTTAATATTATTACTTTTTTGATAATGAAATACTTTTACTTCTTAAATACCATTGTTTTGTATTATATACATAATATTACTGCTAATCGGCGCTAAATAACGAGATCTCTGAGACAAAAAATCTTTTTTTTTTTATTTTTTACTTTTTTTAAATAGGCGTTTTCGCTTCCATAATCCTAAATTTGTACAGGTTTAAAGGACTTTTTGTGGTGCTCTAGCTTTAAAATGATTGAATTACCAATTTGTTGACTGTCGATTTGAAAAATAGTCACAAAAATAAACATCTTTAGCATAGTCGCTGGCTCGTGTTTCTATTTATTTATTCCATTATGGTGAACTATGTCTAAAATAATGATGCATTAAGCTTACTCATGTGTTGTTAATGCTAATTTGTTGTTCGAACATTTATGTTATATTATAAAGCTTTTGTTTATAATTATATAATCAGATATAGATTAAGAATAATAAATAAATAATAAAATTTAGATAAGTTAGAATTACCAAATTTCGAAAAGTGCAATAAAAACAACAATGATGTTGTTTTTTTTATCCGCTGGTGTATATACTTTGTTGATTTGAGTTTGTTAGACTATAACAATGGTGGTCTTCTATCTAAAAGTTGAAGAGGAAATCTATTTCAAGGACAGTCAAATTGAATAGTACTTGAGCTTTTATAATTTTTTCTAGAGAAACAAGTTGATAAGCATAAATGGTGGATTCATCTTAATTTTAAGTTTACGTAATTTTGTTGATTCGAATCTCCTACATTCAAATCGAGAAACTATGTATTACTATTTGGTTGGTAAAAACCAAAGTAGACAAAGAACATTGCATATCTGAGACATGTGTTTCAGCCAAAAAACAGTAATGCGATGACTTGGGTGTTTGACTTGCGATTTTCTTATTTGTCTTGAAAACTATTTTCTATCAAAATCTTTATCTGTGATTAGTAGGTACTTTTATTATCAAAATGTTTATACATTGCTGTAAGGAGCTTTTGTTGCATTTTACGGAAGTACTAAGCCTTTGGGTAAATTTTAGACCTATTTCTCATAGCAAATTGGGTCCCACTGAAGAGTTCTAATAAGAACGAAACATGTTTGGGTTTACGGATCTTGTTCTGGATGGATTTGCTTTGACTTTATTAATATTTGTTAGCAGAAACCACAGAAGATAGAAAGATACTTTGAAATACGTTTTAGGCAGAAGGCGGCACAGGTCATGTTGTATAATATCTTAAATACAAAATGCAATGTGATTATTTGGTCGTCCGATCAGAGGCTACCTTATTTGCCTAGAAAATTATTTTCCATCAAGATTTGTAGCTGTCATTTGGCAGTGAGTTTTAGCATCAAAATGTGGAGAAATAGTTTCTCTATCATTATGCAACAAGCTTCTAATACATAAATGTTGCCACTTTTTCCTGAAGTTTGGGCTTTTGTGTAAATATAATAAGACCCATTTATGATTGTCTGCGTCTATTAATCTTGTTTTGAATGAAATTCTTTTGACTTTTTTATTGTTATTTTATATGTTACATTTTTTAATGCTTTAAAAACCGTTTATTATTATTATTGAACAAATTAAACCAATTTTTTTAGGCCGTTTTTCAACACGGTTATAATTTTTTTTTAACTCTTAATTTGTCTATTTCAAAGTTACTTTTTATTGTTTTTGTGGTTTTTGTCTTTGCATTTATTTATGTATACAAACTGCTTGCTGTAGAATCCTTGATAAATACAACATTGGTGGTCAATTTGGTTAAATTGTAGCTAATGACTAAACGTCATATTTAATGCTTATTAAATGTTCAAATTATACAACATTTAAATATGAAAAATATATTAAAAGTGACTATTTACCCGGAAATATTTCTCATTATAGTAGTTTTCAGTCGCTGGTCTGCATCATTATTTTGCTCATCTTCCTTAGATTTTAATGTGGTGTAAACTGTCTATGTAAAATTCCCAACAATAATAAGAAGTTACCAAGTAAGTTAGCTTGAAGGTTATACTTTGTACATTTCACTACGGAGAAAAATGATTTTGTAAATTCAATTTAAAACTATACTAATTAGTTTATGAAATCAAAAAAAAAGTCACATAACAGCTTTGTAATAAAAATAGAGTCTTCAAAATTCCGCGCATAGTTTACTAATAAAAACATAAAAAATCATGGAACAAATAAATTAATTTCGGTTTTGAAAAATTGGTTGCTCTCATAAAGCTCTTAAATATTTATGAAAAATGGAACTTATACATTTATTACGTTAGCCGAATTTAAATTAAATTAATAGCAAAGGCATAAGAGATTATTTCCACATTAATAGGTCACTCTGTATAATTTGTAATGTTTGAATATTGCAGAGATAAAATTAGTTTTTTTAGCACAATATTTACATTTATTATATTTAATTTATAAAAAATATAATAGTTAATTTATTCCAATATTTACAATTATTAAATTAAATTGCTGAACATTATTAGTTTGACATATTTATGCAAAACGTTACATACTTATATTTCTGGTTTGATTGGCGTCATTTAAATATGTATAAGTTTTCCACTAGCCATACGTTATTAATTTTTTATTACAAAGAAAATAATTATTTTATAATCATTAACTTGGAACAGGTTCTCTATTTTTATTTAGAGGTTATAAAATAAAAAAAAGACTATAAATGATTGAGTAATATTATGTTGAAGTGTTTTTTATCACTACACCCTAATCATATGTCGATAAACAATGTTTATAAAGGTGATAGATGAAAGATTGACGATATTATTGACTTGTTTATTCACTGATAAATTCCATTGTCTTTTAAAGAGTTTTTCATTATCAAAAAAATGTAATTACAATACAATCCTTCATAATCATCAAAATTTATTTTAATAATTGCTAATCTGTAATTTAATTCAAAACTGTATGAAGCAAAGGCTTTCGATAAGAACATTCTTTGTTGTCTTTTTAAACTTTTTTCAAAGATTTAATATAGTAATAGAACCTTAATGATTGGAATAATTTAGAGCAAATTGGAAAGCATGAATTGAATTTTAACAGAAATACCTGTTTTGTCTACTTTAATGAAAAACCTCAATTTGATTAGCTAGAATTAAAAAAATGAATCGTACCTATTTTACTGGTTATCAACACTTTACTTATTAGCAACGTGCTTTATCACAGCCGTCTCTACTTAACAAGCTGTGAACAGCGAAATGTGGCAACGCTGCCAGTGGGTCTATTGGCATTCACTAGTTCAAATTTCAAGTGGGTTTATTTAATTTTTCTGTTGGCAATACTTTAGTTTCCAACTTCAAATAAGTGAAACTGATTGTGGTTTATGTGTATTTACCTATGAACAGTGACATAGGTAAATTAACAATTAGTGTGATCTGAAAGTCATATCTATGGTCTTAGCTGAGCCCACTGCCACAATAGACCCACTAACGCTGTTGCCAAGTTGATGTTCACTGCTTGTTAAGTAGAGATGGACGTGGCTTAACTCGTTAGCAACACAACCATACAATACTATATTGTTATAGGAGTTGCACAAGACAATTGTTTTTGGCACGCATGAGTTTTGCTCTGCAACTCGTTTCAAATGGGTAAGTTCTACAAAAATGTCTTGTAAAACGAGTGTAACATGCTATTTTTTCTATATTGCTTATATTAATATGTATAATTCAATATTAGGATTATGGGATCATAAGGAGCATAAAGAATCCATCTAGTGTGTTTTTTCTCAGCAACACTCATAATGACAGTAATGTCAATGTTATTGACGTCACCACTACTAACCATACCAACCCACGGCAAAGTCACTAAAGACCATTAAACAAAATTTAATTGTGTCTTACTACTTTTTTTAGAAACGGTGTCACAAAATCGACAATTGTAAACGTGAAATAGAAAAATAGATATTTATGCATTAAGGGAGATATGAAGGTTTTTTCTCCGAGGTTGACGTGTTACAGACCAAGGGCCGGAGGCCCGCGGTCTGTAAGTCTACCGAGGGTGAAAAACAGAATATCTCCCGTAGTGCATTAAATATTTTATTTTTTAGTATTTCATTACTGCTTTCTTAATAAAATTATGTGAAAAATAACAACATCCGAAAATGCGTGAATGTGTAATTGCTGCAAATGCATGGTAACCATGTGTTTGAGGGTGAAAAACTTTACAAAGTCCCAAGGGAGATATGAGATACGTTTCATATATCGTATCCATAACGAAAATCAACAATATTATGTCACTAAAAAATAAAATTTATTTAATACAAAAGATATTTGAAGTTTTTATTTTAATAAATGCTGGAAGTAAAATTTTCAAACTAGATTTTGCTTAAAGAGGGCCTAGCAAATTTATTTAGTGATGTCTGATGTAAATTTGACTGAATTTTTTACTAAAAATGCTAAAGTTTCTTTCTTATTATATTATTTTCATATCGGGTTCTCGACTCTGCATGCAGCTATTCACAAGTATTCTGTTTCTCTGTTTTTGTGTTACGTAGTGTTACGATGATCACTGATTTCTCTTTTTCTATATTCTCTATTGACAGTAGTGATTATAATTTCCCACTTTGCATTATTGAGAGCAAAAATTATAGCTACTTTTATAAAAAGATAAGAATCATTCTACGCTTGACTTGAAATTTTGGAAATATGTTGAAACGTCAGTACTTTTGACTTTTTAGATTTATATCCTTCATTTTATTTCTCCAAGAGTGCAATTATTAATTGTGTTAATTCAGAAATATACTTACACTTGTATGTGTTTAAGGTGTTTTTGAGCATGCAGTATGTAGATCATAAGGAAGACTTTAAGCTAAGCAGAAAAAAATTGAAATATTTTTTTATGTTGCTAGTCATTATCGACTGTTTTGCAGGATTTAAAACCGGCCCGCAACAGCAATTTTTTGACCTAGTACTTGAAAAAGTGACGTTTGTTAAAAGTTCACTAGAAGTGGAGTAGCAACATTGATTCTTAATTTTTTAAATGTCAACGAGCTTGACAACTTTGAGATAAAAGAGAAATCAAAACTAGGCATTGTATAAAGAAACAAATAAAATCTGTGAGTAAACAGTTTTTTCAGTTTATCTCTATGCAGAAAAAACAAGTATTGTCAATTGCTTTTTAGATTAATGATTTAAATTTGTTGGAATGAAAAATTTTGGGGATTACACGTCTAAAAAATGTTTAGGATGGTTTGGCTTAACGCCGCGGCTACGCAATACCACTGGCCTTTTTAAAGTATCTTTTTTTGAACTAGTTATCTAAATTGGCTATTTCTAACAGAAAATACTAGCATGATATTTTTATTTATACTTTGCACTATTTATCCGATTTTTCACTGACATGACTTTTATAAGCGTTTCTTTTGCGGGCTTGGCAAATACCTTCTGATGGATTACCTATTGGAAAATTTTTGTCTTGTTTATTTTATTGTAATGCAAGTTTTATTACCATGATTTAATTACCAAGTAAGTATGTATTTATTTTGCAAAAAATCAATTAATAACTAGACTCTTATTAGATTTCTTGTTATTTATCTGCATTTTGGCACAAAAGCAGTTTTGTTGCAGTTTTTACCATCGAAACTAGAACTATGCTAAATTTCGATAAAGGTTTGTAAAAAGGGGGACAACAAGAATTATTATTGTTTATGTTTAGCATAAAATTAAAATATTTTTTTTTTAATTTCAGATACTGAAATGACTATGGCAGCGAGTAGTAACACGGTTTCTGCAAACTTATCGAATTCAAGTACGACCGTCGTTGCACCTTTAAGTCAACATTGTGCCATTTGTGGAGATCGGGCAACTGGAAAACATTATGGAGCAGCATCATGTGATGGATGCAAAGGATTTTTCAGAAGATCGGTTAGAAAAAAACACTTTTATACATGCAGGTAGATAATCTTATTTTTACGTGTCATCTTTCTAAGCAATTTTTTTATTTGCGGCCTTGGGTCATCCATCGTAAGTCGATTTTTTCTCGAAATTAATTACAGCATAATGGATCAATTTTACCTTGTGCCGGTAATAATAATTATGATAATAATTTCATGTATGTTTGATAAAAGTGTTTACGTAGATGCCGTTAATGATATAATGAATATAAAAGGTTTTTTATTTCATTTGCTTATTGTTTAATACCTAATCATGTTGTGGATTATTCAACAACACAGCATTTTTATTCCAAATTTTAATTCAAGGATGCGGTTAATTAAATTTGAAGATTTATAGTTTTATTTCTTTGTGATTTTTTGATAATTACAATGGGCCTTTCCCAGACAAACAAGAAATTTCCGTTTTATTATATATTTTGTAAAACCAATATTTAATATGTATTGTTTGAGAAGACAATTAAATGCGTTGCTGGCTAATCTATCTACAGATTTATGTACAATTGTACATATTTATCTTTTTTTATCCCCAAAAACATTATTTTGGTCGCTGATACATTTTGTTACTTACAGCAATAGTAAGTTACCTAAAATATGACTTAATTTAAATTATTTCGTCTTGATTGTTGTTTTTTTTTTCTTATTCAGGTAACACGTTCGTTGATAATTATTTTTATCTTCAAAAGAGTCTATTACGATTTTATTTATTAGTTTCTAATAATTAAATTTCTAAAGTCCGATAAAAATGTCTCGAAATATGTAGCAAATTCAATTTCTTACTGCAATCTGTCTAAAGAAAAGTGCATTTTACGGTTCCAGCCCTTAATGTATTTTATGTGAGGTTGTCGTCAAACTTGACTTGATGGTCGCTGTGGACTGCTCAACAAACAGAACCGTATTTTGCATTTACGTCAGCAAAGATTGTTTTTGTTTCATTTATAAATAATCCTTTATTATTATAAAAATATAAAATATATAAATTTACATAAAAGTTTTAATTTATTATTTAATTAAATAATTTATAATTTTTTTATAAGCCGCATTTAGGAAAATTTAATAAAACTGTTTTCTGGAAATATATAATAGTGTAGTTAGAAATTTTAGATAACGTTATTAGAAAATCTGACATTGCAACAATGATTAAAGACCACATATACCTCATAAACTAAAATCTGCAGTAACAGCCGCAGTATTCACATAGCACTTACTTTTGTTTTTCTAAGAAATATTTGCAAATTTTTTTAATTTACTTATAATGGTTTTTGATCAATTATCGTATGTAATAATTATTTAAGTCGTTTTTGTTTGTAAATCTACCATGCGTTCATAAATCAACTCCTGCTGCGCAATTTAGCTTGATACATTTTTACAATATTAATAAATTTTATTGTGTTTTATACAATATACATGTATTTACACCTTGCATTCATGAATTATTTAGATCAACTCCTGCTGCGCCATTTAGCTTGATACATTTTTATAATAATAATAAATTTTTATTGTGCTTTATACAATATTCATGTATTTACACCTTGTATGATCTTAGACAATTGCCAAGATTTTTGAATTAGTTTCAGCTTGTAAGGTGAACATCACAATGCTTAAGTTATAGGTTAATCTAGATTTGGCATACAATATACATTTCAATATGTACATAGATGGTAGTGTTAAGATTTCATTATCGACAAAGGGTTGTTTAGAATCTAGCTGATATTCTAAGTTATTTACAATTTGCATTTTGAGTTTTCCCATGCTAAAATTCCATATGCTATTAGACTGTAATATAGGCCAAAGTATGCGGTTTTAAATATGCAACGAGAAACGGAATTAAAAAGTAATCTTAATAATTAAATTTTATTTGACAATCTTCTAGCCTATTCTTCAACAGAAGCGTGTCCAGCTTCTGTTGAAGCTTAGTTTTGAAGCAAAGTTTTTGTTTTCACCTTATTCAGATCCAACTTATTGTTACTAAACCATCGCTCTAGTTTAGCAAAGGTTTTATTTTTCGTTACACTTAAGTTGCTGTGAGTCATCATGATATGTCACAAAATGTACGTTCTCCATTGAAGATGAAATATCGTTCACATAAATTAAGAATAAAATGAGTCCTAAAATAGACCCTTGAGGAACACCACGGTAAATGTTTTTTTCATTTGACACTTTCTCGTCAATTATCACTCTGTTTGTTAAATAAGAACGCATAAGATTAATGCTAAATCTATCAAAGTTGTAGTGAGCATGTTTTTAATATAGAATCTCGTAGTTTATACAATCGAAAGCTTTACTTAGGTCGCAGAAAACGGTTATTGCATGGTTTTTCTGTTCATATGATTTTGTAAGATAATTAGTTAAGTCTGTGAGGTGTTTTTATTTTTTCTAAAACCCTACTGACATGATGAGAAAATTTTGTGTTCCTCAAAAAAGTCGAAAATTTGAATAGCGAGAGTTTTTTCAAAAATCTTTGATAAAACCGGTCATAGAGAGATCGGTCTAAAGTTTTCTATCTCTGTTGTTGTACCTTTTTTTATATATCGGACAAACCAATGACTTTTACGCGTCAGGAAAAATATTATTTACAATACACAGAGTAAGTATTTCGGTCAATGGAATTAAAAGTGCCATTTTTAATAGATTTAATTGCATCATTCTGTTGACATCTTTGGCACTATAAACTATTAACACAGTTTAACCACTTGCCAAAAAGTTTGTTTATTAAACCTAGAGAGCTTCTTCGAAGATGAATCAAACTAAATTATTATTTTTCAATTTTACTTGGTTTAGGGAATTTTTGTTAATTTTCTCTAATAATCCGACCAAGAAGCTGAAAACGGGATTACGAGCATTTATCTTGTTTGTATAGATTTCAATAAATTCAGATATTTTTTATTTGCTTGACTAATTTTAAGCTTTTAAATTATAATAATAATTGCTATTGAAGGCGTGCTCGCCTATACTCGACTTGCCCAATCTGTCAGTAAGCTAAGTGCTTTTTGTATCTGGTTTGCTTTATTTTACCGAGACGCCTAACTTTTTCCACTGTGATAATTATCGTAACATGCAGCTAACAGTGTTACTCGATTATTTAGATAAGTTTTTCCGTGAAATCGACAACTTGCAAGTGTAGGGGTTAAACTATTTTTGTTGCAAAACAAGTGTTGTTTTAAATTATAATATCAACGTTTAGTTAAAAAAATATCTTGTTTTCATAGAGTTTTCATAATCACTAATTTATAGTGTGTTATGAAAAAAATAGACGTCTCGGTAAAATAAAGTCGCTTCTAAAAACATAGCCGGTTATTAATTGTTTGAAAAAAAGGCCGGCCTACGTCTGCAGGACTATTGGAAAGTCGAAAACATTTGAACAACTTTTTATAACATAACAACGTTTTATGGAAAACAATTTTCAAGATGTTTACAATATAAAGATCTTAGAATGTAAGTTAATTAACTGTTGTATGTTAACATAGTTTTCTGGAATTGGTCATTCATGTAACATGTGGCAACTGGTTGATAGAACAGACTTTGTTTTAAAAGTAACAAAGCCAGAACAAATTTATTCAAAACAATGGTTTACATGTTTTGTGCTTATTATCACTTGTAAACTTAACAATAAAGATTCATATCATCGGTGTATAACACAATAGAATGAACCAATATTGTTTGAATTAACTTCTCTATTCTTCTGGCTAGGATGGGCTTACATTTACCCAAGCGCTTTATTACACACGTAAAATGTAATAAGTAGTGACACCTATCGGAAGCTTCTTATTGCATCGAGATCGGATAGCCAATTATAGTAAGTAACTTCCGATAGGTAACACTACATATTAATTGTAAAAGTTTTCAATTTTTATCTGCTGTATGCTTCCATTAGCCAGTTACAGATAACGATTAACTTATGTTGCTAAAAATAGCTTTTCTATTTTTATTTTTGCTTTTAATGATTTATGAGCTAAGATTTTTATCATTTATATCAGTTTGTGTGTCATTACTCACTCTTAATTTCTTTGATTTGTAAAAAATATTTTGTTTAAATGGGTGCATTAACTTAAATGACTTTAAAAGTATTTTTTTATTACTTTGAACTTATGAATACTAAGAATGGAAATAAATACTGTATTTTTTATGTATAAGTAATTGTCAAGCTTGGGAGAACTTTGGTACTTGAGAGTCTTGAAGTGTATTACTTCAAGACTTATTATCGCGTTTCAGACGAAAGCTGCTAACATGATAACTTGGTTGTCCAATCAGCCATTTGGAGCTTCTGATTCTAATAGTTGTTGTTCTTATTTGTAGCAAATTAGGATAGTAATAAACCCAAATTGTAACTGCAAATTTGATCAAATAAAATAAAAATCTGCTGCGACTTCCTGAAGAATTTCATTAAGAACGAAACATGTTCAAGTCTGTGGATCTATTCATTGGCATTGACCTTATTTTTCTATAATGATTGATTGTAAAGATCAGCTATTACCAGTAACTTATTTTTATAATATATTAGGTCATTAGACATGACCTAATATACTATTTGCAATAAACAAGAAGCTATTATCAAGCTGTTGATGGTAATTGGCTGTTTACCTGTTATGTATAAGACCTTAGTTTTTATGTCTGAGAATAGACCATTTGAATTTTGCTTGTTGTATACTTCTAACAACTACTACAGCTCGAATAGTCTTAGAAAGGTACACCTGAGTTATGCTTGAATGCGCCAATTGGCGATAATGATAATCTTAGGAAGACTACCTGTGCCGTTGCTAAATAACAGTACCATTGCGCATCTAATGTGAATAATAAGCTGTCCCCATCTATGAAAAATCGTACTCTACCACTGCTGACTTACCAATAAAAGAAAAGATGCTGCTGCTAGCCAACTTTCACAATCTAAATTATTGCATTACAATCTTTCATCTATTTGAGGTAGTGTTCTTTTTACATTGAATCTAAAAAGCTTAATGTTGAAGTGCTATTACAAAAACATTTGTTAGGACTTTGTTTATAGGAAAATTGAGTTTAATTTTTTTGCACGTTATTCACAATGATTTTTTTCTGAATTTTTAAGAACAAATAGGAAGCGATTAATCTTTGACGTTTTAAATTGGATTAATATAACCAGAAAAACCATAATAACTACGGCTTTTTATAGGTCTGAAGAAAATAATTAGTAGGTTATGATAGTTTATCGAATAAAATTTTTAATATAACGAAAAAAATAAGTTTATGTTTGGATTAATTTTTGAATATAATTTTTTAAATTTCAATTGATAAAATTGTCTGAGACAAACATGCTTGAGTAAAAAATAGACATTTAAATAGAAAATACTTAAAATTCTCATTAGACAGATGGTAATTTATAATTAAACAAAGATCATAGTTACACAATGTTACTTTTTATTATCAATTCAATTTATTGGAAACGAAAATTATGGCAGAAAGGTATTTGATACAAAAAGTTTTATCACATTAATTCAATGACAGGAGAATAAGTAATTGTATCACCAAATGATAAGACAACAAGAAATTTTATCGCAAAAGTCGATTAGATTTGAAATGTGAAGAAAATAATCACTTCAATACTATGCAGAAAATAATAATAAATTTAGAAATAGAGTAATTTAAAAAATGTTTATTAATTTTTTAATAATATACCTATACTAGCCCAAATGGTACAACATTATATAGTCAAAAGTTTTTTTTTTATTTGCAAATTATCATGAATATAAAAAAGAAAAATAATATCAATACAGGAGAAAAAGAAATAATAATAATAATAATAAGATTTGCAAAAAGATACAAGTTCATACATAAGTCTGATTTTCAACTGAAACTGAAGAATAACACACAAAAATTATTATACTATTACACAATACGTCTTAGAGACCGCTCGGTTTCTTAAATAAGGAAATAATTTCCTAATATTCTTTTTTTTAACTATCAAAAAAACACTTACATTTATTTTGTTTAGTAATAATAAATGTTTGTTACAGTTAATAATAGGACTACCCAAAACACTGTAAATTTCTAACTTTAACCCTTCAAACAAACGGCACGTGTTAAGAGGTTATGTGTATAAGGGATTATATAAAACGAATTTCAAATACGGTCATATTACATTATTTCACTGGGGCTAGTATACATTATTTTTGAGAAAAAGTCAAGGTTATTTTCTCTAATATAACTTTGGAAAATGATTATATTGCTTTATTAGAAGAATATTGTAATGTCTAATACAAAATATTGCAATAATAATAGCTGCTTTCAAAGCTTTTAGCTTATCTAACAGTCGGAAAAGTATTATTGAAAAGTACAATATGTACATAGGAACTTTATCGCTCAATGGCCTTAAGAAAAGAGGCATTGCGAAATATTTATCCAATAATTGACTATTTCTATTAGCAACAAATTTTGTTCAAATATTTTCAAAGAAATTAATTAGAAGTTATGAAAAAAGGATTTGCAAATAGGTACCGTTTAGTATTTGATTTAACGCTTGCAAATCGTCGTTTATTTTGCAATTGATGTCAATTTGTTTAAAAGAAAAAACTTGAATACTTAAATGTCACAATTAAAAATTTATGTTTATTGCATAATTATTTGAAAAAAATCTGACATTGAGTTTCTTGACGGTATGAAGGTCAGAGAATATAATATATATTTTAAAATTAAAGCCATGAATGGCTTTATATGCATTCTATTATCTATTTTGTTAATATCTATAATCTTTGTAACTACACAACAATGAACTATAAAAAAAAAATTAATCCTCATTAAAACATTCTAATGATTTAATATGAACAGTGGAAGTTTTTTTTTTAATCAAAATATTTTTTAATTTATTTTTTGACAATATTTTTGCCTGTATGCAACATACTACCAACACGTTGTACATGCATGTTTTGATAAGAAAAGAATTATTGTATATACATATTCCGTTGATTAGATAGTTGTATTATTACTTATATGAGGTTATTTATAGTTTTACACAATAATTCTATCGCTACAAAAACAAAAAAAAACAAATTCAAATGAAGAAAATCTATTTAAGAAAAGAGAATCATTGCATCATTTTTCTATGAATAAAATTATATTTAATGAGTGTGAATTTTTAGTTAGGTATAATTGTTTGCATTTATCGAAATTCTTAAGTTTTTATCATATAAGTGGCACTGACAGGTTTTTAATTTACAAAGTAAAAGATTTTAAAATAATTTTATTTTAAAAGTTTTGCAATGTATTGATTTCAAGTTTTTTTTTTAAAGTGGTATGACATAAGGTTATAATATACAGGGTCATTTATTAGGACACAGAATTTGTTTTAATCAATGTCTTCAAAATCTGTTACCATTAAAACTCAGCTTTAGAAAAGAATCTGAAACTGGTGATAGCCTCTATCTTTTGTTATGATTAAAAGAATCTTCTATCAAGGAATTTTCCGGATTGCATCCAGAATACACATCAGAACCAATAATTTTTGAAACAAAAAAAAATAACAAGTTGAAACCCATTGAAAAAGGAAGAGAATATAACAAAAAAAAAATTCGGGCGATTTGAGGGCGGGAAGTAAAAGAGGGTGAGTTTTTAAGGGTAAAAAACGGTTTCGGCAAAACTACAAATCCTATAGAAAAAAGTTGTAGGTTATAAAAAGATCTACAACTTTTGTATTTCTATTTTTTTCACATAATCTCAAAATTTATGTGTCAAATTTAAATAACCAATTTTTTGGTTTTTTCATATCTTTTACAAAAGTTTTCTTTTGTTACGAAATTTTTTGAAAACTGATCTTCTTATGTCTCACACACATTAATTAAAAATATTATTTTTTTTACCTTATTTTGACTTGATATTCAAAAAACACCCTAGTTTTCAATCAAAAATTCTTGCGTCAACATATCTGCTTTTTTTAAGTTGGTGAGTTATTTATTTGTTGAAATCTCTACCTTTCGATGATGTAAAAAAAATACTCCCTGCTATGGTAAATTTTCTCAGAAAATGCAAAAAACTCAAACTCGAAAACTTTTTTAAATCATTATGTACAATTTTGAGTTATTTATTAAAATTTGCTCTTTAATTACTAGAAAAATGTAAGATTCCACGTTATATTGATCAACAAAATATATATACATATATATAAATCTACAAAACATAAATATTTCAAAGTTCTAAATATTGGAGATAATATTTAAATCTTGATATTTATAAATCTTTAAAAATAAATTTTATTTATCTTGAATTTTTATCACTTAATCACATTAGTTTTGGGCTCTTTGATGACATTTCTTTACCGTTAGATTCGACAAACCTTCCCGACTCTAGTAGCTATTTGAAATCTTCAAGACCATCACCGTTTTTGTATCCAATATTATTGGCCAGTCTGCATTGGCTCTTCATCCACAATTTTATCTGAATCATTAACTTCTCGTAGATTTTTTTGTCTACATTGGAGCATTTTTCAGAATCATGACAATTTGTGCATTTTTTGCAGTTACTACGAAATAGCAGATCTAGTGCGACCAACCAAACAAGAACTATTTTAAATTTTACCAGTCGATTACCCTACATAAAACTATTAGGCTTTTTTTTAAGTAGTTGATAATGGTTTATGACTGTTTTATTTGGTACCTTACCGAAAATTAAAGCTATTCAAACAATTGGTCGCACGGACGAATATAAACCATAGCTTGCTCGGACAGCTGTAATGTTGAACCTGACCGCCATAAAGTATCTGAAAAAGTTGATAGGTTATTTTAAGTTTGTAAAAATTTTACTACCTCTTGTTTGGTTTGTCACACTTATAGTAAGGTCCAGACCTTCATAACCCTTTTCCACCTCTCTATGAAATACATTTTGATGGCTTAAAATTGTCTGTAGATCACTCAGGTTATCTTAATAGCAATAAATAGGCATCCACGCTTATAATTTGAAGAAGATTTTTCCATTTTTTTAAAATATTGTAAATGTCTTATTAAATATTAACTTTATTAACTTATTACGTTGTTAATTATAATACATAGTTATTTTAAATTGCATTCTTTTTGTTTATTAATATATTATGAAATCTTAGGTTTTTTGAGTAATTAAAGCGTTAATAAATATAAAGAGATCAAAATTAAGTGTAAATAATGATTAAAAATCTTAATTTCTTATGAAAATTACAGTGTTTTTACTCTATTAAGTCAAAATAAGGTAAAAAATTTAATATTTTAAATAAAAAAAATTACAGTGTGTTTCAGACGTACAAAATTAGGTTTTCACTAAATTTTGTAAAATAAATAATTTTATTGTAAAAGATAGAAAACATGATTATATATTTACATTTTTCACATAAATTTTGTTAAAGTTATGTAAGAAAAGTGTAAATACAAAAATTGTAGATCTTTTTACTACCTACAACTTTGTCATATAACTTTTATCCGTAGGATTTGTAGTTTTGACAGAAATTAAGGTAAACCGTTTTTACCTTTAAAAACTCTAGACGCCAAATCGCCTGTAAGTTTTTTTTCTTGTTATACCAGTTTTATGATTCTCGTGATGTTGGGTTAAATAAGATGAATGATAATTTCCCTTTCTTTAATTTTTTGTCTTTTTTTCACTTACTAGAAGCCCAAGCATGGCCATAAAAGGTTTTTGCAGTCTAAAATCGGCAACAATTTTTCGGATAAATTGAGTTGTATAGTAGGAGGAACTGTTTTTTTGACGATAGTAAGCTTAGCATACTTATAAATGGGTAATATTTAAAACGAGAAACTAGCTTTTTATTTGTTTTATTTGAAGACCTAGATTTTCTATGACAATGGTAAGTAAGCCTTTTCTCTTCTACCATTTCTGTTGCTGCTGATATATTTTTTTATTTCCAGATTTTTTAGTAGGTTTACCATATTACCAGGTTCTTTCATGTTTTATGGCATTACGTCTTTAAAATTCTTTTTTTTTCAATTCTTTGTTTTATCTATTATAAGCGCGTTAATTGCCCCAACGTTTTCTGTTTTGCTACATTATAATACGATGTGATGATTCTATTTCTCAAATAGAATAATTGTTAGTTTTTGAATCTCGTCAGAGTTTTTATCTATTTTTTTTATTGTAGTTCATTGACGATACTCTTTGATTTTTTTAGTACGTAGACTGTTGTCATATCGACATAAGAAAGAAGCATTGAAAACCTTGCAAACTTATTATGGCATCTTTAGTTCTTTTGGTAACCATTTTGAATTGGCTTGATTTGTACTAAGATCGGTTAGGCGGTGATATCTCTCCATAGCTTCTACCCTTGACCGATAATGACATTTCTTTCAGTTCCTGGAATGTAGTTGGACATTCTTAAAATAACAATCATTGATTGCAGAATTGTTCAAATGGAAAAAATTGAACAATTCGGTAATATACATTTTGTATATTACCAAGCTCGGCGTGAGAGGTGGATAACGAGCATTTTTCAAAATTCGACCAATCATTTGCTTAGAACCTGGTACATTTTAGAGACCAATAAACGCTTTCATTACTTCGTGCCATGTCGTCTTTGTTTTTGTATCTTGCGGTTATTTTCTGCATATACAAATTAATGTTCACTAAAAATATGTCTAAAATATCATTAAAAAGGCATTCAAAAGTGAAAAACGGTATTTGTATTTTTTCCACATTTACGAAGACCACGTATATTCTTGTCTGGTTTTAATCGGTTGGTTTGAAACATTTTTTTCAGAATTTTTTTACACGATAAGACTGAGATTTGAAGATTGTTTTTGCAGATTTTAAAAGAGCGTCGTTTTCCTGTGTTTTTTTTCTCGGTATCTCTCGTAATTATTACGTCTCCTAAATTTTTATCGTCTGACTCAGATGTCTGGGCGTCTGGGGTTGGTACTCTTTATCATAAAGTACCTGTAGCCTCATCTTTTATCTCACTTCATCAAAATCAAACGAAAATAACATAATCAAAAGCTAAAAGCGTTACAAAGCATATAAAATCTAAAAATTGTTACTAAAACTATCACACATTATTAATTATTTAAATAGAAAACAAATATTTCATGTTTTAAATAAAAATTATCACGGCTAAACGGCGACCTGTCAGTCGGCATATTATTTTTATTCTTAGAAACTAGTCAAGATTTTGGAAGCGTTAACTTTTTTCAAAGAATTGGTTCGAAGATTATCTATTGATTTTTTGTTAAAGGTTCAGTCGAAATTGTGTAGTAGATAAAGACAAGAGGAATCAGTGTAGGTATTGCCGACTGCGGCAATGTTTCAAAGCAGGAATGAAAAAAGAAGGTACGTTTAACTTTAGTTCTCGTGAATTTGCCATTTACCTAAACATTTTTAGCCGTTCAAAATGAGCGAGATCGAATTAGTTGTAGAAGACCGAGTTACGAAGAAACAAATCAAAATAATGGTCTTTCCGTTGGTTCACTATTAAACGCCGAAATGCTGTCGCGGCAAGTTGGTGCAGCGTTAGAGGTACGTATTTTTCTATCTTGAAGTTTTGAAAAATAAAGATATAGGGTTCTAACATTAGCAGTTTATGGATTCATTTCAAAAAAGAGAAATAGAGTGTTTTTAAGGATTTTTCAATTTTTTTAATGAGGCGTAGTAATATTGTCGCACTTTATTGATATTAAAATATAAAGTTGAATGAAACAATTGATCAGACTATAAAGGAATGTAAAAAAGTTGTGCATATCCTGTATTGATTTGACCAAAAATTTTGGGTGATGCAAGGGACCAAAGACTTCGTGTAGCCCCTAAACACAAAAGTTAGAGTTTTGCAGCAAACATTAGATTGAAGATTTAGTGTTTGATCACAATTTCCAGAAATGATGTGGCGTCGAAAAAAAAGAAAAGTACTATGAACCCCAGTTAGAGAAACATCTCACATGTTGTTGTGTACTGAGGCACATTCGTTTTGTCGATAAATTCATTGTAATGAATGAGGAAAAATATATATTATACTGTCTCATTCAGAGATTAAGGGAAATGAAGGTTTTTACACCGACGACCAATAAAACACTCCAGACAATGTCAAATTCAATGAGAAAACCTATTTTGCGGTGTGGTGTGTCATTTTTGAGGTCGCTTTTGTACGTTGGTCGTTTTCGCGAAGAAGTCGTAAAGGTTTCAATACTCAAAATCAGAAAATGCTTCCAATGTACCTTCACCTTGTCTAATCGAGGACTTTTGGCCAATATTGATCAGAAAAGTGTACGACAAAAGATGGAAGCCGCAAACTATCAACAGTTGAGACGTTGTAATTTTAGAAAAGTTTACGCAATTGATGCTGTTCTAGTTTAGAGAACGATGCGCGAAATCAGAAGAAAAGTTGGGTTCTCTAAAAAAAAGAAAAAAAATGGAAAGATCTAAAAAAATTGGAAATCTTTAGAACTTAGTTAGCATAATCCTTAGCTTTTTTTAAACTCCAACTTGTTTTCAAAGAATTTTAGTGCGACATTATCTACGCAGAGATTGATCTTTTTAAATGTAATTTCTTAGAGTTGATTTTCCTTTATTAAGTATTTATTAGTTTTTAAGTTCTAAGCTGTTAATTTTGCAAAATGTTTGAGCTTTACCACAGGAAATAATATTAATCTAATCAGTAATTTGCATAATAGATGTAGATTTCATAATTTTATTCTACAGCAAATGGGTCCTGCTCCTGTTAGTGATTACGATTTATCAAATAAGCAACTAGCCAGCATAAACGACGTCTGTGATTCAATGAAACAACAGCTTTTGATATTAGTTGAATGGGCCAAATACATTCCAGCGTTTACGGAGCTCCAACTAGATGATCAGGTATGACTAAAAATAATGGCTAAAAATTGTATTTGAGATATTTTTTTTAATTATAGGTAGCATTACTAAGGGCACATGCAGGTGAACATTTGCTCTTAGGCCTTGCACGAAGATCGATGCACCTGAAAGATGTTCTCCTTTTAGGGAACAATTGCATTATAACTAAACACAGTCCAGGTGAGTAAAATGCCAGGTGGTGTGTATGTCACTAATGAATTCCTAGCTAATATATTAGTAGTACTATTTGATTTTAAATGATTTTACTAATTATGGTGATAAGGTATGTTTATTTAACAAAATTGGAAGATTGTTATGTCAGTGAGGAATTCAAATTATTATAATCAATGTAAAGAGAAACTAATCTGCAATTTTGCTCGGAACGTCGATCTGAAAAAGAACAGTGGGTGTTGTTGAATGTATGTAATCATATTGTTTTAGTGATCTAGATTGATAGAGTTATTTACATTATAGTTTATTTCATCAATAGGGTTGAGTTCAATATAATAAACTTAATTATTAATATTGTAATCTTTTCCGGTATGAGTTGAGTCTTTAGAATCGTTATTCAAGCAGAAATCTTTTTTTTTTTGCTTGAGAGGAATATTGTTCAAATGATCCAGATCCCAGTGCAGGCTGGGAATACGGCAACATTGAATATGTATGTTGAGATTGTTAAAAATATATATTAGTAAATAAAATAAAAGATATGAAATCGTTGGCTTAGAAAAAATACAACAATTAAATGACAACAGAAGTATTGAATTTTCTTAATAGAGAGTTAATACTTAATAGATATTTGTACGTAAAACATTTGTTGACCCTAACTCAAAAAGTTTATGAGTGTATAAAGTATGTAGTTAGACAAGGTTTTACTACATTATTATCTATAGAAAAAACAAGGCAATGTGATTTTTTTTCATTAAAAAATATAGTTGTCTTTATTCTAGCACAATTAAATACAAGCTTCCCAACTTGAAAATTAAATAAATGAAAGTAGTACTTATGTAAAGCCTTCTACATTAAATAGATATGATTATAGTTAATGATAATCTAATCTCTTTAATTTAGAATTTACAAATTCCCTTATTTGTGACTAGTATTTATTTCTGCAAATAAACAAAATCTGATGTCCTTTGCATGTTGTCATGCTCTTATTTGTATGAATAAATAACTAATTTGGTACACGTGGCCTTATTTTATTCGCTGAAATAATGACAAAATAACAATTAATGAATTACTTACGTATGAGCCATCATTATCTTGAAGGACAAATTTACTTAATAATTTAATAATTACAGATATCAACAACATCCACTTAAAAAATATGTATATTCAAGTGACATCGTATAATAAATTGCATATTAGCAGCTACTTGGTAAAAAAAATCATCATACATTGGGAATCATATTAGTTTATTTATTTTTTTGTAGTAAGGGTTTAGCATGTTCGTACATTTTGCTCAGGTTAGGTACATATTTTTTCATGTTGCACGTTTCATCATATTAGGAGAATGATATTTTAAGATGGGACATTCTTATGTTATTTGACGATAAAAAGAAACAAACTTTTCAATCTTATAATATTGAAATTCAAAGCCTAAATTTTTTAAAGCTGCTGAAACAAAATTATCTGAAACTGTCATTGAAAATGCCAGATATGTAGATGCAATCTGTCGAAAAAAAGTGTTTGACTCATGCGTTATGAGTGTCGTACCATTGATGATAAGTTATATTTAATGAAATGCTCTAGAGTACTGGTGTAAAAACTCAAAAAACAAAGATTTGTCCTTTTCTGAAATTTTCTATAAACCGTAATAGACAAATTTGGCATTGTAGTACCTGGGTGAGAAATACACTGTCTAGGTGAGCTAGGTACTGCATAGATAAGAAATGTGTTAAACCTTGGAAAACGTTGGAATTTGCATTTTTGTAAATTTTTTTTTTATAAATCATAAAATTCCGGCGTAAATCAATCACTATTTTCAAATTTTCAAAAATGCTACTGGAGAACACTGTGGTTTAATCTTAGTCCTTCTAAAAGTGTCTGATATACTTTCCTGCTGTCGATTGAGTTTTCATTCTATTACTTTTTTGTACTTTTCTTACTGCGCAGTACCTGACGTACTCAAGTTTTGCGCAGATAATTAAACTTGACTAAATATGATTTATATGGCTTGGCAAGATAGCGAAAACTATTCCATACATGTTCTAGAATTTCATATAATTCAAAAAATGTGTGAGTTTCTTTAAGTTTTGGAAGCATTTGAGAGACAGAAGTATGTTCATCAACACCTCCGACTCCTTTTCTTCCTCCTCGTCAGATGTTATTGTTTGGGTCGTTAGCCCCAATCAGTTAACACATATCTTCATTATGTGATTTACTACCTACTGCAACATAGTCTTTAAAATTAAAAATGTACAATAATTTCGTTTTCCACCAATTGTGCTCATTTTCAGTAACTTCTTCACCGATTGAGCCAATAAAAACTTTTCATCAGAATTGATTCCATTATTATTTTTAGAAAAGCTTCACAGTTTTCTAGGATTTCTTGCTGACTTTTTGTCAAGCCATGCAAATAAAATTTACAGCATCTGAAACACCATGGGAAAGCTTTTTCTTACAATCGATTTTTTCCATCGTATTTACTAATAAAATGTTCTTGTAATGTCTTTTTCAAGAATTATTCACTCCTTGATCCATGCGTTGCAGTTTTGAAGTAGTATTTCGAGGCATAAAAATCAATTTAATCTAGTTTAACCTATTTTAGATTTATTTAAGCATCTACAAAAAATACATTTTTTTTTCTTTTTAACTGTTTTTTTTTCATTCAAGCAGTTTATTAGCGAAGATTTAAGCCGCTTATCCATGCTTTATTACCTTAACAGACAAATGCTTGATTTTATAATTTCTAGAATTATTAGATTTGCATATGATCAGCTAAGACCTCACTTTGAATTGCTTCAATCTGATCAACAGTAGCTCCATCTCTAATTTTATGTCTTTTTAAGCTTTTGAATTTTTTTTACTGGTTTTTGGTCATTTCTATATTGATGAGTTGTTTTTCATGTTTTGCAAATTTAAGAGCTACACAAAAGCTGGCATCAATTGCAGGTTCTGGTTTAGTATTGCCTTTCTTCGATCAATTTGGCGGCGATGTAAATTTATGCTTCAAAGCATGCGAATTTTCTGTATGTTTTGAGTTATTTTAAAAATGTTTCGGCTCATAATTTACATGTAATGTTGCATCACGAAATATTGATAGTTCTATTTATTGTATATATATAGTTTGTCTTATTCCGCTGACTTTTCATAGAGGTGGTGATTTCAAAGAGCTAATAGCTAAACGTTTTGCAAAATCTTATGATCAATGATCAGAAACCAAACCTGGTCAAAGCAGCGGTTTTATAACTATTCTAATAACATCAGACACATTTTGTCAGCGGCTTGTCGGTAGTGTTTTCGTAGCAACTTCCACTTTTTCTATGTTTGTGTTAAAATTTCATCTAACGTATACAGTATAAAGTGATGCCAACTGGAAAATTGTATCGAACGAAGAAATGCTTCTAAGTTCTCTTTATCAAAATTTGACATCTAGCTCACGCAGCTTTTGTGAAAATATTTGATCATGGATTTTCGTAAGACCTCTAACACAATCCGGGATACTGTTCCTCTAAAAATGTTTATTCTTTTTGTACTCATGAATACCAAGAAGACGGAGGAAGCCTTTTGATTATTCTCTATAAGGGTCCAACTCTCACAGATGTATAGCAGAACTTGGAAGATACAGCATCTGACCATATCAATTAGAACTTACAGATGGGACAAAGTATATGAATACCTTGTTCAATTTTAGATGTCACTTTTTTCTTTGAATCGATTTCATTTTTCTGAGTTTCTAGTTGTTTGTGAGACAACATACGTTATCCAAAAATTGCGTCGAGGTAAGCTTGATGTTTATATGTAAGCCGAACTGCTGGTATCTAGTATTGCTTTAAATATGGCTTCCGAATAGTTTTTAAAAAAGAGCGGAGAGTAATTATTCTACAGCGACATAATGAGGTATCTATATTATGTCAGTGCAAGATGTCTTTTTGAACAAATCTTTGTACCGAGGAGTGCATTATTTAACCGTAATAATTCAGTTTTTGATGATAATTTTGAACAAAAGCAGCAAATAGATAATGAAATTCTTTATTCTTGGTGATTAGATCTTTGTTGATGTTCTCTTGCTCTCATCATTCATGTGGTGACGTTGCATGGCATGATATCATTGTCAACAAAAATGCTTTTTTGTCAATGGTGTAAAAGTAAACATAGAAACGGGATTTGTGGCGTCCTTATATTTTCTAAATGTACGAACATGGATAAATACATAATTAAAGGACAATGTCCAATGCAGTGCTGATGTTGACAGACTCGAGGGTCTCTCCCGATCTGGACATTTCACGTGTTGGAAGCAGGATAATGGATGAGCTCGTTAAACCTATGACGGAGGTTCAGGTGGATGATACAGAATTTGCTTGCCTCAAGGCTATCGTGTTTTTCGATCCAAGTAAGTATTATTTTGTTATTATTGAGTGTTTGTTCGATGATTTAAGAGTGTGGAAAATTTTTATCAAATAAGATATTGATAGATTATTTTATATCTTCCATCTTATCAACTATTATACAAGGTGTGGAGTAAATATTGTTATTTTTAAGCTTTTATATGGCAACCAAAAAATATTTATTTGCCACTTAGATTATTCGATTTTTTTTTGTACATTAACAAGTAATAACATTATTGCGAAAAGATAATAATTATTACTCAATATAATTTTAGTAAATTTTTTAAACAATGGGTCCATTAAGATAATTTATGACTTCATACTCATACTGTGACCAACTGTTTTATAGTGAAAATCATATATGTATATATATATATATATATATATATATATATATATATATATAATGCTTTACAATTAAGTTGGCAATACTTGTCTACGTTGCCAATCGAACTTACGTGGATCCATTTTCTAAAGTGATTTTTTATTTGTTTATCAGAAATTGTGCAATCAGTGGTACGTACGTTTTAAACCTATTTCTTTTTTAATTTGGCAACAAGGCTATATGTATATAATGCTTTACAATTAAGTTGGCAATACTTGTCGACGTTGCCAATCGAACTTACGTGGATCCATTTTCTGAAGTGATTTTTTATTTGTTTATTATCAGTTGTAATTGAAATTCTGCAATCAGTATAGTACGTACGTTTTAAACCTATTTTTTTTTAATTTTTCAACAAGGCTATATTATTACGTCATCTTGAACAATGACGCATTGTCATTTTAGTTTTGGATGGCTCAAACGTGGCCTATAGACCTCGGACGCTCTACTTTCTTTCTGGCACCTATCGGAATAGCTAAAATTCTAAAACTGTATAGCTTGGCAATGATATATTGTGTACGATTTTTTGTAGGCAAGCTTATAAGATTGATTTTGTAATTGAAATATCTTACTTATGATATCGATTTCGATTGGTTAACAGATCTGTTGACTTATAGTCGTCCAAGAACTACTTTGTTTTTATGACAGTACAATAACAATTGACTTAAAGGTAGCAAGCTGTGGACAAATTTGTCATAAATCACATTTCAACTGTTTCTTTGACTAACCAAATACGGTTTTGTATAAGACCGGACCTCCGGTGATACTTTTATTTATGACCTGATGATTATTAGCAGTAAGCCCCTATTGTGAATACTATTAACTTCTACATAAAAACAAACTACCTCTTAGAATACTATACACCTGTTCATCATCATGCACAGCCTGGCAAGCCTACCTAGGCATACTTTGTGTGTTAAAAACTATCGGTTATCAAAAAGGTGAAGGTGATGAAAGAAAATTGATTAAAATTAATTAACTTAAAAATAGCTATGAGCACTTTTCGATAGGCAAGTCATCATAGGCATATTTGTTGATAAATTATATTTGATAAAAAATGTGTCTCATCGAGTTATCAGATCGGTGAAGGTCGATCTCCCACGGTTTTCTCTACTAACAGTTTTGTGTAGTATGTATACGCCTCATGAAAGAAAAATAGCAAGGACTCTTTCAATGAAACTATAAATTTATCTAAAAAAAAACTAAATATTAATAACATTTAGTAAGCTCAATCGGTGTGAGATTTTTTTCTTTAGTACCGTTTATTTACCCATCCAAACAAGTAATGAAACGTTGCATATACGTAAACAGTATTCGACTACGTTTTGTTGCACTGGTCGACTGAGTCAATATCGGATCAGTTGAACGAGTTAGTCAGTAAACAAATTCTGATAAGTAATGTGGTCAATATAAGAATAAACGAACTGAGCTATTGTAAAGTCGTAAAATGCGCCAGTCTTGTATGGCTTAGATCAACCATACAATAAGATCGAATACAATGAACAAGAGTTTTTAATTATGAGATGATCTGAAGAATATTACTTATTCACCTTGATGCATTAGAGAAATCTTCAATAATCATTTAAAAACCTATTTTGATCAATAAAAAAAAATAGTTATTGTCTTGATTTATTGAAATCTGATGGCATAATAAAATCGAAAGTGGACGTAAAAATTGTAAACGTTTGTGGCGATCAACTTTTATCTCATCAAGCAGAAATAAAAAATTTGGAAACTCGATTTATTAAAGCTGGTTCGGCAGTTGCCAAAAGAACTTTACCAACATTTTAAAATAAGTTTGTTTTAATGAATTGGAAAAAGTATCGACTTTCCATGAAAAGGCTGCATAAAAGCAAATGAGTTTTTTTTGATTATTGACTGATATATTATAAAAAAAAATTTAAAATATGTTCTAATTAAACAAATTTCATTTTAGATGCCAAAGGATTGAGTGAGCCAGGCCGCATTAAAGCACTACGATACCAAATACAAATTAATTTAGAAGATTATATCAGCGACCGGCAGTACGATAGTAGAGGAAGATTTGGGGAATTGTTGTTAACACTTCCTGCGCTCCAGTCGATCACATGGCAGATGATAGAACAAATACAATTCGCCAAACTGTTTGGTGTGGCACATATTGATAGTCTACTACAAGAAATGTTATTAGGAGGTAGGAGTTTCTAAAAATGTATTTTTTAATTAATTTTAATGACATTTTTGTGGTCACCAGTATAAAAACTGATCTATTTATAAAATTTCAAATATTTATCAAAAAACAAATATATTTTTCGTAGAAGAGAGGAAAAAAATTAAAATGATTGATGATATAAAAACGAAATAAAAACACATGAACTAATAAAAAGGTTTATGAATATTGAAAACTTGACTCTTCATGGCCGCTGCTTATTTTACATAAATTAAGTACTTATGCAATTAAAAACATTTTTAACAATGTGTGATTCAAATTTATTATACAAATAAACAAATTAAATTTCTTATGCAAATTTTTATATAATAACATGACACTTAAGTGCATATTTTTAACAGTTATTGTTAAATTGATGCAATTAGCGAATTAATATTAAAAAACCAATGCAAATAATAATACAAACTAGTTGGAAAAAATTAGATATTCCACTATAAATAATAATAAAAAAATTATTATAGTTTTTGAGCGTCAACTTTTTAGTTCTAAATTCAATTATATTACACGCTTAAAAATTATTCCCGTTAAAGAAGATTAAAATTTTGAACTTCTAAATCTGCATATACTTGTACATAGGTTTCGGTGTTTTGGAGCATTTGTATTTAGAAGTTAATATCAGAACCCAAAGACCTAAAAATAGTCTAAAGAACACGGTGTTGACGCACACGTGTCCCATAGAAAACTTTATTCTCACGTGATCATTTTGTTTTCAGTTATGATCATTTTTTATAGTAAATTTAAATGATAGCAACTCATTTGAATCGATTATTTGGTTTTCTTCTTTAATGTTACCACGGCCCTGGCTGGTTCTATCCATTAACAATTGTAAATTTTTTTTACCATTGTAGTCCTCTATCTCTAAAACTTTTTCTGTAGAGCATAAAAGCATTTTCTATACAGAAAATGCAAGCACTTTTTTAATGCTAATAAGTATTAGAAGTTCAGTTCAACTTTAACGTGCTTATATACTTAAATGAAGAAACTTTTAAGTCTGCTGAAAGAAGGAAATAAACATTTTAAACATCCTATTGTTTATTGTATGAATTATTTTTTTTAATAAGAGGAGTAGCACACAAGGTCTTTCTAATATTTCTCCTAGTAATTATTTTTTCTTTAATTACCTAACATCACTGAAGGATTAAAAAGTAAATTAATGAAAAAATGTAGACAACATACAAGTTTGTCAATGTCATATATAATGATATATAATTTTTACATGTCGAATATATTTGTTTATGATTATATAATATTTTTAATCTTATTGCACAATAAAGCAGCATTGAATTCAACTAAGTAAAAAATAGAATCAATTTTAGGTGCCAGCATTGACACAAATCCAGCAATTATGGCTGCTGCAAGCGCAACAGTCAATAGTTACCAAAGCACTAGTGACTCAGCGGATAGTCCAGTGACTTCGCCAACAACCACACAATGCAGTAGTCCGACCGATCATTTAATCAACGGAAATATTGCAAGCCCCCCCAACACCGCCACTTCAAATGTTCTGATAATGAGAAACATATCAACAATTGATGAAAATTCCTATATAGCCTTCAAGCAAGAACCCATTCAAGAGGTTGAACAACACACGTTTTAAAAACAAATACAATACATTATTTTCAATAAAGAAGAAAAAGTATTTGCAGGGTAATTTTAATTCCATTAATAGAGTTTTTATTTATTAGTCATCACACCATTATATTGTAAGACAAGTCTTCCAAAAATAATTTTATAATATAACATACTATCATTAGACGCACAAATGTAATGTCGTGCCTTTATTAAAACATAATAGGAAGTGCTTATAAAACAGGCTGTGACATAGATTGTATGCAAAAAAGATGAGGTTTTGTAATTTTTTTTATGTATCCAACTTGCCAATTATAAGGGAAACACTGCAAGTGTTATCCATTAAAGGTGTCACCAGCTCAAACAATAGAAAGCCCGTAGATATAGAGTAGCCCATGACTGCTGCCATCTTTACTCTTCAAACAAAAACTAATTATGTATAAGCAAAAAAAATTGTCTTTTTGAATGTACCTCTGTGCTGGGCATAGTAGGTCAATTCTCTTTTACATCATAAACCATACAACGCTCTGTATAGGAGTAAAAATGACGGCGGAACGGGCAACTGTGCTACTCGCTTAGCGCAGTTAGAGTAGCATATTTTCAGAGAATATTGAGATCTATCGCTTTTTGGTGACACATATGTGCGCCAATTGCTAACAAATCAAATGATTAATTTATTTCCATGTTATAGAAATCACTGTGGGGGGTTTAAGACAATTTCTATCTTTGGCATTGTGAGTGGTTTTTAAGTTAGTGGCACCCTCCTCGATTGAGGTTGCTCAAATTACCTAAAAATATAAGACATGATATTTTTGTAGACTGTTATAAGATTTGGTGCATGCACCATTTTTTATAAAATATTTAAAATCTTGCTCAATTATCTTAGGAAAAATTTATAGTTACATAAAAAAAATGTTTACTACGTACAAATTCAGGTCAGTTTAAATTTTACTAAATTTCCATATTTAATAAGTTTCGATAACTTTGTTGTATCCTTAAGTTTAATTAACATTTACTGTAAGTATATTAACAAACTTCTATTATAATGATTTAACATTTAAATCGGTGCTATAGAAGTTAATTTAGGTAATGTGTTCTATATTGGTCATACGGTTGTTTATTGAGACTTTTCTCAATGATTAAAGTAAGGGTATTTAACCTGTTTTGTTTTTCTTTTGTTTATTTTTTACCATATAATTTAGGGCGACAAGGATGTTGTTACCATTTATATTAATAATCTTGTTACAATTTGTCATAGGTGTTTGTATTTCTTTGTTATGTTTATCTATTTGTTATCATAATGGATTTTTTTATTGAAAATAGTTTGGATTTAATAGACGGCCTATTTCTGGGTGAAATGCCGTTTCAATACAAAATTATGTTGTACGATTTAGTTAAAGTACAAGGCTGGAGGTGGCAATATTATGTTCTGTAATCTTTAATAAATATTTTCGACCAAATAAACAAAGTTTTTTCTTTAACCTTGCAACAGTTCAATTGCCATTGTAACGTTCCACTGGTCTTATAAATAATAAATTAATGGCTGAACTACTTATCTGATCCACGTAGAAATTGATGTTTTTACCACAGCGTTATTTTTTGGTAGTAAATTAAGTTTAAAATTTAATTTCAGTAAATTTTACTATTAAAATTCATTCTAATTAATTGTATGATTTATTATAATAAATTTCAAATTATAACTTTATCTATTACTGCCACAATAAAACAAAGTTACATATTACTTAACTAGTGAAGTAATAAAATAAAAAACCACTCTTCACAATAACTCGTTTTAATTTCAAACTCAATCTGAATTACATGTGTTAATTCTGCTACTTCGGCCGGGGATTCCCCGAATAGTGTAATCTTACAATGTGGCATCGTGTGGACGGTTGCTATGAGAGATAAGGCAGGAATTCGAGGGCACACATGGAGATGGGAAGACTAGAGGAAGCGAGACGCAGGACATATTATTCATTCATTCATGGTTGAGCCGAGTTGTTGAGCTATGATCTAGGTTGTTGGTCTGGTCAAGTTATCAATATAGATCTTTCTTTACTCTCCTACAGTTGTTTTATTTTTAATAAGTTATCACATGTTATAAAAGCAATCAACACAATTTTCACACCGATTTATAGTAGGACAAGCCATGTCCATGATACATTTTTTCCGCAGTACTTCTGTTATAGTATCTTTGGCATCCCGAATTTTTGAAGCAATTTGTTTTTTATTTAATTTTGCCGTATCTATATACATACTCCTCCAACACTGTATTCGAGCACCAGTCCCGATGACGCTTTACAGTTAAAAGATCAGCACCCGAATTGGCAAGCAACGAAGTAGATGAGCGCCCATAACAATGTCACGTAAATCCTGTTTGATTAGGTGACTGAAGAAAAGTAGCAATCTTCTTGGGGAAAACAGCAAATGTAACTTTTATACCTTTCAAAAAACAAAAATCGAAAATACTTAAACATATATTATCTCAGCCAAACATTGACAAAAATATTACACTAATTCGTCGTTCACTCTTTTTCTTTTCTTGTGATTAACAACCATTGAAGCTGCCTCTAAAGGAACTTCGGTAACCATCAACCATGAAGACAATTTTTCTCTCGCCTCGTGACCACTTTTAAATAATGTGCGTTCTAGCATATCCAAGCTCTGAGTAGCCGTAGGATCTGATAAAATATTATCTGAAAGATCCATTATTTGTCTAAATCGGAGACTGAAAGTCTAAAAAAAAATAATTGTTTCAAACAACAAAGTTGAATAGTTTCACTTTAAATAAAAACACTTGTTTACGGCCAAAAATTAATGCCACATCATCATAAGCAAATAGATGCCAGTGTGATGTCTTCGAAATATAATTCAAGCGCCTTGTACTGTTTGTTAGCATTCGGTATTTTGTACATTGCAAATTCACTGGTATTATAAAGTATTTCAAATGTACAATAAAGATTTAGACAACAAAATATACTAAAATAAATCAACTAAATAGATAATATAGAAGTACGGTTTCGTTTCACTTAGATGGGGGGGGGGAGCACGTCAGCCGCTGTCACTATAGTTTGCAACAAAACTCAATCTTAAGTAAAAACTTGCCTGTAACAAAATTTCAGCAACTTGTCCCCTTGCATCCCATTGTTTAATATATGCGCCCAATTCATAAAAATGTAAACCAAATTTATGCAAGTCAACAGCACTAGGATCTGCTTTTAAAATTTCCCGATACGAATCCTTATACACTTTTGGTAAATCAGTAGCAATAACTGGCTGACGTCCTGCTGCAGTATCATGCGCCAGCCACATTGGCAATTCTAGAACTGTACCGGATTTTATGTCAGGATCTTCTGATGCAGAATTTAAAACGCCTACAAATTACTAAAATAAATTAAACTGTATTAATTATTAAAGTTTTGACACAAAAACCGGCATATCTTACTAATAAAAAGAAAGAAATTTTATACACAATTTACCGAGTTTGGGTATATCCTGCAAAAATTTACATGGAACTCTTTCCTGTGTTGCTAAAATATCGTCAATCGAATAATAGTTTGGAAAATATGCAGTTTGAAGAGGCATCGTTTTTTAATAAAAAGTTGATATCTGTAAAATCACAAAAAAATTCAGAAAATTTTTATTTTATATACAGTGGTTCCAAGCAAACATGAGCCCCAGAGTGACGTGGCCTAAGACCTTTATTTTGAGCTTCTGATTAGTTAATTTGAATTTACTTATTTAGTTCGAATATTATCCGGAGCTCATGTTTGCTGCTTGGAAGCACTGTAGATATAAAAACATTTTTTCAAAATTTTACTGACAAAAAAATAGCAACATCTATTAGAAGCTAATATTACATCAAAAAGTTTCGAAAAACCTGGTTTCCACATAATTTTATGCATATGGGTCACTCTAAATGACCGATGTTAATTTTGACACAAATAAGTTAGCGCCCTCTGTCCCAAATCTCAAACACATATCCTGTTCTGTGATATGCAATGCGCTCTATCTATTTTTATTTTCTGCTATGTTCTATGGTAACCATTTACTACCATTTAGTTTAATTAATATTATAACATTATTTTATTATATTGTCACTGGGAGAACCCACCCATAAATACGCCCTGACAATAATGTATAAATGGAGTTAAAGGTAAATTTACCTAAAGGTAAATACGAAAAATTGTTATCTTTAGAAATAGCAAAAAAAAAGTAAAAACTCACCTGACTAATAAGATTCACATAAAATAACAAGAGATACCAAAAAGCACCTAAGTAATGAGGTAAATAATGCTTTTGGAACTCCTCAAGAAAACAAAACTAACACTGCAATTTCAAACACGAACATATTTACGACGAATGCAGGGATATTATATGTTTACAAAAATACTGTTGGAACGTTAAAATTAGAGAGCTAGAGACTCAAACCCGAAAGCCAAAGACGTTGGTTGTTTGAGGTTAGGTTAGAAATAACTTCTCAATTTAAAAAAATCTTGAATCAACATTATTACCAACCAAAAAATTCAAAAATGCTAATATAATAGAAACAAATATAAAAAATTACTTAAATTATATGCTTTTAGCACTAATATAAAATATTCAATCAAAATTCCATTTTCATAGAAATTGACATAAATTCAAAAGATGTCAGTCATACAAATGTCAGTCAAACTGTCAGACAAAAAAACTGTCAATGGGTCTAACCATAGAATCCATTGACTGTCAGAGTTAGCCGTTGTATTTTACCTCCCTCTTCTACAAATTTACAACACCACAGATCAGTATTTTAATAATCATAGATCATATGACCAAATTTGTGAATAATTATTAGTGAGGTTGTGGAGGGTCAATATAACGTTTTGTGTAAAACTATAAAAATATTCTGTTATTCAAATTTGTAGAACACATCAAAAAATAGTTAACATTAGATTGTGAGGTCACTCGATTAACACACTACGTGTTCAGGTAGCGCCGTTAAAAAATGACACTTCTATGGTTAGATTTGCCGTTAACAAAAGATGGAAAATGTAAATGTTGTAAGTAAGACAAAGAGATCATTAGCTTCAGAAAATATGGTTTGTTAAAATGACAGGAGTGTATCAACGTCATAAAAAAAAATAGGGTTATGCGTATATATGTCACCTTGACAGCTGATATTTCTTGACTGACATTACATAGCTAAATAACAGTGACTGACGTCAGTAATCTGACGTTAAGCTGCTTACCAAACAAAACGTTTGACATTACTATATACTTTTTTTTATCACTTTTACTATACAATTTTTTATAATCGTCGTCTTTGTTTTGTTGGTCACCAGATTAGAGATTGGAGTTACGCAGCGACAAGAATAGACATAAAAATTACTAATGGCGCTACATAGTGTGTTAATCTAGTCACTTTAAATATATGATAAAACAAGCGTATTACCTTGAAGCTATATGCATCAAAAACATTTCTAAATTTTAAAATAGATGCGCTTGTTTTATCACATTACGGAAGTAACAGGCACTTTGATAATTATAAGACCGAATTTGTCATAACAAATTTATTCAATTCCAAATCTATAGCAACTTGCAGAAGAGTTCCAATAAGAACAAAACATATTCAAGTTTATAGATTTACTTTGAATAAATTTGTAAATTACTATATTAATAAATAAATTACTTTTTACTGCTGTTTTGACAATAATTTTGATTGCTTAAGGTTGGTTAAACGTAATGTTTACAATTAAGCTATTATTAATTAACAATAATTGAGACAATATTGAGAGCTTTTCTGCACCAGTTTAGTTATATATGTCGCCAGAAACCAAAATTGATTGATATTAAAAACATCTACCAGTTCATTGAACATTTTAATTGAACGCTCGATAGATAAGATTCGCTTTAAATTACGTAACAATTAGAACGGTTGGTAGCACTTATATAAAGAAATTTTAAATTAAATTAATGTCATTATTGTTTAAAGCAAATTTAACAAATATAATTAATTTTTGTTTTAATAACAATAAATAAATAAAATTTGTTAGTAATAAATAGAATGTTCTATTTTTAGCATATTTTGAGTTGTTTTTCAAATATTTTTTAAAGTTACCGCAATAAGCAGACGTCATTGACAGATGTCGCTCTACATTTTACTTTCCGCAGAGCATTGTGGGATAATTACGACAGCTTTGAGCTTTGCAGAAGTTGCCGTGGTTGCCTCTTCTCCATCTTGTGGGTGATTGGAATAAATTATTAATTGAAAATGTCTTTACTATCTGTTCGTGTAGCGGCTACGGTTGCAAGGCGTCTCCCAAATAATGTTGCACAGGTAAAGGACTTTATTTCTTCCATTAAAAGTGATTATAATTGAGTGATATGTTTTACGTAACGTGACCGACCCGGTGACAGTCCAAGATAAAATCGATTAAAATTACTATAATTTTGAGAAATTACAATATTCTATCAATGTAATATCTAATATTAAGCAATGTATATAAAATATATTCTTAATTTAGCTTGTAGAGCTTGATTTGAATTGTGTCATGATTTTTAGTGTTATGTAATAAGTTATGCTTTACTTTTTGTAATCTTTGAATGTTTATATATTTACCAAATATTGTCTTTAGGTTGCTGGAGCGGCCTTTCCCGCAGCTTCAATTGTCGCTCGGAAATTCCATGTCACCCCAAATAACCGCGGTGCTGAAATTTCATCCATTTTGGAAGAACGTATTTTGGGTGCAGCCCCCAAAGCTGATTTAGACGAGACCGGCAGAGTACTGTCGATTGGTGATGGTATTGCTCGTGTGTATGGGTTAAAGAATATTCAAGCTGATGAGATGGTGGAATTTTCATCTGGTCTAAAGGTACAATTATTAAATATCAAAATTGGAAGTTCAAGAATATAAAAATTGTTGCTTTTAGGGTATGGCCCTTAATTTAGAACCCGATAATGTTGGTGTGGTAGTATTCGGTAACGATAAACTCATCAAAGAAGGTGATATCGTCAAGCGTACTGGAGCTATCGTAGATGTTCCAGTTGGAGCTGAACTTCTAGGACGTGTAGTGGATGCCTTAGGTGAGTTTATTTAGGATTTGCACATGTAACATTAAAGTGTTAAATCTACGTAATGAAAATTGCTGAAACTATATTAACTTTATTCTTTTACGGAATAATAAGTAAAATTCAATAATAAAAATTACTACAAGCCGACCTAACCTAAATTATTAACAAAGCTGCAATATTTTTGGTTTTTCACCAAAAATCACATATAGCCTTCAACCTAACCTTATTTATGGCAGCCTAGCAACGAATATCCTTAAATCTAAGGAGTAATTTTTTGTTGACATTCATATAGGGTGATTATTAAAAATGTATCTAATTTTGACACTGACAGTTACAACAAATTCAAACAAACTTTCGGCGCAATGATCTTAAGGAGTTCATCGCTCATTCATTACTATGATAATATATCAAACCAGTCAATAAAAATTCGGCTAGAGGCATCTAAAATAATGTTTTTGATTTTATGTGGTGGCACCATTAACTTATGATATTAATTGGGATTTATCCAAAAAAAACTGTTACAACTTAACAGTTACTAACACGCAGTAAGTGGCGTGCGTTTGATTTTGCGGTGAAGCTATATCTATAAAATTTAACAAATAAAATTTTTACGCTTAGTTAATCATCTTTTTTTAAGGTAATGCCATTGACGGAAAAGGTCCTCTCAACACTAAACAACGTTTCCGTGTCGGTATCAAAGCCCCAGGTATCATTCCCCGTATTTCTGTAAGGGAGCCTATGCAAAGTGGTATTAAAGCTGTCGACTCTCTTGTACCAATTGGTCGTGGTCAACGTGAATTGATCATTGGTGATCGTCAAACTGGGTAAGTTCGTTAATACTTTGTATAGTATATAAAAAAAATTTATTAAAAATTTTAGCAAAACCGCTTTGGCCATCGATACCATCATTAACCAGAAACGATTCAATGATGCTGATGATGAAAAGAAGAAGTTATATTGTATTTATGTTGCTATTGGACAGAAGAGATCTACTGTAGCTCAAATTTTGAAACGTTTAACTGATACTGGAGCTATTAACTACACCATTATTGTATCAGCTACAGCTTCTGATGCTGCCCCACTACAATATCTTGCTCCATACTCAGGATGTGCTATGGGTGAATACTTTAGAGATAATGGTAAACACGCTCTCATCATTTATGACGATTTGTCCAAACAAGCCGTCGCTTATCGTCAAGTATGTATTTTTGTTACGTCAATCTAAAGTATATGTCATTATTTTTTTAGATGTCTTTGTTGCTTCGTCGTCCTCCTGGTCGTGAAGCCTACCCTGGTGACGTATTCTACCTCCACTCCAGATTGTTGGAGCGTGCCGCCAAAATGTCAGATGCTCATGGTGGTGGTTCCTTGACTGCTCTTCCAGTTATTGAAACTCAAGCCGGTGATGTATCTGCTTACATTCCAACCAATGTCATTTCCATCACTGATGGACAAATCTTCTTGGAAACTGAATTGTTCTACAAAGGTATTCGTCCAGCTATCAACGTCGGTTTATCAGTATCCCGTGTCGGATCTGCTGCTCAAACCAAAGCTATGAAGCAAGTCGCTGGTTCCATGAAACTGGAATTGGCTCAGTATCGTGAAGTAGCTGCTTTTGCACAATTCGGTTCTGATTTGGATGCTGCCACACAACAATTGCTGAACCGTGGTGTTCGTCTAACTGAGTTGTTAAAACAAGGACAATATGTACCAATGGCAATTGAAGAACAAGTTGCTATTATCTATTGTGGTGTTCGTGGACATCTTGATAAAGTAGATCCTGCTAAGATTACTGTATTCGAGAAGGAATTCTCGCAACACATCAAGTAAGAGGAAAAAAAATTAAAAGTTGCTTATGTTTTCGATAGTAACAATATTACATTTTAACTTCTTTCATTTTCTATAGCGATAAGATTAAATTAATATGTAATAGTACTAAAACAGAATGAAGATTTTAATTTTTTTTTAATGTCGATTGGGGAAGCAGTTGCAGCATATTTTACTATTATACAAATAAATATTGTCTTTTTTTTTTACAGGACAAGCCATCAAAGTATTTTGCAAAGTATTGCAAAAGAAGGTAAAATCACTGATGAAACAGATGCTCAGCTTAAGAAAGTTGTCACCGAATTCATTTCTACATTCTCAGGTTAAGCTGATTGTGTACTGTTGCTAAATTATTAAATTTAGGGGAAATTTTTCATCAACAAAAGCAATTTAATTCTAGAACATATGCGATAGACCTGTTATATGAAAGCTTCAGTCATGTTTATTTCTACAATGAGGTATCATTTTACATCAAAAGAAAACAATAAATGTTTAAGTTTTATCTTAATTTATTATTGTTCCTCTATGCCCTCTAACAATTCTTCGATTAATGCACGAGTGCACAAAAAAATATTTCAAATCGTTATGGAGAAAAATATATCTGGCAGTGTAAGCCGATTCCAATAAGAACATAACATGTCCACGTTTACGGATCTAGTTTGAATGAATTTGCATCGATATTATTCCACCTGTTGGTAGTAATCAAAGAAGATTATTACATTGCTTATCATTGATATGCGGCTGTAACAAAAGACGCTAACGTGATTACTTATCTAATCCGAGATATACGCTTTATCTTAAATAATATCTATCAAAATTGATATCTAATATGTTTACTGTCAAGGATATCTATCGGCAACTAATGTACATTTGAATGTTACTTCGTCGAAGTGCTAATTAAAATTAATCTTATTGATTTTTTTGGTTGATGTCTTTATGTAATACATTTAACGCTTCTAGTGACAGTTGAAGTGAACTTGTCTGAATTAGCAAAAACAGGCATTAGATCACAAATTTGTATTGGAAGAAGTTCATAGTTTTTTAAAAACTGTGTAAAATAAAAATTAAAAGGTATAAAAACGACGAGTCGTCCCCTGTTTCATTTTTGAAAACAAATCAATAGATTTACCTAAGTATTAAGTTAATAAAAAAAATACTCAATAATTTTTCTTAAAAAATACTTTATTAATGCTTTGATACACATTTAAGTGCTTTTCTGGTCTTTCTTTAATGCTTGAGCTTCAGCTTCCTTCTTCTCGTACTGGCCAATTAAAGCTTCCACTTCTTTACTGTTGAGAATACGAATAACTGTTTTGTTATTCACGCGAGTTAACGTAGCCATTTCAACTGTAATTCAAATTTTAATAATTATAAATATTCGAATTTAATAAAACTAAAATACCTTTTTCCGACGTAAGTTTGGTCATGTCTAAGGTTTTAACAAGAACTTTGATAGCCAAACTCTTGGCTTCTTCTAAAGTCATCTCGCCTTCTTTATACTCTTGCTTCAAGCTCGAAATAGCGGCGGCGCTGTTATTTCCTATACAAGTTGCTTTCCAACCACTGTAGTTTCCACTGGGATCGGATTGATATAGCTGGTAGCCGTAGTGTTTATCCCATCCCATGTATAAAATTGACACCCCAAAAGGACGCTTACCTTAAAACATCAACAAATATAAACGAATAGTACCTTCCCTTTAAAGCAACAAATCTTGGCTCATCAGTAGCCATGTTACAGTAAGAAAACTCGCTCGTTGATAACACCACGACCAAGTTTTGCAAACACTACTTTCCAACCGATTTAGATACCTCGCAGGAGCAAGGCACAAAAAATAATTTAATATCTGCCAATTTTCACAAACAATCGGCTTTCCCCCTTTCTCGATCTAGCTGTCTTTGAAAACGGCCTTTTTTGCATTTACTTAACATTTCCTTTAAAAACCTGGCGCGACGCTTTCAGATAAGTTTTTTTCGTTCCCGCACGGCCACTTTCATAATGTAAATTCGCGTTATCAGAAACATGTGGAGCATTTGGACTATTAATATCAGATGCGACCAAGTAATGCATGTAACTTTTTTTGAAAGCCTGTAGACCCTCAAAAGGCACTGGTTTTTTCTACCATCTGATTTTCAAAATTTGATCGCCACAAACCTCGAGTGGCATGGTGCATTTCCCTACTATAAGCTTTTCTGCTCAAAATTTAAATCGTACATAATATATGTATAGAATCCAGTAAGGCTTTGAGGTAAAACCTCTTTTAAATGTAGAAGATATGTAAAAAACGAAATTCTTAAATATGTAACAAAAACTAATCGTACCTCCATACTGTGTATATGCCTGCTTCACATCACACAACCATGAAACCAATTGTTCACAAGGAATTGATTCCCCATATTGAAACAGATACCTTTGTCCAATCAAACGCAATTCGTTAGTTAGGACATTAGCATCTGAAGTAATTCCAGCCACACTGCATACCATGTCTCTTTAAAAAAACATAATTTCTTTGTCCCATAAAAGTACACAAACATTGTATAACTTACTCGTTCAGTTTATAAATTTTCTCGGAAGTAAATACTTCATCAAGCAGTTTGTTGGTGTTACGCCTTTCAGCCGCAAGAAGAATACCATCATTTGCTAATATACCCAGACAGGTACCTGCGTGACTTATAGCTTCCATTGCATATTCAACTTGATATAGCCGCCCTGACAATAAATAGCACGTTATAATATATTAATACCTTTAAATCAACCATTTCACATACCTTCTGGCGAAAATATTGTTGTTCTTGTATCATAACGTCGAGCCTAAAAAAACATTATTTTTATATTTATTTGTACTATGAAGATGACTGTGCATCAAACATAACCTCAATGAAAACAATATTTACAAAATAAAAAGATTACGTTATTGCTTGGTAGAAAAATTATCTTGTTAACTCACTTACCATTGCGCTAGTATTTTAAACAAAGATTTAATTCAAAATTAAACTAGATAGAATCGGCAGAAATATTCTAATTTCAATTACGAATGATGACTTTTCGGCTTTTACTTTTTTTTTTTTCAAGCAACTGACAATTGACATTGACAATTAAATATCAATGTTGTTTGACAAATTATTTTTTTTGACATATACAGCGTTGCCAGACTTACTATTACCTACGTAATTATTTGTTAAAGAATTATAAGTGGCAGCACTGTCTAGTGTTTTTTTTATCAAAAAACACTTATGAAAACAGATTGATTTAAGATTAAGTTTAAGCTTGTCTGCATATGTTTGCTTAACATAAAAAATAATACTTTACGTTTGTAAAAAAAGTATATTTAAAGTTGGTAATAACTGCGCCAATTGTAAATAAGTTGTTCTCAGTGCCTAATGCTACTTATTTTATTACATTTTAAGATTAAAGCTAATTATTGTTTTAGCTCACAAATTTAGTTCTATGTCAACATATGACAATAATTAAACCGCTTTCAATAATTTTTTTTAGATTTAGATTTCCAAATTTTCAAGTTTAGAAAGTGACGATTTGCAGAAAATTTGTGACAAGTTTTAAAAATCATTAATGCCAGTATGTTTTAACATAAGATAAAAAGTAGTAAACATTGATATAATAATAATAATAATAAACTATACATTAAAAAACAGGTTTATTAACAATTTTACTATGTTTTTTTTATTTGTCTTATTATAAATTTAATTTGAATCTTTATGTAACCTTATGTGAGTATTGCTTAATTATCATTTTTTTTAATTTTTGAGAAAAATTTAACATATTATTATCGTGACGTAAATACTTGCGTCATTTTTAAATTAAAGTACAATTAAAATGTAATCAAAAAATAAAAATTGTTTTCACAGTAAATAAAATAAATAAGCACAATTAGAGATATTGGGCTGATAAGAACCCTCATTGGATGTAGATTTGAATTAGAACAATCAACTTTGGTTTTAACAGGACGGAGCTCTACCACATCATAGCCGTAAAATATGTCATTACTTAATTAACACATTTTTTCAAAATTTAATAGAAAGACAAAAGCTATTGAATTTACAGCCAGATCATAAACTTTCTAATACATTTTTTTTATAGAAATATTTTAAAAGTCGTGTGTACATAAATAAACTAAATTACGTAAACTAAACTAAAAACAAAAAATATTTTCTAAAATGGTTTTAACATTAGAATGAACGATTTAATTCTTTTTGCAGACTTTATTATTGTAAGAAAGTTAATAGAAAACCGTTTAAACATAAATTATATTCAAAAAAATTCTGAATTATTTAACGAATTTGCAAAGACCGCTTGAGTGACATGTTGTGTTCTATTTTAAATATGTTTCTAATTTTTTTCTAGCATACTGTCAATTAAATCACCAAACCTGTTAAGTATACCATTTAATTCGAAAAAAAATAACTTTTTTAAAAATAAGTATAAAAAAATTTAAAATTTAATAAAAAGCTTTTATTAGGTCTTGATTTGTTCAAAAAAATCAGAATTTTAGCTCAAACCGATTTAGCAGAACCATACATAATCGCAACCCTGTATAGTAATACGTAGTAAACTAATAAAAAAACAATTTCAGCACAAAAACTAAAAAATATAAGATGTAAATTTTATTCAATTTTTACAGATTATTATTTTTTAAATATTATTTTAAAAATATTTTTATCAATTATTACAAATGTTTTTCTCAGACTTTTGTGTTTAATTCGAGAAGACTTGTGTATTTCAAATTATCTCATACTATTATGTAAACACACTTTTGGGCAAAAATGTGATTATTAAATAATAACAATTTTGACTAAAAGGAGTATACAAAATTTGCGGAAAAACATTTGTTTAACATCTGTTTCTGTTGGTTTTTTCGCAAACATACCTACTCTAATAAATTCATAACCAAATTCCACTCACAGGTCGTTTTCTCACGACATCCAACAAAGAAGTTTTACAACTTCACCAATAAACTTACAAGCCGATATTGTATTCATTTTGAACGTGTTTTCAGTTTATGATTGCAAAATCTGTTAGACGTTATAAAAAGACCATTCTTTTGAAGAATTATGAAAATTTGGTCTTTGCAGTTTAAGTGTCTACTTGGATGTTTGGGTATTTTGGAGATTATACTAAATATTACAATGTTATGAGAAAGAAATAGTTTTATTGAGTTCTTTTTGTTTTCCTGTATCGCATAAGGAATCTAATCTTTTGCAATAATTCAAGTATCAACAGACATAAAAAAAAATAAAAAAAAAAACAAAGAAAAGAGACATTTCAATATAGTACATACCTAAATGTTCGTATGTTAAATAATAATACTTGTTGAAAAGTTCTAGTCTGCAAAACTTGTTTGAATAAATTTGCTTTGACTTTATTTTTTCATATGTCAAATAATATTAAAAATAAATAAATATTAATCTACTTTAATAAACACTTGACGCTTTCTGTAAAAAGTTGTTTGCTTCATACCAAACGCCTTTTCAGGTGGCAAGTTGGAGAATATTCTAATAGGTCTGACTCTGTTTTATAATTAATAACATTGCGTTTACTAAAAAATATGTATTTAAAAAAAAACGCTGTTAAAAGTTACCAAAGACATAGAACACGTTGTGCGCCCTATGAGTCAGCAGATAATATATTGATGTTTATTGATTATGATTATAAATATGTTTGTAATTTGTTTTAATCAAACTACTTATTTATAGCTATAACTCGTATTTTTTTTATGATTTGTTTACCCAATAGTTCTCTAAAGCTTCTAGATTTAATAAGAAATATCTATATTTTTACTTTATTTCAATTGAATTGTCATAAGAGTTAAGAATAGACCATGATCGTCTAAAATGTAAAATATATTTTACATAGGTTTGTCACATGACTGTCACTACCAAACAGTAAGGTTATATAAATTTAACAAATGTTTAGATTACTTCATACGCAGATACAGGCGTGTCGTGCATTATTAAATGATCACACTGTCAACGACAATAAAAATGTATCAACTAAACTGCATAGTAAGAGTTGATCTAAATAATTTATGAACGCACGGTATATGATTTGAACAAATGATTACATTGACACTTGCCGACATGTAGTTTTGCCAACAAAAGAAAATCTATTTGTAAATTTTGCCAGCACAAATTTGAATTTATGCACCTACCTTTTCGGCTAATTTAATTAGTAAATGAGATAAATATGTCAACGTTATTTTCTTTTCTGTTATTTAGTGTTTTTTGTTTTAAAATTTTTTTTGTTTTTACATTTATGTTACAAAAGATATAAAACACTGTTTGTATAATTGTATAACATATTTGTAAAATGAGTTGCAGAACAAAATTTTTTAAATTTTTTAAAAAGAAAATAATACATTGTATATTTATTTATAATTCATCTTTTGTTAACAAAAATTGAAGATGTTGTTTTAGTTGTCACTAAATAATAATAAAGCACTGTTTTCAGCAAGCTTAATTTAACTTATTAATCCAAGGTTATTTAACTATACAAAAGTTTGTATAACATATTAAATTTTATGCTTTACAACATAAAAGTGTGAAACATCAGCAATTTTATTGAATTTTATTTTTTTGAAAAATGTTAATTTTTGAATGACTATAGGCCGTAAAAGCTTTCTATATATCAAAAATAATTTACCTTTAGCAAGATTTCTAAATAATTTTTTTTGTTTTAATATAGGGCTTAAACTTCTAAACAAATGTTTGACATCTAGTGACAAATAGTTCAGAAAGCGGAAAAAAATTGACAATTTACTTAAAGGTAATAATACCGACTAATTCTCACTTTCAAGTGGTCAATTCTGTATACACTTTGTGTAAATATCGTATGTTTTAAAGTTGGATTTAAACAGTTAATTTATTAATCTTGTAGACGACAATAGCTACGTAATGTCAAAAAACTAATAGTTTGCTAAACCGTAAATTTAAAAAATCACCCGGTATCATAACTTATTATTACAACCGGTCCGCTATTGGTCGTGCAAGATCTGACTCCCACTCTTTAGTTATGCATTTTTCAAAAAGATAATAAAAGACTTTACTTTGAGATTTTTCATTTATTTAGTTTTGGGAGCTACATTTTACATTATGCAGTTTAAAAGTGTTTAATAAAAGATAGCTTTGTATTGTTTTTTAACCTCCCGGTATATAAATTCTTAGTTACTGTATAATAGGGAATTTATTTCTAAAAATTACACCAATACATTATTTTTCCCGGCAAAACTCGGGTCACGTGATTACTTTTTCAGCATTATCGCCGATCTCAGCAGCATGTTCAAGTGAAACTTAATAAAAATTCAAGAAATTTGTTATTTATGGTAATTGTTCACTAATTTTGATTAAATCGTATCCTGGTGTTTGAATTGGCCTAAAAAGCGGGTGAGTAGTAATTTGTTGTCATTTTGGAAATGTTTCATTAGTTAAAAATTTAGATAATTATTGAAAATTGAAAAATCTTCTTTGTGTCTTTGTTCCTTCAATTTATATATATTTTAATAAATACATTTGTACATGGGATTACTATTTGTAGGCTAGAATATCTAAAAGAAGTATCTACATAAGAAAATATAATAACTGAAAATATGGATGACGATGAGTGGGACACTCCAAGCGGAATCACGGGGGCTCTTGCGGTAATTTTGTAGTTTTATGCCATTTCTAAGACTAAAACAATTCTGATTATAGGCAAAAAGCAGTGGGGTGGTGTCCGATGGCGGCTGTGGATTTTCCGCCGGTAGAGGCTTTGCCCCGGTAGCCAGAACGGAATGGGGTGATAGCGGAAACTCATGGAGCAACGGAACAGGTATGTGATTCTGGGCGTTGAAGTAATATACTAATCGCAATTTTGATAAAACGTTCTTACAAGAATAAAAATCTTTCCAAGGTTAGGAAGTTTTTACCTAAGTTGGGGATTATTTTGGGTTCAGTGGGGCTTCTTATTGTTGTGCCAGATGTTTTTATAAACAGTTGTTCATGATTTAAGTAAAGATGGGTTTTTAGGCTAGTTAAGCATAAGGGCTAAGAAGAACACTATTCATTAAATTTACCTATAATGGTCAGTTTTTTGGATCTCTCTATAAAATATACAATAAAAGTTTTAAATTTTTGTCTCTTATAAACTCACAGAAAGTCAGTTTTACTTATTTTTATGTAGGAAAATGTTTTATCGCCGTTATTTTTTATTAGTTAAAATTCACATGATTTAAAATTTGGCTTTGGGTGCTCTGAGACTTCCTGTTATTTTAAATAGTATAAAAAGTTTTGAGTTTGATGTACGCATTAATCAGTTGATACAAAGATTTTTTCGTTTTGGACATTTGAATATAAAAGTCATGGAATGCGGAAATTATTAACAAAAGAGTAAGATAATTCCCAGAAAATCTCTAATCAATTCTTAATTTTGAAAATAACTGAAGAATTTTAGTTTTGAGGAAGCGAACGAAACTTTTTTTTTGAGAAATTTGTCATTTGCATCGATGGTACTGCTCATAACGTACCAGGTAATCGGTTCTAGGGCACGAGTTTGGCCAAATCTAAGCTTTAAGAACCTTCGTAAGCCTTAATAATTGGTTCATTCGGTGTTTAAGTGTTTCAATTGATTAGAATTTTCTTTGTGAGTTTTGGTGTTTTTTTGCTCACTTATCTGTTTGTTTTTATATACTGATATTTTTTTTTTGCTAAAATGCAGATAAAATAAGTTAAACAAAAAATTATTGAATGTAGACTTTATACAAAAGTTTTAAGCGGATTATTATTCCTGCTATGAGCTACGACAACGTTTGTAACAAAATACCTTAAAATTGTCTAATTATTCTGTTGATAGATTGGGTTGTGTGTCACATGGCTTTTTGATAGTTGAACTCGATACATATTAACTTTTGCCATCAGATTTAACCGCTTCACGCCCGAATTTTTTCGCACACAGTCTCAAAAATTGTATTTATTTTTATTGACTAATAGAAAGCTACATAGCTTTTTCGAAATAGGCCTGTCGTACGAAAAACCAATTTTTTTCATTTTCCACATCCTCGGATGTAGGATGGAACGACTATACTCGTATAGTCGTTCCACAATACCGACCAAAAGCAATCAATTGTTTATTATTTTTTTATCAATTTGTTATAAATGAATTGTACAAAAAATAAATGTTAAATATAAAGTATAAACATACAAAAAACAAAAGATAAAAATATGTATATGTCCATGATTTTTAGGAGAGACATCAACGGTTAATTTTTTTTTGTATTAGTCAAATTACTTCTATTGTGTACTTTAACGATGTTTTGTTGCAATTTTGTTGTATAAAATAAGCGATTTTGAAAAAGTTGAATTCAAAAAAAAAAAGTTACCAAACCAAATTTTTGAGGCTACGTGCGGTCAACACCTGCGATCGGCTAGTGTAAGTCATCTTATACTGTCGTGTATTTTATACTTACATGCGTAAATAAGAAAAAAGTACAGTCAAAACTAATTTATAAAAAACATACACTACTTTTTAGTATCAATTAAGATAGTCTTATTAATGCTCTTTTTGGTATATATTTTTGACACTTACAATTGATTTTTAAAAACAAGTGTGAAATTGAAAATCTTAAAAATTTGATTTCAATATAAATAATTAAATTCTAGTTTATTTAATAATTAATCAAATAAATTAATCAAAGAAAAATTTGAATCAGTTAAATAAATAATACGTAGTCAAATTCAAGTTTGTTTTTTTCAAATTTTTAATTTGTTTAATTATAATTTTTTTTATTAGATTTATTTGTAGTAAAAATTTTAATAATGAAAGACTTACATCTAATTAATAAAAGGACATAATATATTTAATTTGTAAATTTAATTTAATGTAAAAGCTGTAGTTTAAATGTATATTTTTAGGATCACATAAAAATGGTGGTGAAAGCAATGATGGATGGGGTGGAGGTGGAAACTCAAGTGGAGGAGGCTGGGGCGACAGCGAAGATTCTGGCCGAAGTCGCGGAGGTCGTGGCGGCGGCCGTGGAGGGCGAGGACGCGGCGGCGGTGGTCGCGGAGGTTTTGATCGTGATGGAGGAGATCGCGGTGACTTTGGTGGTGGTCGTGGCGGGCGCGGCGGCCGTGGGGGTAGAGGAGGTCGAGGTGGCTTCCGTAATAGTGATGACGCTGATGGTGAGGATTCCGGACGCAGAGGAGGTGGTCGTGGAGATTTTAACGGCAATAGTAACGAAGGCGATGAAAATGGAGAGCCAGAGAAACCTAAAGAACATTATATCCCTCCTGAGCTTGAAAACGAAGAAGATTTATTTGCAACCGGTATTAACATCGGTGAAAATTTTTTAAAATTAGATGACGTTGAAGTCAATGTAAGTATAATCTAATTTTTTTATCAATTTGTCTTTGTAACCGCTTGTCATTCTTTAATAAATTTATATTTTGAAGTAACTTTTAATTACGATTTTTAGAAGTTGTCTATACTTTAAAATTTCTAGTATTGCAAATTTATAAAGATGTCGAGGCGGTAGCTAGTTGTATCTTTAAATTACAACATTAAAGTTGTTAATGTAATCGTAAACTGTATTTTCTGTTACTATTGGTTATTTTGAGTCAATAATTAAATAATCAATTTAGGATTATTTTAAATATTGCAAATAAATATGTATATTTTTTCAATTTTGTTAAAAGGTAACTGGACACGATGCACCTCCCCCGCTCAGCTCTTTTCAAGCGTCTGGTTTAAGGCCTCACCTTCTCGAAAATGTAAAAAGATCTGGTTACACTACGCCTACTCCAATTCAGAAATACTCAATCCCAGCAATAATGGCTGGTAGAGATTTAATGAGCTGTGCTCAAACAGGTTCTGGAAAAACTGCAGCTTTTTTGCTTCCAATAATTCAGAACTTACTAGAGAATAAACAACCTCTTAACACTGAGGATAATGCCGCTCATCCATTAGTAGTGATTATGTCACCAACTAGAGAATTAGCGATTCAAATTGCTGATCAAGGGAAGAAATTTGCGTACAATTCAACTGTAAAAGTAGTAGTTGCGTATGGTGGTACTTCAACCAATCATCAACGTGGAAAAGTTCTGGTAAATATAGATTTAATAAAAATCGTTTGGTTTTTATTGGTTTGTTTTTAGGCTGGATGTCATATCCTAGTTGCAACACCAGGCAGGCTAAAAGATTTTGTTAATAAAGGACATATATCTTTTAGCTGTCTCAAATATTTTGTTTTGGATGAAGCAGATAGAATGTTGGATATGGGTTTTATGACAGATGTAGAAGAAGTATTGAGTAATCCATCAATGCCTGCTACTGTAAGTTAATCTTAATAATGATATTTATCAATTTGCTATACTTATTGAACTTTTCTATAGGGTGAAAGACAAACGCTGATGTTTTCTGCCACGTTTCCAGAACAAATTCAGGAATTAGCTGCGAAATTTCTACATGATTACATATTTTTAGCGGTGGGAATAGTCGGAAGTGCTTCAACTGATGTACAGCAAGAATTTTATGAAGTGGCTAAGTTTGCAAAACGTAATAAATTATTATCGATACTAAAAGAACATTCCGATGAGAGAACTCTTGTTTTTGTCGAAACAAAGAGAAATGCTGATTTTATCGCATCATTTTTATGTGAACAAAGCTTTCCTACAACAAGTATTCACGGAGATCGATTACAAAGAGAACGAGAACAAGCTCTTTACGACTTCAAAAAAGGGATACGTAAAATATTAGTTGCCACTGCCGTTGCAGCTAGAGGTTTAGACATTAAAGATGTACAAATTGTAGTAAATTATGATCTGCCTAATTCAATAGATGAATACGTACATAGAATTGGTCGAACTGGAAGAGTTGGAAACCATGGTTTAGCTATAAGTTTCTTTGATGAACAACAAGATCGTCCGTTAGCACCTGCTTTAGCTAAAATTCTTTCCCAAGCCAATCAACCAATACCTGATTGGTTGGGAGATCGCGGATTTGGGGAAACAGCAGATCAGTTTGCGAGTCGCGATATCCGAGGGGTAGGTTTTTATTTATATTCTTATGTACTTCATTTTTGCTTATTCAAATTCAACATAAAGTTGTAGTGAAAATTGTATAACATTATTTAACGATTAATAGAAAAAATATTCAAATATTGCACCTAAGATTACTTCAAAATTTTGTTAAGTATGGTAACCTAAGCGTTAATTATTTGACATTTGATTCTGGACCAATGCTATTAATTTCATAAATTTTTAATTTTAGAAACTTTTCAATTTGCTCATATTCTTAGAGACTGTTTGTGCTAATTTTTTTTTAATTAATTCTAGGATAACTTTGGATTTGCGCGGGATGTGAGCGCTCCTCCAGTGGAAGCAGAAGACGATATGTGGTAGAGTAAACGCAAACGTATGAACAAGCGCTTTTTGTTTTTGGTTAAGAGGACAATGTGGTAGGAAGGCACCAACCAGAGAACAAATATAATGTTATTTTTGTTTTGTGAAAATTTTGTGTTTCAAATCTAGTTTGTAAGGAACGTTTTTTATTGCTTAAAAAGTTATTATTATTTGATGATTTCAATATAAGTTAAGTTTCCTTTTTTACGAATGTTTTGACAAATCATTACTATACATCTGTGATACTTATAAGATTCTTATAGTCGTAACAGTATCCTTGTTAAATATGCTTGTCAATAAATCATTCCAAATTTTTGAATAAACGTTTTCAAATATACATGGGTTTTAATCAAATAATATTTATGATAACTATAAATATTACATTTTTCACTAACTACTTATAATTTTAAGAAATAATGCAATACTATATGAAATACTATTAAAATCATGATTAAAATATGTAGATACTACATTTTATTTTTAGTAAAGTCTTCAAGGATTTATATTGGTTAATTATTTCATTACTAAATTCCCAAACAATTGTTTTATAGCCTTCGTATCTCTACAGTCTTTGTATCTTATACAGATTAGAAAATAATTAAAATACCAACTGTGATAAAAGTAGAAATATATTTGTAAAAATAGATTTCACGGGTATAATAATAAAAGTAGTTTTATAACACAAAAAAAGATGATATTACATATTTTCGCAGTTTTCAACAATGGAATCCTTTAAAAGTTTACAAAGATTCTATCAAAATAGCAATACCTTGTCCCCCTCCAATGCAAGCCGATCCAATTCCAAATCTAGCCTTTCTTCTCCTATAAAACACAAGTTAGATTTGCAAGACCTTTATTTGCTTTAACAAACCTCAATTCATGTACCAAATGAGTCATAATTCTGGCACCAGAAGCAGCTAAAGGATGTCCTAAAGCAATTGCACCACCATCAACATTCAACTTACTGACATCTAATTTCAAGTCCCTTGCACAAGCAAGAGTTTGAGCGGCAAACGCTTCATTAATCTAGATTAAGAATATTATATAATTTGAGTATAAAATAAAACAATTAAATGTTACTTCAACTAAATCAATATCATCCAATGACTTTCCAGCTGCTTTAAGAACATTTCTAATGGCTGGGGCAGGGCCTATACCCATAATTGTAGGATCGACTCCAACGTATGAGTATGCTAAAATTCTCGCCAAAGGAGTTAAATTATTTTTCGCAGCAGCTTCTTCACTCGCCACCACTAACGCACCTGCTCCATCACAAATTCCCTAAAAAAATTGCGACCTATATGGAAATGTTTTTTAGGAATTAGAAAACAAACCGATGCACTTCCTGCTGTCACAAGACCATTTTCTTTAAACAAAGTGGGAAGCTTTTTCAAGCCTTCGATTGTGGTTTGCGGACGGGGATGCTCATCAACGTCAACTTCAATGGTACCTTTTCTGTCTTTGACCGTAACAGGAGCAATCTCTTCCTTAAATCTTCCAGCATCTTGAGCTGATATAATTTAATAATAATATTATTATATAATAATCTTATTGTTATATAGCTAACAAGCCCTGAAGAGAGCTAACGAGCGCAAAAGACATGAATACGATTACAAAAATGCATAATTATTATGTGTTGGTTAAATAAATGGGCGTATAACTAAGACCATTTTACGTTGAATGTTTACTATTTGTTTTGACATAAGTTTGTTCTAAACTGACAGACAGAATTGTAGAATGTGCAATGATTTGAATGTGATAAATACACTAATAAAGAGTGGTTTAAATGTGATAAATATACTAATTGTTATACTTTTCAACTACTTTGTAAGATGTTACGCATTTTTTGTATTCTTATTTTGTACGGATATTTTGGTGTATTTCTTATGATATATTACCAGCTTTCCATGTTTGTTGTGACCGTAAAGCAAAAGCATCAACTTCATCTCTAGTTAGATTGTATTGAGCACCAAGTTTCTCCGCTGTGAGGGCCATCGGTAATTTGCAGTATGTATCAGTCAAACCAAGCCATAAAGAATCTTCCAAAACAATATTCTGACCCAAAGGAACCCCAAAGCGAACATTCCTTGCGATATGAGGAGCTTGAGACATGTGATCTACACCTCCTGTTAATGAGATTTGAGCACAACCAGTAACAATGTCTTGTACACCATTGACTACAGCTTGAAAACCGGACCCACATAATCGGTTGACTAGCAGAGCTGGACGATCTTGTGGAATTCCAGCTTTTAAGGCGCTATGCCTCGCAATAAAACCGCCATCTGATGAAGAACTCTATAAACCATATTATAAAAAAAGTACTCATTAAATATGAAAATGTATACTGTTAAGACATTCCCAATGACAACTGTATCTACAAGTTCAGGCTTAACATTAGCTGCAGTTAAAGCAGCTTTATTAGCTACTGTCTGCAATTCCACCGACGCTGTTTTGGTAAATTTACCACCATATGTTCCAAATGGGGTACGTTTGGCACCAACGATCACCACACCTAAAAATATTCAAATTAATGTTCAATAGGAATTGAAAAACTAATATATTATTTACCTTTCACTAATGAAGTCATTATTAGTTGGTTTTTTAATATAATAAAAAGTGTCCAAAAAGCTGCTCTTTGATCCAGATAATAATATATTGTTATCAACGTAAGATATGAGGAGAGTCAAAATACCGGTTTAAAAATTACATGTAATGCTTCAACAATAAACAATTTACTTAATCTTATCAGTTAAGAATTAATTTTTTCATAAAATCTAAGGCAAATAGTCAATAAATATTTTTCAAACACCTTCACACACTTTTACTATTTATGTTTTTTCAAAAATACATAGATATTCGTTTTAGAAATTATAATTGTTCACAAAAAATATTATCAATACTTCGTAAACAAATAGCTAATGGTATATTTGTGACGTAGTTACATTTGTATTGGTTGGATGGGTCAAACTCAAACCTTGGTGTCAAATGATCAAAGTCTATAGTCTATAGTCCATCAACACAACACATGACGACAACCAACAATGCCTCTACAAAGCTCTCATTACTTAAATCTCATAATCTTATTTTCACCAAAAATAGTCAACTAATAAAAGATTTTAAGCTTTGTCACTATAAAAGCGAAAAAAATAAGATATCTTACATTAAAAAAAAACTAAATCAATTTCAAAAAAGAAATCTGAAACATTTTTGTCTGACATCTCTAATAATGAACATACTTTGGATAGTGTTAATTCTTGCATAGAAACTTGACTTTTTCGTTGGAATTAGTTTATTAGAACTTAAGAAGTAACAAAGCAACTAATAAGTATCAAAACATTAATCGGATATGGCGGAATGTCTTATTGAACAACGAACCATACAAGTTTATTCTTTATTCACATAGAAAAATAATATCAAAGCAAATTCATTCAAACTAGATCTGTAGACTTAAATAGAGATGTTTCATTCTTAAGAGAACTCATCAGCAAGTCGCAACATATTTTTATTTGAATAAATTTGCAGCGACAAATGTGAGCATATATTTACCTAAGTGTTTATATATAACTTCCGTAATATGGTAAAAGTATAGCGACAACTATTTGAAGCTAATCTTACATCAATGTCGAAAAAGCGGCTTTCTACATGTCAATGCATAGGTCACTCTAAATGACAAATATCAATTTGATAGACATAATAATAATTTTAATATTTTTGTATGCTTTTTGCTGTATGTCCTGCCCATTGCCATTTTAGTTTCCGTACTCTAGTTGTAACATTTTGTGTCTTAATGCGACTTCTGATGAGTTTGTCTCGTACTCTGTCTGATTTTCTTATTTGTAGCTTTATTTTTTTGCTCAATTTTATTATTTCATCTCTAATAGTTTTTGGTTCTATTTAATAGACATAATTAGAAACAAAATATATATCGCTGATAGCCAACCAAATTATCACGTTAGCGTTTCTTGCCTCAAACGCATACCTATGATATGCAACATTATCTATCTACTTAATTGGTTTCTACCAACAAATAGAAAACGATATAAAAGCATATTCATCCGTAGAACCAAGATTAACCCGGTTCCTAAACTTTGATGTGAGGTTAGCTTCTATAAATAGATGTCGCTACTTGATTCGAATACCAAATAAACTTCAGGAGTTAGTAATTTGGGTTGAGCATATTAGCAATTAACAATGATTTTTAAAACATTTGATTTTTGAAATTGAAATTTCGACCGGCAATCTAATAAACTTCGTAAATTTATAAAGTGACATTTGCGGAAAAGTTTTACAAGCTTTAAAAATCATTATTGCCAATTATGTTCAACACAAATTACTAACTCATGGGTTTTTTGTTATGTGAACATAAATCAGCAGATAAAAAGCATTCTTCTAAAACTGGCAGATTCTTTTTTATGAGTAAATAAGCCATTATTTATTATAACAACAATGAAATGTTAAAACACCATCATTACCAAAAATAGTATATTGTTAAACGAGTTGCACAAGACATTTGTTTGTGGCGCGCAACTCGTGCTTCAAATGAATAATAAGTGGCACAAAAATAATTGAGAAACTAATAATCATAATATATTACTTCAATTCAATGTATGATTTTGATCATATATTCTATTTTTGTAAACATTTTTTTTATTTTACACTGACAATTTTGACTCTCATAATGTAAAACTCTGTAATATTTTCTTTAGAATTTTATTTACTTTATCAAAAAGTTTACCTTTTTTTTTGACGCTAAAGTGTTCATTTATTTTATTTTTTTTTTAGTTTTCTCAATGTTATATTTAATTAATTTCTATAGTTTGATATATTTTTTGTAATGTTTAAAGTGCTATAGGACGATGAACCAAATAAAAATTAGTAAAGTGTTTACAAGCTTAATACCCTATATAAAATTGTTAACTTTTCAAGTAGTTTAAGGCGGCCTTCTCTGAGCTCTCTGCGCTAGCTACAAAAAATGATGCTCATTAGTTCATGTAATCAATTGTCGCTTTGATTGAATAGCTTTAATGTTGGACGAAGTACTAAACAATACAGTCATAAACCATTATCATGTGAGAGTTTTTGATTTTATAATAATTTGTAGTTATTTTTTTAAGTAAATTAAATAAATAAGCTAATGAGGCGCTAAATAGCTTGTATAATTAAATCATCTCCATGAGGGCCATATGGCATCTTAAGTTAAAGAGGGAGAACATGGGCTAAGCATCCCTGGAAAGGTGGTGGTGGTAAAGGCCAGTCAGTAAACTGAGCGGGGCGAGAGTGAGAACGTTGATCAAAAAGTCAGAGCGGTCGGACGGGCAGTATTATGAATATTGAAACTGTTAATTGTTTATTGAAAGATAGTTAACGTGTTGATCTTGTTGATCATGTGTTGCTTTGTGGTATATAATTGTGAATTCAGTGCTGACTCCCTGAATTCGGAGAAATAATGAGTAAATAGGTTAATATGAAATATCCACGGCAGAAACTATAGTTTAATACCTGGGGTACGGTCTTGTGGTAATACATTTCAGACTGTTTTGGTTGTACGCCCATGACGTCTGTAGACATCTACAGATTGCTATCCTGGTTCTCTACTTCCTCGAACAGAGGCGAAGAGGCAGAGGAGTGGGCTGGTGTGGTTAAAAGCTTGTATTCAAAATTTATTCTTACGCAGTACATTAATCTTTTCTATATTACTAACTTTGGCAAAGTCAATCAACTTTAAACTATATGAATCTAACGCTCTTTGTAACGCCAGAAATCATAAGCGACTTTAGATTTATACTTTATACAAATAATTTGTAAAATATAATATAGCTGTTATTGATGCTTAATAAGTTATTAATAATTTTTATTATTTTATTGATACATAAACTCCCTAATAATTCAAATAATTTTTTTTTAATTAAAAAAGTGCAAATACTTAAAGCGATACATCAAACTTGTACATCTTTTAGTTATATTTAATAATATTCTAAAATATTAACTTTTTAACATTAAGTTTGATTTTTTTTTCTTCATAAAACTAATGTATGCGCTATAATAGAAAATGCATTTTCTTATGTGCCTTTAAATGCGTTTAAAAATTTTCTTTTCTTAAGCTACAGCCAATTTAAAAGAATTTTTTGCCGCACAATAAAGTTATACAAAACTAAAAAAACAGAAACTTTAAAGCAGAAAAGTTCTTTGTGAATAAAAAAGTTTTCAACGAAAAAAAAAGTTATTATGCGCTGCACTGTTTTCACCAGCATTTCTAAAAAAGTATTAAAATTTCAATTTTTTTATAAATCTTATTTAGAAAAGATTAATCTTTAAACTCTCCTATTTAAAATCATAAGTATCTTTTCTCATTTAAGGATTAATAAGAAAACAATGCCAACAATCGCTTCCTTTCAATAAAATTAAACTAAACAAAGTTTGAATACAAGCTTGCTTTGTTTTTATTAGACCACTCCTTTTTAGTACGCTTTTCTAATCAAAAAAAAAGTGAGACTAACCACTAGAATTTTAACAAGCTTAATACGCTATTTAAAATTATTAACTTTTCCAGGTAGCTTATGACAATCATGTTTAACATAATGCTCATTCGTGTGTGCGATCAATTGTCGTCTTTTTTGGACAGCTTTAATTTTGAACAATATAAGTAGTCATGAACAACTAATGTACTTCAAAAAGTTAACAGTTTTATAAAAATATAGGGTATTAAGCTTCTACACACTTATATAAACCAATTTTTAAAGCCGATTTTACCAACGTTCGTTGAGTTTATTAAACGATTAACTAAACATGGATACGCTTGTTAAAACTATAGTAACAATTGTTGTTAATTTGATGTTAAAGGTATTTAAAAAATTATTTCTAAAACCGCGAACAGCAGTTGTACGCTCTTCTTTACAATAAAAATTCACTGACAGGTGTTGTTTATTTTCAAATGGTTTACGCACAACTGATTGTTTTTTAGTTGATTATTATGGTTACTAGCTGTTTACTTGGTTACTATCATTAACAGTAAAACTTTACACCCGTAAAGTAAATACACCAAAAGTAAAAACCTATAATAATTACTTTTTGAAATTTAAAATTTGATCGGCAATTGTTTCTCTTATTATAATTGGAGAATTTGGAAATTGATTGATAACATTATTATTAGGTGCTTCTGATATACAAATGTGCCTTTTAGACAATTAATATTCCAACTTTGTTCGCGGGTGTAAACTAAAACTTTCGACCATCGATACGTAAATAACTATTAAATTTATCTCGGTTTTAATCTAATAAAAAAATAAATGAATAAATTGGTCTTTAACCACTTAATATGATTAGTTTAATCTCATTTATGCAAATATAAATAATAACCAATCTTGGATTACCCAGAAAATGTGTATGTGGAATTCCCCTCTGTTTATTCTATCAATCCGTGATAAGAATTTGCCTTTGCTCAAAATTTAAGAATTTTGTTTTCGAATAAGTTTTTTTATTGTTTATAATAGAATACTTATCGGCTTAAGTTGGTCGACCCTAGATGCAAATAAGCAAAAATTATTTAAATTAACCAGATTTTATTTTTGTAACCTTGATGTCATCATTAATTATTAATATAATAGGTATAAACAAAAAAACATTATATTGATTTACGACAAATGCCATTTGTATCAACAAATCTTTTTTGCTGAGAGAATACATTTTGAAATGTAAAAAGTGAATTAGAATTATAGACTGTAGAAGAAAGTGAGGTCAGATTGTTCAACAAAATGTTAAAAAAACATATATCATGTGATAAAATATAATATTTAAAAATTGACGGTTTATTTCAATAAATATGAACTTTATGATCAACTGTTGTTAACAAAAGCTTTTTATATTTTCTATGTCTTAAGCCTACTGTTTCTCTTGTATATCATGAAAACGTTATCTATTTTTTTTTAATGACAGTCAAGTGATTTTTTTCTTGATATAACATGATATTTTTTTATATGCGTTAATAAAACAAATGTTTGTGTAAAATAATAATTTCAAATAAACGGCAAAATGTGATATCTACCACATTATAGGGTTGATTTTCGTCTGCTCTAAATAACACCTGGAAGCTAGAATTAGGCATGCAGTTGAAGAAATACGACCTATCTGGCTGCAAAATTTGTTGTTTCAAGCTGCAGGAGGTCGTCAGTTTGAACATTTAATTTAAATAAAAGAATAAAGCATTATCTAAAATTCTTTTACTAAAGTATTTGAAAAAAATTGCAAGAAAAAAAATAAAAATCAGCAAAAAATCCCTTGATTACCATTTACTACCAACTAATAAGACTCAAATTCCACCTTCTGGACAACTAAATAAAAAAAATTAGAAAAATCATAGACATTTTGACTTAAAGTCAGCGATAAAACTTTAGCAAAAAATATTGACACTGCTAAAAGACTCATAAGCCAACAAAAAAGATTTTAGATTATTAATATCAAAAACTTGTTGCTCCAGCTAAACGTCTGAGTATAAGAAAAGCTACGCCAGACGTCAACAAAATTCTCTAAAGAAGCTGTCTACCATGCATGTGACTGTAGCAATAAATAAAGCAAAAATTACAGTGGAAAGACTGAGTGAGTTGGTAGTGCAACCTGTCAGTTGTCAATCGTCTTCATTCAGGTTGTTTCATTTTATGGTTTTCTTCCTAATGGTTTCACCTGCCTCCTACCGAAGACTAAGAAGCTTTTAAATGATTGATCTAATCAACACATATTTAAAATCTTGATTTCTATCATTGCAGAAAAAATATAATGCCATCTTCACACCAACAAACTTTTTGATAAAGAACAAAATGACTGTCGATTTACAGCAACAATATAGATAACTTGGATAGCACAGCTTATTTACGACATGGCGGAAACGAAAAGCTATACAGCAGCCATTCAGAATCAAGTAGTTACTGTTCAGTTAAAGTTTATCGCAGGAATATAATAGGTGAACATCTAGATAATGTAAAATGCAGAATGTGTAGCACAAAAGATGAATACCTAGAGACCATCTGCTTGCAGGTTGCTCAACACTGACACCAAAAGCGTATCTGAATAGACACAAACCAAGTGCGGTAAAATTGCGCATCAATGGTTATGTCAGAATCATATATATGGGACTAGACCATATAGCTGGTGCATTGCGGTGTCTCCCGGACAAAAAGGGTTAAACAGAATAAAAGCTAGATATAATAACAAATATAACAATAACACAGTTACAAAAATCCACTGTGCTAGCTACATGTCATATTGTAATACGGTTTCTATCAATCCAGAAATAGAATGCAGAAAGACGAGACAAATGTCTCTCTGAAGCAATGTACCATCAAAAACACATAATGGTTTAAACACGAAATTACAAAGAAGATAATAATAATACCTACATGATTAAATAAAAATTTCAAAATTTTAGAATTGGATTTAAAAACCGTGGCTAAAATACAGAAAGCACCATTATTATGTTCATGTCATATTGTTTGAATGTTTTTAAATGTTAAATCCGACATTCCAAATACTATGATTGAAAGATAGTCATTTAGCTTAATTTTTCTAAAAACAAAATTATGTCTTCTATTTAACTTCAAGCACAAATTGTGCTTTTTGCTTTAAATTTAATTCCTAAATTAGTTTTTAAGCTTGTTTATCAACAATTTTTATATCATTGAAAAAATAATATTGTCATTATCATTACTTGTCAAAGATTGTAATGATATTTGAATCGGGGAAAGGAAAGGTTGAACATAATAATAGTAAAAAATAATTAAGTTAACAAAAACTATAATTTATTTGAACACCCTTTGAACCTAAGATAACCAACGGGCTTAATGTTGTGCTTAAAAATTTAGAATTTAGAACGGTTTATCAGTCACGATCAATATTAAAAGATTTGTTAGGAGGTCCAGACAAAATCCCATTTCTAGAAAAGTCTGTAATTTATTGCCTAAAGCTTAATAACTGTGATAAATGTTATATAGGGCAAACGCGTAGAAATAGCGTTTAGTCAAGCAATAAAAAACTATAAAGGAAGAGAGTGTAATAATGACCTCTTAAGTATTTTCTCCTATAACAAACGTGGTTCAGAAGATATATTGGCAAAATAATGTAACTAATATACATGTAAAACCTAACTTAACTATTTATTAAAGAAAAATGTTGAAACCAAATAAAAAACATTTCAAGAGAAAAAAAATAGTAATCTAAAGTATGTCATGGCCATCATTACCTGGTAATGCAAATCATGGCCATCACTGTCCCCGATTGACATTATTTAGTGATCACAAACATAAGCATCTCTCCTACTTGATACGTTAGTACACTGTTTGTGAGCGACCCATTACATAACGTACACTTCAGCCAAAGTTCTCCGTTTTTGTCAAATTCCCCGCATACGAGACACACTTCTTCTAGGGCTTCTCCACATCGTTAGTTTTACTTTCCTCTGAATCACTAAACTTGTAATGATTTAAATTTCTTTTAAATCTCTGCCCTCTTTTTCTTTTTCATTATTCTTTTCTTCAGTATCTTCATCAGTATTACAAAATATTTTTCTCTTGGTTTGTAATGCAGTGTCGACTTTCTTCGTCATCAGAGAATAATTATTGATGTCTGGTATATGATGCCTCTTTCGCTTTTTTCTTTTTGTTTTTAATATTTGTTTATTTGGTGTAGATGTTACAATAACAGAAGGCTGTTTACTTTTTTTCTGATTTATCTACTCCCACGTTCCAGGCAATGACAGGAGATCTTGGAAAGAAGTGTGTATGTTTGAATTTGGTATTGGTGTTGATGATCTGCAATCAAAGGCATAGAGCTATGCTCTTTCTGGTGTCGCTTCTCTAATAACTGTTTCTACCATGTCAGTCTGGTTTAATAACTCTGCAGAAACAAAGAATATGTCTGGATTAGATGGATAAATTCCTGTACAACAAAACCCATTCGCAGTTTTTTCAATGCACCATATAAAGTGTGGTCTAAGAGCTGCAATTTATGCAAAGAATGTGGTGAAATTGCAATACCATTGTCTTTACAAAAATTATAAACTTCAAAACTAGCTCTTAACAAACATAACGGTTCTCTTTTCAGCTTCTTGGTCGGTTTATTAAAAAACACCTACAAAATGTCCGTAAACCCAGTAAAAGTACGCAAATAATAATTCAGTTTTATTCGTCTCCACATGATAAGGACATGGTGGTGGAAAGAGCTCCCGAGACCTAATAAACAAACTTTTTGGCAAATGGTAAAAGTGTGTGAATAGTTTACAGTGCCAAAGATTCCAAACCAATCAATTTATCAAGTTAGACTTATATATTCCAAGATAGTTAATAATTATTTATAATTGAGACCACCGATTAATACTTTTAAAAACAATTAAGTTCTTAGAAAAAAAAAAAAAAACAAAATAGTATTCTGGCCTACTTTGCTGTCTTTTTTTTTGTTTGCAGAATGAAAACTAAGGTAAATTCTAATGATATATTAATAAGTATCCAAAATGCAGTGCTTTCTCTTATTAAATTAGACTTAGGTGTGCTTAGGTGGTTACTGGGTATCTGGTTTTTGTATTTTATAGTTTAAAGATAAACAAAAGTATAAATAGTAGTCTTGCTGTAAACAAGATTTTGTTCTTCCCATAAACGTTCTTAGCGATAACGAAGACATTGAAAATAAAGAATATAAAAGCAAAGATTCAAAGACATAATGCAGTTGACTTCTTGACTCCGAAGAGTGAAAGTCAAAAAATGAAATACTTTGTAGTGTTAATTTTAACACTAGTGGTCTTAGAGACAAATGGCTTTGCCCGATTTAGAAGAAATACCAAAAATGAATGTAAGCATTTTTTTAATTTGAATTTTTTTTTTAATTATAATAGAATTTTTAGATAAAATGTGTGTGGCTGAAGAGCTTTTAAGTTTGTGTGAACAAATGTCAGAAGAAATAACAAAGAGCACTGTAAAGATAACATGCGTTGCAGCACGGGACAGGTATGCAAATGATTTCGTTTATTTATTTTAATCAAAATCTTTCATCTCCTAGGCTAGAATGTCTTGAAAAAATTAAAAGCCGAAAAGCCGATTTTGAGACCGTCGACCCTGAAGATATGTACATCGCAGCGAGATACCCCGACCAAGATTTCGCGGTCTTCGAAGAAATACGAACCCGTGAAGAACCCGACGGTGGGTTTTTCCAAGGCTAATTAGATAATTCTATATTTAAATATTTACAGCTCAATATCGATATGAGGCCGTTGCTGTGGTTCATAAGAAATTGCATATTAATGGCACCAAAGGGTTGAGAGGGCTAAATTCTTGTCATACAGGAGTTGGTCGAAACGTCGGTTATAAAATTCCTTTGACCAAGTTGAGACAGCAAAAAATTATAGGACCTCTCAATGAACCAGAATTGAGTCCACGTGAAAATGAACTTAAAGCATTATCCACTTTATTTAGTAAAGCTTGCATTGTCGGTGAATGGTCACCAGATCCGAAAATTAATCTAGATTGGAGTAAGTTTCTAGCTCATCCTATTTCACATTTTTTATGCGTTTCTTTTCTAATTCTATCATAATTTATTAATTTAAAAAAAAATCAAACCAAAAAGTCTCAACTCACAAACTGTATTCTGTTATTTCTACTTCCTCATGCAACGCTTGTATAGATTGGCCCAAAATTACCGAAAAGACTAAAGTTCAAACATCAGATTAATTTTTTTTCTAAATACAGTATATTAATGAAGAATATCCTCAATTTATTTATGAAAAATTATATCTCGCAAGTGGTGGTCAGTGTCAGTTTCACATATTCGTGCTCTTTCCAAAACATCAAGTGTTATGTTATTGTTTTCGTTGTGTACAATGTTTTTTTTTAATTCCTAGATAGTTCTAGGCTATTAATATATTTTCGTCTCAAATGCTCGCAAAGAGGAAATTCTGAAGCGGTTAAATCCGGTGAACGTGTAGGCCAATTAACGCAAAATAATTCGTTCTAGCTAGCTTTCAAAAATTTTAGAACACCAATAATGACACTGTGATTATTTTCAAAAAAATATGTGCCAACTATTTTTTCCGACAAAACTCCGCACAAAATATACTCTTAAGTGGATACAATTGTTGTTGTTAAACTACTCTTGAATATTCTTCGCCCATATCCTGCAGTTTTGTCTAGTAACAAACCCATTTATTTGGAAACGGGTTTCGTACACTCGATTTTCTTCTGCTTTTTGCGAGAAATCAATTTCTTAATCAAGTTGCTGCTGGTAATCTGTCGGTTTTAATTCTTAGACGAGGTGAATTTTGTATGCAAAATTCTCTGCAGCGACGTCAAGCTGTGTTAAACGTATCTTGGTTGATATTTCTGTCGTCCTGAATACTCTCATGTATCTGTCCAATATGGACATGTGTGTGCACCGTTCGCCGTTGGCCGGCACCAAGAAAATTTCTTTCTGCTCTGTTTTGTCAAAAATTTGCAACTAGACGGTTCTGAGAGTCCGACACGCACATTAAAATAACAACGATAGGCACGCTGAATCATAACATTAAACCGTTTATTTGAAAAATAAAATTCAACGATTTGTCTCATTTTAAACTTCCTAAGTCTTTTTTTCAAATAACTGAAATGAAAGAGGAATTCAAACCCTTTCGGTAATTTTGGGCTACCGTGTACTTGGCATTATACTTCATTTAACATAATAATTAAATATGAATTAATTTTAGAGAAAAAATATTCAAATTTGTGTGCATTGTGCGAACATCCAGACAAATGCGATTATCCTGACAATTTCTCTGGATATGAAGGTGCTCTAAAATGCCTGGCATTCAATGGCGGACAAGTAGCCTGGACTAAAGTCATTTTTGTGAGAAAATTCTTTGGAGTAAGTTCAGTTTTTTCCGTAATATATTGTAATTAATTATCTGCTTAGCTTCCAGTTGGAGTAACCCCAGCAAAGCCAACAAGTAACAATCCCAATGATTTTGCTTATTTGTGCCCAGATGGGTCAACTGTTCCAATAACTGGTAGCAAGCCGTGTACTTGGGCAGCGCGACCTTGGCAAGGCTATATAACCAATGCAGACACTGCCAAAACGGCAGATGAACTTCGGCGCAAAATTGAAAGTTTAAACACAGTAGGAGCAAAGAACCACGCACCTTGGCTGGAAAAAGTTTTGGAGTTGAATGACAAAACTATACCGAAGGAAAATAAAATTATATCACCTGGTGATTATCTCGACAAAGCTAATTACACCGATGTAATTGAACGTGACTATGGTCCTCCCTTTAAGACAATTCGATTCTGTGTAACTTCTGACGAAGAACTACAAAAATGTAATGGCTTATCCAAGTCTGCTTTCTCAAGAAATATTCGACCAAGATTTGGATGTATTCAAGAAAAAACAATTTTAGATTGTTTGAAGACTATTAGAGATAATGCCGCTGATATTATAACTCTTGACGGGCGATTAGTTGCCAAAGCTCGTGACTTTAATTTAGTACCGATTCTTGCCGAACAGTATGACTCTGTTGGAAAAGCATATTATGCAGTAGCAGTTGTTAAAAAAAATTCAAAATTCAAATCTTTCGAAGATTTAAGAGGTGCAAAATCTTGTCACACGGGAATAGGCCGTACCGCTGGCTATAATGCTCCATTATCTGTTTTAATAAGCAAAAACTTAATCGACAAGAAATCTTGCTCTTACTCCAAAGCTTTGGCAGAGTTCTTCTCTGGAAGTTGTCTTCCAGGTGCCAAGGAACCCTTAAATCAAATTTCTGCATCAAACGTCGATAAACTTTGCGAGCTTTGCGTTGGAAATATTGATAGTAAAGATTCTTCAACAAAATGTAATTTTGATGATGGGGAAGCTTACAGCGGTTATACAGGCGCTTTCAGATGTTTAGTTCAAGGAGGAGGTGATGTTGCATTTGTAAAACATGTAACAGTGCCAGGAAATACAAGTAAGTGAATTAAAAAACTAGATTCATAAGGGTTGAATTAGTGCACAAGTCTCAGGGTAGAAAACGAGTCGCAGGTAAATTTTCTATGAGACATGTGCGCCAAATCCTCTTATAAAACGTGTTCTTTACAATAAAAACTGTATTGATTAGGTTAAAATCACATATCTTATTATATTTTCAGATGGAAAAAATAATGAAAGTTGGGCGGTAAACTTAAATTCAGAAGATTTTGAACTACTTTGTCCCAACGGTGGACGCGCTTCCTATGACCAATATAAATCTTGTCACTTGGCCCATATTCCACCTCACGCGGTAAATAATATACGCCATAAAAATCATTTTATACATTGCTGTTTTGTAGATTGTGACAAGTCATTCAAAAACGGATGCTGAGATAGTGGAAATTAAGAATGCCCTTATTTCTGCAAGTACTTTGTATTCGGAAAGACCAGATTTGTTTAAGATGTTTGGATCGTTCAATGGAAAGAAAAATCTGCTTTTCAAAGATATAGCTACTGGATTGGTATCAATTACTGCAGACTCGGAAATACAGAAAGTACAGAAAGAATATGCTACTTTTATTTCAGAAATTAATTCTTGTAGTTAATTTCTGAAAATTCAACAAATACTAACTCAATGATTTATCAGAAAACGTTTGTTTTCTAATACATACAATAAAAAAATAAAAACAATATTTTACCAAAATGAGAATTTTTTATTATACCAACTATTGATTAATTTCCAAAGCTGGCAAGCTTTATTTATTTTTTTATTTGGCTCCAACTCAAACAACTCGTCTATTACAGCTAAATTAGTTGAGTCTCACTGATGATAGTCAGTCAGCCCGAAACAAGTCTGAGTCTATAAATTCCGAATTCTCAATAAATTTGCCTAACCAGGTTTATTTTTAACAAGCCACTTGATTTAAATTTCTTCTCCAGTTTACATTAAAAACGTTTTTTCTGAAATCATCCGTAAAGTTTGACATAGAATCTGTAAAATATAACAGATGAGGTCGTAAAGTACTACTCTTTAAGACTCAAATGTCATTTTTCAACCGACGTAAATTTTTTTTTTTAATTCAACCCGTAAAGTATACACATAACTTTTTACAAAAAATTCGATTTCAAAAAACCGTTTTTTTTATTATATTATTTAATTAAAAGTATTATAGAATACTTTATTATTCTTTGAATTAAATAGTTTGTAAATTTGAAAAATTTTGCTTTTAAATATCAAACACCTTTGTAAAAAAGTAAAACTAAAAAGATAAACAAGACAAAGCTTGTTTGTATGGGGCCGACTCAAATTTACATTATCATAAACCTTTGTTAAAGACATTTGGTTATAAAGTTTATATTTACTGAAATAAACCGGTCCATTCTTTTGGTTAACCCTGTAAATTAAAATTCAGTATGAGTTAATTAATTTTTTTAATAAAATTCCAATTTTTTTTTATAAATATTTGTGTCAAGTTTTTTGTTTATAAACCGAACCCAGTAATCAATTCTTGAAGTGTCACATTTTTGTAGTTTCAGAAAAATTTAGTAAAACTGCATATCAAATCAGAAGATTTAAAAAAATATGTAATTATTTGCGCATATAAATGTTTTTATGTGAAAGAAAAGGTATTTTAAGGGTTTTTTCGATAAAAATGGTTGGAGCGAATTTGACAAGAATCTTCAGAGTTATGCTTAAAACTTTGCAGAAGTTCTTGTAAAATTAAATAAGTTGGATTTTTTATTCGAATTTGTATATATGCAAATTACTTGCATAACTTCTTTATCAGTTTTTATTATAATGTTTTCCTGTTAAGATTAATAGAATAAAAAAAAATCTCTTATTATGTATATTTACCACAAACAACCTTAAATATTACATTAACACTCCTGAAGTACTAGGAGCAGCGTTCACCGCCGGGGGTGAATTTCCTTGAGTCCACATTATTAAATTGTGCTCAGACATTTGTGATGCTTGAAAGTGATCATTCAGTAACATTTGAGAAAAATTGACATGCCTCTGATAGGCTTCGTTTTCGCTTTGTGGATTATTACACATTCTATACAAATCTAAAAAAAATAAATTATTATAAGACAAGACAATAATAACAAATTATACGAAAATACCTTTCAAAATTGCTGAAGCCCACAGTTGGACATGCACATCTGGAATTTTACTAGCCAGTTGCATGGCTGGAGTCACCATATTCATACTTTCTCTGCTGTTACCTAACGATAAAAATATATGTCCAAGTAATACTAAAGAGCATGACGTCAATCGATTTAAATCTTCTGCGTTCGCCATTTTCAAAGTTTCCCGAAGATATCTCCTAGAGTTAGATTATTGTATAAAAAGTAACAAACTCTTCAAAGTGTAATTTTTTTTAACAAACGCTCGTTTATGTTTTTCATTATTCATTTATATATATATATAAAATAAAAGCTTTTTTCTTAAGCCATTTATGCTATTAATACAATTATTCCTACATTCTAATATACTAAACACAACTAAAAGTTCTAAACGTTTACTTCTTCGCTTCAACTAGAACTTATACTATGCAAGGTACTAGCAAAATATTATTTTAATTGCAAAAAAACACAAAATTCAATAAAATTGAAAAGTTTGTTAAAAAAAATTGAACACTCCATTATATCAGTTTCATACTTTGCTTCATTGTATCTACCCTGGAAGAAAGCTTGTAAGCCTTGAACATAGTAAGCTGCTGCCCTTAAACTATGTGAATGAGATGGCAAAGTTTCTGGATTAATACGGTCATGTAAAGAATTAAAATCAGCTTCGCGCTTCCCACGTAAGTAAACAATTGCCAAATTTAAGCTAGCAAAAGTCCACAACTCTCTCTCCTGCGACATCTAAAATAACACAAGTAAGCTTCAGTTGTAATAATAGTAATTTAAATTACATTTAAAGCCGCCATAAATTGAGCTTCGGCCGCTTCCATACAATTCATACTCATTGAATATAGACCAAGAAGCGTATGAAGTTGTGGTCCGTGTGTTTCGGATAACTTTGAATTTTGTCGACACAAACTTACTGCTGATGAGATTTCTTGTAATGCTTGAGTTTTATTACCCATCACCAGCCGACACATTATTATATGTTCAAGTAGCATAAGTTGAAAAACGGAAAGAATTGGTTTATTGTCAACAACTGAAAAAAATTAAAACAGCTTCGAATTATTTTACACTATAATGCCACACCACAGCCGTCTCTACTTAACAAACCGTGAACATCAACTTGGCAACAGCGTTAGCGGTTCTATTGTAGCCAAGTAATAATAGTGTAATTTTGTCATACACCCACTAATGAACTAACAAATTAAACATTTGGAAAAACAAAATACTCTAAACCACAAAATGGATCACTTATTTGAACTTTCTCAACTTGAACAAGCTTGAACCCAACTTGAACTAGTGAATGGCGATGGACCCGCTGACAGCGTTGCCACTTTTCGATGTTCACGGCTTGTTAAGTAGAGACGGCTGTGGCCATACGTTTTCAATAATTTGTCTCGTCAAAAAAGTCATTTTAGAACTCTCTTACTTTGCATTGATGTGAAAGTTGTCAATGTTTAGATATAAATTAGATAAAAAAATAAACAACATACTTTTTAGCTTTTCTATTTGCATCAAGGCTTTATCTGTATACTTTTGCGCCTTCTCCATATATCCAGCTTGCATACTATGCATAACAGTAACTAAATAAACCAACACATAAAGATGTTCTTTCGGCATCCATAAAAACATATCTCCAACACTTGGTCCTGTAAATACTAGCCAAAAGATTTTTTATTTTACTCTATTTAAACTTTTTACCGTCGTCAGTTGCCATTATTGTTTGAATGCTTTGTTGTAACTGTTTTAAGCAAGGTTTCACACTTTTTACTTGTCCGGCCATCAAATAGTGGCAAACCTACAAAATATTTTTTTCATAATCTTTTTTTTTTGTAATTAAATATATTTCTCTATTACCTGTAATACCAAAAAGTATACACGCAAATATTCTTTTTGATAAGCTGCTGCAGCCCATGTCTCAATCAAATGCCCAGCTTGGTTTAAAACGGGTTGAACCTCTTGTAATTTCTTATCGATAAGGAGTAACTAAAATAAAATCTATTAGTTAAATGTAAATAAATAACTAATCTATTTGAAAACTTACCATTCCTTTACTTAATAAAAATAACACTCTTGTGTAAGACGCATTCGAGATATGAGCATAATCAACACCGACACCAAGAAGACTGCTCGCCAATTGATAATCTTTTTCAGTGGCATGTATTTGCTGAAATATAGTTTTTTAACAATATTTTTAATTTTTTTTTTGAAGTAAGAACTTCTTTAGGCACGTTAAGCACGTGCCTAAAATCATGGAGCTCGCGACATGATAACCGAACGCTTTCTATGAGCTATATGTGTACATTTTGAGTGAACAAAAAACATGCGGAGCAGTCTTTAAAGACTGCCGATAGAAGTGTAAATTAAGTAAATTGTGAATTGTAACGTTGAGCTATTAGATTATTGTTTTTGAATTATTTTTGGTTTGTAAAGAAGTGTTAAAGACCATTTTAAAATTTAATCCTTGATCATAAACCAAAAATAATAATAATAAAAATAATAATGTAATAGCTCGACTATACAATTCACAAGTTATTAAGTTTTCACTTCTATGGTGAGCCCCCTGGCAGCCCCCAAAAACTGCCCCGCATGTTTTTTTAACGTTTCCACAAGTTTATATAACAGATGATTTATGAAAGTTGGCATCAAAGATTGTCAAATTTAAAAAATAAATTGTTTATAAACAAATGTATCAATAAATTGTTTATGTTTACATAAGCTCACACAAGCATCGGAACTTCTGAAGAGCCGCAATAGTAGAGGAAAATGTGACCTCAGTTGCCATGAAAACCAAGCTTTGCGCTCAAAAAAAAAATACTGTTTGACAAGCAAAAGTGAGGTTAGGATAAATTGATAAGTCCTGCTGACACCGCTGTTGTGTTGTGTAAACGAGACATTGCTTTAGCCAATGGGAAAAAGTGTTTTAAACGCAATTTATAAATTTACAAAGATGCCCGATTCGTCTTGCCGATAGCCGAAGCTTTTTAGTGAATTTTACATCGGGTCAAACGATCTTAAACAATATAAACCACCGATATAATCGCTGATATTCTTAAATTGAAATCCTAAACATCTTGAATATCTGTATACTAAGAAGTCAAGACGACCGTGGATGGATTGGCCCACCTTATATTTTGTAATGCACCCATTGCAGATTTTCGTAATGAATAAGATTAAAAAATGTCTGCTTCAAAAATCAAGCAAATTTTAGTCAAAGCTGACTTTAATACAATTTAAATATTTGTATTAGCCGAGATAAGTATCAGTTTCAAATTCCTGACACGTAGTGGAACTGTCATTTACATTCAGTCTGTCAAAAGTTCTTATTTATAGTACATTACTACAGTGCTCATAATAAAAGATCAAAAAACAATTTAAATTAAAGTTCCAATAATAGAGATTGATATTAATTTTTAAAACTACAAAAAAATATGTCAACATAACCCTCTAATTTGATACGTATTAAGTCCACCTATTAAACAAATTTTGATTTATATGTAGATATACTCACAGCAAGTTGAAATATCAATCTACAATGCCAATAAACGTTGTGCTGAGACAATTCTATTGCCTTCCTGAGGATCGGCTTTGACAAAGAAATCTGTTGTTGCTGTTCGTAAAGTTCAGCTAATACACTAGCTGCTTCAAATTTAACATCGTCAAACGTATTTATAATCTGAGACAAGAGCCACTAGAATTATAATTATAAAAAAAAACTATGATTAAGAAAATCATTTAAAATTACAGCTTGCTCCAAATGGTTTTTAGCCAAATCAGTATTCTTGGTATGAGTTAACAAAATATTTCCCAATTGTAGATGGGTTCTTGCCTCGACCCTAGGTGGAGGCTTAAAATTAAACACCGCTTGTAGGCACTGAATACAAAGCTTTATCATTGGGGGACTGGAAGTCCTAAAATGTTCAGCTAGTCCTAAAAGAGATAAATACCACGCGTCTTGTGATGACGCCATTGCTACACCAATTTTAATTACTATTAAAACTTTACTATTTATCAAGAAATTGTATAAATAATAACATTTCGCCGCATTTTTGCAATTTTAGATTGTAAAATGTAAACAGAAACTAAACGGTTTGGTTTGACATTTAAAAATTGATTGACAATCTATGATTGACATCTACTTCTTGATTGACATTAATACGTCAAATGACACAATGTCAGCCTGAAATGTCAGCTGTCATTTAATTTAAAAATACCACTGAATTACAATAACTAGAATACTGAGCGTTGGATAATTTAAAATATGATTATCTATAGTTGTCTACATCATCTACATATAATATCTATATTATCAACATTCTGACTCCATTTCTTTACAGTTCTATAATAGGTAATATGACTATTAACATTAAGCATGTGATCCTAGCAAAAAAATATTAAAACTACGATAAATGACGTCACAACTAGTGACGGCTGTAAAAACATTATTAATTCTTGTAGAAACTGCTTTCAATGTTACAAATAATAAATTTTTGTATCATTGATACGGAATGTCGTAGCTATTAAAGGAGCAGTTTGGTCGGCAAAAATGCGCGTGCAACACCAACTGTTGTGTATACGGGTGTAGTTCTGTAAAGAAGAAAAATCCCAATCTTACCTTTCATTTGTGTACAAATAAATAAAAAAAAAATTATGCTTCTTACATTAGTAAATAACTGACTTACCTCTCAAAATAATTAAAACACACAAATAATGCTAAAAATTGCACAAAAACGCACTGTTATTGCCACTTTAAAACGATAAACAATTGCCAAAAATGACAGACACTAAACGTGACGTCAGAATTGAAGCTAATTGTATTACCGACAAAGTAATGTAAATTGCCAATAGCTCCATGTTTTAACCTAATTGGTCAGAATATTTTTTAAGCTACGCAGCACAGCTCTTTGCAACACACAATAAATAGTAATAAAATTTATGTTTACCAACTTTCAATAATTTTTTTTCAAAAATTTTATATTGTAAGATGTCACACTTTTTATATTTTTATTTTGACAATTAAAAAAACAATTGAAAGTACAAAAAAAAAAGTGTTACTATAAAAAAAAATGTGGATGACGTCATAGCTCAAAATTAAAAAACAAAAATATTTTTTCTGACATATGCGATGCCCAATGTGCAAACCATTTTGTCAAACAACTTTTATTGAAAGAATTGTGTAATAAAATGTACGGTTACGGCTGCAGAACTATGATTCCATACCTCTAAGACATTCTGCAGATATTAATGAATACATATAACAAGTGTTTTTTAAACAAGGCGTCAAAGATTGCTATAAATGTATAGCTTTAAATTGTAAACGTACTTTTACTTTACACAGTTTTACTATTTGCCAAAAAGTTTGTTTAAAAAGATGAATAAAACAGTTTATTCATCTTCTAATAATGACTACTTAGTAGTCGAAAGACCTCGTGAGATCTACTAAACAATCTTTTTAGAAAGTGGTAAAACTGTGTGAATAATTATTTATACATATTATGTCAGTTGTCAATTTGATGACGTTAAAGCTTCTATTTCTATATAAGTTTTTTTTCTTTGAGCGTTGCATATTTTAAAATATGATTATCTATGGTTGGCGGGAAGTTTGGCAAATTTCTGTTGTTGACAGTAGTTTACTTATTATGTGGACGTGGGGCATTACAAGAATAAGAAATTTGGTTTGAATGTGAACTTTTTGTGTGTACTTTTGTGTTATTTTAATTAACTTAAAAATGGCGAGCAACGAGGTTTCTACTGAGAATATTGTGGAAGCAATCATGAAGGACCCGTTGAAAAGAGATCTGTTGTTAAAGTTTATAACCAAAGAAAAGGGTAGATTTAAAGCCTACAAAAATAACGAGGAAAAATCAAGGCCTACGACACCTATTCAAAAGAATAGATTTTTGCATTGTGAGAGCCCCACAGCTTTATTAAGAAGAAGAGCTCTTGAAAAAGATGCAGTCTCTGATAGCTCAGGTTCAGAACTGAGTGGCTCTAGTTCCAGCAAAGTAGTTGTGGGGCCTAAATTATCGTTTGAAGAACTTCTAAAAGGAGTCAATGCTTATGTCGAAATTATCAAGAACGGGCAGGATAAGTCGTCAGGTATAAAGACAGTTATGGCGTTAATGGGAGCTACTATTAAGGACACTTTTACCAAAGATGTTACACATGTCGTTTTTAAGGTACTGAAAAGGCAAAGGGTAAAATACTAACTAATTTATTACGCTCTTTAACCTAACCTAAAATATTTAGGGTTAATCGTAGTGGAGGCTTAGATGTTATAAAAGTCTCTTTTTAAAGCGCAAATATCTCATCTATAAAGTTTTGAAGCTTCATTTTAAGGCTATTTGAAAGATCTTTATATATTATAGAAATGTGTGGCAATGGAAATTCAAATTTATATTGGCAGTCATGAAGGCGTTAAGGCAATTATCTCAGCTGTCAACAGTACTCCAGAGAGTAGTGTTTGAGAAAACGAGTTAAATAATAAAACGTTGTAGTGTTTAATAGTAACCAAATCGATTAATGTTAAATGTTAGTGACTTTTATGGTGTATGGTTTTTTCAACTATGGAAAGTTAGCTGCAACACTGTAACCGGATACGCTTGTTTGATAAACATTTGACAAAACACGGATAAAAAAATTGTAGGTTATGTTACAGCGACTATCTTTTTCATTGGCATCTGTCGATGATGTCAGTGTCAAAGGTGTCACCCGTCAACAACATGAAGTTGTTGCAGTTTTACCATTTTTAAATGTATTGTAGGATTGCCAACTCAAACAGTCCTATTTGACCACGCGGTAGCATAATTTTTTTTTTCTTCATGTTCTGGGAATATTTACAATTATGTTGTTTTATATCAAGTTTAATATTTATGATTCTATTTCTGTTTATTTCTTGAAAGAAACCTAATAAAATTTATTAACTGTAGAATATTAGAAGATTCTTTACAAACGTTTATTTTAGCACCAACATTCTAAAAACATTAAAGCAATTTATCAATTGATATCAATTCTATTAATGAAATATTTCTCTTATGTTTAAATAAAAAACATATTTTAGATATTATTACAAAAAAAGTAAACATTTAAGATCAGTGCAGCAACTGTATACGTCAGTACTGGGAATAGACATGTGTCATAGACGATCAAAATGTTTTAAAGCGACATCTTACGTGGTCTAAGTGAACTACTGTATATATGGTAACTCTTGCATTAAATTGTATTGTTTGCTGTTTTTAGAGTGTTGTTACTACTCATTGACAATATTATGTATTATTAATTAACAGTTACAAAATTAATGTTAATCTTTTAAAAGTGACAAGGAAATAATGCCAGCATGTCCAATAACAGGAAAATCTTAGAAAAAGATGTATATGTAACTTTAGAATTGAAATATCGATTTTTTGACAATTATAGGTAAAATTCAATAATAGTAGATTTAATATAAGCAGACTTATTCCAAATTATTGACATGCTTTCATATTTTTGGTTTTCCACCAGAATCCAACCTAACCAAATTTATAATATTCTTACATTTGGGGTGTAAATTTTTGTTGACATGCAAATACGTCTCCCTAAGTGTAAGGTTTTTTTAAATAGTATTTAATTAATTAATATTTTTCTAGGATGGATCATTTACAACATTTCAAAAAGCTAAATTACTAAAAGTCCATCTGGTATCTGTCCTATGGGTAGATGCGGTGAGGAAAAGTGAAACAAGAGTTCCAGAAAAAAATTATCCTGCTTTTGGAAGCAAAGTATCCGATGAACATGTATCAGCTTTGTGTTCTCAATTATCAAAAGAATTTGAAGATGTTGTTCAAGATGAAAAGCGCAGAAGTATGTCAGATTCAATACAATTATCACCAAAAGAAACTGATAATAAAGGTAGAAGAAAAACTTTATTTATACATGGGAATATTCAGGAAGATAGGGTTCAAGAGGATGAAAATGATTCAGATAGTATAGCATCGGATGATTCTGATCGTGTTATGATTGATGGAAAGGTGTCCAAACCTCAATCTTCTTTCTGTGGTCTTATAGAGGATTCATTCAATGCGAAAACTGCTATTTCACGCACATCCTTAAATAGAGTGGAGAATAATACACGCAAATCATCAATTAGTATTAAAGAAATCAGTGATATGGATCTTACAGGTAATATATCCGATTTAGTTGAAACGCCTCCCTCTGCGGCTAAACCAACTAGCTTACTTAACCGAAGTTCAAAAAATAATGCTAGTTATGAGAGCACTAATAAGTCCACAGAAAGTGGATTAGCTTATGTTGATAATTCTTCATCTGCGGATAAACAACTGACAAATAGTGTTAGTACTCATACAGTTATGTCATCATTAAGAATATCCACTGACAGCGATCAAACGAAAAGTCATCTAGATAGTAAGCAAAATACAAGAACAAGTAAAAGTACCATAGGAACGACAATGTCACCTTTACAATTAGAGGCTTCGGTGGAAGACAAAGAAAATGTAATTGCTAGCCCCTTAAAAAAATCAGAAATAAAAACTGCAAATAGTAATAGAAAAACTAAGGCTAAAGCAGGCGATAATTTTTTAAGCGCTACTAAAAAGAAAATGAGTCCATCTAATCGAAAAACCACTAGCTCTGTGGATAGTTTAAACGATTCGAGTAATAGTTCTGAGGATTTAGAAACTGTGAAGAAACGTAGAACTATTTCATTTGTTAGAAACAATAAAAAAAGTTGTAAAAGAAATATTGCAAGCGATCTAGAATTTCAGGAATTACATGGTGTAGAAAAATCAGATGAGACGTCAGCTTCAGCAAAAAGTTTAGAAGCTTCCAAAAAATCTGTCAGTGATCAGTCGCCAAAGCGTATTTTAAAAACACCAATCAAAAAAGTACCTACTACATCAACTAACAGTAGACCGAGAAGGAGATGTACTATTTCATCTCTAGAAAAAGAGCCAAAAACACCTCGTCAGCAAAGTCTTAAAGCTGTAAGAAATTCATCAAAAAAATCTGAAGCTATTACAAAAAATACCAAGCTTTCTGGAAGCTTGAAGAAATTAGAAACAGAAAAATGTAGGAATAATGATGAACTGTCAAAAGCTGAAGAATCAAAATCGGTTCAAGATTCTACAATAATATCTAAATCAAGACGGAAATTATATAACCCTGATCAAATGTCTTTTATTTACCTCTCAGAGGATGATTCTCAACAAAGGGAAAAGCGTCGACAGCAGAAAATGTCTGAAAAACAAATACCATTTGTGAAAATTGGCAAAGATCAAAAGAGATTAGCAGATAAATTTTTAAACCCAAATAATATTAAGATTTTGAAATATACTAAAAATAAAACCGATGAATCAAAAAATACAAATCAACTAAGTGACGAATCAGATTCTGACGCGTTTTGTCTTACCACTCCTCCGAGTACAAGACGCTCTCGGAGATTGTCAGTATCTCAAGCAAATCCACCTTACGTAGCCAGTTCAGACTCACCCGATATTTCTTCTATTGTTCTACCAAAATCATTACCAAATCGTAGAAGCACATTAGATTTCATGTCTTTGACACAAACACAACAAAAACGTAGACTTAGATTAGATCCTAATCGAAAAACGAGTATAGCATGTACTCGACTTCATCGCAAAGAAGTCGACACATTTGAAGCTACTGTACGAGATCTTGGAAAGTTTTATGTTGAAGATTCTGTAACAGTTCATACAAGTCATTTGGTAGCTGGCGAACCGAAAAGGACCATTAACATGTTGAAAGCAATTGCAAGAGGATGTTGGATTGTCTCATATAAGTGGGTAAGTGCAAAAAGTTTAACTTGTCTATCAAGTAGCGTTTTGTTCATATATTCCTACTTTCGTCGGTTTTGATGGCACAGACTGGAATGGGTCAGTTCGTTGGAATTGTCATTATGTGCAACTGACGAAAACCCAACGAGTGCGAAACAGGTATGGCGCTATGGCGTTTGTGTGAGTGGTTCATCCTCTCCCACTCTTATCGTACTAAACAAATTTGTGTATAGCAATGACGTTGGGAGTGACAGGTGTAGGATAATGCCAATCGGGCAACATTAAATTCCTAAGTTTAAAGTGACGCCAACCTAGGTCACAGGTGCTGATTAAAATACAGATAATATGTAATCTCTATCTTATTATCACATTTTACTGTAGTTAATAGTTACTTTGCGGCTAATATAAACTTCTTGTTTTATTTGTGTTTTTTGTAATTACTGCTAGAAGAGTAGCGTTTCTGGCAAAGCGGATTTAAGACATATATTTTTGTAATTAGACATTTGAGTTGTTTATTGAATTTGTCGGAGTATTATTTATGAAAGAAATGTTTGTTTTGTTCTAGCTTTTGAAATCGAAAGAATTAAAACGATGGCAACCCGAAGAAGACTATGAAGTGACGGATTTCTCATCTGCGGTTCAAGTAAGAGACTATTAACAGCTTGTTAATGACGATTTTAATATTGTGAATATCTAATCACGCCAGCAATCAAGGCGCTATATCTGATAAGATTAATAAATCTGTTTTTTGAGGAGACTTTGAATCAGACTAAGATTAAACTTTAAACGCAAATTTAGGCAAATAGACCTAGGCTCTTATACATTTTTCTAATATTGAAATCGTTCTTATTCATTCTAGTAGAGGGCTCTAAACTTACTGATGGAAATTTATTTTTTTTGCAGAAATGTCGGATTCAAAGGCAGGCTTTTGGATCTTCGTTCACTATAGATATATTTAAGGACTGTGGCTGTATTTACATTGGTACAAATACGTTACCAAAAAGAGAAGATCTTAGAGAATTAATTGCATTATGTCAAGGCAAACTATCGAATGTTTATAGAAATGCTAATATAATTATCGGGGAATTAATGAATGGCTCTGATTTTGTGTGTCTTCGAGAACAGTGGGTTCTAGATTCAATTATGCTCAATAGGTTACAGTCGTTTAAAAATTATTATTTAAAGGTACCAAGTGGAAACAGTCCTAGTTTTTAATTCAATGATATTTTCATGTTAAATGTACATTCAATTAAAAATAAATATCAAAATCACTTTATTTTTTTGATATTTATTTTTTTCTTTGGATAATTATGTGTTTTAATAAATATTTTATCGGATATCGCTAGCAAAAGTACGGCTTTATTATACTCATTGGACTAGAGAAAATTAAACTTTACCGGTTTAGTCAGGTAATAGTTATTTATAAAACGTTTACACAATATTCAAATCGAATGTGACTGCGGCCATTCTGTTCGTTTGAAAAAAATTTCTATACATTACGAAAAATCTACTCTGGTAAGTGGTATTCGGAAAAATATTGTATGCAACACGGCAGCAAGGAGTCGTTATCAAACTCGTCTGGTTGCTTGCCGCGGCTACGCTTTGGCTTGTAAGTTTAAGGCTCCTTCTATAAAATGTCACTTTGCTGCGTTGTTACATAAATAGATATTTCATACACGAACATATTATAAAAATGTTTTTATATTTTTGATATATATTTTACATATCTATGTTTTTTAATAAAAGTTTTTTCATGCATTATTAATTGATTGCTTTGAAATCTTTGGCACTATAAACTATTCACACAATTTTACCACTTCCCAAAATTTGTTTAATAGATCTTGAGAGTTCTTTTGACCACCAAGTGATTTTATGCATCTCCTGGTGATGACCACTTGGTGGTCGAAAGAGTTCTCGAGATCTATTAAATAAACTTTTTGGCAAGTGGTAAAACTGTATGAATAGCATGCATTATTAATAAATTAAAAACATTATTAATTTGAGTATATGGCTCAAATTGTCAGCCATTTTGTTTTAAAAAGAAAGTTACCGAAAATGTAAGGTAAATAATGAAAGAAGCGCCACGAACATTGCTACGTCGATTTCCACAACAAGTTCAATTATCAACCACCTCTTGCTACAAATTAAAAAAAAAGAAGGATATTCACTCAGTTCAGAAAAACTTAATTTTATTGAAGAGGCCAAAAAAATAAGAGTATGGGCTGCTTTTCAAGGCGCAGATTTATTGGTCATTTTTTTTTTAATGAAACATTGACTGCTGCAAGCTATCGAGAAGATTTTACAGAAATTTTGTGCACATTTTTATGGCGATGAAATCGTGGACGGGTAATTTCAGCAAGACGGTGCTACTCTACATACGACTTCCGAGACTTTGAATATAATACATCAATTTTATGATTGTCGAGTTATTAGCCGATATACAGCCATAACGTACCATTTTGATTATTTGTTATAAACCTTATTTTCTTCATTGAAGTTTATTTTTTCATCTGTCATGTCATTACAATTGCTTTTAATTCTCATTAACGTATTGAACTATCAATTCATTAAATTAAAAGTGAAGTTGGATTAAGTTCAGATGTCAAATTAATAACTGTCACTTTGATTTAATAGTAAACATACGTTTACAATTCAAAGATAAACATTAATGACAATCTTTGACACCTACTGTTATTAATATAAGTAGTGAGAAAAGCAGTGTTGAATAATAAGTGCTTATACAGGAGTATTATAAATGATTATAACATCCAGAAGGGATTGCTAATTTCAAATGTGAAAAGTTTGTCACTTTCTGTTCAGTTGAATAATTATTCATTACATTTAAACATTTTACTTTTATGCAATCAATTAATCACTTTTTTTTTAAGTTCTGTACGTTGTTAACGAAGGGTGGCACATTTTCGTGTTATAATCATTTATTACACCCCATTATTAAAGTTGGTATCGTCTAACTCTCCAGTGGCGTAGCAGGTGAGGCAATTTAAAGATACTATAAATAAGCTTTCATTAGGCAATATTGCTGAAATTGGCAATTGGTTGAATAAAGTGACTATACATTTATTACTAACTGCATAATTACAATGGTAAATAGAATAAAATAATTAGTTTATTTCTAACAACATGAGTTCATAAATTATTTAGATTTAGTCTTGCTGTGTAATTTAGTTTGACTAATTTTTGTTGTCTAGAATATCGTACGTTTCTAGGTATGAACTAATCAAAAAATAAACATACGTTCAAAATTCTATGGCAAGGCTTTATCTAAATAATTTATATAATCTAAACAGCTTTTTAAGGAGTGACTTGTCTAAAATAGTGATCTTCAGCACAATACAAAAATTTGCAAACATCATAGCATTTAATGCCGTCAATATTTTCTTCATCGAATGTCGGCTCTCTATCCGATTCCCATTGGATTGAATAATTTTGAAAAGCAATAAGCGTAGCCGTCAAATCATTGCATTTCCAGCGATTAGCATTGATTGCCACAATTTCCAATTTCGTCAAGGAGGCAATCAGCTCTAAATGTTGCATTTCGATGATATGATTCCCACTTAAATGTAATTTTTTTAAATTTGATAGAGAAAAAAAATTCTCAATTTTCAATCTTGTTATGTTATTGAAGGATAAATCCAAATTTTTGAGATGTTTTAAATTTGAAAATGTGCCCGTTAAAAGAATTGCTAAATTATTTTTGCTTAAATTTAATGTTTCTAAAAGTGGAAAACTTTGAAATGTGCCTAATAATAAGTCTACTATTTCATTATTGTCTAAAAACAGTGTTTTTAAATTATTTAAGCCTTTAAAGGAATGTTTTTCGAGAGTTGATATTTTATTGCTGGATAGATTTAAAAAATTAAGAGATTCTAATCCGAAAAAGGTATAATCATCAATTGTTTGTAGCGAGTTTTGATCTAAAAGTAGCTTTTTCACATTTAATAAACCTTGAAAAGCTTTTGAATTGATCGAGTTTAAAGCTAAAGCCGATAAATTTAAGGTTTTTAAATTTTTCAAACCTAAGAATAAATCAGATTTGATAGTGTCTACATTTTGAAAAAATTCCGATACATTCATTTGAATTATGTTTGTCAAACCATTGAAAGCGCCCGAAAGCAATTTTTTCACTTGAACGTTCATCATTGTTAGATTGTGTAGATTAATTAAGCCTTTAAATGCATTATTTTCTATAATATCTAATTTTGAATCTATAATGACTAAAGTGGTTAAATAATTCAATCGAATAAAAGGCGTTTCTGACCAATCAATATTATAAAAAGTTGTATATAACGTTTGCAGATTATTTCCAAAAATAAAAGAATTGCCTGGAAAGTGACCAATTTCATTGCCAGATAAATCTAATTCAATTAAACTTCTTAAAAATTTAAAAGTGCCGCTTTCAATTTTTTTTATTCTATTTTTCTTCAAATCCAAATTTGTTAATTTTGTTAAGCCTCTAAAGGCTTGTGGTTCAATTTTTTCTATATCACAAAATGATAAATCTAAGATTTTTGTCTCAATGAGATCATTACTTGTGTTATTTCGTAAATGTGCTATTTTGTTACTTTTTAGTGTTACTTCTTTGCTTTTTATATTATTTAAGAAAGAAAGTTTGACTTCTTTTATCAGGTTGTTTTGTAAATTTAGAAGTGAATAATAGGATGTGGTATTAAAATCGATTGATTCTAAAAAGTTATTTTGTATATTTAAGCCGTATAAATTATCTGGTCCAATAAATGCCTCACTTCGGATCACTTCAATGAATGAATCGGCTAAATTTAAAAAGTTTAAATGTTTACAATATTTAAAAAGATTATTATCAATTTTTTTCAATCGATTAAATGATAAATCTATGTCTTGAACTGTTTCTAAATTATGGAATACTTGTTTATGTAAATATGTCAAAAAATTATGACTTAAGTTCAATGAATTGTACAAAGTTAGGCCATAAAACGCATTAACTCCTATTACTTGAAGTTTACAATTCGACACATTTAAATCAAATATTTGACAATTATTGAATATAAAATCTTTCAAAACCGCTAAAACATTATAACTGAGATCTAAAGTCAAGAAAATGCTGTGATTAAAAGTATTTGGTTCGATTACATTAATGGAGGCATTGATTAAAATTAAATTTATTCGATTATTATTATTGGAAAATAAGTTTTCCGTTAAAGATCCTAATTGAGTTGATGTAAGATTCAAAGAAAATTTAATTTTTTCAAAAATTCCAAAAGAAAATAAACCGTTTTCAGTTTTTTTAAAAATTGTGTTTAAATGTCGACTTTTATTCAAATTGACAAACGATAAATCTAGACTAAAAAATTCCATCGCATTTATGTTTATTTTTTGCAAATTATTTTCACTTAAATCAACTTTTAGATTGTTTGGAAAAATTATAGAATCTAAAAGTGACAGTTTGTTATGATTTAGTTTTAAAAGAGCTTTATTTGATAATCTTAAAAAACTGTTTGAATTAATTTTATCAATTCTACAATAACTTAAATCTAAAATTTCTAATTTATCCAATTCTAAAAATTCATCCTTAATGTCACTAAAAAGATTATTATTCAGCAATAATTTTGTGATTGATTTTGGACAAGTTTTAACAAATTGTAAGTTTTTTAAATTATTGTAACTTAAATCCAAACTAATTAAAGGGACATCTATAAAAGCATAATCTTCTATGAATTTAAGTTTCGAATGAGAAATACTCAATTGTTTTAATTGAAAATCAAAATTCGATAGTGGCGAACGAAAATATTCAATTTCAAAAAAATCCGAATTGATTATTTCCAATTCATAATTAATTCTTTTTTCTTCCGATTTAAAATTCAACTTTTCAAAATCGTATAAAAAGTTTTCTGGGTTTGTTTTCTCACATTTAAATTTTGGATGGGTGTTTATGTTGTTAAACGACAGCATTGTTTGGACTGCTGCATCATGTATACAGTGTTGATGTGAGGAAAATACAGATACTGCGGCTATCCATATTAGAAGATTATGCATCTGTAATATATATAATTTATTCAATGAAATGCATTATTAAAGAAAAAAACTTACTTTCTAACGACAATGAAACATTAAATAACTATATAGTAATAAATAGTTGATAGAAATTGGTTTATCAACGGATATGCAAAAGCAACCTACATAAAAACTTACAGATAAAACCTATCACTATTTTGGTCTTGCAGGAGTGCTATTATCCTTGATGAGTCAAGTAGAAATTTTTTAACTATAAAAAATGATGAATTGAACTGATATGTGGAATAGAAAAAACAGCTATAATGTAAAATAAACTCATCTCCTAGCAGAATTTTTATCCGACTTTTTCTGTATCATCTATTTGGTTATGGAATAGCGCGATAGTTAGCGCAGTCATAAACAGATTAATAGTTGAGATTTTTTTTTGGAAGTGAAGTACTACACCAGCTCTAATTTGTTTCCCTTAATTGAAACCAGAATCATATTAAAAAGATATTGGTTGGTTGCAATGAAATCAAAAATAAAATGCCACCGACTACCATATTTTCAAGAAAAGTGAATTTCTATACTTTATACTTTAAAAATACCAAAAACTGTTGTTTGTAAAATGTTACTTTTTGTTCTCAAGCATCGTCTCAAGAAGCTCCATGACTGAAGGCATAAACATTTAACTTAAAAAACTAAATGCAAAAATAATGAAAAAATATCTGTTTTTTATAGTTGTGATTCTTATGTACAAAATATGTATTGACAAAAAGTCAGATATTTTGGCATTAACTGATATATTGTTATCGATACTTCTAACAAGGAAAATACTAAACTTAAAAAAATTATGTCAATTGTTTTTGTAAAAATTTTTAGAAATAAATAGTGTCAATTCCTTAAAAATAAAATTCACATATATTTTATATTATTTTACTTAATTTAAGAAACGGAAATTTAACTGTATGTTTTTACTCACTATTTTTCTTTACACATAAATTATTAACAGGTGTTCTCTTTTTATTTGGAGCCGAAAATTGCCATGAATGATTAATTTCAAACTGTGAACGTACCTTTACCATCAAATTGAAGTGACAGTTATTAATTTGACAACTAAAGCTAACCTCACTTTTAATTTAATGAATCGATAGTTCAACACGTTAATGAGAGTAAATTAAAAACAAACTTGTAGTGTTATCTAAGACGCATCTAATCGAGGTTATTTAAGCGTTACTGGAAAATCGAGTTCTTTAAATAGGGCCACAAAAAAGTCGTATAGAGTGAGGTTGCAAGATCTTAAAGGCTGTATTTCGGTTGATAAATAATCGATCATAATTTTTTTCTATCAGATTCAAGGCCTTGTAAGTGGTATGTAGCGTGTCTTGCCGAAAGTACCCGTCTACAACTTCATCCTCAATGCTGTGCAAAGAATGGCTGCCAAGAGGCGATTCTCTTGGTATTTTGCAGCAGTTAATGTGTCATTAAAAAAAATTGATCCAATAATTCACCATCAACGCGGTCGCCGTTACGAAAATAAAATTTATGGTTATGTTATACCAACCAGAAACAAAACTCATTAGATAAATTTTTCATATTATATATGTCATAGGCATGGTAGAATTTTATAAAAAAAATAAATTATTGATTAAATTTCTTATTTTTCATTCGTTGCTTAATCATAAATATACTATTTTACTGATTTCCACACCACCTACAAGAGGTACAGTAAATGGTGCGTTTTTTTTTATAGTGGTGTCCTCAGTAGGCCTAATCCACTGTCGAAATAAAAAAAGCGCTAATATTTGCCAAATCAAAAACATGTTTGCTTAAATCTCAGATCCGTTTTCTCCCTTTAGAAAACGACACCAACCGCCTAACAACTACAGAAACTAAAAATAAACGCTGTTTGTTTAGATGTCACATCCGTTTTCTCCCCTCAGAAGACGGCACCTGTTATTTGTACGCAAATTCCGCAAAATTAAAACAAATACACTTGTCTATATATATTTATGACAATGTCTATAACTAACAATACATCAGAATCAATCAACTACACAAATTTGAAATTACAATACTTACATCTAGTTGTTTAAAACGTTTAAATAGACAAATATAAATACGTAAGCAATTTAATTCTATTACAAAACATTACTTACATTTTCTCTATTCTTAAATACATGACAACTCAATGCGGTGCGGTTTATGATCAAAATAAAACATCTAAATAGCTTGCGGCTTATATCTATAACTAACATCACATCAATACCAATCAATTAAATAAATTAAAACAAATTAGAAATTACAGTACTCATATCTAATTATTTAAGACGCTTAATTAAGCAAATATTTAAAAAACTATGCAAAAAAAGTGAATGTTTGGTTTTTGACGTCTTTTTATTAAAACCATAAATAGCAAAAAGCATCGCATGTATACTGAAAGCTTGGACAATGAATGAGATCTCCACGGAACATTTTTATATCCTAACCCCTTCTTGACTGACAGAGGACGTGTTGGGCCTTTCTAACCGACAGCTCCAGGATTGGATAAAAAGTCCCCCGCACAGAAGTCAAACATTGTTAAAGACAAACAATATACATTTGACACCAATCACTATAAATGTTTTCATTAAAAAGAAAAGGTGGAGACAGTGAAATTGATTTGTTTTCTAAATATTTCTTTTTACAAAAAAATTAAAACTTAGAAGAATGTGACGTCACAGAAAATACATAGGTAATAGTTAAAATACGTACACAATTTTACTCTATGAAAAAAGATTACTTAGACTTATTTAAAATTAAATACATAACAACGTATCGCTGTGCTGCCGTAAAACAAAAGAAGAAATGACATAAAAAATTACAAAACAGTTGATTTTTACGACAACAGAACTGATAACAAACAGAACAAAAACTTGTTGTTATTTATAAAATGTAAAATTAATCATTAAATAGATTCTATGATAAATGCAAAACTTTAAAAACATTTCAACAAGAAGAAACTAAATGTTTTATAATATTTTATTAATTTATTGGTAAGAATAGAGTTGTCTCACTTTCAACACAATTCTTCATTTGAAATTTGACTTAGCAAACATAATCAAATACAAAGAAGTATTAATTAAACAATAATTAAAAAACAGGAATAGAGCGCACCATTTATTCATAAAAAACATGATATTTAACTCTACATCATAGATGCTAAAACACAGAGCTTACTGCGATGATAATCTTTATTAAACGTACTAAAGACAATTTTTAAAAATATGACACATTGACAGTTGGCAGCTATGATTAATAGAATAAAATTATGTTGGCTATTCTGCCTGATCGCTTCAAATCAAATAAATATTAAAACACTTTTAAAATTGTTAAAAAAATTTTTCTAATATGTAGGCTATTTGGTAGGTCAATGACCTACTTCAACAAAATTACAATAATGATGCTATTTTATCCAAATAATTTAATTTTAAAAAAAAAAAAAACGTTTAAAGGCAACCTCAAAAAAAGCCTTTTAAAATCCGTATTTGAACTCTTTTCTATTTCTTTTAGCGCAAAAACAACCGTTTTGAAAAAAACTACATCGTCAAAATGAAAAATTGAGTAGCATTTGCATTATGTCAAACTCACGGCCTACTTGGCTCAAAAATAATTGCTAATTTTGACAATTACTAAAAAGTAGAATAAATCCTTTTGATTTAATTTATGCAATAATTTTATCAATCAAGATATAATAATTAATAGCCCCATCACCAAAATTTGATTGCACTAACCTGGCCAGATGAACAAAGCTGGGGGCTGGGGGCTCCTGGGACCTACCTGGAACAAAACGCAAAGCGTTATCTTTTAGATCTTTGCACAATAAAAAAAAACGCACTACACAAATGATTTTTTTTTAAAATTCGATTAAAATAATCTTTTAAGCCCTAAACTGATTGAAAAACCGCTTTAAAAGTGCCATAATTATTTGTTAAAAAAAAACAATTGGATACTAGCGTTATGTCATAATTCATGGCCTACTTAATTCAAACTTATTTGCTACTTAAGTTTTTATTATTAAAAATAACAAATAATTATTTTTTTTTTTAATATCAAAAACTACACTTATAAGCAACTTTAAAAAATTTGTAAATTTTAGCACTTTTCTATATCAAAATTGTTGGAGATAATTAAAGTCAATAAGGAAATTTGATTGTACTTTACCTTTTCGATTTTTTCCTTTTGTATGTTCTTTTGGGATTCCTGGGATCCATCTACAAGGACGCGACGCGCAATATGTAATGTTTTTTAGCCCGAATTTATTCACTAATAACACCCGAAAACGGCGGACCGCAAAACCGATTTGTTTTCTAAATATTTCTTTTCAAAAAACAATAATAACCTTTAAAAAAAATTAATAACGCGCCCATTTAATAGTCCGTGACAAACAGCACGAAGTCTTGGACTAAACTAAACTATAGTAAGCAATATTTCTGAAAAGAACAAAAGAATGTCACATAAGACTACAAAAAAATTGATAAGAAAGAATAAAACCAATTGTTTTTTTTCTTTAAGAACAAAGGAAAACTGATAAGCGAGTTATATAAGTAACTTGACTATATTCAAATTCGAAAATAATTTATTTAATTTTATTACATTTTTAAAATAATGACTTTTTTGGACTAAAATTAAAGAAACACATTTTCTTTTTGATATTTCTTCTTACTTTTAATGATTTAGAATGATACAGAATGCCATAAAACTGATAAAAATCATCAAAATTCATAATTTTTTGTCAAATTTTAAAAAGTATAACAAATATTAAAAAAAGATTTTTTGCTTGTTTCCTACTATTTTCTTAATAATATTTAAAAAGGCGTTGAATATAAAATACAAAACAGTATAAGCAGCCTCATGTTTATAGGAATTTTTTTCTAACTTATATATAGAGTGTTGTTTATAATTGCATATTATTGTAAATTTTTTATCTTTATTCAACACACAGTTTAAACTTCGTCACAAACAACACTTTAAACTAACTTATAAAGAACACTATAAACTATATTTAGACTAAAAAAACAGCTATAACTTATAAAGAGCACTATAAACTATCTTTATACTAAAAAAACTAACTAAAACAGAATTAACGATTTGAAACTGCTGAAATACAATAGTTTCTAATCTCAAAATCACTTTGTTTTACCTTCAAGCTTGGAAACAGCTGATCTGCGGGCACGCCACCTATGTCAGAATGTCAATGTCATGTCAAATGCTAATTGTCATTTGTCAGTTGTTCCACAGAGTTGTTCTGCCAAGTTGTTTTTTTGTTTTTTTATTGAATGAAACCTTAAACTTGCGAACATGAAAATATTATTTTAGATTATATGATTAGAATTATTAGAAAAATTTAATAAAAATGTCTCTCACGATCCCACAATGTCAGCTGTTATTAGAGTAAAAAGCCGAAAATTATGAGTTTTTTTATTTAATTTCAGATTTTATTTACAGTATTCTTGACGAAGGAAAGGTGAGAACTCAAACATTAGAAGCTCTATCGAATGAATTACAGAAGAAATTTGAAACTTGTGACTATTTTAATGGTAAGGAAATGACGCAGGCTCAGTCGTTTTCCTAATAAATAATTTACTTTTAGTGGGTCACTGTTTAGTTATGCTATTACAGCAAGATTTTTTAAAAACGCCTGAACAGAGATTAGTCGCTATAACACTCTTACACGAACTATACCGAGGTGAAGTTTTGAGAAATACACCTTTCGCTAATGTGTTTGCGCATCTTTTGGTTGATTGTAGACGTTTTCTTTTTATAAAAATATCTAATTATTGGTTGTTTTAGAATCCTCCTGAACATCAGAGTAGTGTTGGAGCTCCCAAGCTGGAATATCCCGGTCAACTGCCACGGCTATCACGCCCAGAAAAACATTTTGTAGCTCAGATGCTTTCGGATATACCGAAAGATGCAGTAAGTTTAATAATATTGTGATACAGAACTTGTTTAGCATTGGTGCATTTTAAGATTCTTAAAAAAACAGCTGCACAAATTGTGAATTCTGATGTGACAAACATTCAGGCAAAATATGATACTTCAGGAATTGAACTTCACATAGTTGAGAAATTACTACCTTCAACTTGTAAATCTGGTATTCCAGTGATAGTGTCAGTTCCGGAAAAAGGCAATAGGTAAGCAATTTCTTTATAAAATTTATTTATTTGTCGTTTGTGAATTACATATTTTTAAGCATCTGATTAAATAATATGCATATTTTGCTTGCAAGCAATATATACGAGACAGGAGTGCAATGCTCTTGATGCTATTGGACTGTTAGAGTCCAATTTTATCAGAATGGCACAGAGCATAAAATCGTAATAGTTTGTTCAGAAGTTTACCAAGTTTTTTGTCAACATTTTGACGAAAATAGTTATTTGGGTTATTAGTGCGGTATGTTTCATTTTACAGCGCAAGGTTTTGCAGAGTGCTTCAATAGAACCGCGGGGTGTAAAATGATTAACGCATTAATAATGTAACCAACTTTTTAGATGACTTAATTTTGTCTGTTTTAACAATTCCGAAATTTGAATTGACTTGAGGTTGACAGCTCAAGTGCAATTAGTCTGTGGTTTAGAGCTCGATCGATGGGTAGTGCACCACAAGATGGCGCTGAAAGCGTCTTTAAATTTGCATCATAAATATTAAAATGTCTTTATTTTTTAAATCTGTAGGTCTTATTAAGTGCGGTAAATTGTTCTGTTATAAAGCAACTATGTTTTTGACTACACAACACTTTTTTGGAGGTCTTTAAAAGCAGGTAATTGACAAGACGTAAATATTCCGTTTACAATCGACGAGACAGAAAGAATATTTCTATTCATTGTCGACCAAAATTTATTGCATTTGACTGTGCCTTGTAGTTAAAATTGTATTGCAACACAGTGATTCAAATTTAATCTGTTTTTAAAACAAATATTTTTTGAAAAGTGCGGTACATTTGAAAGTAAGGTTAAAATAGTATTTTGGTTCTATTCTTACTTAATATTTTCTTAGTACTTTGGAAAATAGTAACGGGTTTTTATAAATGATTCTAAGGACGCAGTTGGCGTAGAAAGTGTGCCGTCTCTTTTACTTTGTACATAGCTCGTTCAAGGACACGTTTCAGAGGACTCTAAGTAACAGGTGACAAATCACATTAATGACCAGCGGGTACCATAAAATAAGCGAAAACTGTCAAATTATAATTGTCATTTCAACAAAGCGGTATTTTCAAAATTCACACCCATCTGCGTTCTTAAAACCACTAATAGAAACACTTGTATATTTTGCAACAAGAAGTGAGGTAAAAGTCGTACTTTTTTTTGTTAATTGACTATTGTTAAACAAATGCGTGGACAAACTGGTTTAACAAACAAAGAGATGTATGAAAGTTACATAACTGCCAAAAAAGTAATCACGTCAAATGTCGATGTTATTATCATAATTTTTTATGTTACTACTACGGACTATCACTGACATATCTTTGAAAGAAAATACGTATTTATTTTAAATTGAGAGGGTTTTGAAAAGTCGTGGGGATGGGTTACATAAATTTTGTTCTTTAATTTTTCTTCTGTTCTTTTTGTTCTGGTAATATTAATTTTTCGTGTAATGTGAAACAGAAGCTTTTAAATCAAACGGCTTGCTGCTGTTACAACGAAATTTTCCAGAGCATGAAAATTAGAAGTTTTTTATATAAGATTTATAAAAAAAGTCGCAAATTCGAAAAAATAGCTGAAAGAACACGTTTTATAAGGGGTATTGGCGCACGTGTCTCTAATAGGAAACTTGCCTCCTGGGACTTGTGCGCCAAATCAACCTCTATTAAACTAGTTCTTTAAAATACTATTACTAACTTGGAATGAATTATAAATTCTTAATAATTGAGTAAATTTAAATACAATTAACGTACTTAAATGTTCACATTTTACAGCTTTTCACACAGACGATCTTGACCACTTTCAGTTCTAGATAAATTTTCACTATATATTTTCAGTTATTCTCAGGATAATCAAGGAGCTGATGTTGTGATAAAACAACTTGCAACAGGAGAAAATGCGTATATTAACAAAGTTTACAAACCGGAATTCGTAACATTGGCGCCACCACTCACAACTACAGAAGATGAGGTATTTTCAAAATTTTGTAATCTTTAAAATTAGGTTTTATAATTTTTAAGTTGGTATGGTTGAATCCTACTACCCCAAGAGAACATACAGTAACTTATGATGTTACTATGTGTGTGCCTGATGCAGCCACTCAGGAAGCAAGATTTCTTATGACTAAAGCTTATAAAGCAGCGTTGACTATTCAACAGCAGCAGCAATTGCTTGGTGAGTTAGAAAACAACGCTAAATTGGTATATCATATTGGTTTGACACCGCCAAAAGTAAGTGTAGTTGCTAGTCTAGTTGCATTATTTTTAATATAACATTTCTAGTTACCAGAGCTGGTTGAAAATAATCCATTAATTGCAATTGAAGTATTATTGAAGTTAATGCAATCAAAACAGATCACAGAATATTTTAGTGTTCTCGTAAATATGGAAATGTCTCTACATTCAATGGAAGTTGTTAATAGGTTAACAACTACTGTGGATTTACCAACAGAATTTGTTCATTTATATATTTCAAATTGTATTTCCACATGTGAAACTATCAAAGATCGTTACATGCAAAATAGACTGGTTAGACTAGTTTGTGTGTTTTTACAATCTTTGATAAGAAACAAAATAATCAATGTTCAAGAGCTGTTTATTGAAGTGCAGGCCTTTTGTATAGAATTTAGTCGAATACGGGAAGCAGCTGCTTTATTTAGGTTATTGAAGCAATTAGAATCAGGAGAGGTAGGAATTATTACATCCCCAACTATTGATAGGTCTTAGCTAGATTTTTAACTCATTAGAGCATCTGTACAAAAGTAGGTACCACAAATTATGTAGAAAAAAATTTTGAAATCTTTTTTACACAAAATATATTATATTTTGATGGTGATTTGTTTTTGAACAATACTTTTATCTAAAGGAACTAAAATGGAAATGACTATTGAAATCACTTTTTGTTTAGTTTTGATAATTTATTCTGTCGCAAGGTTTTTATCGAACAATTTCAGATTACGACAAGAATGCACAATGCAAAGTAAATTCTATTTTTATTAGAAACGTCATAAAACCATTATTAATGGCTGATCAAAATTGTGATGTGGGCTTTTTATCTTAATTATTATTAAGTTTTATTTCTAATAGCCGAAGAAATGTGTTTATCGATTTATACAATTTACGGTGTTTTAACAACTTTTTGTATAAACAAGAAAACATTTTTCATTACATGACTTTCGTATTAACACCATTTCAACACGTATAACGACTTTTCTTGCTATTTAATGTGGCTGGCTTTTTCAAAGCGTTACTTTAACTAAATATATACCAAGGAAATTATTACTCTTGGTTTACAATGGACTATTTTGAAATGGTGTTACTTTCAGTTTTGTTGATTGAAGCAATTGTTTTTGCCTTGGGAATCAATTGTGTTTTATAAATACATTTTTATTTTAGTTTTGAAAGGGTACTTTAGCTTAATATTTTTATTTATTTATTATCGGTGACTTTAGTAATGGAAATATCGTGCTGAGATTTGGATTGGAACATTTATGCGATATAATAACTTATTTTGTTTGGACGGTACTTGTACTTTGTTGTGATGTTTTGCAATTACATAACATTGCTAGAGGGTTATATCATTACAGCGTAGAATTTAACTTGATTGCTATTTGTACAAAGTTGCTTGACATGGAATTGCATTTTTCTGTTACTAATCTTAAGTTTAATAATTTTCAAAACATAAACTAAATTGAATTTTGTTCTTTAAAAATTTTCTTTTGATAATACGCGACAATATAGTTGGAGAGAAAACTAATTCGATCTTTGGTAAAGTACGATTGCTCTAGAAGAGGACAACGGAGTCACCGTACGGGGGCGTGCTATGTGGAAACATGAGTACTTTTAAAAAGGTTTTGTAATTTTGTTACTCTCCATAAACTCATATATTATTTATTATTTCTCGCTTTTTATCGAACACTTATTTTTTAGTAGCCATTACTTACAAAACGAAATTGATAATGTTGCCGATGGTGATTGCTGCCCACGCCTATGTCGACCATGTCATCGTGCCGTAACTAAGCAGTATAGACGAGACATAATAGTCTCGTTGCACCACTGTGCATTAAAAAAAGCAGTCTAGCTTCTCTCTATTTTAGAGCATTCGTACTCTACTTTGGTCTACAATTTAGAGTTTAGGTGGTGGTGAGTAAAATAGACACTGATAATGCTGGTTGAATATTCTTAGAAATGACCCGATTTTTGAAATTACTTTAATCTTTGATGATTGTGATTAGTGCTCGTTGTTAACATTATTGACGCCAATGAGCTTAGTCTTGTGGGTGTTCAAATGTCTTGTCCTTCACTAAACGTTTGGGGATTCGTTGGTTTATGTTACTGTTTTTTTTACTAACTTCTTGGTTACTTTTGGGCATTTGTTGATTTATGTTTCTGCGGTTAGTTAATTGGTTTTGGTAATAATACATCTTTATTTTAAATAATTTTTTGTGTTTGTTTTTATTTTAGGCTTCAAATTTGTCATGAGAAGTTCTTTAAATCGCACGTATAACTTTATCAGTTGGTCAGAGGTTAGTGGATGACTTTCAAGAAAGGGATATCTTCGAATGCTAACTGACTTGGAGAGAACCAAATAATATTTTTGTTATTTTCTCATATTTATTAAGATATTACACTAAATGTGGGAGTTCTGCTTTTTTATCAAACGGTTAGACCGCTAGTAATGATTTTTTATGATAAAGCAATTTTTAACTTGTAATGCTGCTGAGGAAAGTAAATGAGCCAAATTATTATTTTTCTGCTAAGACTTATACGTTAAATCAATAATGTTAGCTGATTTTTTTTATAATAGTGCGCTAAAGTTTGAAAGCTGTTATAATTTTAGAAGACCCCTTAGCACAATTAAATTTTTGCTTTTAATTCAACAAACCGCTTTTTTCCACTTAACGCCCGTTTGTTATAGCAACTTCTTAGATTTTAACAAAAATTGCTATTGAGATGAATTAACAGTATTTGCTGATGAAAATTTTATGTTTTGAAAATGTAAACATTGAAACATAAGGGCCAGGTTAAAAAAACAGCGTGTGTAACAGAAGAAGAACACATTGATTTTTGTGTGCAACAACAAGGGATCAAAAAGGGTGTTTCGTCAGTATAAACTAAGATTGGTCTGAATACTAGTTTTGTCATTAGACCTGTTACATATTTTAAAAGTTGTACTTTCACAGGCGTTCACCAATCACACCTTAATCGCTGTAGACGTCAATAAATTTATATATTTTTTAATTCTGCTTTGATTTGTAAATACATTATTATAAGTTTAACAATATATTTATTATCTCATTTTTTAAATAAAGTTTTGTAAGTGTAACAGTCTTTTGTTTTTGATTTTAACTGTCAATGTTTTTTTTTCTTTTTTTGACGGAAATAAATTGCATAGAAAGTCGTTGCTGCTAATTTGTCGGTTCCAATTCTTAGACAAGCTAAATTTGGTGTAGAACGCCTTGAGATTGATATCTCTCAGTCTTCTCGATTACTAAGCGATTCGATTGTTAACTTCCGAGACAATAATTCTTGGGAAACTATAGCAAAATAGTTCTTTTTAGGGAAAACACTCAGCCCCAACTTTTGTTAAATATTGTATTATAAATAGGTATGCATATAAATTTAATGATATTGTACATTACAGTTAGGGAGACACTTCTTTAGATCATCAACCATTTTAGCCTGATCCTTGACATAGGGTAAATTAAACAATGTTAAGTTTTTTAAATTAACCAAAGTACATAAATGTAACAATCCTTCTTCAGTGATATTTAAACATTCATTAATTTCTAGAGAATTTAAAGTTTTCTTCAAAGGAGATAACAATTCTATCGCTTCGTTTTGAAGATGGTTGCATTTTCGAAAAGTAATTTTCTTTATATAGTTACAGCCAACAAAATGAGGGAACCCCTGATGCATTATACTTGCTTCCGTTGCTTCGACTTCTACAATACGCGCTTTAGAAGATTCTAATCTGAGAGAATTGTAATCGGTAACAAAATCAGAGGCATTATTCCACTTAACGTAAGCACCATTCCTTAAAAGCCATTCAGCGCATGATAGATCAGGGCCAATTAATTTACGCCTCTCTTCGTCAACATTGTTAAAAATTATATTCAACCAATAGAAAAAGGGGCGTTGTTGTAAAAGCTGTGGTTTATAAAGGCCTCTAACAAATGTCACATACATATTAAAAACGAATTATTATGTTAACGTTTCACCCTTTGTAACCTAAAATCAGAAAAATATAATATTCCTTCGCTTTAAGGCGGCGTCATTTATTTACACAAGCTTCCAAATAGTCAATTTTTCTTTCCAAGGTGGTTAATTTCTCATTTAGAACTGCCAGTTTAGAACGACAAGATAAATCTAAAAATAAACCATGATACAATTGACGAACAAGCCTTTTACGCTAACAAACCGAAAGAGTTTAAAAAGTCAGTAATTTTTTTAATACTGACAGTTATAACTTCAATGTATTCTCTATTTACCCAATCTTGTTGAATTGGCTTAGGAATTGCTTCACTTCGATTGGCCATTTTAACAATATCTATCTTATTTTAAAGCATTTTTTAATATATTGTAGTTTTTTCAATTAATAAATACACCCAAATCCGCAAATCCTAGATGAATAATGAATCTGATATTCACGTAGAAAAAGCTGTCAATTGTCAATTAATACAATTGACATTTTTAAAACCATAAAAAATTAGTTGCATTTAGCAGATAGAGCGAAAACCGTTTACGCTCACAAGCGCTATTTGGTCTGGTCTAAATATAAACCATTTCAGCATGATAAAAAAAAGAAATTTTGTTAGCTTCTTAAAACCATCATAAAATAATTTTTTATTATTTTAAAAAATTGTAACAGTTTTGTTGTGTGTTTAATTTAGAATGGTCTGCTAATATTTGGTACTTTACGTGTGCATTAAAAAGTTTTAGACTTTTTTGAATTAGTTTGTTTTTAATAAATTTTTAGAGTTTTGCTTTGTGTTTAAAAACGTTAAAAATGTCTTGATTTAGAAATAAAAAGTTAGTTAAAACTTGTCAATTTTTGTCAAAAACTGACAGTTGTTACTACAGCGTAGTCAACAATGACTGCTTGAGCTGACAACATTTTATAAAGTTATTTTTTTGTTTGCCTAGTTGCAACACTCTAACCAGATACGTTTATTTGACAAATATTTGACATAACACTTATAAAAAAAAATTATAAGCGAAGTCACAGCGACTAACACGTAAGAATGCCAACTCAAACAGTCCTATTTGACCACGTTGTGTTATCAATATTTTTTTAACATTTTAAATTATATATTTTATAATATTATAAATAAAAGGCAGGTGAAAACAAAAATGTATTTAAAATAGGGAAAAAATCCTAAACACTGTAATTTCTTATACTTTGCGTCAATCGGCGTAACTGTGTTTAACTGTTATGCTACCTATTTCTTTACCTTTTAAACCTAAAGCTAATTACTACTTTATTACAAATTTATTGTTTAGTTTTCAACATATTTATGTGTTTGTTATAACATTGTAGATTTTAATTAAAAGTTTTAATCCTTTAAAGTTTCCAAAACTACAGCGTGGTCAACAATGACTGTTTAAGTTGGCAATCTTACATTTAATTTTAAAATAGTACAACTGCAACCACTTTTTGTTGTTGACAGGTGACACCTATGATTCTGACAACATCATTGATGTTAAGTAAAAAGTAAGTCGTTGTAGCAAAATATTTTTTGTAAGTGTTATGTCAAATGTTTATAAAACAAGCGTATCTGGTTACAGTGTTGCAACTAGACTAATAAAAAAAAACTTTTAAAAAATGTTGCCAACTCAAACAGTCGTTGTTGACCACGCTGTATTATTGCCAATTACAGTCAAGACAAATTACTACCTTAGAATTCTGTTGTTATAACAGCATAAAATTAAGAAATAATTGACATTAAAAAAAAGTACGTTTTACAATTTATGGGTATTTTTTTAATAGAAACTTCACAAATAACTATATTCCTCGCAATCTTTTAAAATCTAAATACTGTTTTCTGTGGCAAGTCTGTCAAGTGTCATTATAATGTCACTCTCACTAGTGTCATTACTGACTACTGTCAAATTTCTTAATTTTATAAATATAACCTCATTTAAAGTTATTTTTATTTATACTTTATAATCAATTTTTGAAAATAACAGTAGTGTTTTACGATTACAGATTTTAGCCATAATTATACAACAGCTGTAATTGTATTTTAATTGGAATTAACTAGGAATGTGCGATTGGCGGCATTATGAAAGATAACATAAAGACAAGTTTAAAAGAGGCGAGGGAGGCTATCAAGAATAAGAATTTTGAATCTGCATTGAAGCTCTGCCAGGTTAATTATTATTTTTAAGGATGAAATTGAATCTTAATTTACGGTCTATGAACCACAAATTATGTTAATATATTGTAGGAAATTTTAAAAGAAGACAAGAAGAATTATATGGCATTAGTGTTTGCGGGTGTAGCCTCACAAGAAATTGGCCAGTTAGACAAGTCATTGGAGTTTTTTCGTAAAGCCATTGACCTCAATTCTACAAATATTTTAGCATGGAATGGCTTGGTTAACTATTATGAAAAATTGAAAACAGACGATGCAAAAGCCGAATTAGTAAAAACTTTTCTGTCTTTAATTAGACTCGAAACGTAAGTTGCTGAGTAGAGCATTTTTCTAGAATAAAAATTTACTATTTTAAGCTATGAGTAGAATTTTTTAGATTAAGGTTAAAACTATTCTAAATATTTTGTTTTTATGTTTGCTTGAAGATGACTACAAAATGACACCTGAGTTTTTAAATAGTCTTTAGCAGGTCGCATAATGTAATATGTTCCCGGTATAGCCAGACTTTGCAATTCGCGATGTAGTTAGGAAGTGCTTTCATATTTTTGTGTAGCTTTAAACATCTTTTGCTTTTGTTATCTGGGGGTTCTCAATGTTATGTGCAGCTAGTATAGTGATATCTACCACGTATTTTGTTTTGTTATATTTATCTGGTACTACAATATATGGTCTCTTGTGCTTTATAGCGTGGTCTGTCAGTATTATTAATATTATTGATTTTCTCAATACTAAAGAAAGTTTTTGTGGTCTTATTATTAAATAAACTTAAGATACTTGAGAAATTATGTGCAGAAATTTTTTACAAGCTTGAAACTGGTTGAAAGCCAATAAATGCTGAACATATTTTTCCTATTTAAACAACTAATTCTGCTTTTGATTTTCTAGAATTGAAAAGAAAATTATAGAATACAGTGAGAAATTGGATAGCTTGAGTATTCATGGTAATATACCTGAAATTATACAAACTTTATATTCAGTTTTAAAATCTGGAAAGTGCACCAATTCTATTGAAATAGCTGTTTCCATTGTAAATATTTTAGCAAAAAATAAGGATCATTCTGTGGATTTTGCAGTAATTGTGAGTGTTTAATTTGTATCTTCTATAGTATTTGTAAATTAAAGAATAAGTGGATGTAAACAAGGAGAGATGCATCTTGAGTACGTGATAACACACTAGTGTTTAAAAGCGCTCAATTATTTTTGATTTTATTTTTCTGCTGGGACATCATAATATGCATCGTGCAGCTTTTTAAATACAGTTTAGGACAAAGAAGCACGCCATGTGATATTGTTTACTTCTACATGGCTTTAACTTAAAAATACTATAGTTGTATTATTTAAATAATTCTAATTTTTAGTTTGAAGAAGCTCTACAAATTGTATTAGGCAATCCAAAAACAATATGCGTTAGATACTACTCAGAATATTTAAATCTACTTTACAAACTATCAAGACTTTCAGAAGTTGTTGCTCATGCGAAAAAAATGTATACATTATTTGAAAATGATTCTACATCGTTACGATGGCTTTGTAAAATTTTTAATGAGAGTTACGTTGAACATGACAAAATGATTGAAGAATACGAAAATATTAAGCTATATGCTGACTCTTTATTTGCGTTAGACAATTCCTCGGCTACGGCTCTTTTCACACAAAGCATTTTGTTATTTGAGCGGAAAGAGTTTTTGGAAGCAAGAAATCGATTAGATAAAGTTACAAGATTAATTCAGGGCTTATTGCATGCTTGGATACTATATCTGAGATGTCATCTTAAATTGTTTTTAATTTCTGATGCAGTTCTTATACTGAACAAGGTTGAGAAACTTTTACAAAGTAGTGACAGTAGAAACAATTTGAAATCAATAGTGGACTTATTGGCCGTTGAAATTTTATCACGGTCTAGGAATGACGAGGATTTGAAGAGATCTTTAGAACTTTGTCAAACAGTAAGTTGTTTTTTTCTTCATTCAATTGGTTTATTCTGTTGCTTGTCTTGTTTTGTGTTTTTAGTATTAAAATTATTAATGTATATTATGCTAAAGAGCGATTGAAAATATTTATTATACCTTTCTATGGAAGCACTACCCAATTGTTATTTGGTAGTAAATATTATTAAATTTAGAATACAAGTTAAACCAAATTATGAAAATTGTTAAATAAATTTGATTTTAAAAGCAAGATTCTATAATTACAATAGTTTCTGCGGTGCTACGTTTTACCAATTGTAGTCATTGACTGTTCAGAATCCGCCTCCACTTATGAACAGTCAATTTTTGTAATGTTATCAAGAATTTGACTTTAGATTTAGCACATATACTTTTAGTATTTAGGCGAACATAGTTGGCTAATCAATTGTTAATGAAAAACAATAGATTTATAAAATATAATATAATATTTATAAAATAGATAATAAATTAAAAAAAAACAATGTTTTTTAAATTAAATTTAGCCGAAAGTAATGTTTTTTTAAAACAAAAGTTGAATTTTACAATAACAAAAACATATGTGTTATTAAAACTCTAATTAGTGCATTAATTAGTATTGGGAAATTAGCAATAGGAGTCTCATTTTGTAAACGTTTGTTTGGACGTTTCTAATGATTTATAGTCTTTGGTGATTAGGAGCGCTGTCTACAAGAAGTTTATGGTGGTTATTTTTTTTAATTTATGGTAGGGGTCTTTAAGCGACCCAAGTACTTGAAATTTTGCTATCGTTTAGACAAAACGGCTGCAGTTAATTTAATCTTTGAAATATTGACATAGTATTCATAGTACCAGTTATAGTGCAAATATTATTTTTCTGTCTGTGAACCTCTTGGAGCAATTTTATCGGTTTATAGTAACTCCGTTGAGTGAAATTTATAAAACGTGTTCAAGAAACATAATTTAAAAGGTGGAAATGTCTATTGAAAGACTTTTTTATTTTTAATACAGGCTTGGTTATTGTGTAAATGTCATTCGAACTTGTAGTTTACTTTATGAATAATGAATATTTTTAAGTTTTATATAAACATGCTTAAAATCATTTCTTTTAATATCTTAAGTTAATTAGGTGGGTAGAGTTATTAATAATGTTTGTAAAATTTAGGTGAGTGATGAGTTGAGGCCTACATATGCCGTGCATATAATTCGAACACACATTAATTTAAAAAATACTATTGAAGCAGAGCTTTTACTATCAGAATCGGATCTTTGCGAGAGAGACAATGTTATGTTTCGATTACTGAAAGGACAATTATGCCATATACAGAACAAATACGACGATGCTCTAGCTGTGCTAAATTTAAGTGATGTGCCGATATCTGAATGGTGGATTGAAGTAGGAACTATTTATTGGGATCTAGGACGATATGATGACAGTTTAATGTCTTTTTTAAAAGTTTGTATATAAGTTGCATTGGAGTTGGGAGCATTCTAACGTTGAGAATTTTAGGCTACTAAGCTAGACTCTACAAATTATCAATGCTTTCTTTTACTAGGTCATTATTATAAGAGAAAGAACGATGTTGACAAAGCACGTCGTTGTTATGAGAAAGCATTTAAAATTAATACAAAATGTTCAGAAGGAGGTATAGAATTGAGCAGAATTTATAGACAAATGAAGAACTGGGTATGTAAACTAATATAATCTTATTCTACTAAGTTAAAATATAAATTATAGGATTTGAATCTAGCACTATTGCAGGCATTCACTGCTAGTGTTATTAATAAAACAAATTATTGGGCTTGGATGCAGCTAGGATTACATTACTTGGAACAAGATGATTATGAAAAAGCTCTTTCTAACTTCAGGATAGTTATCAGAATCGACGAGAATAACATGTAAGTTTTTTCTATAATAACTTGAATAAGTAATGTCATACTAATATTGACCAAAAATGCATAAAAAATGAGAAATATAAAATGCGATTTTGTGTCTTATTCATCATTTAGAACATTAAGTTCTAATACATTCTATACCTATTATTATCTGGCATACTATATTTTCTTAGAACATATGTTTCTGGACCAATGCGAAATTTGGATAATCTAGTTTAGACTAGGTTAAGTTTCCAAGACTAAACGCGGAGTTTTAGTTAGATCCGATATTTTTAGGAAGAAATAATATTGAATAATTATTAACTTTGTTTCTATAAATTTGGGATCTAATCTTTCTATGTACCGGCTGATTAAGTAAAAGAGGAAGTTGCCTGTATCTCAGAAAATATAGCAAATTTAAAGTCACTAGATATACCTTACAAATCATTTTTTATTATTTATGTGGAAACAGATTTAATCTTTATTAAACGTACAATAGGAAACATAGTAATTTTTAAAATTTTTATTGACAGCTGGCATGTAAAACAAATAAAATTACGTTGGCTATCCTGACTGACCGTTCTAAATCCAATACATATAACACTTTTAAAATTGAAATTTCGGCATTTAAAATTCTTTTTCTAATAAATAGGTTGAAGTAGGTCATTGACCTATTTCAACGAAAGTACAAACATGACACTATTTCTTCCAACTAATTTAATTTTTATTTCAAAGAAAAACGCTTAAAGGCAACCTTAAAAAAGTTGTCTAATGAAAGGAAATGTAAATTTAGGCTCTTTTCTACTTTAAAATTGCTGGAAAATTTCCAAAAAGTTAAATACGATATATTAATTTATTTAATATTGAACACTTATCCCTATCCCAGAGGATACAATTAATAAACAACCCCAAAATTTGTTTTTACTTTTCTAGTTTGCGGTTTTCCTGACATGGAAAGTTGGGTGGGGGCTTGCTTCTTTGGAATACTTGACCTACCTGCAAGTACTATCCAAGGTGGCCTCAAGCGTTTTCCACCAAAAAAAAAACCTTACAGAATAAAAAGAAAAACACTACACAAATGAATTCTAACGTTTTTGGACCCGAAAATAAGTTTTAAAATTATTTTTTAATCTCTTCTAGCACAAAAACACTTATTTTGAAATAAACTCTACATCAATATAAAATATTGAAAAAAAAATTAAGTAGCATAATGTCAAACTCACGGCCTACTTGATTAAAAAATAATTGCTATTGAAACATCAATGATTAAAATTATTTTTTTATTTTTTATCTTAAAAACTATGCTTTAGGACAACTTCGGAAAGGTATTCTAATAGAAAAATGTAAATTTTATTATTTTGTTTAACATTGCTAGGCAATTACAATTAAAAGTAGAATAAATCTTTTTGATTTATAGAATAATTTAATCAGTTAAGATATACTTAATAATTAATAACCATCACCAAAATTTGATTGCACTTTACCTTTGCGTGTTTTTATGATGTAGAAAGCTAGGGGGCTCTTCGTTTGGGACCTACCTGGTCCCAAAGCGTTATCTTTCAGATCCTCACATAATAAGAAAAAAACGCACTACAGAAACGAGTTTTAATGGTTTTAAACCCGGAAATGCGATTTGAATCATCTTTTTTGCCCTAACACTGATTAAACAACCACTGTGAAAAGTTTCACGTCAGCACTGTAATTATTTGTAAAAAAACAATTAAGTAGTACCTTTACGTCATAATTCATGGCTACTTGATGCAAAACTCATTTTGCCACTAGAACTTAGCGATTAATAAGAAAGAAAAACGACGGATAGCGGAACTAAATTTTTCATTTTACAAAACAATAATCACATAAAGATAACGTTTTAAAACAATTTAATAACGCGTTAATATCCGTGGCAAAAAGCACGAAGTCTTAAACTAAACTATAGTAGGCAATACTTCTGAAATCAGCAAAAAAACATTACATAAGACTACAAAAAAGATGATAACGATGAATAAAACTATTGGTTTTTGGAAAAAAAAAGCTGATAAGAGGTTGTGTAAGTAACTTGAATATACGAGTTCGAAAATAAATTATTTAATTTTATTAAATTTTGAAAATAATTACATTAATTACAAACTAATGACTTATTTGAACCAAAATTGAAGAGACATATTTTCTTTCTGTTATTTCTTCTTACTTTTAAATATTAAGAATGATAGCGTCGGCTATAGAACCGATAGTTTTTTATAATAAAATCCGTCATATTTTTAAAACTATAAGAAATATTAAATTAGAGATTTTTTTGTTTGTTTCCTATTAGTTTCTTAAGATATTTTTTAAAAAGACATCGACATATAAAATAAAAACTGAAAAAACTTAGAAGAAATAAAATCGAAATAATCAAAAATTAAAATGCCTTATTTATGCTGAAATACAACGCGTTTCAATAAGTGAATCAATTTTAACTTTACTTTGTAATCCCTATCTGAAAGAATCATCACTTTAAAAACTAAAAAAAATATGCATAAATTTGATATACTTTATTCCAATAAAAAACACGTTATATCACAAAATGATGACTCATTTGAACCAAAAATAAAGTGAAACATGTTTTTTTGTTATTTTTTAATTTTAAAGAGTAAGAATATGATAGCGATTGTCATAGAACATCACATCGATCAATTTACTAAAAATTTTGTATCTGACGTCTCTACCGTTTTTCAATATTTTTACTAAAGTCTATAGAATATTGTAAATGTTTATCTTTTCACTAAACTGCTGACCTATGCTTAGAATAGCGTAATTAGCTTAAGAGTTTGTACAATTATGTAGAGAGTTACAGCATTTTAAAAACTAATTAAATTGTATAAATGAGATAATTTCAACGAAAAGGTTACACCACAAAATAATTTAGTTAAGGACTTTATTATAAGTTAAATTTTTCAAATTAGTAAACTAAGGTCTTTAATTTATGAGGGAACCTAAGTTAAGGACTAGTGACCTTATAGCTAAATAAGGTCACACTACGTGTTCAGATAGCGCCATGATTAGTTATTCAATTAGTTATCCACTATTTTTAAACCGGTTTTAAATCTATGCTGGCTTTATTAAGCTAGCGACATCTATTAGAAGCTACCTTGCATCAAACATTTTTTGAAAAAAGAATTTTTTTACATGTTTTTTGGCAAATAGTTTTTACTCTAAATGATGTCACATAAAAACATGTGGAAAATTTGTATTCTCAAAAAAGGTTTGATGCAAGGTACCTTCTAATAGGTGTCGCTAGTTTCACCTTATTGCAGCAGTAATACGCACCCGGCAGATATAAGCCCAAATTTGACACTGCAAATTCTGAATCTGTTTCGACTTGCTGATGAGTTCTAATAAGAACGAAACATGTGCAAGCTTACAGTTTGAATGAATTTGCATTGGTCTTCTTTTGGTATTATTGACATCATTAGTATGATTAGAACTTTTTATTAAAAAAAATACTTACCATTTCAATAGGAAAAGGAGGATTTTGACAAAAACAATTATATTTGATAAGGGAAACATTATATAACAAAATAATAAATTTAAATGTTGTTATTATTTAACAAAGGTATCAATAATAATAATAATAATAAAATATGTAAAACATATGGTTTCTTACGAATGCACTGTGAAATCTAGTTTTATATGCATTTTTACACATTCATATTTTTATCTTTACTGATAACAGTTATGAACTTCAACATACTTCAAAATCACTAAAATACATCATTAAAGCTAAAACCTAATGTTTTAGGCACTGTTGGGAATCTTTAGCAGATGCTTACCTAGCTAAAGGGGCTTATACGTCAGCATTGAAATGTTACGAAAAGTCATCAAACTTTCCTGAAGCTACTCTCTACCCACTGCTGCAGATGGCTTGTATTGAACAGGTATGTTTTTGTCAAAGCGTCAAACTTCTGGATTTTCTCATCAAGAAGTCTACAAATAATTTTAACGTCAATTGATTTTTTATATTATTGCTTATTTCTGTAGACTTATCATTTTGAACAAGCCACCACAGTTTATGACCCATTAAGATAAAATTTAACTCTAATAGCACAATGGGATTACGAGCATGATAGAGCTATCACAATCAACGTTAAGAAATTTTAGCATTTTAAGATAGATATAGAATTGAGTATTTCAAAATTTGTCAAAAAATGTCTTTGACGTTCAGAATTTATTGCTTTTAACTGTATTTTATGGGAGAATATATCTTGTTTTTATTTCTAAATAGTAACCCCACTTATTGCAGGAGTTGCAGGCTTTTTTTATGACTATTAACAAGATCACATGGTCAGACATTTGAAACCTGGCCTTAAACCTGAGTGTTTATAACATAGTTTAGAGGTTTGCTGTTTCAAAAGTTAGAAATTTAAAAATAGGTGTTTAGATTTTTGTTTTTTTTTGTTTATAAATATACTAGCGTTTTTATAGAGCAGGTATGTAGAAATTTCATATATTTGAGTGGTTCCCGAAATGTTGCCGATGAGAAAATCTGTCGGTACACGGCTACTGAGTAATAATAATAATAATCATTCAATTAAAGTCTGGTTGGCAATTATTTGTAAATATTTATTTATTTTTTAACTTTGTATTATTTTTACAAAGAACTAAATTATACGAGAAACACTCGTAACACGTGTAAATAGATACAGTATATAAATATTTTTTTAGATTCTTGGAGATTATCCGGGAGCTAGAAAGCATTTTGAAGAAATTCTAACAACGAATAAATATTATGTCCCAGCATTAAAAGGCATTGCTGAAACTTGTCTGCTACAAGCGAAGGAATGTTTTCGTAGTCAACGATTAGGTGCGGCGAGAGATCACGCACAAATGTGTGCAGAATATTTAATTGCGTACGGGTTTAATTAAAATGAGTATAAATATAATAACATACATTATCTACGTTTTAGGGCGATTGAGCAACGAACAGATTTGGCTTGTCTTTTTAAATTATTGGGAGATAGTTGTTCGTTTGTGACAAAATTACCGGAAAAGTTGTGTTGTATGTTACTACCATATTCATTTGTTGATAAAGGAGAAGAAAAAGGAAATAAAATAATGGAGAAAAATGATTTATTTGTTTTGGCAACTCAATGCTATTGTAAAAGTATTAGCTTGTTTGAAGATAACTTTTTGTTGTGGCATGATTTAGCAGTTTGTTACTTGGGTCATGCTTTGAGTAGCGAAGAAGAAAATGAATATAATATCTTAATTTTAAAGGCCAAAGCAGCGGCTCAACATTGTGTTACTAAAGATCCAACACATTCTCCACATTGGAACTTATTAGGAAACATAGCTGTTAACTTGAGTAAGTTTTGTCTTTTTTTTAATTATTATTACTAACAAGTTTAATTTTAGATCCCCCAAATTATCGTTTAGCCCAGCATTCTTTTATAAAATCAGTAATAGCTAACTCGAACAACGCCATTGCATGGACCAATTTAGGGACTTTATATTCAATCCTAGGCGACGTTAAATTAGCTAATGATGCATTTTCCCAAGCACAGAGGTCTGATCCAAACTATGTTAGCAGTTGGATTGGACAGGTAACAATTGTTGAAAGTCATATTGTTGGATACAAATTCGGTTTTTAGGCATTACTAGCTGAAAGTTTAGCACATGAAGATGCTATGGATTTATACAGACACAGCACTCAATTAGGAATGCATAAGCAAGGTGCACTAGGCTATGCTCATTGGGTTTGCCAAACTCTAAAGGAGTCTCCCATAGATTCTATTATTTATTCTATTCATAATATGCATGCGATTCCTATTGCTTGTGACGCTATGATTTGGTACACAGGTATGTATAGTTTTATTTATGGTTTGCATCTATATATACACTGCTTTGAAAAGAAAATCCAATCACCCAGTTAAATTTGACTAATATAGCGCGCCTAAGCAAACAAGTGTTTTGGAAAATATGCGAACTAAACTAGCAAATTTAGGAGAAAATTTAAATTAACATGTGTGTACATAAAAGCTAAAGTACCCTCATACCACGTCTCTGAAGAGCTTATGTTTGCTTGGGTGAATTTTTTTACCGACTTCAAAAAAAGAGGTTCTTTTATGTTGGTTACCTCAGAACATTTGACAGGGTGAACCGATTTTGATTATACTTTCTTTATTTAAAAGCTGATGTCTTTCACGTGGTCCCATATGAATTTGATCAAGATCTCAATTATAGTTTTTACGTTATTTTTATTATGGCGCTTTTTGAATTTAATAAATGAGTAACTACATTCACACTAATCGACAAATAATCTACTGAAACGCCACTGCATAATGTATTTGTCTCTGAGTATCAGAGTTGCAGTGGGAGTAAAAGTAAAAATGGGCTTATGCGCCAAGCCACCACGTCTGGCGCCTGCAATAACTGACTATAAAAAGAAGTGACAAATTAAAAATTTAAAAAATTGATTTCAATATAATTAAATATCAGTTCATTTATCTAATTTTATCTGATCTGTCTAATTTATCTAATTAATTTAAACAAATTGAACAAAAAGTAGTTGGAATCAATTAAATAGAATAATAATTAATCATATTTAAATGGGTTTGTTTATAGGAAAATAAATTAACAGTATAGACAAAAAAAATAAGAATTGCTCTATTTTTTATTGTTTTAGAGCAAAAAATTATATTCAAATGTCTATTTTCTTCACTTTGAAGAAATGTTTTGTAGCGTTTTTTCTTGTATCTCTTATCAAATTACGTAAATAAAGGCGCCGTGGAACAATTAGACTCATTTAAGAAAATTTGAAAGGGTGCGCATTGTTGGTATGCGAGAAACGGGCTTTTTAATAAAATAAATTCAGTTGTCAACAGTTTTACACTGTTGGTCGAGATGGTCTGCACAAGAAATCAATAGTCGGCATCGTACAACTTTATTAGCACGGGAAGACAGTCTGTACAAGAACGAGTTTTTACAACGCGGTCTATTGATATAGCTTGGTTGGAAGTTTTGCAACAAAAAATCTGTTGCATTGGTTTATTCATGGAGCTATAGAAGAATGGAGTCAAAGTGTAGGCAATTTGTTTTGATGCGAAAAAAAGAGTGCATTCTAAGTGCGTAGTATATACGTTGCCACACGTTCTTTGTTTACAAGGTACGTGACTGCGTGGACAATTAGTGTCATACAAAGCTAAAGCGTGGTGCAGTATAAAAGTTCGTTGTTTTTGAAAAAAATTGCAACGGCCGGCAACGTCGGATCCAAGTTTTGCAAGAGTTAATTTAACTCTTTTATAAGGAAATCATGCTATATTATTTTCTATAGTCTGCTCGTTCTCCAGACCTGTTACTAATCGAATATGATTGGCAATGGACTAAGTAATTTGTTTCAAACACCAAGCAATATTATTGGTCTTTGGCATCATATTTTAGATGCTTGGAATAACATTCCCCGGAAAGAGTTTTTTTTTTTAATTTTAAAGAGTTTTCGAAGAGCTACCGATTGCATAGAAAACAGGGGTGGGTCAAATCATTTTTATGTTACTTGGTTATTTTTTTTCCTTGAAAATGTTTAAAGGGTTGTTCACTCCGCTAAGAGGGTGAGAAGGAAGTGTTTCTGGAAGTTTTAAAAATGTTTTTCTGTTTAAAGATATTGTTTTAGATATTGTTGATAAAGGGTTTTGTGTATAAAAAGTCACTCTTCATATATTTTTTTTGTAATTAAAATTAGTATTTTCCGTTGAAGTCGTTTTTATTATTTTTTTTAATTTATTTTATGATATATTGATCCACTCTATACGTTTTTAATACTTCGTTCACCTCAATCTTGATCTTTAATGGTATTGTTTGGACGGATTTAAACACTGATATTTTGGTACGACTTTAATTTAAATTTTATTAAATAAATAAATAAAAAAATAAATAAACAATTTATAAATAATGATCTGGAAAAGTTGCCTTTATATGTGTTCATCTGTGCAGTCCTTGTACAATTCATCACAATCATCAAGACCATCTATTGGAGTATTTGTTTTATATTTTACATAGTTTTTATCACTGAAATAATATTATAGTTGTAATATATTACATGATGGAGAATCATTACCTGAATAATTCTAGTCCTTTTTTTAGTAATACACTATATTGTGCGTTATAGTCTGCTTTGCAAATAAATTTTTTCTTGCAATTGTCTGTCTTAATTTTCATCATTTTGAAAGTTTTTTCTGTGATGTTTGCCCTAAAATGACCAAATTTAAAATTTTGTTTTGTGATCTTACAATTATTATTACCCATTTAAGAGTTTGAGAAATATTTTATAATAATTTTCTAAACTATAATGTAAAGGTTGCATTTGTCTTCCGTGCCAGCCTGGAGGAGCAGAATTATAGCTTGGTTGTGCTACTTCAGCATTTGGTGGTAAATTATCTACTGAAAATCCGGGAGAAAATGATTGACCATAATTTGAAGGATAGGAGTTAGAATATGCAGAAAATGATGGAGGTGACGCAAATGATATTTTGCCTCCATGATCAGGACTCGAAAAGTGATCCGGCGGTGACATATAAATTTTTTCTACATGATGGTCATCATGTTTTGATTCTGTGAAATATTAACTATATTAAAGTATCAGCTTTATAAATTGAACTTACTGGCAGATTCCAAGTATTTGACAAGGGCGAACAGTTTTCCTCCAATTAAAAAAACAGTAAATATTGTTCCAAGTATAAAAGCCACTTTAATTTTAATTATTATAAATCCTAGGTAGTATAAAATGCCGCCGCCATCTAAAATTTTCAGTAAGATTTATTATTTTTTTATTGTGTGTAAAAGGTGTACTTACATATTAAATGTTTGAAAGGATCTTTATAGTGATGTTTTTTCTTATAAATTACATGATGTCCATGTTTCTCACAATAACATAGTGAAACGATCATTAATAATATTATAATACACTTCCACATTTTTTTTTGACTTGATCAACAATTTTTGGTAAACTAAGACAAAATGCATTTCATTTCTTATATATAATTGAAGAATTTTCTATTATTTTGTTTATAGAAGTAATTATCACGTTGAACCACTTTTGATTTCGGCATGTCTATCTGTGTCAGTGTATTAACAGATATTTGTACAGAAGTTAGTGTGTTTGATATGTGTCAGCTTTCGTTTAATATTGTTATAATTTCTTTTTTAGAACAATTTATGAAAAACGCTTTAATTCAGTTTTAGACCCACTTCAAAAAATTATTGAAGATCTTAAATCCAGACCATATTCATACAGAAATCTAAAAACCGTACTATTTCTATTTATAATAATTATTTAATTCAAGATTTATTTTTTTGTCAAGAATTTAAATTTGCAATTGTTTGTCGCAAAATTTAAAACTGTTTTTTTGGTTGAATTTTTTAGAAAACATATCAATAATTGAACTTTTTTAGGATTCTGTGGTTGTTATTTATTACGCATTAATAATTATCAGTATTTCAGTTTGGAACGACTTTAAAGTTTTTTTGTCAAGAATTTAAATTTGCAATTGTTTGTCGCAAAATTTAAAACTGTTTTTTTGGTTGAATTTTTTAGAAAACATATCAATAATTGAACTTTTTTAGGATTCTGTGGTTGTTATTTATTACGCATTAATAATTATCAGTATTTCAGTTTGGAACGACTTTAAAGTTTTAAAGTTGTTAAAAATGTAAGGTGAAAATAAAAATAAAATTTTTATTTGCAAATCCGAGAAAGACCGGAATTTGATATAAAATTTGTTTTTTGTCAAAAAAGGTGCGTTCAAGTCTTGTTGTCAATTTAATTATGCTCAAAGTTCTACCTTATGAAATGAACTATTTTTCCCCAATGTTTTATATAAATATTTACAATCAAACTAATACTTTTTCCAATGAACTATTATAATTTTTTTTTGCAATAATCTTGTTATCGAACAATGTTCGACATTCGTTTTTATTAAGACGATTACACATCATATTCTATGAATCATTTTTCTCCGGAAAAGGTTAAAATGGTTTTTTTTGTGAAACTATGAATTATTGACACAATTGGCATGTTTTGACCAGTGAAAAGTAAAACATTTTTGGAATAATTGAGATGCAAAAATTAATTTATAATAGCGGATGTTTTTTAAAATTTAGCGTCATAGTTGGCCATGCTTATGAGTTTGTGTGAACGGACTATAATTTTTAAATCAATTGCTTCAAATGTCAAAATAATTACTGATTTTTTTAATTAAAATTGTTTTCTTACAAGAACCGAAAATTTTTGTGGTGGAATCCTTATTTTCGCAATTGCCACCGAGTTGAATACTCAATTCAAGCTTGTTTCCAAGAATTTCGCCATTACTGCCATCTAACACTTTTCATCATCATGTAACCCATTGTATTCAATTTTTTTTGTGAGATTGGCTTGTGTAATCGTCAAAAGGGTAGTGGTTCTCCCAAAAAGAGAACAGAAGAGGTTATTGAAAATGTAAGGCAAATAATGATAGAGGCGCCACAAAGATCTCTTCGTCGACTTTCACAACAAGTTTAATTGTCTACCACCACTTGCTACAAAATACGTACCGGTTGCAAAATTTTGAATACAACTGATAAAAAAAACAAGTAAAAATCACTTTAGAAAATAGATCTGCGTAATATTGATTGACAACGTAGACAAGTATTGCCAATCGTAACGAGAGAGTCAAGTTTAAATTGTAAAGCATTATATATAATTTTTACTATACAATAGTTGGTCACAGTATGACGTAATAAATTATCTTAATGGACCCATTGTCACTTTAGTTTTGGATGGAGTATATGTATTTTGAGTGTGAAGAGTCATTTTTGTATGCGGGTGCTTTTGCGTACCTTGCTGGCGCTCGGCGTCTTTATACCAAAATGCTTCTCTTTACTAAATAAATACATAAATAACTGTTTAGATTGTAAGCTAGAAATAGCAGACAATATAGTTATTATATTATTATTATTTGTAAATATTAAACATTAGTTTATATTACTCTTTTTGCCTTCTTTGTCATTGATCACATAGCTGCTAGTCAGCTGAGGTGTTTTGCATATTATTTTACAATTAATTTTTAACACACACAATATTCAATATCTTGATGACTTTTTTGTTGTTTGCTTAAAGCAATGTGTGGAATGACGTCACACTATGTTTTTGCGCATAATTAAAAATTGAAACATAAAATAATTGGCTTTAAAATTTAATTTATTGCTGAAATTTTATTTGTCGGACATAGTAGAGATGTGAATCAAGTTTTGATAATTTTAAACAAATATTTTTGGGAAAATATTTATACAGTTGCAATTCGGCACTAATTTGGAAGTATTGTAACATTATTTTGAGATATTGATGTATTTAATTTTCTGTCAAATTGGCGTCTATCGTTAGTGATTTTTGACATTCAAATGTGAAAGCCTGGTTTTTCGACCTCGATGTAGTAGGAACCTCTCAGTAGATGTCGCTAAGTATCCACTGAAAAAAGCCACAGCAAAAAGAATATAGGTTGAAATATTATGATATTATAATGTTACAAAATTGAGAGAAAATTGATCTATACTGTATTCATGTCCAAGAAGGAGTGGCAGTAAATAATGTGTAGGACGTGATTAGTGCGTGATCCATTCATAAAGACTAAGTGATACCGGTTTTCTGAAATTTGAGCCGGGCTGGCAGCGGAAAGCACAGGGGTGCATTGTGCATTTGTTTCGTTGCTGTTTCTGTTTGGCTGATACTGAGACAGAGACTGAGGTTAATCCCAGAACCCCAGTCCTCCCAGAAAAAGGGCTTAACGTAACCACTTAAATACTAGTGAAAATAATATAATTTTCAATATATTTAAGCCGAATTGAAAACAACTTGGTCTAAAATAGAATAAACGATTTTTTCTGCGGCCTGCCCCGTGTCGACCATATCCCACTTCATAGATATGACCACGTGGAGCCTGCATGCATTTGTTTTGATGCACTCTTTCTTGAAAATGAATACAGTATAGAGAATTTTGTAGACAACTATTTTATCATTTTCTTTTAAATGTATATGTATACCATACTATATATCAGCATATGACTATTGTATAACTTTCACTTATAGAACATGATCCTTTCAACAGCTCTGCATGGAATATGCTCGGAATTCTCAAAGAACGAATGGGCTTAAATTTGGGGGCTTTGGAAGCATTTAAAAATGCATTTAAATTATCATCAGGTGGTCAACGAGATTTAACAAAAGTGAACTATGGCCGACTTTTAGCTAAACTTGGAAAACATTCTGAAGCTGTTGACATATTTTCTGAAGTAGATGCGGCTACTTTTAATAGTGGTTGTGGTCTTGCACTTGCACTTTTTAAAGGTTTTTACAAATTGTTTAGTATTTAAAAAATAAAATCATTGTATAAATTATTTTAGACAAAAGGTATAAAGAATCATATGAAGCTTATGAATCGACTTTGCATTGGCTCTCTGATGAATCCCAATTTCAATCGGATCTTTTAGTAGCTTTGGCTTCTATGGCTTATATGTTTGAAGGAGCAGATACTGCAAAAACTTTGTTATTTCAAAGGTAGGTGTGTTTTGTGTAATTAAAAAAACTGAAACTTAATGCAATGCATTTTAGTATTCAGCTAGAAAAACCATCACCTTGGAGTTTCTATGCGACAATGGCTCTTGGATTGCTTCATAAAGATTTTAACTTGGCCGAATTAGTTCTAACTGAATTGAAATCACTGAAAGATAAAAAAGACTGTCTACTGCACTACGCCATTCTGTCTGGCTTTATGTACTTTTTACAGGGAAAGTCTAAAAAATCTTTTTGTCACGTTAGTGCTGTGATTCATAGATTTCCAGATGAAGCAGCCGTTTGGCTGTTCTTATGTCTACTCTTAATTCGCTCATCTGATAACAATCTTCACTCAAAAGCTGCGGTTAGCTGTGCTCGTGTTGCTATGGATCTAGGGCAAACGAATATGGATGTTACAAAGGTCAGTATTTGTTTTAGAACTTTTATTTTCTGTTTTCATTTTTTCTATCTAATTATCATAATTTTCACACTGCATAGCATACGATGGGTGTTAATTAATATAGCTTTACTAAATAATTTACAGAATTAATAGAAAATGTAAACTTTTTTTTTAATCTTTTATTCCACTTTTTTACGGTATTAATTATTATTGATAGCGACCTTATACTCTCTTAATTAATACTATTATTTTGGTTTTTTCAATTATATGTACACAACGAGCTTAAACTACTTATACGAGTTTTCAGGGATAGATTACAAAAATAATAGCAAATATGTATAATCAAAAAATGTGTTACTTTTTGTTATACCGGCAACATCCTGGCTACTGAAACGTTGCCAGTATGCTCTATCAAAATTGACGACTGGTTTTGACAACTTTCTAGTCTAACTCATCAGTACCAGAATCCACTTATAGACAGTTGTTTGAAAACTGTTCGCTCAGAGCTAATATACAAGAGTTGGAAAAGTTACCGTAACCAAACGGAAAAACTGACTCTTTTCTGAACAGCAACGCTATTCCAACGCATGTTTTTTTTTTGTTTAAGTTTTGAAGCTTTTCAAACTTTTTTCTAAAAACAGTTGCCAGGTTTTTCTTGGACAGTAAATGTCCAAAATTTATTTATTTTTATCGAATAAATGATAATCAATGTGGATGAGATTAATATGGACAAATGTCTGCCGCCGGCATTTGCATCATTTTCTGAATGTAAACTGTATTTTTAATTATTTGAAAAAAGCGGGAATTTCTTAGACAGGATAAAAATATGTATTTTATATTCTGCAACGCTCAAAAACAATAACGCAAACTAATTAAATTGTTATATTCAAATTCACAAGAGTCTGCGACATTGCTTAAGCGACTTTATGTTTGCAGATTGTTACCAGCTTTTGTACGAACTTATCTAAGACCTGCTGCCAAAAAAGCATAGCCACTCTTGATTAATGTTAAGCTTTGTATTCAATCAATTTGTTCAAAGCTATTTGATATAAAACCCAGGCAACACTATACGATTTTAATAACCTTAAGCCTCATCACATTGTCATCTTTGAGATATTTCAAAAATCATGCTTAAAGCAAATTGAAATAAAGGCTGCTTTTGTTTTGTTTCTATTATAAGTTGCTTGGTAATTTACAATGATAGTGTTCTAACAAGTTTGTGATTATTTAATGGAGCAGTAGGTTTATTGTTATCTTTTGCATTTTAAAACATCCGGTACAGCTTATGAATGGCACAAATTAACAATTTGAACATAATACATTTCCGGATGTGCTGATATATGAAATTATACCTCATTATTAGCTGTTTAGGTTTTCTATTTGTGTGTATTTTGTTACTATAATTGCTTTTTTTTATTTGTAATAAAATACAATTTGTGACGTATACTTTGCAGGTTTCGAGTTTGATAGCACTATCATCTTTTTTTATGGGTGATATGAAAACCAGCTTGCTGATGGCTCAGAAGTCCGTGTTTTGTTTTCCGAATATTGCCGAAGGTTGGGCGTTACTTGGCGCAACTCTTTTAAAAACGAAAAAATTAGCCAAGCCTCCGATAAAAGAGGTTTTTCATCATGTTAACCATCTTGCTACTTCCGAGAATTTACGAGCTTGGGTTAACAAAATTTTGAAGATGTGTTAAAATTTATGTTTTTTTAAATATACTATTTTTACGCTATTGAATATGTAATCAGTCAGTTTTACAAGAGTAGCTATTATTTGTACAAAATGAGCTAATTAGAAATGAGAATAATTTTTATATTTTGTTGCTGGTTGTTCATTGAATCAAGTGCTCAAAGATGCAAAGTTCCTGGTGAATCGGTAAGTAACCAATTTGATTTTACTTTTATTTAATTTAAATCTTACAGTGTTTAGATACATATCAGTGCTGTGGAGGTTGTTGCATCAGAAATGTTTGCATTAGAAGTATTTATTATAACATTTGATATTTTGCTGAAGTAATACTCTACTTTTTAGCATATTCAAAATGCTCTATTGAAAACGATCCGTGTTTTGAACATTATTGTCCTGGTGGTTCCAGTTGCCAAATATATCAACCACTATGTTTAGGTTGTGATATTGTAAAACAATGCGTTTTTATAAACACGATCGTACCATTTAATTCCAGCATTGCAACATCTACTGATTTAGTTATGAACTCCAGTAGTACAGATTCAACATATATCGACAGAACATTTACGTTTTATTATCTATCCCAGTTTTTAATTAGTTTTTTTACTATTTATAAAAATTGTTACCACAGTTTTTGGCTTTGATTAATAGAACAATAATGATTATGAAACATTATTCTTGTTTCTTTTTCTACATAAAGTATTGTTTTACTTTCAGCCATGACATGTCAAAATACATGTTTTAAGACGTTGTTTATTAGGGTGTCCGATATTTCCCGAACTGTATTTTATTATGCAAACGCCCTACAAGCTTAGGCTGTGACTTAAAAAATATCAGATTTATATCAGTTCTTAATATTCAGCTTAATCCGTGTCTAAACAATAATAAAACAACTATAGTTAAAAATACCGTCTAAAGGATATTTTGTGAGAAATTTAACGCTTTACAAAATAGATCTAAATACTTTTTTTGATAAATTCAACCATTTAAAAGTTATTCAAAGATAAAGATTTATTTATAGTAAAATTTAATATTTTTTTGCAATAAAATTATGGAATAACTACAATAGGCACAAATTAACGTACTTCTACATGAATTTTAGTGTTTACATAGTTTTCTTCTATCATATTTGTAAATTCAATGCAAATGATCTAAAAAAGCTGCACGAAATCATGTTAAAAATTTATTCGTTTAATTTAACGCGAGCAGAGGAAACTTTTTGTTATATTGGCAACACTAATAAATGCAATAGATGGCGCTTTTAAATGCCAAAGAAAACAATCGAGTTAGCTGTTTCTGACTCGCTTATCACTGTTACTTTTGGTATTATGCGGTCATTAGTGTCAGTTTCATTGTTTTATTAATGGGCTTTTTGAATTAATATATCATTATGTCTGGAATGAAATTGTATTTGTCAGATATTTTAACTTATTTCAGCATAAGGAAAAAATTTGGAAGATGGAAAAAAAATTTGAACGCGAGACATATTATTTTGATTGGTGTTTTGGCTCTGTGTCTCCTTAAATATTCAAGAAATCAGATGGCAAGCATTGTTTGCTGCACACAGACTAATATCTACTGTTTGGTTTTTCCATTTTTAAGGCAATTTGCCACTTTTTTTAAAATTTTTGCTAGGAGGGAAATGGTGTATGCATTGCACTAGGTCAGCGAACAATAAGATTTTAATTTACTGGTCATTTTTACACAACTAATGGGGTTTGGTGAAGCAAATTGTCCTTCAAAATGAATTAAACAAATATAATTGTCTCTTTATTTACATTATCAATTCTTTGGAGTCGACTATCATTTTTTCACCAAAAAATCGCTTTTTTCACATTTGCGACAAATTTTTAGGAGCTTTTGCTTAGTTATTTTAATGATTATTTGTCGGTATTCTAAACAACGTCTTGGACAATAATTTGGATTGAATTTTTAAAAAAAAATTGTTTATTATCACTTGTTTTATTGCCAATTTCTTTATAAATTACTTCTTATACATTTGTAAATAAAGTGCCCCAAAAACATAGCGGAAGTTGGAAGATGGCGAAGGACATGCGCACAAAAACTTTTCCTTGTATTTCTTGAGAATTACACTTACGACATTTGCATTTTTCATCTTTTGATACTGACAAATCTCGACAACGAATGTAATGGGGCTACCTGTGCACGTTGTGTGTTAATTTAATGATCTTAGCGATTGTCCAATAGGTCACTTTAAATGACAGACGCCAATTTTGATAGGCACAATTTGAGACATAAAGTGTATCGCGGATTGGATAACCAAGTTATCACGTTAGCGCCTTTCGTCTCAAACGCATACATATGGTACTTATGTATGTTGTCTATCTTGCTGAAATCATGTTATTTAAAATATTATCTACTGTTTTTATCGTTGAAATTGGACGCGCACACTTTTTAACAGTAAAGTAATTCCTATGAAGTCATATGACATCTAACTGTTTTTTTTAATGGCGGATTTCTAATTTTGCTAATGTCAATTAGAAGTTAAGTAGTAATTTTTTGCTGCAGTCAAATTTAATTCACATAAATCGTGTATGGAGTGTGATGATGCAATTTATTTTGTGTTAATAAATATTGTTTATTTTACTCTCACTACTCGAATCATATGGCTTGAAAGTGTAAATTTATTTTATTTATTTTGCTTCATTATCAAACCTGTGAACTAAACGACTCAAACCAGTATTGTTACTAAAAGAATTGAAAAATGAAGTGCATATTTTTCCTGCTAGTACTGTATTTTTTTGTGGGAAAGTCTTTGACTCAAAATTGTAGAACACGAGGAGAATGGGTAATTGCAGCGTTTTAATTAAAATTTTAAATAATTTTTGGGTTATTTTTTATTATTAGTGTGCGGACACTTATCAGTGCTGTGGAGGCTGCTGTATCAGGAATCGGTGCATAGATAGTAAGTGACTTTCCAGCAGATATACAGTATGTCTAAAAAAGTTGGCAATATATGGGAAATTTTTGTATTTGTACTTATAAAAAGGTCTGCATGGCTCAAAAAGTAAAACGCAAATGTCAGATGTCAATTTTTTTAATTATCGTATACGAGGTTTTTCTAAAAATATGAATTCCATACAAGAGTAAAGTACTTTTACAGGAGAAAAAATATTATTCTGTAAGGTATTACTTAAGTTCATTGCTAAAATATTTCAAATTAACATTAGGTATGTTGACTTGTTAAATAAGATAAAAGTTGACGTGTTTTACAACTAAAAATTTAAGTTTAAATTGAAGTGGACAAAATAGTTTTATTAATTTTTTGCAATTTGTGGTCACTTTTCTGTACATCTAATGTCAGATATAAATATCCGAATATTATTATTTTTGAAAGCAGAGATTTTCATAACGATTTTTTTTTTTGTAAAACTTACAATAAAAAATTTACCCATTATGTTGTCAATTTTTTCAGACTACTGTATAAATATTGTTCTCAAAATGTTTTAAAGAGAAATACTGATTATATTTTTAGGAATTTACACATGTTTATTAATTAATTATGTTGCTTTTTAGCGTTTTCCGACTGTAGAGAATTAGAAGATCCTTGTTATACTAATTACTGTCCTGGAAATTCAATCTGTCGTGTCTTTCAACCGAAATGTGAAGGTTGTGATTTAGAAGTGCAGTGTGTATTTTCAGATGTATCAGAAGAAGATCAAGCGTTTTCTACTAAACGTACGATCTTTAGTGCCGCAACGGATCTTAAGTCAATGGATTATTTGCTTTGCTTTATTGTAGCTTCGCTTTTTAATTCTTTGTAAAAATTAAAACTTTGTGTTCTTTTTGGAAGACGTCTATCACAACTGAACCCCTTTGTTTTAATTACTATATTTATTATATAATCTAAATGAGAATTTATAATTTGCTTTTTTAGAACTTTTAGGGATAGTATGGCTTCAAAATACTGCCACTGGTCACCAAGCTAAGAACATCAAACCCTCGACTCATTTTCAAAAGGATTCAATTTTTATAACAGGTAGGTGATATTCAATGAGGCACTGGGTTTTTTTTATAGAATTTTTAAATCGGTGACCTTAGAGAGTAAAATTTATATAAGAGTTTTAAAACTACTTTCATGTATTTTTAAACACATGGTACAGATTACATATGTAATGGTTATTTTTCGAATTTGAGTCTTTAATAAGCTGATTAATATTTTCAATTTGGAGTATTTTATAAATATATTAAAACACTCGTGCTCTAATAGATGTTTTTAATTTTTAGAGATTGATGTCTTTTTTGAAAGAAAATTCGTATTCATAGTATTTTTCGTATTTTTAGTTGTTGTTTCCGCTAGTTGTCGAATTTTGGGTGGAGCACAAATTTTGGTATTCTTGTGATGTTATTTTTTGTTAAAAATGAAACAAATTATGTCCAACAAAAGCTTTTAAGTTGAATTTTAAACTAGATGACTTGTTGCTGTTACTAACCGTTAGCAACAAAATTTCTCAGAACATAGAAATTCATTATTTTTATGTAAAATTGAAGAAAAAATACGCAAATTTGAAAAAATGGCGTTTTATATGTGATATTGGCGTAGAAAACTCGTCTGGGACTTGTGCGCCAAATCAACTCTTATAAAACTAGTTCTTCAATATACTATTTTACTGCGTTATACTGATATTCTTGAGGTTTTGTTTGAAGGCTCTTTTGGAAGATTTCTACTAAAACATACAATAAAATATGGAGTTATATGTACCTAAACCTATAGCGTCAAAATGATCATTGATGACATCAGCAACAGTGTAACCACTGATAATCAATAATACAGGTAATCAATAAACTATAAACTTTCCTACATGAGAATGTTTAATGATATGTAGTATAAAATAGTTTTATATGATTTTAAATATAAATAACGTTGATATAATTATTAACAAAACAGACTTCCCTTATTGTCAACCTGGATTAGTCCTTCTTCTAAAAAGAAAAGTTTACATACTTTGTAGATTTTAATCTTATATTACCACTCGTCTCATCTGACTCAATCTTGTTGCAAATCTACAAAATCTGGGCTGAGCTGTATATTCCGTCGAGATATGGTTTTTGAATGTTCATTTATAGAACCATTAGTTTCTGTCATTGACATCGTCAAATTCTTTTGGCACTTCTCGCCAAGTTTATAAAATTGTATCGTATTGTATTCGGGTTTATAATAATCATAGAGCTTTACAGAGCTCGAAGCCCGGCTTTCGACAATGGCGATTTCGTTGATGTTGAAATTAATACAAACAGGGTGGGCATCTAACTTGGTAAAGTAGAGAACAATTTTTTGTTGCAATTCTTCGAACATTTTCAATTCTGAAAAAACAAAAATCGGGAAAATAATTAACATTTTTGGGAAATGTAAGCTTATTAAGGTCGATTTATAAATTAGAACTTGGGACAGACTTGAGTTTAAGCTTTTACTGTAAATACCGACCTTAAATAAATTATTTTAGTGAATGATAGAAGTGAAAAGAATACATTAAAAAATATTGTGATTAAGCCAAAAAGAAATTTCAATGTTATTGTATATTGAGGGAAATCACGGAATAAATACAACTGTTAAAACATTGAAAACATATTTCAGGGTTTAATCTCTGATCAGTGATCGTCTACTGGTAAATAATTCTTGAATATTGTTTAGAAAAAAAAGATTTGTTGGATTAAAATTATCAGTTAAACGTCATTGTTTTCGTGCAAAAAACAAAAAATGAATACTCTTAGAAAGGTACATCTGAGTCATGTTTGGATGCGATAACGATACTCTTATACCAATGGGTGAAACCCATCGGCGCCGTCACTAAGCAACAGTACCACTGCGCATCTATTGTGAATAATATGCTGTCCCCATCTAAGAAAACTCGTAATCTACAACGCTTAGTTTTACAAAAATGTTTGAGATGGTCATGATCAAAAAATATACTAACTTTTGTTACCATCTTCATTAATTAGTTTATATAAAGATATTCTATCTGCTTCATATCCTGACGGCAAATCCACTTCTAAAATTGCCATATTAGTTTGTAAGTCGGGTCCATTGTACGCAAAACATGGTGTTAGACTAGCAATTGAACACTGGTCTATATTTGAAACCGGCATTATCTCCATATCAAGTTTGAAAGCATCACTAAGAGGTAAATCTTTTATGTAATATGACAAAACACCTTGTGCTAAAATGCAACCATGACCTTCAATTCTCAAATTCACGTGGTTATTGGGATTTTTCAAAGAAATTTTTTTGGATTTCAAACGATTGACGGAACCCATTCTGATATGCTGCTTCTGATCAATGGCATCAATAATAATTTCTAAATTGACCTCATCAGATTTTATAAACGCTGAATACCTTGTCAAAGCGTCAAGAGCTACCACGGTGTCCTGCAATTGAAACGTGTATAATTTGCAGTCGAGTCTTAAATAAGAAGCTTGATTTAATTAGACCAAACGGTTGCGAGAATGTTCTTTAATTTATCATTAATTGCGTATCAATGAACTTTCTGGGTCCACTGTTAATTATTAGTCTCTATTTTAATCAAAAGTCAAATGTGAAGAATTTCTTTTATACAGGTGGACCCAAAATAACGGAAGAGGTATACCTTTTTATTTAAGACATTTTTTATTAAATTCAGTATATTAATAAAGAATATTTTTAATGTAATTATGAAGAATTATATCTCGCAAGTGGTGGCCGTTTTCTGTTTCACAAATTCGTGCTCTTTCCAAAACATTTTCCATAACTTTTTGTAAAACTTTGTGTCATGTTATTGATTTCGTCGCGTCTACTGTTTTTTTCAATTGCTAGATGGCTATAGGTTTATTAATACAGACTTTTCTTTTCAAATGAGCTCTAAGGAAAAAGTCTGGAGTGGTTAAATCCGGTGAATGCAGAGACCATGTAACGCGAAATAAATCGTTCACCAAAGATGTCGGGTAAAAGAGCAGTTGTGTTCCTCGCAATGTGCGCCGTGGCTCTATCCTGTTGGAACTATACTTACAGATGATTTTTACGACTGACCTTAAATTTTTTTTAACATGGTCAGATATCGAACACCAGTGATGAAAACCGCGACACTATGTTTATTTAAAAAAAAAATATGGGCCAATTAACGCTGTGTTTCAGAGCTAGCTGGTCCACTTTCGCATATAATGAGACGTTCTTTTCAGTCATTGAGTCTAACTTCGATGTGACTGAAAGCACATGTTACGCCTATTTATAAAAAAGATGACAAGACCAAAGCTGATTAGTTTTCCTTGTATTTGCGTGAAAATCATGGAAAGGATAGTCCGAACTCGACTTCTTCAGTACTTTCTGGAACATGCATTCATAATTGGTCCCCACAAATAGACAGATTTGAAACTGTTGATCTCAATTATTTAGATTTTGAAAAGGCTTTTGACCGTGTTCTGCATAAACTAGAAAATGTTGGTGTTGAGAGGTTAGTACCGAGTTGGATCAAAGCTTTTCTCTTCAATCGATCGTTCATTGTAAAAGTTGGCAAATCTTTTTTTCGTGAGCGTCAAGTTGTGTCTGGTGTTCTGCAGGGGTTAGTTTTAGGGCCTATTCTATTTCAAGTTTATATACCAGATCTGAAGAAATTGCTGAAATATGAAAATGCTTTTTACGCTGACGATGGAAGACGATTTAATTGTTGACTCTGAGGGTCCAACCCGTATATTAAAATAACGGCAATATACCCGCTGAGTCAAAACAATAACCGTTGATTTGAGAAATAAAGTTCAACAATTTGGGCACGTTGTTTAATATTGTGCTGTTGAAATTACCTTTAGTCTTCTTTACAAAATATTGAAAAAAAATGCAATAAAAAGTTGATGAGACTCCAACTTTTTTGGTTTTTTGGGCCATCCTGTATACGCCTTCCTAAATTATTCTTTCTTACTGTTACAATTTTGTGTTTTACATTGAAGGCGCTCAATTGTATATTTCAAAATAGTTTTAATGAATGTATGTACCTGTGTTGATCGAAAACTGCCTTTTGGTCCCAATTTTGTAGTCAACCATCGAACTATAGAATGCGCTTTAGCCAAATTCTCTTGTGATTTTTGATGAAGCAAAGATAATAATACGTAACTGGTGACTTCAATGTCACTGGCTGTAGAACCATTAGTATCTTTATTGGTCCACCACATCATATTATCTCTAAAATTTACTAGCTGGAACAGTTTTTTTAACATTCGTTCTGCTTCACTATACCAATTAATTTTAAACAACGCATATGAACTTATAGCAAGCGTATATTTATCTAGATCATAATGTCCTCGTATGCAATATTTGGCATTTGTTTTTACTATCTCGGGAGTAGGAATATTACTGTCAAGCAGACTAATCATTACATAAGACGTTAATCCAGCTGTGCTATTTTCCAAATTTGTACCACCCTGTGAATAAATATGCAAATTATCAAATAAAATCTACTATAGTATTAAGACAGTTTTACCACTTGCTAAAAAGGTTTTTTTTAACAAATCAGAGCTCTTTTGATCACCATGTAGTCATCGTCGAAAGTGATTTTGTTAAGTGGTAAAACTGTGTTAATAGTTTATGGTGCCAAAGACTTTAGGGCAATATAATATAGGTACCATATCTTGAAAAACATGTAGCATTGTATTAAAACATCCATTTTCTAACTGGTGATTAAATATCCAAGACACTGCTCGGGAAATAATTCTTTGGTCTACATAAATATATTGATTTATATCTTGTAGCGTTCGAACAACAAATGACGTAAGAAACATAGAGCCCATAGGATCATGGTATCCAAAAGCAGAAAACGAACCATCTTTATGCACATAGTTCAAGATTCTTTGATATCCAATTTTTAAATTTCGCAAAATTTTTCTTTTCGTAGACGAACTTAAGTCACCAGTGGCATTAAGATATTTTAATATATAGAGATTAGGAACTAAAGTGGACATTATTTGTTCGCCACATCCTGTTGGCATTTCAATAAGATCATCCAAGTTCTACAATAATTATTTCAATTAATTTCACAATACATATTTGTTTTAAGTAAAGGCATTACAGCGATGGTTGGTCCGAGAATATCACCATTTAATATAATTTTTGTTGAAGCTGTCTTCGATATTACTTTATTGGGTACTTTGAAATCCCACGTAATATTATTTAAATTAAGAGATCCTGAAAATTATCAACATAACATCTATTTGAGAGTAATTTCTAATATCAATTATCAAAATTCAGTGCCATCAAAAAGTTATTCTATCAAGTAGGCGTTGAAATATAGAAAACGTATGTCCATGATAAACCGGCGGAAAATATTTAAGTTGTAATGGTAGAAAAAGTTTTTTAGCACCGAAGTGTTATATGGGTCACAGCAATAAGTTGCAACAGATTCATATTTCCGTAATATGGTAAACCTAGCGGCATCTATTAGAAGCAGCCTGACATTAAAAAGTTCAAAAACAAGATGTTTACATGTTTTAATGCACTCTATATGACAGATATCAATTTTGATAGACACAAATGAGATAAAAAGTATATCGCTGATTTGGCAATCTAAATTTCTTACCTGACGCGCACAACAATGCTGATTTTGCTACTTTGATGGGGTATCCTTCTGGTTCTATTTTCAATGTCTTAAAAACTACATCTCTGAAATTAGAAAACTAAAACCTATCTAAAAAGCTCATAAACATTGTTGAAACAACACGATAAAATGAGTAATTAACACTGTTTCTTACCTTTTGTTAACTACAACATCAGGACCACACTGTCCTGGGTATGTAGAATCTAACTCAGACCGTACTGTAACATTAGCATTACCGGCATCGGCAGCTTTTAGTTCAAAAATGTGAGTTATGGTATTGTTTCCAAGCAAGCAATAGGAAACTCCTTTCCTTTTATACTTGTCCGCAATATACAAATTATTAGATGTATCCAAATTAATTTTAATCTGCAGAAGTAACACCAAAATTGTAATTCAAGATTATTACTATGGTTGAGAATATTTACCGGTAAATTGTAACTCAAATAGTTAAATACTATAACATGCAAGTACAAAGTTTCTCCTTTTTTAATAGAATACGGTGTCAGGACGTCAACAAAAAATGGCTGATATGATGTAATTTCAGTGATTTTACTGAATCCAATTCCATCTTTGGGCGACACACATAAAATTTGTGTTTGCCAAGTTGTAATTGTGTGGGGAAGACTTCTATGGATTACAGCTGCATTTCTGTATTGCAAAAAAACAATGTATAGCTTGTAAATATTGGTGCATAGTATTGGCAATTTTTTTTACTATACCCTATACCGTATTTCACGGTGTCATTCTCGTGATGCCATTGTACTGTCAAAGTTGAATTTTATTTTAAAAGAGCACTAATGGTTCTTATCATAAAATCGTAATGATATATTCAAAAGTTGGTCAAAACTGGTCAGTAGGATCTAAGCAATGCATTTGACTGTAGCTGCTGTTAGTATACTGTACCCACTTTGCAATTGTAGAAGCAGATGGATACTTTTTAAAAATAAAGCTGATATTTAATCACTTTTGGGTTAAAGATAAAAACTTCATTATTAATATTTTCAAAACACATCAAGAAACCAACCTCTACTAAACTGACTTTTCAATGTACTGCGTAAACAGCTGCCTTTTTGCGGATTGTGTATTTCGTGGAAACGGTATAGGTACTATTATTATTAAAATACTAGATATCAGTGTCTGATACGTAAAACATTCGAAAACCAAGTACATATTGTCATTAAAAGATCTTTACCTTACAGGCACTAACTCCCATAACCATGTCTCAGGAAAATATGATCTGATTGAAGTGGTTGTATCTTCATTTTGAAAATTGTACTGATCGGTAAGTGACTGAACTGAAAGGAGAAAACGTTATTTTCAAGCAAAAAAAGCTTTATAACACACAAACCTGGATTGTTGTCTGATATCACTGGTCCTGTAAAATTTTTACAACTATTTTAATTGTAGAAGTGTTTCTGACGAAGGCACCACTTTTATAATCTTACCTGTGTAGCAAGCCTTCGTGATAACTTTAAAATTCGAAATCACAATGACTCCAAAATTCTACAAACATACAAATTAATGTTTTTTTCATCAAGTCAGAACAAATATTTTTAGAACACAACTATACTCTGGATACAAAATAGCACACAGTGACTGATAGTATCATCGTACTATTTTTAAAAAACAATCAGACAAATTATAGTAATTAAATAGAATAACGTCATATGGTCCTTCTTTTGTTGCAAACGCTAATAGCCTAACAATGGAGCTCCATAAATCTCCAGCTTTCACCTTTCAGACAAACAGCACAAGTTCAGAGATTTGGTGTATTGTCAAGTAATAGGGAATTATAAAAGCAGACTTTTAAATAGAGCTATATAACATTATTTCACTGAGACTAGTATACATGCATATGTAGTGGTCTTTAAGAGGAAGTTTCTAGTAAATCAAATGTTAGAAATATAAGCTCGAAAAGAAAAAGCTCTTTGTACAACCTGCGGAAAAAACCAATGCGCTCAAATAGAGTGAATAAAAAATATTGCTCAAAAAAACTTTACTTTTAATTACTGATGGTGTCCCTTCTGTTTTAGAAACGACAGGAATTATGTAGTCTGTAGCTGACTGCAGTAATTAATTAAAATCTAGCAAAATGCACAATGAACAATCTCAAAAATCAGAAAATAAAAGGGTCAACGCAGAAGAACAAGGAATTGACGAAAGAAGTGGAGTAGAATGTAAGGAAATGATTAAAAAATGTATAGAGAAATAAAAACAATGGAAAGAAGAGTAAAAAATAAGATAATAGTGATCTTGAACAAAAATAAAAATAATTTGACGATAACAGAACTAAAAAACAAAGAAAAAACATATGAGGGATAAGATAGCAAAACAGTTTTCAGAAAAAATCTTTGGAAAGATTGAGATAAAGCAATGTTATAAGCTTTGAAGTGACCATATTTGGATATGGGTGAAGAAAAAAAGAAATTTCTTAAGCAGGCAAATCACCTAAAAGGAGAAAAAGAAACAAGATACATTTTTATTGATCAAATCGTTACAAGGAAAGAATGAACCTGCAAAAAATACTAAAACGAATAGATGGCAGAAAAATTAAAATTAAAATGAAAGCCAAAATAGAATACCTACGAGGAAATAAAACCAAGAAAAAAAATTACAACTTAAAAAATATCGAACGAAAAAAAAGAGAGATAGATACCAAAAAGTAAGAGCAACGGAGAGTGTATGATAAAAGAAAACATTACAACAAGAAAACAAGTGAAAACGAACAAAGTATAGAGAATGAATAAATAGTTGGAACACAGATTTAGCAAAACATCTGAGATTGTGAAAAAACGGGATAAAAGAAAAAAGCATATGAACAAAAAAAGAATATATATACAGGTAAAAATACATAAACAAAGACAGAAAGAAAAAAATATCAATACAAAAAAAGAGAAGTGGTAAAAGAATTTCAAAAAATTATTTTTTTAACTTATAATTGAAAAATTATAATTTATTATAGAATTATTATTATAAAGACGAATTTTAAAGAAGAAAATCTGACAAAAAGACAAGAAAACAAAAAACAACAGTGTGTAACAGCAGAAAAAAATGTATATTAAGAAGATTTAGATAAAAAAAATGGCAAGCAAATATGGAAAAAAAATAGTAAGATAAGCGTGGAAGAATAGTAAAAGTTATTAAAAAAAAATAACACCCAGAGAAAACAAATAGGAAGCAAATGATTCGCAGCAGAAAAGAAAGCAAACAAAAAATAGACATACAAAAAAAAACAACCGAGTGTAAAGACAAGAAGGAAAAAACGAATAATAGCACCAATAATAAAAAAAGTTAATTATGAGTTTTGTGTCCAGTTCTAGCAGTTTCGTGCAATAAGAAAATTTAGTTCATAATTACGGAAAAAACATCATAGGCGTCATAATCTTCTGAAAAAGAATAAACATGTCGCCTTCGACGTTTTAAATCCCATGAGGGTTCTTGATCTGTTAAAGCTGAAGCTACAACCAAAAAAGCATCTTATTATAGAACTAAATAATTTTGAATACTTACCTTCTTTACTCTTTTTCGTAGGCGGAATACAAGATTTTCTACTGGATTCTGCTGGTTCTCGCTCTTTAAGAAAGGGTTTTAGAAATGATTTAATATCTAGTACGCCAAAATTATCCATAAATTTGACGGCTTTATCCACAGCTGAAACGGAGCATAAAGAATCTGATTTTGTTCCTATAAACAGAGTTGCGGTCTCTCCTGGAGATATTTGCTTGTGTGACCAGTTTGCTTCTACCTAAATATTTGCGTAAGCTTTTTTTCTATAGATTACAAAAACATCTTACTTTATTTTCAGTACATGGTTCAACATTAACTTCCTTAGTAGTTGAAATAGTTTCACCTGCCTTACTTATATAGTACACGAGTAATTGGTAATTAGAAATAATACTTTCATCTAAATGAAACTTTAACAAAAATTTTCCTATTGTCGACCCTATTTTCACGTGCTTATGTTTTGAACCAATAATATTGCTATATTCGTCAAAATTTATGGAAAACTTTTTATTAATATGAGTTATTTCTTCCAGCTTAAACAATTCATTTCTTGTTTTTACCTAAAACAAAGTCAAACGATTAATTATTTTTTACTACTTAGATGGAAACTTTTATTTTTTTGTATAACAAAATTAAACTATTCAAACTTGTCTAAAAGGAAAAGATTCAATAATCTAAACCCATGTCGGTTATCAATAACTTGAGTTATAGATTTTACCTTGAGACTTAATTAACGCTGGAGTAGATGCAGAACCGCATCACGGTATAAGTGATCGGATGCTGACGAAAACTCAGACCATAACCTGACCTGACCTGACCCGAACCGAAAACTCAATAATCTGGTAAAGATCATCACGATCAACTGCAAAACATTGGTATCAGAAATAATGTCAAGAAACATAAAAAGATAGCGGGTATACGGGTATAGACACACGACTTGAACTTAATGTGAAAGAAACATGGAATCATCTACACAAGATGCTTAAAAGACAAAAAAGAAGTACATGGCTCAAAAAGTTTTCAACTTAATGGAACAACAGAGAAAAAACAAAATAAGAAAAAAACATAGAAATACATTTAGAAGATAATCAGCGAAAAAATTAAAGAATCAAAGAAACCTTGGATCAATGGAAAATGTCAAAAAAAAGCTTTGATAAAAATATGAGAGTTTTAATTTTCAATAAAAAAGAAAAAGAAAAGGCAATTAAGTAATCACAAATGTAGTTGATAACGACAATAAACTTGTTCAAGGTAAAGAAGAATAAATGAAATCTAAAAGAACTCTATTTGGAAACAATCTCTCGGAAAATGAAATTGGCACAATCAAAAATAATCAACGCAAAAAAGAAAGAAGCAAAAAGACTGTTTGACTGACAAAAGTTTATGATAAATAGAAAACGGACAAAGACCAAAATAACGGAACAACATATAAATACATTTAGAAAATGATCAGTGGAAAAATTAAAGAATCAAAAAAAGCGTGGAACAATAAAAAATGCCAATCAATAAGAAGCTTTGATAAGATAATGAAAAAAAGATTGTCAAGCAAATTTATTCAAACTAGATCCGTAGACATAGACATGTTTCGTTCCCACTGGAACTCTTTCTTTTGTCTCCAAAATTTTTCTTCAATCAAAATTGATATCTGTTATTAGGAGTGACTTATAGCATCAACATGTTGAAACCAGGGTTCTTGACTTTGGTGTAAGGAATTTCTTCTAATAGATGTCACTAAAAATATGACAGAGTCTCAATAAGAGAAACTAGGCAAACACTGCTAGGAAAAAGAAGATAGGAATGAACAAGAATAGATTGAAGATTGCAAGAATTACATCACAGACCTGTTTAGAGGAAATCGCTTGAAGAAAATAAAGCTATTGATAAAGAATTGGAAAGATCGAAATTAATCGAGAAAAAGTTAGAGGAGCTTTATTAAGTCTGGCAAAGCTCTCAAACCGGATGAAGTAAACGCAGAGCTATTCAATCTAGTTGGCATCTATGAAATCGAGATTGATGTTCAACCACACCGGAAAGATTCCTTTAAAATGGTTTATGTCGACCAAGAAATCTGTTAAGCTTATGACAACCGTGGTTGTCGCTGATAACATAGAGGACTTTCAATTGCCGATCCTGAGATGTTAAGAATTTGAATTAAAGATAAATATCTAGAAGAGGAAGATTATGGTTATCAATAAACAAGATATAGATAAGAGATCACATTAGACATTAGAAGAAAACCAGATAGAAGGTACATGATTCAAGTACAGTCAATCACTCTGTTTTTAATCTGTCAGTACAGATTAAGGTCAGAATGACCAGTTCCGAAAAATTGAAAAACTCAGTGTTGTCCGATTTGAAATTCTTTGGCGTGTCTACTATGCTATAGCGGATGCTGCTCTAAGAGGTAAAAAGGTGAACGCTAAAGGTGTTCTTAATAAACTGACTGAAAGCATTTAAAACGAAAATGTACCGACAATGCTGAGAAGTCTGTGGGTGGACTTACGAAAAAGTACTTCGGAGACCCAAAAGAAGATCTTGACGATCATAAAATTATAATTGTAATTTTATAACATAAAGTTGCTCAAAAGTGTATGAAAAACAACCATTTAGCGTAGAAAATATTGTACTTACAACAAAATAAAAAGTAACTGTTTCATTTTCTTTGAATTGATCTGCTGTGTACTGCACGGAAAATTGTTGTACGCTATTGCACTTTGTTTGAGATAAAGGATTGGAACTCGTATGGTCTATGGTTAGATACGCTGAACTCGGGGAGTATAGTCTCACCAACAGTAAACGGTCAGCAAGGTTTGTATGATTTAGAGATCTCACGTTTACCTGAACATGGATAACATTATTTTTCATTGGTAATATATTGAATTTGACAAAATTTTCGTTTTTAACTGTAATATTGGAACATTGCTCATTGTTCAAATAATTCCAACTTTTACGAATAGCAATACTATAGCATATTTCTATAACTTCATTTGTTAAGTCTATTTCAATATTACTGAATTGTACAATTCCTTGATACATCAAGCCAGGCAATAATATACTTTTTCGTATTATCTTCAAATCGTATGGTTTTAACGATATTGTACTTTTGGCGGTCGTTATTTCAATTCTATCTGAACCATCTTCGGTAACTGTGGCTGTTATTTGTAAACTAAGTTTTGAATCTATCATTGAAAACGTTCTTTCCATAATTGATAAAGCTAATTCATCATTGGAAAACGAAAATTCAGCACATCCATTTGACATCTACTTAAAAGAGAATTATATAGGTATTTTCATTTAAATGTACAGTTGAAACATACCTTCTTCAGCATTTGGATGGTTTGCATCGTATTTGTATATTCGACCAGTTTTATGAAAGCAGTACCTTTTACTATGCCGCCATAGGAATATTTTGCACAAACTTTCATTGGGACAGAAGGTACCGTGTAATAAATGTTTTTTGGATGTATAATTTGAACTTTAAAACGAGGGAGGATGTATCTAGAAACCTCAAAAATATGTGTTTCATCATTCGCCTCTATTTTCCATTTTCCCTTAAAAATATAAAAAACCGTATTTAAATAAAGAAAATAGTAACTAGTAAAATAACTAGTAAAAGTAAATAGTAAAATAACCAAACTGACAACTAACAGATAAAATTTTAAAACAAAAGATATTGAGAAGCAGTAGGTATATAAAAACATTTCGAGAGGAGCACATAAATTCTGTTCTTATTGTAATATTAATTTTTTGTTAAAAATGAAACAAATTATGTAAAACAAAAGCTTTTTTTACAGTTTAAACAATTTATTTTTTATTAAAATTGAAGAAAAAAGACGCAAATTGGAAAAAATAGACTCAAGAATACGTTATGTAAGAGATATTGGCGCACGTGTCTCATAGGAAACTCTTTATAAAAATAGTGCCTTAATATACTATTTACGAATTGGAGTATTTAATCAGTTATTTATTTTACGAGTTTTTAATTGTTTTGAAAACTGGTTAGTGGTTTAAATCAGAGACAACGTGGCCTCAAGCAGAGCTGCAAGATTCCTTACATTTAGGATTGTTAGGTAATCAGGTAATAACTTTTTAGTCGTTGTTTCGGCTAGTTTTCGAATAACAGGTTGAACAGCACATAAATTCTGTATCTTAAATCAAATAACTTGTTGCTGTTACCAACCAAATTTATTAGAGCTTAAAAACTTTATTTGATATATTATATTCTTTTTTTTTACTTCAATGGGTCCATAATTTTTTTTATATAAACTTGAAAAAATAGCCAAAAATTTCCAAAAATCTATGTGCTATTGCGTGAGCTACTTTACTACTTTATGTTTACAGATTGTTACCGGCTTTAGTACGAACCGATCTAAGACCTGATCTCAGCCACTCTTGATTGATGTTAACATTATACACCCTGATATCTATACTCAGTCACATTTGACTTTTTATCGTTGCATCTGTTTATTGCAATATTTTTTTATAAGATGAATATAATGACTCATTTTATACAATAAAAAGAGCAAGTAGACTTTGATTTATAAAATTACCATTTTTTACATAGTTTTAGTTCAACCTTTCTCACCTCTACTGGATCATGAGATAACTGATGTTCTATTTGTGCCAATCCCATCTCAGTAGTGACATTTTCCCAAACTACGACCCCGAGTCCTAAGGAATTCCGTATTCGAACAATTGGAACCTTGTATTCTAACGCAGGTCGTAAATTATGATCCATAGAGAGAATTCTTATTTTCACCTTATCTTCCGATTTATACATTGTTTTATCAGTTTCTATAAACGTAATTTTTTTTAAAGGATATACGAGAATAGGATCTTGATTATGGGCGGAGAAAATTGTTTCGTTTAAATAAACTTGCACTTTCACGCTGGCAAACTGTGGCTCCTTAAAGAATACTTCTGGAGATTTAAGCTCAAAACAAGCATGATCTGCAATTTATATTTTTAATAGATGAACATAATTTTTTTAAGTTACCTGAATTAAATGTTTTTCTGGTAATGAAATGTTTTTCTTTCATTTTTAAGTCGATGAGGATTTTTATTGGCAATAAACCTGAGGTGTAATGGGTGGACAAACACACAGTCTCGGGTTTTCCAGATATTAAAGTTTTCGGCATAGTTAAAAGAAAACCGGGTGTATTTTTTTTAACATTTTCAGAAATTCTACAATTTTTTTTACATATAAATTTAAAATACTTTTTTATTTTATCTAAAACTACTTACACTAATTTGATTGAAGTAATTAATAATACAATTGCGATAATATTTGAAAAATGCATTCCAAATAAATGTTTTTTTAATAGAAACTCAAATTACACTTCACTGTATATCACTGAAAGTATTGTTGTTTGATTCAATGCATTCGCTTGTTATCACCGTTTACTACTTATTGTTGTGAACTTTGACACTAAATCAAAAAAGTTATAGTATAAATGCATATGCATTCCATTATCTGTAAAAAAATTAACTTCATTGATGATGGACTTAGAGAATAGCTCAAGGCTTTTCATTGACCTCTCTTATTATTTTCCTTCCTGAATTTCAGATTAAAAGTAACTTTGTGATACACAAAAGCGTATTGTTGTGAACTATTGCACCTATTTGTATTATTCATCTTCATTTCAATGTCCAATCTAGCGTGACCTGCAGCCCTAAAAAGATTTTGCATAATTTACATGTTTGCAGTCTTCTTACAGTAGAAGGAATGTTGCGTTAACTAAATATCAATCCTTGTTCTATTTTCTATAGAAAAATCCAGCAATGCTAAAACTTAAGATTGTTTTAATTTAACTAAAGGTTAAAAGTCAAGAAAATTACAATACTGCAGACGAATAAACAAGTGAAAAATCCTTCTAACAAGCAGCATTTACACTGATTCATAATAAAAAATGTTTCGTAGAATTTCTGATTTCGAACGCAACAATCTTCAGGTTCCATGAACCACCTTAGCTATCCAACATTCAGTTTTTCTTTAACTGTTCATTTCAGCCAAAGCTTGCACCTTTGACGTAGCTATTCACTTCACACTTTTTTAAACTTTCAGGTCCAATTGCCGTTCTTGGCCAAAAACTGAAAATTAATTGGGAAACGTAACAGGTGTAGGAATACTTCAGGATAAAAAAACCCAATATAAAACAACTTTTTCTATTTTAGCCACTAGAATATGTACAAACAGTCTTAACGTAATGGTACCCTTACGTCTAATTGCTTAGATATTTGAACTTTTAATAATGAAAAAAAACCATCAATTAAAAAACGAGTTGCTAAAAAGTTCGTGAATATTAATACATTTTGTATCTTATAACACAGCTAAATACTTAAGCACTTTCATGATTATTGGTAAGCTGTAATTGAATTAACATTTACAGTTTTCAGAGGTAATATCACTGCTTACAGTAATTAATAAAACAAAATAACAAAACCCAATTATAGTTACTTCAGCAACTATACAGCAATAGATTATGAGATTTAAAAATATACATCTGCATTAAAAAAATTAACAAATCCAATCTAAAAGCCAACGGAAACCCTAGGCAGCCAGCCGCTATAGCTAAGATATTGAGTAACAACATCTTTGACGCTCACATCTGGTGAATTCATATCAATATTCGCAGATCGGTGTTTGTTAGGGCATAATAAGTTTTCCTAAAACAGAAAAGCTGAAGAAAAAATTATGATTATTAAAACAACACCCACCTGTATAATATGTGACTTCAGTGTCGTATATTGGACGGGTTGTAAATTTAAAGATTTGCAAAGCTGAAAAAATTATTTAAGCAAAAATTGCATTTGTAAAGAAATTCAGGGAATGAAGCATTAAATTGCATAATCATGTTAAATAAAAAAATTACAGTGCCAAAATAAACCAAACCCATAAGAGTAAATTTTTTGTTGCGATCAAAAACAATCACCAAACTTTAGCAAAAAGGTTCAATTGACAACTATAAGCCGGTTACTTAAAAGTTTGATAATGTATTTGATTAATGATGTGATTAAATATTTGATGACAATCGGTTGATTGGAAATTTGATTTGCGTTTCTGCAACCCCAGTCAAATTCTCTAATCAACTGATTATCACCAATTACCTATCAATATGCATTTTATGCTTTGGTGACTTTTAAGAGGGTTCAACAATTATCAAATGTTTGTAAACTTTTTAACATCAAATCAAAAATCCACAGATTGGTTAGATTGTCTTCAAGCTTTAATGAAAATTGATACAATGTAAACTAACAAAATAAATGGTATTTAGAGCTGCTCTGTAAGTTTTTCATTTAGAATTCCCCTAGTGCATACATACTTGTATTTCATGTTGGGATAATAAAATAAGATCCAAACGATAAGGCATTTGGTGACTGAGGTTATCAGAGTTCGAGTTGTTGCTGCTGCTGTTCGCTTCTTCTGATGGAGGCCATGTGAATTTTTTTTCTTTGAAACTTAGGTTGCCGTCGCTTTTTCTAGAAAATAAATTTCTTAATTGAGATATCTTTTGTAACATTTATTAAAAACAAAATCAAAATAAGTTCATTTAAAGAAAGTTGTAAATGGTTTTATTGGGTGTAAAAGAAAAAATAGTAATATCACCAATTACAGCCTTCTTGTTTTAATAGGTTCAGGGACCCACTAACGTTCCCAAATATACTATGTGACATAAAAGTGCAACACCTAAAAGAAATAATCACACCTGATTAATTTTTATACAATTATTATTCTTAGACAAACATTTGAAATATGAAACCAAACCATAAAAATAAACAGAAAAAAACGTATGTGTTGGACGATTACACTTTAAAATGCACTCGTTCACACGTCTCGGCATCCAATATACTAACGTACCAATCTCTTCTTAGCTGAAAAGTTTGTGAGAAATGCGATAAATTGGTCAGTTTTCTTTTCACCATGTCCCATTTATGTTCTATGGAATTTAAATTTAAACCACGTTCGCTTAGCAGTGTCTTTTTCGATTTACGCGTGTGGCAGTTTTCCTAAAGATAATACAGCTTCTCGCAACGATTCGATCTCTGTCAAAATCGCCAAACCAGTGGTGGTAAAGTCCCAGTTTTCTAAGCATTTTGTTGAAGCTAATGGACACCGGACGAATCAGAAGAGAAGAATTTAAAAATAATTTTGTTTTATCACTAAGTGTTGGGAATGACAGACTAAAATGCAGTAACAGATAGCAAACTAAAATTTTTGTCAGATCTTGATATCATATCGGGTATTCAAAAATTTCAATCCTCCTTAGGTGTTGCATTTATTATGTCACTCAGTATAAGTATTATGCATATACTCACCCGATTTTTGAGGGAAAGTCCTGTACTGATATTTGAAAGCCACTGCTGCCCTACATAAGTGAAATGCAAAAATCTGTTTCTGTTTACAAATTTTCTTTTAACTCTAGCCTGCACACAAACCAAACCATGATGATATGAAAAATGATAACTGATAAAACAAACTTACAACAACTACTCATTCACATAAACAATTGCATCACTGTTAGTTTTGTGCGTATCAACACAACCACTATAAAGCTCAATAATCAATTCGTTCTCAATAAATCTTCAATAATGCAAAAAATAAATTATTTTTGGTCCTCATTAAACAAAAAATCTAAATTTTTATTTTTATAAGTCACTTTTTCTTCCAAAATTAACTCTTCTGCATAAAAATGAACTATGAACTATATAAAAATAGAAACAAAATATGTTGATATTTTATTTTAGTGTGTATAATAACAACAGAATGATAAAAAAAGCTGAAAATTTGTTTTGCTTGTTTGTCTACTCAATATGAGTTAAAATTTTCAAAATAGTATTAGGTAAAATACGTTTCTAGTTTTTCTTATTACCAACATGCTTAAATAAATTGTAATTGTACAAATCAGTATGGTTTTTGCAAAAATATTTAAAGAACCTTAAGATTTCATTAATTAAAAAAATTATTAATGCTAATAAAAGTCCTTATAAACATTTACTTATGGACTTATAAAACATTAGTTAATAATAAGTAATCAAATTCATTAAAATCGGTTATGAGAAGGAGGGATAGACATTTTATACGACATCTGTTTATAGAGACAAGACACCACTGGTAAAATAATGCTTGCGTAAAACAAAACACTTTTTGAAATTACGTTTTAAAAACATTATTGACTCAATATAGTTTGTAATCACTGTAAAACATGTTTTTTCTAAAGCTTACATATCTTAATGTAAAGTCTGTTGTTTTCATCTGACACTTGGTACAGAGTTTCCATTAAAATTAGTTGTCGGTAATTTAGTGTCCACAATAATAAAGCGGAAATTTAGAGTTTTTGACAGCGACAATTGTTTATAAGAATAAACCGACGTTATCTATAGTAAATATGCTATTACGCAAAAACATTAGAACGTTCCATCTACCATTATTACAGGACTAATAAAACACAAAAGACTGCCTTTATCACGTCATGGTATTAACAATTACTGCTTCCAATATTTCAATAGTAGGTATTTTGCTATACATTTTTTTAGATAAAACATATTTTGCAGCTTATATAAATCATTGCGCTAAGAAGCGTGTGCGAAATGAGCTCAGTCATTTTTTCTTGTGAATAACACACATATTCAGTTATTCAATGTTATCAGAATATGTAATAAATGTTTTAACAATTAGCCAAAGATGACCTTTAATTAAAAAAAAAATTTGTTCAAAAATATTTTTTGCATTTTAAAGCTTATTGCCGCGTATGAATTTCTTTAAACTTGAATCATACAAACCATTCACAATGGAATAATCGAATGTTATTCAACTAGGGCATCCAAATCGGTGTAACCAGATCCGATCAAAAGGTTAAGAATAATAGAAGAAAAAAGAGAATTTTGCCAATAATTATATTTAAGCTAATAAAAACCTTTAAGTAAACCGGTAGTGATGATTCTCCGCTTTTTTGAATGCCCTAATCAATCAATACTTACGGATCTGTTTTGTTTAATTTGTTGCTGTTTTTGGAACGCCAAATGTTGCTCTTGATGCAAGGCTTCTTCTTGTGTGGTTAAACCTAAACTTCTATATCGTGTCAATTCTGAGAGACGAAACCTTAATTCCTTTTCTCTTTCTAAATTATTTATAAGTTGTTCATGTTCACTTGACGTGAGAAATTGACTAAATACATTCATTTCATCTCTAAGTTCTCTAAAAAGATGTCAAAGCATGTAAATGTAAAAAAGTTACAAATATAAAAACACATACTTCTGATCTTTAGTTAAAGGTCTATTATTTGATTCTTTTCTTTGATTTGCAAAAAATTTGGCAACTAATTGATAATCTCGCACTAGTCTTTTTCTTTTTGACCTTTCTCTCAAGCGTCTTGTATACATATCAACTATAGATAACTTTAAAGCTACTTCTACATCTGTATCTTCGGCTGTGTCTAATTGTAAAGAAGAAACTAACTGTTCGGAAGTCATATCATAATCCTTAAAAACAACATTACATCGTTAAAAAAACATAAAATAAAACTTACTCTTTCATAATCATCTCGATTAGGCTTATACCCCAATTGTTGAGCTTCTTCCGGTGTTACATCTAAAGGAGGTAGACGAGATATTACTAAAGGAGATAATGGACCATTGTCTTCAGGAACATGATCTATCAAAGTTGGTTGACGATGTCGCGACTCAGCCCATGTTGCTTGTCCTATATTCCCTTCTAAATACCGAGATATATACTCATCCTTCACCTCTGCAACAAACATTTTTTTTATACTACAAATCTATTTATAGCAACAAGTCAAAACAGTAATCAAATCAGTCCAAAGTTGATGTATTCGTTTTCCTTTACTTCTACATTTATTTTTTTCTCTTCCGTTTTTTTTTGCATTTTTCTATCGCCCAGGAGAGAGAACCATTCTCCGATTTCCGAAAAATAAATGTAGAAGTAAAGGAAAACGAATACATCAACTCACAGCACGTTTGCAGATTCCATTCAAAGTAAACGCAACAAAACTGTTTTTTCAAACATCATGTCCGAAAAAAGCTAAAAGTACGAGTTTAAAACTTGTAATAGTACCAAAGTGACTTGTCTACCCCAAATTTTGAATATGCAAGTGTATAGAAGAGTGGATCTATAGTATCTTCAAGTTAAAGACGAAGTGGTAGGAAGCAGTATACTGTCTAGCCAGTCAATCAACGCACTTTTTGCTAGGTGATGGTTCATCCAATCGAAACGCCAATGATTTCCAATCACGTGATCTACATGGGCTCTTCCATGTTTACATCCACTTCGTCTTCAACTTAAAAATATGAGATGATAAGTTTCCAATAGATAAAAAAAAAAGGCTGTTCTAAGGTGTTGCAGGGTGTATGAAGCAATAAGACATTTGAAACTAAATCTTTCATGTATTGGAAATTCACATTAATTTGTCGGTAATACAGTTAACTTTAATTCTGACGTCGCATTTAGTATCTATCATTTTTGGCGACTGTTTACTGTTTTAAAGTGGCAATAACAGTGCGTTTTTGTGCAATTTTCAGCTTTGGTGGTGTGTTTTAATTATTTTAAGAGGTAAGTCAATTATTTACTAATGTGAGAATAATTTTTCAATTTTTTTGGGAATAAATGAAATGTAATTTTTCTTTGAGATTTGTTGCACACGCATTTTCGCCGACCAAACTGCTCCTTTAATTGCTCTGACATTTTATTATTTGTAAAATTGAAAATCGTTTCCACAAACAACTAATAATGTGTTTACAACCGGTCAGCCGGTGACTGTTGTGACGTCATTTATCGTAGTTTCAATATTTTCTCGCTAGGGTCGCATGCTTAATGTTAAATAGTCAATTGCTATTAATATAGACTAAAGATGACTACATTGATGATATTGTTATCACTACATATAAAAATTACCTTCTGGTGTTCTTGTTTCCACATTTTGACTAACCAGCTCCCAATTTCCAAAACCATATAACTCAACAGAATCCAATAATTGTAGTTCCTCACCTCCAGTCCAGTTTCCGCGTCCACCAAAAATACTAACTGACCAATGCTCCTTTTTAAACAAAGCAATAATAAATAATATAATTCATAAAAAATTTCAAAACTTACGACAAATTTGTAAGAATGGTCATTCCGATGATTTCCGATTTCGGCTCCAGTTGAAAAGCACTAAAACATTTTTTTTTAAATTTGCCGCCTAAACATAAAATGGATGCCATCAACGTACCTGCAAACACAAATCAAAATCTTGACAAACGCAGCATTGGACCCTAATTCCTGTAATCTCTTCTTCGCAGTAGGTACAGGAAACTTTTTGAAAGATATCTGAAACAATTTTCGTTTAATATAAACAACAAATTTCGATAAATATTATTCTTTTCTCTAATGTCGCTTACCAGCCATTTTGCAAACGTCAAATGTAAGAGGTGGGGGAAAAAGAATTCTTGAATGTTCTAAAACCCGTATAATTTAAGACACTTTTACTGGTTTGAACAGGCTTTTAGCTTGAGATAATATTATAAAACATTTTTACCTATTTAGATCCAACATTTCAAATAAAAATTATAACTACAGACTAGGTATTTAGTATTTACTTTTAAAAAATAGTTAAAAAAAAATACTTTTAGATTGAACGTCAAATTAACGATAAATTTTGACCGAAAAGTTTCTTCCCCCAAATGAAAAAAATTAACTCCCTAGATTTACAGTAAAGGAATATGCGTAATCTTGCTTTCAAGAATCTACACTGAAAAAAAATTCTAAATAAAATAGCTTCTCTGACGAATAAAAAAAAATTAATTTATTCAAAATATTAAAATTTATTATAAATTTTAAAGCGTTAAACGAGAACGTGTTGCTAGAAACTAAAGTACATAGATAGTTAATGTTGCACATTTTTGATCTGAGTTTTAGACAAAAGACGCTACTGTGGCCGTTTAATCAGCAATGTTCCATTTGTTTTGAAATTATTTTTTTTACGACCCTTATGTCAAATTCGCTTTACAAAGATTGTTATTGCTATAAAAAGCTCATCTTTTTATCGCTAACGCAAAACTCGAATAAAATAAAAAGTGACATTTTTGTGTGAGATATTACAGTTCTGTGCGTAAAGAACATATTGACAAGTGACATGATAAAATGATTAGATACGGGATTTATTTTGATAATAATTCAATTTTAATATGTAATAAATTGGTTCTTTTGTTAAATGTTGTAGTTTATTGAATGGCCATTGCTTCTCATGTTTTTTTACAACATGTAAAAACCTGGTTTTTTAACTTTGATGTAAGAAGCTTTTACTTCTAATATATCAAATATATGTCGCTTTTGTTAAATGAGAGTTGACTAAATATACAAAATAAGTATCGGCCAATCGAAATATTTTTTGTAAGTTGGCATTGCTTTTTAAAAACTAGAATTTTTTTTATTTTACGTTTTTTCAATAAGGCGTTTGTTAATGCTGTTGCAAGGCCTGTTTAGCAAAAGACTAAAATATTATAAATTGATAGATGTAACTTTTTTGATAGCTTAGCTTTATTGTGAAAAATGACAAGTTTTCTACAAGATTGTGAAGTAAAGAAATTTTAATAATTTACTAATTTAGAAGACTTTAACTAGTTTACTTAGTAAAATAGATTTACTAAATAATTATGAATGTAATAATTTTTATTACATAGCAATTTTTAAAAATATTTTTTTAAGTTATTATTTTAAAATAAATTTTTTTGACGTATGTTAATAATAACTCAAAAAGCATCTTATTCATTGTTTTTATTGCAAAAGGTCGTTTTTGGACAACATTTTCAGTGTTGAGAAAGAAATTAGACTATTGAAAATAAGTGTTGATTTTATAGAGCATTTAATAAGAGTTGTTGAATTGCAGCATTGCAAGTGCACAGTCTTGTAGCGGTGCAACTAACCTATACTATGACGTCATTAGGTACTTTTGAACTAGACTTGGTCTATATTTCATATAGAAATTTAATATTTTTTTCTGAAAATTTAATAATTTGCAAAAATTACAGATAAAAGTGTTGAAAATCTATAAAAGTTTATTAAACTAACTGCTTTTAAATTTATCTTAAAAATAACAGCGGTATTTTGACACTTAGTTTAACTTTACTTTAAATGTTCTTTCACTTTTTATTCTAATTAAAAAATGTTAATGTTAGTAATCTTTTGAGATATAAAGAGTGTTTTAATAAATTAAAAAAATATTTTTGAAATTTAAATTGTCTGTATCTTTTCATAAATGACAATGACATATAATAGAGAGTTATTGCAAAGCAGATTTATTTTAAGTTCCTTTATTAAAGGATTCCTTTATTTTGACATGTACGCAAGCGCATAATGCACGCCGTTAAAAGTCGAGCTTTATTAAAATACAGGCCGCCTGTATTTATTTAATGCGTTGAGTGAAAAGTTAAAGTAAAACTTCTCACTCAACGTTTAATGTAAATACAGGAAAGAAGGTTTTTATTTAAGGCGCCCTTATTTTGACATTTAACTTTGCAAATCAGATAAGAGTGAGGTTAGAGTGCAATTCTTTGATTGTATGCTCATTATATTGTGTTCATCTGTGTTGTTGAAATGGCTAGTGATTTGAAAAGAAAGCGTGCAGAAGTAATTGTTCAATTTCTTCCTCATTTGCACCTAACAGTATAGCAACTTGTAATTGTTCTTCCATAATAACTAATTGATTTAGGATTAGGACCCACAGCACACAAAAACAAAGTTATTTGTTACATTAGGTCAAGTGTCAGAAACGTCAAAATAAAGACAAACAGTCCCTAACAATATGCCACGAGCAATAAGTCTCTTTATGACACACACTTACAGGCTACTTTATTATAAAGGAGCTTGTATTAAAGGACATACTCCTAGCATGCTTGCAATAACTCTCTAATGTCATTATCAAATTGTTAATTATAGGAGAATTCTGCTGATTCACATCGGAATAACATTTTTAACATATTTTTTATAAATATTTTTAACATGTTTAAAATTGTCTAATCAAAACAACCCTCGACTAAAATCTTCAAAAAAGAGCGCCTTGTTCTCCGTAATTTTGCATCACCAACGTCAGAGTTTCTATTTTGTAATCTGTGACGTCAGGCTTAGCTTAGTCTATTGTCGCAACCACTCTATGGTTTATCTTGTTTTCATCAATCATAGACAGCTACGCTAGGTTTTTGTATGCTGGCGCCAAAGTGCGGCCAAACTGTCAAAGAAAAACGTCAACACTTTACACTTTTGTATTTCCAGAATGTCGGTTAAATACCTCCATGGTTTACCCTCCCTCAACCCCTAATTTTTTCAATTAGTTTAAAGTGGGGTTATTAGAAAAAAAAATTAACAAGTTTCTTATGTTCGAAAATTAAAATTAGAAAAAATTATAATGAAATTTGTTTGTACTGTGTTGATAGGTAATCGATCATTGCCATCCCTTGCAATAAAATCGAAGCAAAGAGCAGTTAAATCAACGATCGCCTTATGTAAACACCCAAATTCAGAAAATTATTATTTAATTCTTTTCAACAGTCTGAATAAGACAGGTACAAGATACAACGTAAAGGGAAATATAAGTCAAATATTAACTCGATTTATCGGCGATGGAAAGACAACAATTCAATTTAAAGAGCCCCCTCATGACTGGTTTCTACAAGGTGATGTTATTCAACTTAAAGCGTTTCTTCAGTTGTTAAAGAAGATATTGGAAAACAAGATTACTAAAGAGTCTTTCAAACAACTATCAAGCTTATCTGTGACTGCTGTTGCCCCCAAGAATATGCCACAAACCAAATTAACCATTAAGAATAGGTCGGAGTACCCTGTGAAAGGGTTTCCAAGAACATTAGAAGAGTTACATATAACTGACATTCGTAGATGTTCTCTGGATTTAGGAATTCTACAATTAACAAAACTTAAAATTTTAGATTTAAGTGTAAATTTAGTAGAAAAACTTCCAAAGGAATTAAGTAACTTACATTTAAAGGAACTTAATTTATCATCGAACTGTTTGCAGAAATCGCATCCTAAAGAATGGAAGTGGTTATCAGGCAATCTTGCGCGATCTTTGGTGTCTTTAAATATGTCACTTAATAATTTAGTTTATTTACCTCGAGAAATAATACAATTACAAGAATTAACAACTTTAATTGTAAACTCGAATTGTTTGACAGATTTACCAACTGGTATTGGCAGATTGAGAAAACTTAGATTTCTAAATCTTGAGAATAATAAAATTAGTATTTTTCCGGGTAGTATTAGACAATGCAGTTTGCAACAATTAAATTTATGTAATAATAATTTAAAATTTGCAGTTGATGTTCCGCTTTTACATAATGCTGTTCAAAAGCGATCTGTTTTCAGTTTAAAAGAATGCTCAGGCAGGGCTGTTTTAAACTCGAATATTTCATATTCTTCTGATGATATTCCAGTAACACTTGTTGATTATCTAGATTTTGCCAATTATTGTCTTTGTGGCAAAACCTGTTTCAACACTTTTTATAGAGGAGCCGAAGAAATTCCCATTTATAAAATCACTAGCTCTTTTTGTACGTCATTAATCAACCATTCATGTTTGTTAATTAATTATTATTTTTGTTCTCTTAAGTGTTATCAATCTTACCTTTCGAGGTATAGACATCCTCTTATTTGATAGAACGCAATTGATTTGAGTTAAACTCAAATGAATGAATTTTATGGCTGTTTTAATACACATTTCTTATGCGATGTTGTTAAAATAAATTTTCTATTTATATGATGTTTTTTCTAAAGTATTTTGATATTTAATATAGCTTGGATCTGTATAAGCATGTATTGTACCTACATTTTCTGCTGCATTGTACGTCTTTATGGAGTTTCAATTTTATAAAATAGGCAAACTGTTTACATTGACTCTTAATAAACTTCTATATTATTAATATATTTTATTAGTGAAATGATTGCCTGTCGTTAGATAGTGAATGCAGTGACGGTATGCTTATGTTTTTGTAAGTCTACAGGTCGAAACCCATTTATAAACCAGCTAAAAAGCAAAAATAAGTACACACAAATTAATTGAAATGTGCTACAAAAATACTGGGGATTTTTTTAAAGGCAAAAACAACAGAAATTATCTCAACGCACTTTCCACTGCTATAAAAAGATGAATATTATGAAATCTGAAATTATTGATGTGAAACATCTATAGCCGCCTCGCCATGTGTGCCTGTACTGAAGATAGAAGTGAATTAATTATGATTGTTGTGTACATTTCCCATAATTAAAGAATTAATGATTGCATTTTATTTTTATATGATATAATTTTTCCTACGACAACTGCGTCTTTAGAATCATTTATAAAAATCCTGTAGCTTGTGGTCATCTATTTCCAAAGCTAGTATTATTTTTTTCCACAATGCTTAATAGTAATTTTTTCTTTTGTAAGCTTATAGTTGTGATACATTGTTGTTTTCATAATAAAAATTCTTATCAGAATTACAAAAAAACGTATATGTTGCAGTTAAGAAATATTTTTTGACAGTTCAGTTTTTTAAAGTCTTTAAGACTATATACTAACATGATTTCATTAGGCTATTTAATTTGGTGTATAAATAATTGAAATCGGCCAATAGATAAGCGATCTATGAACTCGTTTTTTTTTGGACATTCTACGTTTTTTTTTAGTTTTAATAATAAATATATAGGATACTTGATAAGATAAAATTTTGTAGCTATACTGTCAAGTGCAATAAATTTTGGACGCCCATGTCAGTAAAAATAAATGTTTTACCTCGAATTTTTACATTTTTATTGTGATTAATATTTGTCATCAAAAATTAAACAAAAGATCAAGTAGGTAGCTGCTTTCATATAATTATGTAATTGCTGATCTTCTGCTGAAGGTACAGTCTTTGCAAACTTTTAAACTAACTGTTACAGTATTATAATAAAAATATAGCGCTGAAAAATTTATCTGTATCAGCGCAACAGAGCAAAATCACGAGCATCTTCAGTAAGTCACTCAAAGGTTAAAATAAATTACAATTAAGTTTTTCAAAATTTGTTAGAATATGATTTTGACAAACAGAATTTTATGCATTTGACTGTACTTAAAACTGTTTGATTATTTGAGAGTTGTATTTACATTTACAATTACAATGTTATCTAGTTATGTTATTCAGTTATAGTTATGTTAGTTACAATTACAATGTATTCAACGCGTGGCGTTCCTAATGACTACCTTTTAGAACGATTTTCTTTGCAGAGTCTTACATACCGACGAGAAATGATTTCAGTCATCATTTGTTGTCTCAACAGCAAGAGTTGTTGTCTCTCTTTAAATTAAGAACGCCAAGAACCTTTCTACGATTCAATTCAATTTTTGAGACATGTTTTCCTAGAACAAACATTATGAGGTCATCACCACTTTATCAAATTTTGCAAAATTATGGTCGTGTGGAGAAAATCGTCGACATATTTAGTTGCTCTATCTCCGATATTAGAAAATGTTTTGCTCCATAGGATTATGTAGTATTCAACTGCTTTTGTTATGTACTTGTGTGTATTTTTTTTTTACCATTTGTGTTTATTTTTAATATATTTGTCTTTTCTAACTCTCTAATAATTGGGCTCTCAGCCTGTTGGGAGTTTTATACAATAATAATAATAATAATGTTAAATTTGGTAGGTATTTAGATTAAAAAGTAGAAATGTACAGTGCGCTTCAAAAGTATAGAAAAAATTCATTAAATATTAAGTAATTTTTTTTTTTTTAAATTTTCGGACGCGTTAATTTTTATTCATAAAAACACATCTCAAATAAAATTCCAAGCAGTCATTTGTTTTAGAGTTATGACATCAATATTTTTTTCTTAATTTTAAAAGCTTTTTTAATAATGGTCTAAAGTCTAAACTGTGTAATCTAATGGTTTTCCAACCCATAAAATAAAAGAAAAAAATTATTGGCGCTTTGTAACTTAAATAATAAAAGTTTAATAAAATATAAAACAAAAAACACTATAATTATAATTAAATAACTAAAAAACTTTCTGATTTAAAAAAAATGGTTGCCTTTATCTGGTAGTCTTATAAGACACTTGTATAATAAATTAATTATTACTTGTTATTGACCTGGTTTCTTCTGTCGTCAGCTTGAAAAAGAAGTTTAGTCAACTCAATTGGTACAAGACCACTCTAAAGCAATGGTTTTTTCCGCTTAATTACCTATTCCAGCAAGCAATGGAACGTCTGATATACGTGACCAGTATTTGACTGCGCTGTTAAACTGAGTCATTATCTAAGCCCAATACTTGCCCGAGTTAGCCAGTAAACTGATTGTAATGAGTAATAATGTGGTCGATATATGATAAACTAATTGGGCTGTTGTGAAGCTGTAAAATACGCCAGCCGTATTCAAAAGAAATTCAAGCATATTATTGAGTTTTTTTATTCAGGATAGGGTAAAATAAACAAACCAAAATAATTAATTAAAGCAAACTTTTATTGATTGCAAAGAGTAAGGAACATAAAAGCAGACTAGATAACAACATGTTTCTAGTAAAAATAATTTTCCAAAAATACGTTGATTTGTTATTTCTTCCTAGAGCACAGCACCATTACGTTTATATATTTATTTAAATCTTTAACATCTTTAAATTATTTTTTATTAAAGAGTAATTAGAGTATCTAATATGCATAAAAAATATTATGATGTATTTAAAAATTCTATTTTAAACAACAAATGAATGAGATTTTAAATTTTTTTAATATTGTCAGTATTTAGAAAATTTATGATGATACAAACTGTATAAAAATTGCAAAAGTTGTACTATTGTTTATCGGCTTTTTCCAGTTGCTTTAGCACCGCCTTTAGGTTTATTAAACATATAATTAGCACATTTTGGAATATGACGTTGAGCAGCACCTTCGTTGAATTTTCGGCTACAGTGGGGACATTGCACATAATCTGGATTTGAAGAGGGTGGCGGCGGTGGCAAATCTGACAATTTACCTCCTTTTGCTAAATGAGCCTGAGCCGATTTTGCAGCTCTTATTGCATTGATAAACTCTTCGTGTGTTTGACGCCAATCCTTTTTCGATACTTGTTTTGTCTGAGAAGAAAAGGAAAATTTTAATTAATTTTTAGTTTGTACATGATGGTCCCAAATTACCAAAAAGGCTTGAATCTCTTATAACTTTTTTATTACATTTTTTTTCCCGTATTTGATAAAGAAGATTTGTACCAACCGTTAAATTTTATGTCTCAAATCAACGTTACAGTATTTTGACTGAGCGTGCAATAATCGTCGTTATTTTAATGTGCGAGTTGGATCCGCAGAGTCTACAATAAATCGTCTGGTTGCAAATTTTTGACAACACGGGGCAGTGCCGTTTTACACAACTTGATATCTCACAAAGATCGCTGCAGAGAGTTTTGTATACAATAAGCATGTTACCATAGAATATTCAGCTTTAAGAATTGAAACGACTGGATTATGCAACTTACTTCCGGCAAAAACAGAAAAAAATTACTAAACAATACACTTAAGTTTATTGTTTATTTGTTTATTTCTTTATTTTACACTTAAGTGTATTGTTTATTAAGTGTATATTTTTGAACATTTGAACACAGTCTCTCCGTTTCCATCACTGGTGTTTGATATTATCGGCCAATGTTAGAATTTTTTTAAGGCCAGCTGTGGAAAACTATTTGTAAATATACTTCTAACAGGATGGAACCACAACGCACATTGTTTGGTGGACGAGTTATTGGACGTACAAGCGATTTTATTAGCCGTTTCAGACTTTTTCCTTTGGGGTTATTCTATTAAGTCTAGAACCAACCAGCAATTAAAAAATGAACAACATAACACGTAAAGTTTTGCAAAAAGTTATGAAAACATTTTTGAAAAAAGCACGAATATGTGAAGCATAAAATGACCACCACTTGCAAGATATGATTTTGCATAATAATTGTTATAGTGAACTCAAACCTCTTCGTTAATTTTGGGCCATCCTGTAGTTGTACATTGAACACTATATAAAATATTCAGATTAAATTGAGATTTAAATACCTTGGTATTTGCATTCTTGATATTGCCTTTCCTGGCATATTGTGCCAATTCGGTACCTTCAACTCTATGTTTTGTGGCGTCGTAAGCTTTCCTCTTCTTCTTTAACGTTTTTCCACAAATTGATTCATGCACTTGCAGTCTATCGGATGCAAAACGTCTATTGCAAAATTTGCAATCGGTTAAATCATCTCGAGCAACTGGCGATTTGGCAGTTTGTTTTGCTGAAGGTCTTGCATTAGATGGAGCCCTTGCAGAAGGGGGCTGAGACGAGCCTTTAGCAATAGGTGTAATCTAAAAAATACACATTTTTCTATAAAATACATCATATATGCTATAATTATTGTATCAGATTATTTTTTGTTTCTGAAAAAAAGCCAAAGAAGCATGAAGAAGAAGGAAGCTCTTGCAAAATTTGAACCACAAACCTTATTCTGCATACTGTGTGGTGCAGATTTAACTGGAGATGATATAGGGCTTGTAAGACTTTTCACGAGGGGCGATTTGGCTGGAGGACTAGTTTTCAAATTTTGAGGAGATACTACTGTCGGTTTTACAGTACGTTTCACAAGAGGCTGCAAAATTGTCAATTGATAATAAACTTGGTCTACAGATTCAAAAAATAATTTGCCTGATTGATAGATTTAACTTTGGTAAACACTTCAAATGTATTTTTACTTTTTAGAGTTTTTGTGATTTCTTCAAAATGCTGATTCAACATTTTGCTGGATTTTTATTCATTATACAAACAATTTTATTCTTTTAATGATCTTAATGACGTAAAGATTAAATTTTAACGTCTACTAACTTGTCGTCATAGATTCATTCAAAAAGAAAAAATAAATAAAAGATTTTATTTATTAATTAAATAATTCAAAATTGACATAATTTTTTTTTAAAATTTGTTTAAAATGTTTTTTAACATTTAACATTGGTTGAGTAAAAATGTCACCAGAACAAACAAATTAAAAGAAGAAAACACAAGCATTCGAAACGTGAAGCACAGTGGAAGTGGCTTTATATATTTTCTGTTTTCTTTATCAATCTTCTAATATTAAGAGCAAATTGCAGTGTTTTTAGACCCTTTTTTTTAAAGAATCTCAAAATAAATAAAAAATTTAATAAAACGTTGCTTAAAAAAATGTTTTTCAGTTTTATGCCTGTCAAGGAGCTCTGACAGATTCATTCAAATCTGAATCTGTTGCGACTTGCTGGTGAGATCCAATAAAAATAAAGCATGTCCGTGTTTAGAAATGGAGTTTAAATGAAATTACATTAATCTTCTTTATGCAACTTTGTTACAAAAATTTAAACTTTTTTTTCCAAAAGTGGAACTGAAATTGGAACAGTTTCAATTTCAAAAGAACATATTTGTCTTCTTTTTTACAATTTTCCAAAGACTATAAGTGTTTAAATATTGCACGAGGAACGCTATAAAACCTTTTTGGTGAATATTAATAGATAAGTGATACAACGTTTTTAAGAAAAAACTTAATAATATAGATGTGACTTTCAATGTCGGGCTTATTTTAGGGCCGTTTGACCCTGACACTTCAAGGAGGATCAATTCACCTAAATAATTAAAACTTCTTGAGAAAAAAACATTGACCTTAACAACAAATCATACTAACCTTAGTCTCTTTTCTAAACGTTTTTCCTAATGTATTTCCACTTATTTTATGTTTTTCATCTGAAACTTTGGGTGCAGTTTCGCTGGGCAGTTTACCTCCTAGATTGCTCAATTTTCTTGTAAATCCTAAATCATCGGGGCTATCAAATCCTATTTGTGGCATTTCTTCATTTTCTATAGAATCATCTAAATTGTGATTATTCATTAGTTCTACTAAATCAGTATGAGGTCTATTTGGAAGTGTATTTGCATTATCTCCATATCTATATTCTTCATATGTTTCATCTCCATCATTATTGTTATAAATAGAATGAATAATTTCTTTTTTATTAATTACTGGTTTTGAATTCTTGATGTGATTAACGGATTTTTGAACTGTTTTAACAACAGTCTTTCTTGTTGAATTCTTCAATTTGTCAGCCGAGGAATTTTTCAATGGTTCCAGTGGATAACTACGGTCTATTCCTGCTTTTTGCCGTCTTTCGTCAAACATTTGCCTCACTTTTCCGCCCATTGTATTACCTAAATTTCCATTACTTCCATTGCTTCCTGCGCTTCCGCGATTCATTCTTTCAAAAGCTCTTTGCTGCTGATTTTCGTATAGCTGCAAAAGCTTTTCCTCGCGTTCTTGGATCTGCCTCTGCTGGAAGCGAGCCTGCAACACATTTTCAAATTATTGTAAATGTTTTGATGTAAAAGCAAATTCTTGCCTGTTCAAAGGCATTTTGCAAGCTTTTGGCGGCCCAAGACGTTTCTAAATCGATAGAAACAACTGAGTTTAAACTAGATGATAAATATTTGTTCATTAGAAAATAGGGAAAATGATTATAAGGGGTGTTTATGTACAGGTGAGGGTTGGTAAACTGATAGCTGACTAATATCAATAATAGTTGGTGCGTGTTTTATAGTTTTCTAGACATGCGCTTTTTGGGGCTATGGTCACTGGGTTACAAGTGGCAAAGACAAGTTAATGATTGGATTTTAATAGAACTTTTAATAGCAATCAATCTGCATTAAACGATGCTAATACAACAATTTAATGATCAATGAAGCAAATCAAAAATAAATTTCTTAATATATTTCCATATTGCACATTATTTGTTTTTTGCAGCAAATAAATTTAAGGAAGAATAAACAATATTTATATTGGAACAACTTACGTTTCTTAATATTTTAGTTGGATTTTGCAATTTTTATAACTCCATTGATCTTTGCAAAATATTATTCCTTTTATAAGAAAAACTGGTAAAACTAATGAAAAAACCAAGCTCAAAGATGCTGTACAATTTTCTACGGTAGAAAATGTTACGCAATATTTAAACAAATTGAAACCCGAGCGATGGTTTGTAGTAGTGAGTATTAAAAAAAAACAAGGCTGATTTCAACATAAACAAATTTTTTAGAGCGAGCATAAATTTTGAGTGATTTAAAGAGTTTAATCAACCTGAAATGTGGCCCGATCAAGTTTTAGTTCGAAAATGTTATGAGGAAAAAAGTCCAATAATCACTTTTCAGATAAATATCTGGAAAAAGTAAATATCAACGTCTAGGGTATAAAAGGGAAAGAAGAAGTTTTATTAGATCCAATTGAAAATGCAGATTGCTATGTATAAGCATAGACTAAGTAAACCTATATATAGTCAATGGTATAAGCGAACACTTATGTCAGGTTTTCAAAACAGAGCTTTTTCTTTAAGCTTCCGTTACTGCCGCGCTGATTTTAGACACGACTATACTGTAATTTTTCTAAAAACTAGTATTTTTATATTTTTTTGACATTAATGAATGTATAGACAATATAGAAATAAAAAAAAACTATATATATATTTGAAAATTATGAGCACCAGAATGATTTTACACCAAAAAAGTATTACTTCTTACGTGGGTACATAAGTGCATACACAATTTTATTTTTAAGTTTCCACCAGCACTCAGTAGCAAGCAAAAAAGTACATACACAATTTTTTTCTACACTCAGTACACTTACACATGTGTAATAAAAGTGTCAACACATTGGAGGGACTATATGGAACACCACATATTGACATATATCTCTGTTGACATGGTTTTCTCAAATTCCAAGAGCCGTCAAGATTCTGGAAGCTTCTAATAGAAGCTAACAGAGAAATACAGTGCGCTCATAAATTACTCTTGCCAAAAAATTTTAAACATATCGCTTAGTTTCTGATTAGTTCATACGCAGAAACGTACAATATTATAATCCAGCTTTGACGTTTGTTTGACATTTAGCAGCAACCATACTATCAAAGACAATAAAAATCTGTCAAGCTAAATTACACAGCAAGATTAGATCTAAATAATTTATAAACGCAAGTACAATAAATTGCAATTTATTTAAAAACTGTTAGATACGTCAAAAATGATCCAATATGCCATAGTAATTACAATACTATTTTGGTAAATTTTATTTGATAAATTTTCAAACTCTATAGCGGAAGAAGTTGGCTTTTTATATTATTTTTGTAGATTTTGTTTACGAATATGCAAATGTTTTTAAAAATTTTACTTGACTGGTACGTTTTAAGAATTTTAACGGTTTTTTCCATTTATTTATGCAATAATTGTAGTTTATTTGGCACTTTGTTTTAACTATACTTGAGGACAGATATCTGAACTATATTCTAAAATTTAGGAAATGTTTAATAAAAAAAAATTACCAGTTTAAACAATAGCTATTTGTGTATTAAGAACGGAAACTGATGTATTGCTGATTAAGAGAGAGTATAGCAATCTCTCGAAATCGGCAATAAATTTTGCGCTCGCATCACACACAACATTTTTTCTACAATTTGCTCAGTGGTTGTGTTTTCAGGTTTTCATATTGTTTGATAAGTTGAGAAAATTTGAGAAGAAATAGTAAAAAATAGTAATTCACCAAACTGTTTAAAAAAAAATTAAGACATTCTAACAAAACAAGTACATTGAAAAACATTAATTCTACAATTTCTTTGAATTTTTTCTACACATACATAACATGATTATAATATCTTGTATAAAATTAACAAATTTGTATTTATAGTTATCAAATATAATAACGGGTGCTTTTTTAAATTTGGAGTTGAATGTTTAACTTTGAACTGTGAACGTACTTTTACCATCGAATCGAAGTGACAGTTATTAATTTGACATCTAAATATAACCTCACTAAATTTTATTATTTAATTTATATAATTTTAATTTAATAAACACGTTAATGAGATTAAATTAAAAACACTTGTAGTGTTATAATTAACGAAAAAAATTAAATTTAATGAGGAAATAAGATTTATAACAATTAATCAAAATGTCGTCATTGACCTCAAGGCATTTGCGGAGTTTTTGAACAATTGTGCTACTGCCGTTTGCCAACATTTGAGGATTATCATCAATTTTGGCAACCATTGCCAGACGCAACTCATCGAGCTTAGCTGGAAAATCAAGTTTTTGAAATACGGCTACAAGAAAAAGTCACATAGAATAAGATTGCAGTATCTTGAAGGGTAAGTTATGGCTGTATTTCGGTTTAAAATTATAGTATCATATTTGAGGTTTTGTAACTGATATGCGGAGTGTACCCGTCTTGCTGCTTGTACCCGTTCACAATTTTATCGTTATGAAGCTGTGCAAAGAATGGCTGTAAAATCTGTTGTCGGTATCTTGCAACAGTCAATATTTTATAAAAAAAAATCAGCCCAATAATTCACCATCGATGGCCGTTTCGAAAATGGGAATCCCCCACAACATTTTTTTGTTGTACAAAAACTATTTTAAATTAAAAAAAAAAACAGAAATTTATGAGTTATCACGACATTTGAAGCAATTGTTTTAAAAATTATGGTCCATTTATACAAACTTATAGGCATAGCCAACTGTTACGCCAAACTTAAAAAAAACACCCGCTACAATAGTCCGCTTTGAAAATGAGATATGCATTACTGTCAAAAGTAGTACACTGTAAACAAAAATTTTTAAAAATGGCTTAGTAAAGTACGGTTTCTACCTACATTTTGTAAAAATTAGTTTACGTGTTGTTATTAAATGAATTCATTTTATTAATTTTATAGCAGACATTTTGTAAATTTTGCCGCGTGTAAGCGACAAAATTACATTTTTCAGAAAAGTATTCTATTTTTTTTGTAGAAATACCAAAGCAAATAGTAAACATTATGCGTTTCACACAAAAGACGCTAATGTGATAACTTGGTTGTTCGAGCGGCGATTTTCTTTATTTGCCTGATTATTTATTTTTTATTAAGTCGAAATCTGTCATTGATCTCATTAGTAATTTTTAGCATGGCTTTTTGACCTCAATGTTTTAAATTTTTGAAAAATCTATTGTCTTTGAGATTTCTATTGAAACACCACAAATTTGGCAACGCTAATTTCAGCTATAATAATGTAAAAAGTGAAGTAAAAAACACCGGGGTGTGGGTGAATCGTTTTTCCATGCAATGGGAACAATCGGAAACTACCGATATTTAAGCGATGAATGCAAAAGTGTTCGAATTTTAACTTTCTCTAAAGCCATTATCAAACAACCGAAAAGGTGCTACATAATGCTAAAACGGCAAAAACTATACTTTCATAGATATTTCAAAATTTTGACAATAGTAAAAACCGTGTTTGAAAAGTTTGCAGATTAATTATTCTTTGAAAAAAATAACTTTACAGTAAAGACTCTAAATTATCATTTTTTCTACAAAACAAACTAACTTTATGCTTTTCACATCAATTTTATATCATAAAATTGGTTTTCAAAACAAATTAATGACTTTGGATTTGTAAAAAAAAACTTAAAGTTAAAGATTATAAAAGTTGAGAGATAAGAGAAGATGTAAGACGCTAAAAACAAAAAGTTTACGCTTGGAGAAAAGAAATAATATAAGTCGATTCATCCGTTCCGGAGCTATGAGGCGTGAGACACACAGATCAACATTACAAACTTATAACACTCCTTTTTCTTTATCAGAGATTAAAAATAGGAATAAAAACAATCATTTCAGTAGAAATAACAATTTTATAGCCTCAATAAAAAATTCCTTACAATGTTTTACTAGGAGATCAATAAGATATTAATTAGATTTCGAGATTATTTTGCAGCATTATCAATATTCTAAATTAGACAATATTCTAGATTTTTTGCTTTATTTAAACATATTTTTTTGAACAAATCGATTTCAAACATAAACATCTCATTAAAAAACAAAAATTGGACTAAATACATATTTTGCCAAACACTCTGTTAATATATCACATAAATATTTAAGTTTATTTTCTAGAAACAACAAAAAATGTTTATCCATCACACCAAAAAAAGCTATAATGCATAAAAGATGAAGATGTAATAATTGTTATGTTTCTGTTTTATAAATTAAAATATACAAACGAGGAACTTGTTATGTCTAATTGATTATATTAGCAATTTTTTAATGCTTGCTTACTGCACAAGTGCACAATAAAGTCAATAAACTCACTTATAAGTCACAACAAAGTAGAATGGAATTATAAGATTTTTTTTTATTAAAACTGTTAAGTTCAGTCTGGTTTATTTGAAATTCTAATAACAAAATATTAACAGTTAATGCAACACAATAGTTTAGCAAACAGTAAAAAATTGTATTATTTTTCTGACACTATCACTTGGGGTGGATCGGTGGTCAGATGGCTGACGATAGTGCGTTCAGAGCCTGGCTAAATGAGTGACGTGGATTCGAATCCCACTCAGGCGGGAGTTTTTTTTTAAATAGAAGATGAGTTTTGTCTGGCCATTGATGTTTGTATGTTTGTAGATGTAGGGAGCACAATATATCAAAAAAGTCGCCTGCTAATCTTAACCTTAGCCTTAACGATCTCACATTCTTTTCAGACTACCCTCTGTATTAAAAGTGTCGCCAGAAAAATTGTGCTATAATAAGAACATTAATAAGTCACTTTTTAATCTCAATTGTGAGAACTATAGCACCACAGATCATATTTTTCAGGCTAGCAAAGTTATGTTCACTAAACCAGAGACTAGGATCAGGAAAGCTTTTTTTTTCCAAAAATATAGTGGGGGTATTCCTGGTTTCTGGCAAAAAACGCGAGGACTAGCTCAGAACCAGTCTTTTTGTTCGAAGAAACAAAGAGAGAAAAAAAAAGAAAGAAAGAGACGAAGAGAGAAAAAATCAAATATATAGCAAAAAACAAAACTTTTAAATTTACAATTTAAATAATTTCTTGTCAAAACACTGCAGATAATCTTCTGGCTTTAAATTTGATTTCTGCAAAAAAATTATTAAGCGTGACGCGTGATAGTTAACTTATGTTTTAACAAAGATTTCCAAAATTAAAATTATTATAATGTTTTTTATACCTATTTTCTTCATCGAATATTTATAAATCTCTCAAATAGTTCCCAAAAAAAATTGATTTACTATTCTAAGAATCTAATCCTTTCTCCCTAAAATAGATTTGAATGTTTTTTCAATCATCGAACTTGGGAAAAAAATTGTAGTAGGATTGAAAGATTAGGGATTAGATGCTAAAGAGATTGTTTTAAAACTTTGTGAAAGCTGGTCTTGAATACTGCAGCAGCCTTATTAGTTAAAACTTGTTTAAAAAAAAATTTTAATGGATTTTTAATCGTTTTGTATGATATTAAATTTCACTGGTGGGTGTAAACTGTTATTAACATATCAAATTAAAGTTTAAATTTTTGCAATAATCTTTTTACATTTGCTGGAACATGATTTATTGCGGACATAGTTATTAGTCGGTGAAGTAGGTGTATGAATCGTTTTCACCTTGCGTTCAAAACAATTTTTTTATTAACATCTTTAATAACCGTTACGTTTGCAATACACAAAAAGCACACCCAATCAAATTTAAACCATTTAAGTAACTATAACTTTAAATTGAACGCTATTAACAATATAAAACACCAATTTTTTAAAAAATTGACACTTTGTTAGTAACTCTCAAAAAATTCAAAAACTCAAAAGTTTTTAACACAAAAAAAATCTTTTAAAGATAAAAAATATCTACAATTAATTAAAAACTCAAAAGTTTTAACACAAAAATAAAACTTTTAAAGAAGAAAAATACCTACATTACAACTTCTATAAAGTGCTGAAAAATGTTAGATTTTTATACCATTTTGTACAAAAACAATATTATTGTTTATTTAATTTAATCTTTACAGTTCTCTCAATTAATCATTGCGTTTTTAAAATTGTTTTTTTTTGAGTCAAAGCAAATCTTGCCATCGTGTTAATCTAATTTTTATAGCTAATCTTTCATGCGGCTAATACCTAAACGCTTCATTTGACTCTTTTTTTTTATTAAAATCAGAACACTGTGTTATAAATAAACAAATAGAAGTCACTCAGGAAAAATGAAAAAGAAAGAAAAACTGTAATATTGAAACGCATTGTCAGTACCGGTAAAAATAAAAAATAATGAAATATACACATTAATAAAATCATATATTTTTAGAGATATGAATTTTGACAGTTTGAAAATTTTAAATTTAGGTATTTTTGACCCATAAAATTTATTAGAAAAAAAAAAACAATAAAAAATTTTTTCTTTTTTAAATTATTTGTACAATATTTAATAATATTCTTAATAGAAATTTGAGAAACTTTTCTTGCTTATATATTTTTTTCTAATTGTTAATCTCGCGCGCCTATGATAAACGCATCGTCCTTTGGCAAAATGATAATTAATTAATATTAATATTGGAATAGAAATCAATTATTGTGAAGTGTAAAGTTTTTTGTTTATTTTCAAAGAATTAAATAATTTATAAGAATAAATAAATTAAATAAGATAAAAATTAAAAGCATATTTTATAAGAATTTTTAAAGTTATGCTTAAAAGCTTGCAGACAACTTAGTAGAATTTGTATATATTTAAGTTACTTACATAACCTGTTTATCAATTTTCCTTTGTCAAAAAAAAACAAATGACTTTATTTTTTGTTGTTTTTTTATAGTCTTATGTAATGTTTTTTAGTGTTTTCAAAAATGTTATCTACTTTAGTATAGTTTTAAACTTCGTACAGTATGCCAAAGTTTTTTACATAACCTGTTTATCAATTTTCCTTTGTCCAAAAAAAACACGAATGGTTGTGTGCGATAATCAAATAAAAAAATGCACGCTATTTAGGTTCTTCAATTTGTTTATAGACACAATGCTAAATATATTATGGAATAATTAAATAGAGCGAGTTTGTCTTAGCGTTATTAAATTGTTTTGAGACTTAGTTGATGTTTTGTAAAAAAAATATTAAGCAAACGAATCAATTTTGCTGTCCACCGTTTTTCTTTTTATTATTAGAAACATTTGCACTGATTGGTGTTAAATGTATATTTGTTACTCTTAATTTTGTTTCGGAACGATTGTCCTCTTTGAGGGAAATATCAAACGCTGTCTATGTATTTATTGATAAGACATTGTAAAAAGCAAATATTTCTTTTTACATAAATTGCAAACATGTAGTTTTTTTAAATATTTTGTTGTTCGGCCTGTTATGGCATCTTTAAATAGAAGAAGAAAAAACTTTGTAGAAAAACCAAACTAGTTAAAAGTGAAATCAAATATATCAATGATATGATCACACAAAAGTAAAATTTAAAGTTGAAACGAATAATATAATATGGAACTAGATTCCAGATACAAGAAAAAAATGAGAACAAAAAATATAAACTGTTTAAAAAGTTGTAAATTAATATTATTTGATTTTAGCAGAATGGGTATTCTATTATAGCATTTATTTTGATTTAAAGTAACAGATTATTTTAGACCAAATAAACGTTTTTTTAGTAATTATTTTATAAACTTGATTTTTGTGTTTATTTTTTATTTTTATTGACGTTTTATGATTATGTGTTGCGCGGATTTATCTATAAAAATGCGGAAATTTCTATCAGATTTTGAAATGCGCATAAATGACTGGGATTGTTTTCTGAGAGGAGGAAAAGATCATGAGATGTAAGCAACAGCGTTTATTTTTAGGTTTTGTAGTTGTTAGGTGGCTGGTATCGTTTTCTGAGGGGAGAAAACGGATGTGAGATTACAGCAATGCAACAAACATTTTTTTGAATTTGCAATATTTAGGGCTTTCTCTTATTTTAACCGTGGATTAGACTTACTGGGGACACCACTATGAAAAAACGCACCTCATTACTGTACCTCTTTAAGGTGGTGCGGAAATCAGTAAAATAGTAAAGCAATGTGTAATAATAATTAAATTTTACATTTTTATATAATGTTTGTAACTCAATTTTTAATTTTTACAAAAAGAGTAAACTGTTTTGTAACTTTAATACTTTTGACATGTATTTATTTATTTTAAAATTTTTGTAAAAAAGCTGTAATAAATCAAGTCTATTTTGCATATTGTTGGTTTTTTTTTGAACCCACAAAGAGGAAGTAAAACCAGTATATATATTTTTTATATTATGTTCACTAGATTGGCTCAAAAATTAAAAAAATTGTTTTTTTTCTGGAATGTTGTAATAATAATAGTTTTTATCAATAATAATAAAATATAATAATATTTGAACATTTTTTCGAATTACAAATTTATACAGTGTGCGTCAAATGTATGTTTCGCTTCGTGTTTAAATAGCTCTGGTAAAAGAAAGTTTAAATAACGTTAGTAAAAGGGTCGGTTTTCTTCAGCTGGACAAGGAAAAGACAAAAAAGTGACTGAAATAGCAGATTTAAGCTCCGCCCCTCGGCTGAAGTGTAAAATCATCAGTGACAGCGAAAACTGAATTGTGTTCGTCTTTAAAACGCTCTTTAGACGCAGAAGTAAGAGAAGGTTTTACATTTATTCATAAAATTGTAAACGGGTACTTTTAGCAACAGGGTTCCACTCCAGTTAGATACAAGAATTTTATGATCGTTGAGTTATCTGTGAAAATAAAGCTATAATTTATCCTTCAAGATCCTGCGACCGCACTTTATGTGACTTTTTTTGTGGCACTATTTAAAGAGCTCGACTTTTCAGCAACGCTTAAATAACCTCGATCAGTTGCGTCAGGCAATACGTTGTCAACTGTTGGCAGTTGACAACGTCTGTAACGCAGTTGTTCAAGAAGTCCGCAAATGTCTTTAAGTCGATAAAAAACATTTTGATTATTTGTTATAAACCTTATTTCCTTATAAAAGTTAATTTTTTCGTTTCCTATAACATTACAAGTGCGTTCAAATTAATCTTATTAACATGTTGAGCTATCGATTCATTAAATTAAAAGTGAGATTAGATTAGGTTTAGATGTCAAATTAATAATTGTCACTTCGATTTAATGGTAAAGGTACGTTCACAATTCAAAGTTAAACATTCATGGCAATCTTTGACGCCAAATTAAAAAAAAAAACACCCGTTACCATCATATATGATGTACTTGTTCCACATATTCTTTAACGATCTTGGAGTATCAAAACAATAACTATGTATTACGAAGATTCAAAACAGCTGTTGCTTACAAATGTACCATCAACTCAGAGGCACGATAAATAAGAGATTAAACTGAACTAAATACTAAAGCTAGAAATTAATGTTTGCTCTTTTCCTGTATTTATATAACCAAGTTTGGCATCATTTTAATGACTCTAAATCTGGTAAATGAGGTTTTTATGACATTTCTGCAAGTTAATTTATGTGAAACTCGGTTAGGTACACAGTACAGTTCACATAGTGTATCTACCGAATTTGAATTAAAATATTAATTTGAAAACGTTTAATTTGTGTAGCTGCTGAAATTTGACAAAAAAGGACATGTCGAATTCATAAAATCAATTTTTATCGACGAATTATTATGTAATAATGCCAAATAAGGAAGAGCAAGTTTGCAACAAAGTGAGTCATTTTCTGTGGGTGCCGGCCGTCAGGTAACGCCTGATCGACCAACCTCGACGACGAAGAAACACCAGTTTTAAGGTGATTCAACCAGCGTCCCAATGACAGCTTTCACGAAAATTGCAAAAAAAAGTTTTATTCAACACAACATTTCTGTTGGAAGTTAAAACATGACAGTAAATTATCTAGACATAACGCAATACCGGTTTGGGGCTGCTTAGCCCTCGTCAGCTGCACAAGTTGATTATTGTGTTTATTAATAGAAAACATTTTCAAATTTGGAATTTAATTACTTTTTTTTATAGAACAAGTATATTTGCAAACTATTATTTCACCAGCAAATTGTATACTAAAAAATTAGCTTATTTTATTTAGTTATAAATCTCTAATAAATATTGTGGTACTGTTGTCTAAATAAATAGAATATTTATTGTTTTTTTATTTGTCATTATATTATGTTCAACCATTCCCGTCTCAGACGGCACTGCAATTTTGCTCGGCTTAAAAATCATTACTGTCTTTGACAAGTTATGATAACGACAATATTATTCTTTCAATAATTTAAAAATTTTAATTGTGAATTGAAAAATTAATTTAAGAGTTGAATCAAATCAAAAACCACAAACTCTGTAAACTAAAAAAACAATAAAAATGTTTTTTGAAATTAGTTCAACCTTTCCTGTCTCAGAGCCACACAATTTTGCTAGATTTAGAAATTATTACGGTCTTTAGCAAGTAATAATAATGAAAATATTATTCTTTTAATAATACGTATAAGAATTGTTGAAAAACAAGCTTTCAATTAGTTTAAAGACCAATTCAAAAATTAAATTAAAAGCAAATACGACCAATTTTAAAGCTAAACAGAAAATTGGTTTTTCAAAAGATCAAGCTAAATTACTATCTCTCCACGCATCTGCAATATGATACATCACAATGCTGCTTTTTGTATTTCCAAGATAATTTTTAAATTAAAATCTAAAATTTTGAGATTATTACACAGGTCTCTAATGACCACCGAAAGCGGCGAATATTTAGCCATTTTTGTTTTAAATGTATCAATAATATTACAAGAATTATGAACAGCAATATCTATAAAAAATGCAATTTTTATAGATCAATTCTAGTTCAATTTTTCAAGCAATTAGTAAAGTTTAATCTCAATATAATTTGTAATTGTCATTTTCCAAGAAATTTTTTGAACTATAATTATAACATGGTTCTACATTTTTGGCCAAATTATATTTAAAAGCTAAATTTGAATGAACTATTTTTGCAACCGCAATTACACGTAATCTTTAAAATAACAGTTAAAAAATACGTTCAGAATAAATTTCTATAAGCTCATAATTTGAAAAAATACACAAAGCTTTGTAAAAAATTTAAAATGTTTTTCCACCACATATAACCGTCTGTTTGTATTTAGAAAAGTCAAAAATAAATACATACAATATAATATATACCTATATTTCAGTTTATTTATACAAAGATGCGTGCACTATCAATTAAATAAAGCTTTTAGCAAAATTGACGTTAATTTTTAAATGGCTTAATATTTCCTTAAAACGTAGGTCATTGTGAACGAGCACCATAATTATATTCTGTTGAGAGATAAACGCAAAATATTAACTTCTTGTGTCCCATAGTGCAAGAAGTGGCGACAATTAATTATGTAGATATTAATTATAAAGCCAAGACCGTTTCTAAAAAAAATTATTATAACGTTTTTAACATTACTATATTTAATGCAAACTATTTATAGTGCTACAATATTTTTAAAATATAGGTAGGTAATGACGATTTGTATTTTTGTTCATTCATCATCCTGTGGTGAAGTAGAGGTGGTTTCAGTGATAATTTTACTAAATCTATAATAATGAGAGTAGACAAACTGATTCAAATCATAATAATACCATCAAAAAATGAAAGTAAATCTGATTCTGATTTAGATGACTTTGAAATTGATGAAGAATCGTTGCAGGAACTATTATGTTTCTTAGAATAGCTGAATTTTGGATGGCAAATGAAACGGTACCTGAACAACACCAAAAGATATAAACCGATCTTTCAGACAGTTTTATTTTGCTCGAACAGAAATAACGCTGGTTGTAAAATTTGAGCCGAATGGGACGTGTACGTTTTGACATAAAACTGAAAGTTGGAGTTGGGTCTGTTGAAAAAAACAAGAAAATAGACGTATTACAAGAAAAGAAATTATTTGTAAACCTATTCAAATAAAACATTACAAGTAAAACATAGGTACAAAGAATGATTCTACAAGGTGGTCTAAGATTACCGAAATAGTTTGAATCATTTATAATATTTTAATATAATTTTTTTCAGAATTTTGTAAAGACGACTTTAGGAGTTTAAAATAGAACAGCACACAATTGAACAGCATGCCCAAATCGTTGAACTTTATTTGTCAAATCAACGGTCTATTTTGACTCAACGTTCATATCGTCGTTATTTTCAAGTGCTGAATGAACTATCTGGTTGCAAATTTTCCACAACACGGGGCTGTAAGAAACCTTTGTGAGTGCAGTATTTTGGTCAGAAAGGCTAATTAGCTTATATATTTTTTTTAAATGAGCACGGTGTTGCCGTTTTCATCACTGGTGTTTGATATAGGACAATGTTGGGAAGATTATTAAAGCCAGTTTTTTACGCGTTATCTGAAATTGATCTATTTCCGTATAAGCGGTTTTAATTAACCTGCACGTTCACCGGATTTAAGAGCTCCAGACTTTTTTCATTGAAGTTATTTCAAAGAAAAAGTTTATATTATAATAAGCCTAGAAGCCATTCAGTTAAAAAACAATATACGCACAAAAATTAATAAAATAACACGTAAAGTTTTGCGAAACGTCATATAAATTTTTTTGAAAACAGCATAAATTAATAAATGTGATCATAAAATGGCCACCACTTGCAGGATATAATTTTTTATAATCAATTTAAAAATATTTTCCAATAATGTACTGTATTTAAAATAAAATTATTATATTTTAAATAAAAACTTATAAGTTTGGGCCACCCTGTTGATGCAAAACTGTTAATTCACCCTGCGAATGAAAAGAAATTGTCCGTTTCGCACGAGAAAAAAAGAAAAATAAAAATCAGATTCACGTTAGGACGCTAAAAACTAATAAAAAAAAAGAAAAACCTGTAAATTTGCTACCCAGAGGCAAAATTCAGAATTAACAAAATTTTCTAAACAACCACCAACCGATACTTTGTGGCAAAGGAGATTTTGATGGCTATTATTTATAATAATTTTTTATCTAAATAATTAATAATAATTAAACAAATTTAAATTTTTGAAAAAATCGTTTTCATTTTAATTACTTAATCATTATTTTATTTATTTCATTGACTCAAATTGCTTATAAACTAAAATTTAATTATTTTAAAAACAATTTTATAAATTTTTAATTTCTCTCTTGTTCTTATAATCAAATAATTGTAAGTGTCAAAAATATATGACAAAAAAATTATTAATAAGAATAATTTAAAAACTATTGGTCTAACACTACTAGAAACTAGTAAAAAGAACATCAAAATTGGTTTACCCAAAAAAAGCTCTTTATACTTTTAACTATAGTTTTTTTTTGGGTGAACACACATAAAAAAGTATAGTTAAATTGAAAACCTCTTCTTTTTTTTGAAGTCGGTTAAAAATTAATAATCTACAGCTTTTTGTTCAAAGCATCAAAGCTCTGTAATTATTTATATCTTCTACAATAATAATAATTTAATTAATTATTATTAATAAATATATTTTTTAATTATTTTACCAAATTAGTTCTTAAATGGGTTTTGAAAGTATTTAAAAATTTCAATCTTGTTTTTCAACAATTTTTAAATTATTAAAAAAATAATATTGTGATTATCATTATTTGTCAAAGACCGTAATGATTTTGAATCCAGCAAATCTGCTGGGCTTCCGGGACAAAAAAGACTGAACTAATTATAATAATTGGTTTAGTGGTAGATAATAGAAATTCTACAAAAAGTTCATTCAATTTAGTTTTTAAATATAGTTTCGTCAAAAATATTGAACCATATTATAACTATGATCCATAAAATTTTTTGAAAAATTATTATTAAGATAAAACTTTACTAAATGCTTCAAAAATTGAAACCAATAGGCCGGATATTTTATAGGATTTGAAAAAACAAAAATTTCTCACTTTATAGATATTGTTGTTCCAAATTCTTGTAATATTATTGATACCTTCAATACGAAAATGGCTAAATATTCGCTGCTTTCGGTGGCCATTAGGAATCTTTGGAATTTAAACATGGCAAAAATTTTACCCTCACTTGAGGCAATCACCATTAAGTAAAAATCAAAAATAATTTGATTTGGATTTAAAACAATTTTGTGAAAATACATAAAGCAGCATTATTATGTTCATGTCATATTGTTAAAATGTTTTTATATGTTAAATCTTACCATAAATAAAAAGATGCTTGGAGAAAAAGCAAACTTATGTTTTTCATTTAGCTTAAAATAAAATTTGTAGTTTTTGTTTTAAATTTATTTCTTAAATTAGTTTTTAAAATAATAGAAAATTGAAAGCTTGTTTTCAACAATTTTCATATTACTGAAAAAATAATATTGTCATAATTATTATTTGTGAAAGAACGTAATGATTTTTGAATTTAGCAAAATTACTGTCTTTCCGGACCAGGAAGGGTTGAACATTAATTATCAATAACTTGTGCACTTCTTATTAGAACTTTTTTTTTGACTTCAAAACTGTTATCATATTAGTAACTGCTATCTAAATGAGTTACAAAAAAATTATTGTAATAAAATCTTGGAATTTGCTAAATATATTGAATGTTCAATTGATACTCTAATTGTTTAATCAAAATAATTTAAATATATTATAGATTTTCTGAAATATACACCAGCAGCTTTGTGGGTAGGAAATTGTAAACTCCTTTTTTCTGTTAATTTTCCGCCATTTCTGTGTGCAATTACAAGAAATTGAATTAATTGCCACTGAACCATGTTGACTAGTTAAAATCAATCAATTTTTAAATTAAATATCATTGATGTCTATAGATTGTATCTAGGTCGTTGCTGTAGTGCAAAATTGATTTTCTATAGAACTAGGCTTCTATGTCACATAAAACAACTGTTTACACAATTCTATTATATTCCTGGAAGCTCTTCCTTTATTTTATTTTGTACATATTTGTATTGAAGTTTAAGAACCAATTTTGAAATTCTATAGCAGTCTACAAGGTTTTCAGTGGGCCCACAAGTCACTTTGGCCCACACAAATTGTACAAAGGAAAACATGTTTTGAAGGAGGCTAAGTATTTTCCCTAGATATAATTTAATGCCCACTACTTACTTGCATTTCAACTAATCTGGAAGTCATCTTTTTGATCTCCTATTCTAGAGCGTCTTCAAAAAAATTGCATAGCTTGTGTTATTCTGTAACAAAAATATATTTTGAGAAAATTAGCATATATTTTTATTAAATTTACAAGACAAATAAGAACGTGGAAACATTCTTATAAAAAAAAATTAGTCATTGTGAAGGATGAGGTCATAGTATTTCTCCAGACTTCCATAAATAGTCAGCTATTTTTAATTATTAGAAAAAGAGTTATGTTGATCATTATGGTTAATTATTAAAATTATGAAATTCTTGACTAGTTCATGTGAAAAATAAGCATGATATATATTTGGTATTTATTTGATCCACATGGGACAAAAAGGGTGTGTAAAAGAGAAAACCACGATGTCACATGGAGTTACGAATTATAGATTATTACGAAACAAATTCATTTATGCACTTTTATTTGCATTATCTTGATTTCCATGAACTTGAGAAAATCAACGTTCATTATACAGATAAAATCTAAATAGAATATTATTCGCATGTCTGCAAAACGCTTCAAATGCAATCAATTTTGACCTTTTGCAAAACTCTTTGTCTAAAAGACTTAAAACAAACAAATAAACAAAATAGACAAACTCCTCAAAAAAATTTTTTGTAACTAAACCAAATCAAATTGTGTGAAATTAATCGTTTAAATATTTTAGAAAATTTTTTTTTTGGTGATGAAGTTAAAAGAAATATTAATAATTTACTTACCGGCAATTGTTTAGCTTTTTCAGTGCTTATTGTACCGAGCACTTTGAGTGATTGCTGCGAACTGAAAAAGTTCGAGGAGCACAGAATGCGATACTGCTGCTAACTGTACACTTGTGCTGAGGTTAATAACTGCCTCTACCTGCTGTACGAGCCAGCAGAATTGTTAAACGTTGATTAACATTATTCAGCTTTTAGTATAAGGTGTTTTGTAGTGCTTTCTTTTTTATTAGTACGTGGAAATAAATCATAACAATTCCGTTCGCTGAATTAATTATGGAATTGATATAAAGTTGGTACACGCAATATCTGCGATGACGCGTGAAAATATAAAGTGTAAAAAAGTTATAGACATGTTGGCTAAGTACATAGGGGCCTTCACCTATATTCTATATCAGAAGAAATGCTGAACTACCATCAATATCTTTTGTTCAATCCTATCATGACCTGTCATTGTAAAACTGTAAAATTTGTCATACTGATGAGCTTTAACAAACACCTCACATTAGTAAAATATAAGACGCTGTTATATCAAATTGCTGCTAGCGTCAACAACTCCCTCAACATTGTTATATAAATGTATTAGAAGAACCGGCTCATCTGTCTCGGTCAACTCTTTACACCAAATGCGCAAATCTCAACAAGAATACTGATATTTTAAAAAATAGTGTTTTATTGGTTTTAACCAAACTGATAGCACATATTATTCACACAGTTTTATAACTTGCCAAAAAGTTTGTTTATTAGATCTCGAGAATTTTTTCCACTATCAAGTGGTCATCATCAGAAGATGAATGAAACTGAATTATTATTTCCTTAATTTTTGTCCAACCTGTCATATTTTAAGTGAGCTAAGTGCTTTTTGTATCTGGTTTGAACTGATACTGCGTTTTTATCTATGTGATAAACAGACTTTCCTAGAAATGGTGTTTTGTTTTTTGGACTTTTTAACAAGTCTTTCAATTTTGATTCTGACTGATAAACGGCTCTAAATTCTAAATGTTTAAACACAATCAAGTCGGCTGATTTTCTTAGGTTCAAAGGGTATGGAAATAAATTCTAATTCTTGTTTATTTGTTTGAAAAGTTATACAAACTTTGTTATTTGTTTTCAATTTTTGATTATTTATAATTTCGTTTACTATTTATTTATGATATCCATTAATATTGGCAACTTTTGTAATAAATACTTTTCCGGAAATCGTCTTGGAAACAACATTTTCCTGCTTATTTACGCGCAGGAAAATTGAGTTTTCCGGACTAGTACTGTAAAACTTTACAAGACGCAAAATAAAAAAGATACTCTAGTAACTATAGTTGCCAACAAAATTGACAAACTTGATTTTTGTGGGATTTGTAAAAAAAATACAAAAATTTGTAAATTTTGTCTTTTTTTACGATTTCCGGAATAATTTAATACAAAACACGTCAGTAAAATCTCTTACTTGACTCGGAGCTCTAAAATACTCGACACAAAGTGCCTCTTATTTCAATTTAGCTCCTCTTCAGTAATGTGAAATTTTCCTGACTTTTATATAAATAACTATTTCTTTATTAAGTTTTTTTGACTTAAAGGAAAGTTAAATACCTAATCTATTTACTACTGTGTTGAAAACAATGCTTTAAGTCATTAGGTATGTATCTTTTAGTGTTTTTTTTTCTAAATATATTAAATACTAAATTGCCTGTTGCTTTTATAATTACGTTAACATCTGAAAAAGATATTTTGTTATTAATTTCTTCATAATTTATTTGAAGAAAAACAATTATTTAAATTGGACACAACATTATAGAGCTTTTATATTGGCGGATCTTTTTAGATAAGATCCATAAGATAAAATTTTGTTAAACTTTTTGAATTTTTAAAAACTAAAAAGTCGTCGTCTACGCACCTTATCCACATTTGGATCAGGAAAATATTAAAAATTGTTTTTTTGCATTATTTCAAAAATAATGCATAAATAACTCAGCTAGATAAGGCATTATACAATAACCTGTGCTGTCACCTTTATTTTGTTTGGTTTAACGGCTACGCATATATCCGTTAATGTTATGTATGTATTTGTTAATTAGATTTTGTTGTATTTAAATCAGTTTTTTAATTAAATTATTGTTGCTTCTATTGGAACGCTAGGATAGAATGAAGTGACATAAACGACAGTAATTTGTTGTTACCGTTTAATTTTATTGTTTTTTTTTATTAATAAACTCATGTGAGTTTTTGACTAAATAAATGTCTAACAGCTTATTTAAATTTTTAAATTCATTCACTAACCATTTGAAAATCTAGAAACGTCTGCTATTTTTCCTAATAACCTGACCAAAAAGCTGAAAAAAGAACCGTTATCTTTGTTAAGAGCATTTGCCTTATTTTTATGGATTTCAGTTTCTATAAACTGTTGATTCTAATATGATGATTGCTTTTAATCCCGTGCTCTCTGCTATACTCGACTTGTCCAATCTGTTATATTTTAAATGAGCTACTTGCTTTTTGTATCTGCTTTGAACTGGAGATAAACAGACTTTTCTGGAAATATTGTTTGGTTTTTTGGACCTTCTAACAAATTTTTCACCGCTCTAAATCCTAAATGTTTAAGCGCAATATCAAGTCTGTTGATTATCTTAGGTTCAAAGGGTATTGAAATAAATTAATGTTTAATTGTTTGAAAAGATGTGAAATTTTTCACATTATTTGTTTGAAATTTTTGATTATTTATAATTTTATTTACTATTTCTTTATGATATTCATTAATATTAGCAACTTTTTTGATAAATGCTTTTTCTTTATTAAAGTTTTTTTGACTTTAATTATGAAAATTTTTATCTAATCTATTTACTATTATATATGTTGAAAACAATGATTTAAGTCATTAGGTGTGTATTTTATAGTGCTTGTTTCTTTTCTAAATATATCAAATTCTAAATCGCCTATTGCTTTTATAATCAGGTTTACATCTAAAAAAGATATTTTGTTATTATTTTCCTCTTCATAAGTGAATTTAATTGATGGAAAACAATTGTTTAAATTTGACACCAAATTATAGAGCGTTTAACTTTGCGGATCATTTTTAATAATGTGCATAGGTTTGTAGAAATTTTTGAATAAGATTTGTAAGATCAAAATTGCGTCGTCTACGTATCTTTTGCATTATTTTCAAAATGATGCATGAATAGCTCAGCCAGAAAAAGCATCATACAATGGCCCATACGGTCTCCTTTATTTTGCTTGTAAAATTTAGTGTTAAATTAAAAAATTTATGATTTTACGCATAAATCCGTTTTAATGTTATGTATTCGTTAATTAGACTTAGCTCAATTTTGTTGTATTCGAGCAAGGTTTTTCAAATAAAACACTGTGGTTTATATTGGAACGCTGGAATATAATGAAGTGACATCAAACTTTTGTAATTAATTACTGTTTTTATGTTATTGATAAGCTTATGTCAGTTTTTTACTCAATTTCTAACGACTTATTTAAATTTTTGAATTCTCTTACTAACCATTTGGAAATCTAGAAAAATCTGTTATTTATCGCATAGAATGTAATAACTGTGGCAAATGTTATCTAGAGCAAACGCGTAGATCAGTTCAAACTAGATACAAAGAGCACTTAGCTCACTTAAAATACGGCAGATTGGACAAATTGAGTATAGCAGAGCACGCCTTTAATAGCAATCATCATATTAGTATTAACAGTTTAAAATTTGTTAAGCAAATAAATATAACTATAGACATCTGGACGTCGCTGAATTGAAACTCATAAAAACAAGACAAATGCTTTTTACAAAGATAACGGTTCATTTTTCAACTCCTTAATCAAATTATTAAAAACTTCTCACAAAAATTTTACAAAGCATTTAAACAAATAATAATTTAGTTTTATTCATCTCTGAAAGAGCTTTCGAGATCTATTAAACAAGCTTTTTGACAAGTGGTAAAACTGTGTGATTAGTTCATTGTGCCAAAAATTTAATGTTTAGTAAAAAGGCTGGATAAAATTGTTTAACCTTAAAAGTGTATACTCATGGATTATCCAATTAGTTGTAGACTGGAATAACTATAAATGTATATATATATTATATCTACAGAAAAGCTTTGTTATTATTATAATTATGTGATATTATGATTATTATATTATTTTATTTACCAAAATACAACTCTATTTAATGTTTCTTAATTAAAGGTAGACTAATTTATATAAATAATAACGTTTTTTAATTGTAGCCAATTAAAGTGCTAATATAATTGTTATATGTGTTCTAGCTTAGTTGGTTTCTTTAAATAAATTAAACTTTACACAACAAAACTGGAAAAAAATAATTAAACCAATAGTTATTTACATAAAAGTCAGGAAAATTTCAGATTACTGAAGAGGAGCTAAATTAAAATACGAGGCACTTTGTGCCGAGTATTTTAAAGCTCCGAGTCAAGTAAGAGATTTTACTGACGTGTTTTGTATTAAATTTTTCGAGAAATCGTAAAAAAAGACGAAATTTACAAATTTTAGAATTTTTTTTACAAATTTCACAAAAATCAAGTTTGTCAATTTTGTTGTCAACTATAGTTATTAGAGTATGTTTTTTATTTTGCGTCTTGTAAAGTTTTTACAATACTAGTCCGGAAAACTCAATTTTCCTACGCGTAAATAAGCAGGAAAATGTTGTTTCCAAGACGATTTCGGGAAAATACTTTTTTTATCTGTTAAGGGTCGGTCTTACCCAACTTTAGGTCTTACCAACGTTCGCTAAGTTTATTGAACAATTAACTATAAAAGTATAGTATTAATTGTTTTTAATTTTATGTGAAATTTAACAGAAAGATGTTTAGATTTATTAAATCTCTAATGCTCAGAATTTAAAAATTAAAACAATAGAAAACAATAATTTAGAACACTTTCAGAAAATTTAATGAAAAGACATAATACTGTGGCGGTTTTTGCTTTAGTTGTTTATTAATTATTATAATTTTGTAGACGTGCTCGCCTCGCTACTGGTAAATAAATAAAAAACGTCTACTCACTAATGTAAAGTAGATTTAATATATTACTTATATAATACTACAGAAGTTTTGAAAAATTTTGCGGTTATTGAATTTTTTCCATTATAATAAAATAAAAAGTTAATTTAGGATTTATTTTATGAATATTATACACAGTTACTATTGTTCTAATATACTCACATAAAACTGCAGTTGTTACATTTTATGCAAAAAAATGCTAAACTACTAAGGTAGGTACTAGAACAGTAAAATAATGTTAAAACTGTGCTTTTTACGACTGATTCCATTCATTTTCAATTGCGTTTTGTTTGTCTAGACAATTATAAAAAGCTAGAATATCATCGACCTGTAAATTCTAAATAAAAAATTAAATTGAAAAGGTGAATAATCACTATTTACTCTTTTATAGAAATACCCGTTGCAAATTTAAAATACTCACGAAATCGAAAATTTGATTAATATTCAATATTTATTAAACTAGAACGCATTTTATTGATTATAATGGTTTGTCACTATGCAACTTAAACACAAGCAACAACAAACTATATATAGGTCTAGTTTAAGCACCTCGTAACCAATTTAATATTGTTCATTTTATTTATTATAAAAATTTATAATAAAAACAGTAACAATTTATGTTTAAAAAACAAAAAAAACTACTTGATGATTTATTATTCTACAAGGTGGCCCAAAATTACCGAAGAGCTTTGAATTTCTTATAATTTTTTTATTACAATTTTAAATATAAATTTTTTATTATAAATGTTTTGGAAAGAGTTCAAATACATAAAGCAGAAAAAACTTGTGAGATAGAATTAAATTGAAAATATTCTTCATAAATATGCTATTTTTTTAATTAATAATAATAATGAACTCAAACCTTTTCGGTAAGTTTGAGCCATCTTGTTTAAACCTTAGCTTATTGTTTTATAACTATATATATTTCATCATTTGTTTTAGAAAAAAAAATATATGTAAATATGTTGCTTCTGCTCGTACAGTGCACCACACAAAAATTGTTTTTTGTAGCAAATTACTACTATACTCTTCTGGCTTCGCTTGGCAGCCATAACAGCGTGTGTTGTCTTGTTAATTTTGTAATATTTTTCGAATGGAATGTTCGATTTCAATAATTTAAAAAAAAATCAACAAGTATTAAAACCGTCTTGAACACAAAAAAATTTATTTAGATGAGAATTAATACAAAGATAGTCTGATTTTGATCAACTTTTGAACTGTAAAAACCTAGTTATAGAATAGTTGGACATATCACCTCGCAAAGTTTTTTGTAGATTTTAATATGTTCTATAATACTGTAAAACATACTTTCCGCAGCGCTTGCAATGAACGATATTTTATAGAAATCAAATTTCTTTCAAAGAAATTTTAATTAAAAATGTTTGTCAAACCAACCGTTGTTGAGAAATCTAGCTTTAAAAACTAATATGTTTTTTTAATTTTACTTTTTTAGTCTGAAAATTTTCAACTAACAAACTTTATTTTTATTTTTATTAAGGTCAATTCTGAAGAATTAAACATACTTAATGAAACAGTATTATTAGATCTTTTTTATAAAACATAAAATTTTTTTCAAAAAACATTTGTAATTGGTTGTTTTGGCAAATTCAACCAATCACGTAAAGAATTGACTTTAATTTAAAAAAATATTTAAATCAAGTACTATAAACCTACTCTGAATGATTGTTTTTTTTTTAAGTAATACTAAATATTTCTTGTAGGTTAAATTTACAAAAACGCTTTTTTAAATAATAAGTAACTAATAAAAAAAAGTTCTAAATTTGACTGTTTTTTTAAAAAGTGTTGCCTCGGAGCGTTTTATGTGGTAAACTGATTTTGATAAATTATCTTTTGTATGAAAATTAAAGCTTTTTGTGTAATTGTTTATAAATTTTATCAAGTTCTGAATAGTTATTTTTAAGTTAATTTTTAATTTGTTGACATCGATTCTAAGCAGTGACACCTGAATAAATAATACAGTAAATTAAAATGCTAGGAGAAATCTGCTTCAGTATAATTAATAATTAATTGAGTTATTTAATTGATTTAAACAATTTTTTTTCTTTAATTTGCTTAATTTAAACAAATAGATAAATATAATAACTATGTTCATAATTAATTTTTATCCCTGTTTGTATATGATATAAAACTCTTGGGAAAGGGATATTGAAGCTATTTTTTTCTTTAAATTGCTATATTAATCGGTCAACGTTTCGATGGGTGAAATCCGCATCTTTTTCAAGACTAAAAACAAATTAAAATCTTACAATCGACATTAAGAAACTTGCATTTTAAACTTCACAATTAAAAAAAATAGATAATTAGAATAATGATAAATGATAAAACTATACCTTCTAATATAGTTAGTCAAAAATATTTTTTGTTTTCCTATATGTGTATCAATTATGCTTTTGTTCTAACATTAAGTGAGACACAGAAATTAAAACCACTTCAAAGTACCAGAACTTGTTTTTGTGCGTTTTTTTGTTTTTTTACCCTTTATCATCAATCCAGTAGCAGTCCAATGATAATAACTACACTAAAGTCAATTTTTCAAATTTTTGATATTCTAATAATTTTTTATACTCAGCTGTCAGTGTCACGTGCCACAATTAAAGTCAGAAAACGGATTATTAAAAATCATTTAAAAACTGATAATTAGATCTATATCAAATTTATAGGGAACCATATAAAAAAACACGTACCTTTTTTTTTGAAGCTGGTTAAAAATTAATAACAACTCAAACGTTTAGAAAATAGACTTTAGTATAATTTATTTCTTTGGTTAGTTTAAACAAAAATTAATCAATAATCAATTTGTTTAAATAAATCAATTAGGTATCTATTAATTATACTAAAATCGACTTTTTTCTATTAATTTGTTATATAATCTATTATTATGTAAATTATCTTTAAATTAATAAAAGGCTTAATTTTTCCCAAGTTCAGGTTTTTATTGTTAGCTTCATAATTTTAGCGAAACTGCAAAAAGAATACCTAAAAAATAGCTTTATTTTTATGTAGAGCTTTTTCTAATTGCAATTTGGTTTGCTATTAACAATATTTCACAACAAACTAGATTTTACAAAAATTATTGCTGACCAAAGTAATTGACTCAACAAAAAAAATTACAAATTGAAAAGAAATAAATAAAACAGGATGTTCCAAGTGCCCACAACCCATAACTAATGTCCACCAACTCTTTCGAAAACAATAAACCACCTATATAAATTTGCACATTTATTAGGAAGTGGATATTATAACAATAACCGTAAAAGTAACATTTTGTACCACTCATTCTATTTGGTTGAAAATCAAATTGTATGAACGGTGTTTGTTGCTTTTTGAAGTGGGTGGGTGGCATTAAACATGTAGGAGCCCTAAATGTAAATATTTCTCGTGACACTTCAAACATTTATAATGTGTTGAGCTGTGGTGTTTCTTTATGTTTTTTTAGGCTACCAGAGAGGATTCTTATCATTTTATAGAAGCTCTTCTTTGCTTTACATCTGGCAATTAAATGCTTAATTTTATCGGAGATGTCAAGAGTAGTGTGCTGGTAATAATAATATATACATATGTAACTGACTCATAAAAATACATATTTAAAATGCAAAAAATATGACACTTGTGAATAATAAACTTAAAATGTTTCTAATTGAAATAATACTTGTGGAAAACATGTGCAAATTTAATAAGTATTTAGCATTTTGTTTATTAGAACTAAAAAAGCATTTGATTATAATTTTTTAAAACTGATTAATTTCAATATTAATTAATAGACTATAAAAGTGTGCGCTGGTGACGCAAAAATTATTAATATTATAAATGAAAAATCTGTCGATTAATCAAAAAAAGTCCAACTACTTAAATAGAATTTATTATTTATTTATTTGACATCTATCTATTAGAAATCAGAAGTTATTGACTTCAAGATAGAAAAATAATGTTTTAACATTTTGGTGCTAGAAGTCACTACTGAAGACAAACACCAAGTTTGGTAAAAAATTTGAAGCAAATATAAAAAATTTTAGTCGGACATCTTTGCTTTCACATTAGCAACTTTCTTTTGAAGCGCATATTTAAGATATGCAATATTCTTTATTTACTTTAATTTTTACATTACTATTTGTTGAAAAAGTAAAGTAAAATACTGCATTCTCAATGTTCTTTTATAAGCATTCATAGCTAAAATTTTAAGAGTAAATGATAATTTTGACATCTATACTAATATTAAAAATAATAATAAAAAAATCGTATTTTGTATGTTTGTAACAAATAAACTAAAAAAATACTGGAACAGTTTGAAAAATTTCTTGCTATTAGAAAGCTACATTATCATTGAGTAACATAGGGTATGTTTATTACTGAAAAAAATTAGGGATTCTTAGAAATTTCTATTAAAACCAACCTAAAGTGTAACACAAAACTACTTGTTAATTTTTTTTTTGGTTCAATGGTTCAACAGTTTTGAGGCTAAAATAAAATCAGATCTAGAAAACAAAAAACACGATTGATAGATCTCTTTTTATTATTATTAAGAGTTAAAACTTTTAGGATATTTATGTTTGTCATTCTAAAAAATATTTTTTCTTCAAACGTCAGAGAAGTACGTCATTTTTGAATTAGGTTGCCATAGTTTAAGTTTCACTTCTCCGCCGGCGGCAGAAAAAGTACTTTTTCTGCCGCTACAAATTTTTTTGCGTTTTTGTTATTTTCCTGTAAATAAATAACTAAACATTAAATTAATATCATGAATTTATTAACGAATTATAAAAAAACAACTTAATTATTTGCCACCATAGTAAAAATTAAATGTGCAATTACTAACATTTTTAAAATGAGAACCGTTTGATGCAACTGATGACCCCGAATCACAAGAAACGTGAACGCTAGTTGCTGAAACATTGCTTGCGACGGACTCTGAAGGTAAAACTAGTGGCGAAGAGGTGCCAGCGATCAAAATTTTTCCAGCGGTTTCATTTTTGTTGCTGATGGAGTCTGCAATATAACCTTCGGCACACGATGTGCTCTTCCATCCGTCTAGACGTTTCAGACCGGTGATATCTCCCCCAGAATCTACAAATATTGTGGCTGACGTTCGCCTTAAGGAGTGTCCAGTAAATAATTACCAATTTGGCAACTTCAAAAATAAAGCTACATCTTTTGCTACGCTTCCAATTTTATGAATGCCCATAACTGACTTATAGCATTTCCCGTTATGAAATTTCACAAAAAGACGATCCTCCTTCATGTCTTTTGGTCTCAAATTAACATATTTCCTGTATATGTTAATATTACGTTCTCCGACAATAGCAAAAGACCGTGGTTTCTCTGTTTTATTAAAGGGAATCTTCACATGTATCAACGAGCCTAGGTCTTCGACGTCCTCAACTCTCATATTCACAAGTTCGTCGCATCGGCACGCCCCTGCTACTCCAAACAAGAAAACAGTCTGTAAAACATAATTTATAATAACAATGTTTATAATATATATATATTATTGCAAAATACCTTAATTGCTAAATATTGTTCGTTGGGTGCATTCTCTAGAAACTCCTCAAATTGTATTTTTGTGAAGACATCAGCTTTCTTCGGAATGTAGCCTTTATTTTGCTGTTTTAAATAAGCACGAAGCTTCAAGTACTTGGCCAAGTCTGCACCATCTTTGATACTTAGCATGGTTCGTAACATCGAATATTGTGACCACAAAGTCGAACTCTTCATTTTCATATCTACTGATAAATGCAAGAAGTACGCCAGCAACACATCTTCTGAGTAATCCATCACATTACTCTTAGCGCACCAATTAGTAAATTTCTTGTATGCTAGTTCATAAAGTTTTTTGGACTTTCGTGGAACGAGGTTTTCTATTGCCTTCTGAGCTGCCTTTGCGATTTCACTAATTGCCTTCGTTTGGTCACTACTTTCAAACATAGCGGACTAAAAAATTAAACAAAATTTAAGTGTAAAAATCAAATAAAACAATAATTACTTACCAATTATTGTTAAAACGTGCAAAATGTGAAATTTTTTCGCTGTTGTTTGGAGCGTTGTCAAGGAAACTTCAGTTTAAATTCAAAGCACTCTTTTTGAAACTAACAAATTAAAATAAAGCGTTGTAATTATTATATTGTTGTTCTTTACGTTTGAAGAAAAAATAGCGTTCTTTATACGTCGGCGAAGTCTTACTTTTTGTGCTTCATCTGTAGTAGTTTCATGCCGGACTCACTACGTTCGTCCGTCACACTGAAACTACTACAGATTCAGCACAAAAAGTATGACTTCTCCGCCTAATAAAGAAATATACTATTAAAAATAAAAAAAAAATGTTTAAAATTCTTTTTAGATCAGTATAATACAGTAAAACTCCCGTTCGCGGACACTTCTCTTACACGGACACCAACAGACAGTTTTTCATGGTCCCAGCCAACGCTCCTATAATTTGCATTGTGTTCACACTCTGTTGGACAGACATTCTCTTGAATGGACGCGGACTTATGAAAATGTTTTTCTTACCGGACAATAAACCAAAAGAAACGTTTTGTTTTATTTGATTTTTTTTGCGCCACGCGCCAACTTTGCTGGTACTTTCTCGAGTAAGCCGGGGATTCACCGACTTTACTGTTCATATTTTTTGGGTATAAGCTTTAGATTAAATTTATATTTAGTACATATTAGTTTGACGTCTATGTGGAAAAGAAACAGTGTGCATTTAATGTAGAAATGGCTCTAGATAGAAAAATTCTCAAGTTTAAGCAAAAAATTGAGATTGTTGCAGTTAAAAAGTACGATTTTAAGACGCCAGCGATTTGAAAGAAAAAGAAGAGACAAACTAAAATATATGAATTTTTGTGTCTTTAAAGTGACTTTTCATTTCATTGTTTGTTGTTACTACATATATTATGTATGTACCTACTACAAACATATATTAGATACATAATTATATACATACATAGAGCATAATGTATGTATGTACTTTGAATATGTACATATATCTAAAAGTAACACATTTTTTTTTAAGTTTAAAGTTTTTGTTTACATTAGAAATGTTTGTCTACAAACACGTTGTAAATGTATCTTTTTTCAGTATACATATTTAGTTTTCACAAAAAACACAATTTTTATTGTTGTATTTTTTTATACGGACATTCTCTTTGAACAGACACTTTCAGTCGGTCTCGTTGGTGTCCGTCTAGAGGAGATTTTACTGTACCAAGTTTCGTAAAATATAGCTTTTGAGGCAAATAAGAAAAATTTTTGTCGGACATCTATGTTTGGACATTAGCAACTTTTTTCTGAAACGGATATTTAAAATATGCAGTATTATTTCTCTATTTACTTTGGTTTTTACATTAATATTTGTTGAAAAAGTAAAATACTGCATTCTCAATGTTTTTTATAAGCATTTATAGTTAAAATTTTAAGAGTAAATGATAATATTAAAAATAATAATAAAATTTTTTGTATTTTTGTATGTTTGTAACAAATAAACTTAAAAATTACTGGAACGATTTCAAAAATTTTTTGTTATTAGAAAGCTACAATTGTCATTGAGTAACATATATAGGGTGTGTTTATTAAAAATTAGAGATTTTTAGAAATTTCTACAAAAATCAACCCAAAGTGTAAAAACAAAATTATTTGTTAATTTTTTTTTGACACAATAGTTTAACAGTTTTGATGCTAAAATGACATCACAATTAGAAAATAGAAAACACGATTGATAACCCTCTTCTTCTTATTCTTAAGAGTCAAAACTTTAAAGGTAATTTTTTTGTCATTCTAAAAAATACTTTTAATATATTTTTCAAAAATGAATAAAAATACTTTTTGTTTTGGATTAGTCTAATATACATGTATACATAATCATGAACAAGTAAGTGCATAGTATAGAAACTATGGTATTGTTTGTATTTAGACGAACACCACTTTGAGATGTTAACAAATGACTAGTTGCACCACCATGGTTTGCTCGAACAGCTGTAATATCGAACATGATTGGCATAAACTACTTGAAAAGTTAACAGTTTTACCTATATAGGGTATTAAGCTTCAAGAATTTTCACTAGCTCGTATTTGGTTTGTCGCACTATAATAGAAACAATTTTTCTGATATGTTTTGGACATCCGGAAGTCGCTTTTACATAAATATTTTTTTTTAAACGTATAATAAGAGAGTTATGTATGGAACGATGAATCTTAAGTCGGACAGGTGTAATGAATAATGCAAAAAATACGTGTAAATACGCAATGCATATTTGTAAAAAAATAAAGCTAATATTTTTTAGTACGAAGCCGAATAAAACTTTCAAATAGGGGTATTTTCAAGTAAGGCGATCGACCCTCGGTAACGTAATTAATCACACCGACGGAGGGCTGCACCCCAGTTGGATTTTACCTGACTTTTTGTGTAGCTTATTGCTGACAATGCGTTGTCGTCAGCTTCAAAATTTTATATTTTTTTGTTTGATTATTATTTTAATTTTTAAATAAATAACGTTGGCTACAAAAAGCAGGATTCTGTGTAAATAAACATTACACTGTGTATTTCCTTCATAAGATGGCGCAAGGCTAGTTTAATTTTAGTTACGTAGTTACTTATAAGTGGGGGTATAAAAGCAAGGCAGTGTTTGACAATTGTAACACAACAATTTCGATTAGTTAAAAGGTTAAAGGCGTGAGCGAAGGACCTTTGGCGTAATTGTTATAAATAGATTCTCTTAGATGCAATGATACCTTCATTGATAATAATGCAGGATTATATTGCCTATTTTATGCCTTTGTTATGAAGGGCATAAGTACACAAAAGTGTTATTTTTATTCTCTAATAACAGTGGTTTTGAAAATAATGTCAATTGTGGACTTTCAATCCGATATTTTAAAAGCTCAATAAAAAAGTTCTTGATAATTTAATTTAACTTAAAAGTTTGCTAATTAATTATAAATTAAAATAATCAAAATATGTCAAGTGAAAATGTAAATACGATTGTTCTTCCTCCTAAGAAAGTGATCCTGGACATTGTCCTATTGATGTGTGGTAAGTCCAAAAATTTGCGTTTTTTCTTTACCGACATAGGTACATTATTTTACATTATGTACATTATGTAAATTAAGAAATATTTGTTTATAGGAGATTTTTAAAAATCCTTGTCCTTGTACTCTTGTGTTTAACTTTAAATCACATAATAAGCCGAGGCATTTTTAACAGAATTTTGGATAATAATGAAATTTTTAAGAAAATACATATCAATAAAGTTTTATAATTTTTTTTATTTTTTTTAAATTTTTATGAAATCTTTAGAATTTACTAATAAATTTTTATTTTTATAAAGACTGCGAATTTAGCAATAACATTAAAATTTTTTTTTAAAACAATTCTAAATTTACATACATATTTAAAAATGTTTGAAACATTTTTAAAAGATCTATAACAATTTGTACATATGTATTTGTTTTTTAAAAAATCCACAAAATTATCTAAAATAATTTAAATAAATTAAAAAATTATTTTTGTTTTTTTTTAAAACTGTTTATTCTGTTTTTTAAAAACTGTTACAATTTTTTTAAAATCACCTAAAAATAGTTGTAAACTTTTTATAAATTGTTTTAAAAAATCTTTAAAGCCACTTTAATAGTTTTAAAAATATTTTAAAAAAGTGTAGGCTTAATAAAACTTTTTGAAGAATTTATAAAACTTTGTTTAAAAATTTTTAAAATATATTTAAATTTTAACAATAAGTCTTATGATAAAGATTTGTTTGCTATTTGTCTCTATTTTAATGAAATCAAAATAATTTTTGCTATTTCACGGATGTCGGGAGCCCTACATGTAAAGTTTTCTTCCATATTCGTATTTTGGAGCTGACAGTATTAAAATTTTTGGATAAAACAAAAGAAAACACAAATTGATAAAACTTTCACTTTTAAAATCAAAGATATTGCCAACCTACTCCAAAAATCCCTAAATCGATCAAATTTAAAAAAAATGCTTAAAAACAGCATAAAAAGAGCAAATTACAAAAAACAGTATAAAAAACTCGTTTCATAAGACCTTAAAGCACTTATTCTTTAAAAAACTCATGGCTTTGCCACTCGTTTTTTAAACTTGAATGCGTGCTTTGAAACATGTCTTATGAAACTTGTTTTTTAATATACTATTAAAGGACCTAGAAAAGAGACATTTTCAAATAAATTGAAAAAAGTCAAAAATCATAAAGATTTAATGATGAAATTAAATACTTTTTAATAAAATCAATAATTACTTCGTTTTATGTAGTCCTATCTCAAAGAGTTATTAGAGCACCTAAAAAGTTTAAAATCCTGCTAAAGATAAAGCACGTTATACAGGGTCGCCCAAAAGTTTGGAAACGGTCAAATATTTTTAAACCTACTTATCAGAATCAAACGAAAATTGACTCGTAAAAAATATTGTAAAAAAAACTATCAGCTGTAATGTTTTCAGATAATTACTTTCATTTGTTTCAAATATCCAAAGCCAACTTCTTTTTTTTAAAATAGCAAAAGGAGTAAAATTCTACATTTTTAAAATGTACATTTTTTTCAATGTAATATTCAATGTAACAATGTAATATATGTTATCAACCATTCTAAATGTAGCAAAGTCCTCTTAGCAAACAAAGTTTTCTAGCCTAACTTTAAAGCTACTTTTTCTTTCAATTTAAACCATTGAATAACTTTACAAAAAACTCTCGGATTAAAATGATTTTTTTTTCAAACATATAATCCGTAAGTAAAAAATTAAAAATTAATGATGACATTGACATTTGACGTTATTATTTTTTTTGCAATTTGCCGCCATATTGATACTCTAATAGACTCATTAGAGAACGCTAAGTTTCGGTGCGGTTATAAGCCATTAGAGCCCCGAACTTTTTTTCTAAAAAATGTTTAGGTTGGTAATACTTTATTTGACTTTTTACCTGTCTGTCAATAATATTGTGAATTAAAATTTAATTTTCAATTTTCGACCAACAAAGTGAAGTAAACAATTAATGAAAAGTATATTTATGTGAAATATGGTATATAATGCTGTAAATAATAAGTGCACTGGTCTGGGAAGAACAACCGATTCTAATAATGCAAAAGTCACAGTTTATATGTGACTTAACTTAAAAAAGTAGGTATCTTACAATAATAATAATGAAAATCAAAATAATTTTGGCTATTTCACGGATTTCGGAAGGCCTCCATGTAAAGTTTTCTTTAATTTTCGTATTTTGGGGCTGACAGGATTAGAATTTTTGGATAAAACAAAAGAAAAGACAAATAGATAAAATTTTTATTTTAAAATCAAGATATTACCTACCCACTCCAAAAGTCCCTAAATCGATCCAATTAAAAAAAAATTCTCCAAAACAGCATAAAAAGGCAAACTACAAAAAATAGTATAAAAAACTCGTTTCATAAGACCTTAAAGCACTTATTCTTGAAAAGACAAATAGATAGTTTTACTTTTAAAATCAAGATATTACCAACCCACTCTGAAATCCCTAAATCGATCAAATTAAAAAAAAAAATGCTTAAAAACAGCATAAAAAGGGCAAATTACAAAAAATAAAATAAAAAACTCGTTTCATAAGACCTTAAAGCACTTAATCTTGAAAAAAACTTGTGGCTAAACTTGAATGCGTGCTTTAAGCCTTGTGCTTAGAGACTCTTGTGAAACTTGTTTTTTAATATACTATTTTGACCGTCATGTGCACCAACTTTGAAAGAAATCAAAGCACTTGTGCTTTTATAGTTATCTATAAAAGACTCCAAATGAAAAACATCAATAAGCTTCCTAAAGGCTCAAGATCAAAAAAGTTAAATTTAGTTTTATTAAGTTTGGAATCAAATACAAGTCATCTTTCGGTGTACAATTATTGCATGATGAGATAAAATCCTAAACGCATAATCGTAAAATTTTACAAACTTCTATAAAACAGTTAACTTTTTGAAGTAGTTTCTAATGGTTTATGACTGCATGGTTCGGTACCTCACCGAAAATTAAAGCTGTTTAAACAAACGCGACAATTAGTCGCACCGATAGCTTACTCGGGCAGTTGTAATCTTGCAAATAACCGCCATAAACTATCTGGAAAAGTCAATAGTTTTATATAGGGTAAAAATTTTAGTAGATCTTGTTTGGTTTGTCGTACTATACGACAAAGAATCTTAAGATCTCTTATAAGAGCTTACTAATACTAAAATGTTGATTATATTTTCGACCATAACTGCAACGGTTTACATTATTGCAAGCGTTTATTAGATATTTTAAAATTTCAAACTTTATTCCATAGCGGTGCTCTTGACTTTGTTTCACTTCAAGACGTAACAAAGTAATGAAAAATTGCCAGTTGCATCAATTTATTTTAGAGTTTAGAAAAGCTTATATAAAATAAAAATAAACACTTGAAGATGACGCTCATTGAATTTATAAAATATTTTTTTAAAGATGACAGAAATAGATTATCTGAAAACGTGACACATTTTGATAGATAACTTGTTTGCACTATTTTATAATGCTTTGTTTTTTGTCAGAAGTCGATAGCTAGCTTATTATTTGCAAAAAATTGAGGTTTTTTTAATTTTGATTTAAAGTTGCATTAAAGTTGTTATGACAAATTTATTCAAAAGAAACTATTGTCGGCTCAGATATATTTTGATCTTTTTAGCAGATATATTTAGATTTAAATCAGCTTTGCATAAATAGCACGACTGAAAGAATCAATCTTGTTTTGTTATGAACTTATCATGAATGGAATGGGCTTATATTATATACTCAAGTGTATATTACTCGCAGATGGTGACAACTACCGAAAGTTTTATCAATTTGTCAAAGTTGAGAAACAAAGTTTCTACATCTCGATCACAAGACGCTGATAATATGTCCGTAGTAAATGATAAAAAATACTTTTAAGCAAGAAGCAAATATTGCATATTGGCGGCACTTTAATATATTTCTCACCTGAGGCCCTTATCTACAGGGTGTCTCAATAAGAGTGCACTACTTTCAATGTGTTTATTGCATTGTAAAGGATATAATTTTTTAATTAACTTGGAATAAAATATATGGCAAGTCGACCCTGCAGCCCTGTTTACAGTCCATTGCTCTTTTCATGATATTTCTTTCCATGCGTTACGCTTTTGGTTTCCATAGAAACAGCTACAGACGAACGTTTTTGCGATACACATACTAAATCGCCAGCCACATTACGAAATTCAATAAACGGCTCTCTAATGCAGAACTTTCAAGCACTGTTTATTTTTTGGGCTTAACTAAAAGCAACATTTATTTATTTATGAATATTACGCGTATTTTTTAACCGACTTTAAAAAAAAGGAGATTATTTATATGCATATTGGATTTTTTTGGAAATCATTGATTTTTTTGTTTTACAAACAAATATTTTTAGAGTGGTTTTATTAAAATTTGGGGAAGGAGTTGAGAGTGCATCAAACTACTCAATATAATTTCTATCACAACATTCACAACGGATGTTTTGGTCTGAATATATTGTTTATAAACCGATTTAAATAATTGTTGTTTACTTTGACAGGGATATCTTAAACGTAGTATTGTGAAAATGTGGCAATGATCTAACAAGAATCTTCTAAGTAATGAACGCAATTGCGCTTTGAAAGTGCAGTAAACCGCTTAAGTTTCTAATGTATATCCATGAAACTGCTTTTAAAACAAACACAAATATAAATAAATAAATATAATGATATTTATTAACAATCTCTTCATTGGATTAATATAACATGTTACAATTTGAAACGTTAAGAATTTTTTTTTGCTCAATCGGTTAATTATCTATATATGTATATAAAAGAAAGGCGTGTTTGTTACACTTATAACTCGAGAACGGCTGGACCGATTGCCATGGTTTTTGATTTATTGGATTTGTTTCCGTCCCGAATAGCAGAATACATCTTAAAAACAATGAAAACTCGATATGTGTAATGAATACTTAATCATTTCAATAGATGCTGATTTGTTTATTACATGTCAAACATTTGTTGTCAAATCCTGTCAAATAGTGTAACAACTATTTTTTTTTTGGAGCTTATGGCCTGGTTGCTGAGACCTTTAAGCCACAACTTTATTTTTTTCTGAAGACATCATGTGTGCGTTCAGAAGTTTATTTTTTGTAAAATGTCTACAAAGTTCAGGTACTGTTATATTTGTTTTTAATTCCCGAAAATAATACCTAAGATTTATTCTACAGTAAAAACATAAAATCATCGGAAAGGAACGGAATTTAGGAAATAAAAAATCAGTTGGTAAAGGTTATAAGATTAAAGAAAAAAAATCTACAGGTTAAAAAAAGTGTAAATGTCTTTTTATAGGTTGTCTATGATTTTTTTTGATAAGCTATTCATACGTAGTGGTTAAATACTCTTTGAGCTATTGTCTATGTCTCGAAAGTTCAGGCACTGTTATTATATTTGGTGATTTTATGCAAGTGCACATTTTAATAACAATGCCGCGTCCTAGAAGATCTTATCTTTCCCAGCGTAGGCAACGGAATATCGCGAGTCAATTATCTGCGAGAAATGGCACGCGTCGATACTTAAAGGAAAATTTAAAGATGAGGAAGTTCTTATTCCAAGGATTCCAATGATCCCAACGGATATGCCCTTTAAGTTTAAACGAATTCAATTCCCGATTCGTCTTGCCTTCGCCATGACGATCAACACATCACAGGGCCAATCCTTGACTATTTGTGGCCTCAATCTAGAAAATGCATGTTTTTCTCATGGTCAATTGTACGTGGCATGCTCACGTGTCGGCAAACCATCCGCTTTATTTGTTCTTGCGCCTGACCAAAAAACAAAGAATCTCGTTTACCACAAGTGCTTGAATGAAAATCCTATTAATGAATTAATCCGAGTTTTATTTTTTTTTCCCAATCTGCACAACATAGTTTGCAATCATTTTTTTCTGACATGAATTTGAAGTACTTAGTTATTATTTTTTATTTTTTTTTTATTTTTATTCTCATTCTGTATGTATTGTTTCATCATCATTCATCATAATAAAATACTTTTTTGTTTCTATCTATATAAATATATTATTTTGTATCATTGTTTTACGTTCATCAAAGCCTAAATTAGTTCAGCTAAAAAGTAACACGACATTCATTGACTGTTAGGCGGTACGAAGTTCGCCGGATCAGCTACTTATTAAATAAATTACCCAACAAATTTTTTATATGAAGTCGATTTTTTAATTTGTTATTTGTTGTATTATAACGATTACCGCAGATAATAATAGTTTTTATTGCTACAAAACATTACAATTTATCGTGAATTGTACTATACCTAAAAAATATTGAACCTTGATAAATAATACCGTTATCATTAATCATTAAACCAATAATGCTGTTAAAACTTTGCGAATAATTTTTAAAAGTACAAAATTGCACTTGATAATAGGGTAATACCTCAAATACATATAAGCAAAATGAATTTTAAAACCACTTGGCTTTTTAGTGCCACATGGTTCTAGAACCACTTAAGAAATTAGAAACAGTTAAGTTTAGTTAAGTAGTTAAGTTTCTGTTTTCAAAAATTTGTATTTGATTAGATTCTTAACATAGTTTGTTCGATTTATTTCTTGTTTACAAAAATTTTAAGCCAATTTTGAAAATCAGATTATAGCTTAAGAATATTAAAAATTTTTAGAAAAAGTATTTAGGGCTTACACGCTTTTGTCAAAATATATATAGGTACATACTTGAAGATTTTGTTATTTTCTGTTGATATCAGTTGCAAATAAAAATAACATTATTGTTCTTAAGTCGTTTAAGAAGAACATTGTAGATCTAACTAAAAGGCAATTTACATTTTGTATACTAAAGTATTGAAATTCTCATAAATAAAAAATAAATATTAGCTGTCAGGTCAGGTCAAGCCAAAACAGCTAATATTTCTTTATAGAGAAACCGAAACATTGTCGTCATTACGGTCAAAAACTAAATTAATAGCAATTATTTGCTGGGTGTACCTTCTTGATAGTTTCTTACAAAAGTTGCTGTTTAAATGAGAAAAGGATTATTGTAGACTTTGACTTATGACACTACCTATCGTTACAAGGAAAATGCTTCTGTTTTAAAAAATTTGTATTTTTTAAACATCCTACAAGCCGCTGTAAAAAATGTCACACTGTATTAGACGTGACGTCATTTTTCCCCAATGAGATTCATTCGCTTTTATTTTGTATCTATCAAATTTACATTAAATGATTAGGAAACGTTGAAAATGTTGTTTTTGCCTTGAATTTAATGTTAAATATAGGCAAAGTTTTTCTTAGTTTAGACACTGTTTTAAAGGTTTTTTAATTGAAGGAATATTGGTTTTTATGCATATTTACCTTGATCAACTTTTTCTTGTTTATTTCCTATGTCTGTGTGGTCAGAAAAAATCAGAATCTTTGAGTCATATTGAGTTTATTGCATAAAGTGGTTAATTGTTCTCTTTTTCTGTTTATGTGGTTTACAGAACTTTAAAATTATGTCGTGAAAACGTTTGTACCAAACAATGTTGTCAACTCATCAATAATCTTTAAATTGGAAGATGCCCTCCTTTCTGCCATAAATGATTCAATCTTTTTCCTGTACAAATTTAGCTCCGACTGTTGTACTTTGTCAATTTTATTCTTTACACTATATTGCGATCTAAAAATATTAAGACAACCCTGCACATTTTACGCACACATTTAATTTGAGAGAATAAGGGTGTTATTTTTAGACGTTTAATAGACTTTTCAGTTTATAATCATATTTTTTATTGTTTTTTTCAGGCGCTAACACGAGATGTAGACTTTATGGACAATATCTGTGACGTTGATGTCTGTCTACGTTATTGCTATCATGATGATAATAATAAAGATAATGATGTATCATTTCTACTGTAATATTTGTTTTGCAGTCGTTTTTATCTCAATTTAAATTATCGATTTTGCAAGGTACCTACATTTATTGAGTACTATTATGACTCATTTTATCTTCCTTATGGAATATCAAAAATTAATTCAGTGTAGTTATAATCAATTTCTCATTATTGAATGAATCAGGTTTATCTAAATATGTACAGAATTATTATTTTTGCATTATTTTTTTTATGAGAAAATATAATGTATAATAATTGTATATTCCAGTGCAGATATGTAGTTAGTCTGGTCAAAATATGCTATTTTTACGCATTTCCGTTTGTTGTCACCTAAAATTATGATCAAGGCGGCATTGGCTTTGAAATGGCAACTGATTTATTTTTTTAATTTGAAGAACTGTTTTAAAAGTGGTAAAAGTATGGAACACTTTAATAAAAAAATAGAAGGTGTTTGGTTTTTTGCGAATATTTGGAATAAAAAAGCTACAAGAAACTGACCAGTATTTTATAATTTTAATGTTGAAGGGAAAATAGAACTTAAAACCGGTGATCTGAGAAATAACAACTAAATTCAGAAACTTTAAACAACAATAACCTAATTGCAGATTTTCAATTATTGAAGTTTCTGTTAATAGCGTAGACTTTATAAATTGAATTTTTGCATAACAATCATTATAATCATCAAAAAGATTGAAATTTTTGTCCTTTATTTTTACTTTTTATTGTCACTTTTTGAGTGTATTCTCCAAGTTTTAGGAAAGACTTATACTTTTGAGGTGATCTTATTGTCATCAAGTCAAAATCTGATAAGGGAGATGATAGAAATTGAGAAAAATCCAAATTTCGTCATGGTTTTTTTTTTATTATACATATTTGGAGAATAATATTATTTTTTAAACTTTACAAAGAAATACACTCGTAAAAGAAAAAGTAGAAAATACTTTATATTAATATAATACTACTTTATTATACTAATATATAATAGTTTATTTATCACTAAAAACTAATACATATAAGTAAAAGTCATATAGTTCAAAGATAAACAAAAATATACAAATTTATTCTTAAATTTATATTTAATAAAATACAAGGTTAATAAAGTTATAATTTAAAAATAATATATGTATACGGTAAGAACGTGAATCGAACATGATTTTTTTAAATTTTTGTTTGACGTTGTATTTTATACATGTTATGTATCATTGTGGTATGTATATATAATGTGTATACAATACATACATGAATATGTATGTGTACAAGCATACATATGCATACATCCGCTTGGAAATCTTGACGACGTTTCGGAAAAGTCTCATTTGGCATCTTCAGGTCGAGTGGTTCTGGCTTGACTGCATCGTCAAGAATTACAAATCAGAAATTTCATCAGGATGAAAATCCGGAAGCCTGAAGAATTTTTATATGTATATGTTGGAGTCAGATGGTGAATTCGGCTTATGGCCGGTATAATTAGAGATATCCTCATATGTCCATGCTAGATATCAAAATTCGGCTTTTGACTAACTTAACTTGGCCATGTCGCAAAGTGTGGCATCTTATAATACGCCGTTGCCGGTATATTTTTGAAGAAAAACTTATTACGCTGTTTGAAAAAAATAGTGGTAATAATTTTACCCCGAATTAACTAATGAGCAATTATTTTAGTTTATTTTCTTCTATGTAATTAAAACTTTTTAATTGATGTGTTGACCTAGTATGTATTGAAGTGGGTTTTTAGTGTTTATGAAAACACTATTGTTATTAATTAAAAGAACTATTATGATTTAAAAATGTAACAAAAATTTCAAGACGTTGTCAACCAATATACATAGTTAAAATTATAAGATACTTGGGTTAAGACGCCTGAAAAAAATTTGTTTCCTGCAAAATTTAATAACTAATAAAGTTAAAAAACTTAATTATGTATTTGTTAATTAACCGAGTATAAAAAAAATACCTACGCATGTTATATCCTCTTCTTTTTAAGTCGCTAAAAAATAAATAATATGGTCCTACTCTTAACAGTTTAAATAATATTTAATTTTTTTTTATATTTTTATAAATAATAGCCAAAAATTGAATAAACAATTGGGTTAGTGCTATTATTGAAAACATAAATAATTTACTTATGGTTGAGAGAGAACAAAAAACATTTAGAGTGCTTTCGTTCTCTTGACAACTCTACAAGCACTTTGCTTATAATAAAAGAAGCATTTTTTTTAAAACAAGACATCAATGTTCTTGTTTATATTTGTTTAGTATTAAAAATATTATATGGCTGAGATTCATTTGTTTATAACATTTTATCTCTTCAAAAAGCAAATTAAAAAATTACAAAAAATATTATCACTAATTCTTTCCACAATAAAACAAATTTTGTTTTAATAAGAAAATTCTTCTTATTAATTTTTTTAATAAGAAAATAATTATAATTTAAAAAGTTACGACAAACATTTTTTTACAACGGATTATTTTTAAAGCGAAAAATTGTGTAATTTTCTTTTATTTATACTTTTGTCTTGGATATTTGCAATGATATTCCTGAAAAAATTTTTATTTTTTTTAACTTTTTTAAAATTTTAATGCACTATTCCGAAGTAAATAACATAATTTTTGATGACGGGTGGTCATAAATTCGAAAAAATGGCCCATTCACCAGACCAAGTAACGTAATTTGCCATTTTTTTCTCTATTTTTGTTGAAAAATAAGAAATGTTGTTTTATTAGGTTAAATTTAACATTCTTAACGACTATATACATTAGACTGGGCCAAAAAAATGTTGTGAGAATTTGAGCCCTTAATATTTATATTAAGAGGTCTATCATCGCAACTTTTAATTTTTTTTTCCGGAACGGGTTTTTGTCTCATAACTCCTAAACCATCGAGGTAAATGAAATAAACTTAAACATTTTTCAAAGCAAATTTAATTGTCTACAAAATAAGACTGATTGAAATTTTTCGTCAGATGAACCGTTTTCTCATAAACACGCCTTGAAAATTGATAAGATTTCAGAGTTTTATTGTTTAACTTAGGAATTTTGTAATTCACTTAAAAATTAGTATTCGGAAAAAATTCAATAGAAATTCTTAAAGGGAATTTAATTTGCTACAAAAAACGTCTCTTAACAGTTTTAGCTAAATTCACTCCTTTGAAAGTTATTCAGAGTTAAAGTTGATGTCAAAAAGAAATTCTGGTTTTTTTCGCTGTAAATTTAATTTTCTTGAGCTCATTGAAAATTTTGATCTTTTCATAGATAATAATTTTTATTTTCTCAACAAAATTATAAAAAATTTGAAAAAATCATAATACATTTTTATTTGTTGGCATTGAAAAGCTATTATCTGCAGAAAAAAAATGAGAGAGTAATCTCATGAGAAGTAGTACCTACTGTGGATTAATGTCAAAAAATGAAACAAGGGGAGTAAGGGGAGGTTGTTAATCAAAGCGGATTCTCGTAGATAAATTTGTATTAAATAAAAAGTAAATAATTGTCAATGAGAAAACAACATGATTGTTATTTTTTAAACTATCAAAACACAGTAAAAATGCAATTTTCTGCAGAAAATAGCTTTTCAATGCCAACAAATAAAAATGTAATGTCCATAATTTTGTTGATAAAATAAAAATTATCTATATATATAAAAGAAAGTTGTGTTTGTTACAACACTTATGAACTCGAGAACGGCTGGACCGATTGCCATGGTTTTTGATTTGTTGGATTTGTTTCCGTCCCGAATAGCAGAATACATCTTAAAAACAATGAAAACTCGATATGTGTAATGAATACTTAATTATTTCAATAGATGCTGATTTGTTTATTACATGTCAAACATTTGTTGTCCAATCCTGTCAAATAGTGTAACAACTATTTTTTTTTGAGCTTATGGCCTGGTTGCTAAGACCTTTAAGCCACAACTTTACTTTTTTCTGAAGACATCATGTGTGCGTTCAGAAATTTATTTTTTGTAAAATGTCTACAAAGTTCAGGTACTGTTATATTTGTTTTTAATTCCCGAAAATAATCCTAAGATTTATTCTACAGTAAAAACATAAAATCATCGGAAAGGAAGGAACGGAATTTAGGGAATGAAAAATTAGTTGGTAAAGGTTATAAGTTTAAGGAAAAAAAATCTACAGGTTAACAAAAGTGTAAATGTCTTTTTATAGGTTGTCTATGATTTTTCTTATTGAGCTATTCATACGTAGTGGTTATATACTCTTTGAGCTATTGCCTATGTCTCGAAAGTTCAGGCACTGGTGGTTTTATGCGAGTGCACATTTTAATAACAATGCCGCGTCCTAGAAGATCTAATCTTTCCCAGCGAAGCCGTAATGCAATTAGGCAACGGAATGTCGCGAGTCAATTATCTGAGAGAAATTGCACGCGTCGATATTTAAAGGAAAATTTAAAGATGAGGAAGTTCTTATTCCAAGGATTCCGATGATCTCATCGGATATGCCTTTTGAGTTTAAACGAATTCAATTCCCGATTCGTCTTGCCTTCGCCATGACGATCAACACATCACACGGCCAATCCTTGACTATTTGTGGCCTCAATATAGAAAATGCATGTTTTTCTCATGGTCAATTGTACGTGGCATGCTCACGTGTTGGCAAACCATCCGCTTTATTTGTTCTTGCGCCTGACCAAAAAACAAAAAATGTCGTTTACCACAAAGTGCTTCAATGAAAATCCTATTAATGAATTAATCCGAGTTTTATTTTTTTTTCCTAATCTGCACAACATAGTTTTCAATCATTTTTTTCTGACATGAGTTTGAAGTACTTAATTATTTATTTTATTTTTTAAATTTTTATTCTCATTCTGTATGTATGTTTTCATCATCATTCATCATAATAAAATACTTTTTTGTTTCTATCTATATAAATATATTATTTTGTATCATTGTTTTACGTTCATCAAAGCCTAAATTAGTTCAGCTAAAAAGTAACACGACATTCATTGACTGTTAGGCGGTACGAAGTTTGCCGGGTCAGCTAGTTATCTATAAAAAGATCAAAATTTTCAATGAGCTCAAGAAAATTAAATTTACAGCGAAAAAAACCAGAATTTCATTTTGACATCAACTTTAACTTTGAAGAACTTTCAAAGGAGTGAATTTAGCTAAAAATGTTAAGAGACGTTTTTTGTAGGAAATTAAATTCCCTTTAAGAATTTTTATTGAATTTTTTCCGAATATTAATTTTTAAGTGAATTACAAAATTCCAAAGTTAAACAATAAAATTCTGAAATCTTATCAATTTTCAAGGCGTTTTTATGAGAAAACGGTTCATCTGACGAAAAATTTCAATCAGTCTTATTTTGTAGACAATTAAATTTGCTTTGAAAAAAAGTTTATTTCATTTATCTCGATGGTTTAGGAGTTATGAGACAACAACCCGTTCCGGAAAAAAATTTAAAACTTGCGATGATAGACCTATTAATATAAATATTAAGGGCTCAAATTCTCACAACATTTTTTTTGTCATCCTAAATAATATTTTCGATATACAAAAAAAAAAAATAGTTAATTTTTTTGGCTCAGTCTAATATACATATATGTAATAAGAAATTTATCTAAAATAAGAATTAGTGTAGAACGTATTTTTATTTTTTTTATGTATGTTTTCATAACTTTTTTCTGGATTAACCGAATTTGATGATTTTATTTGGAAACTTTCTAATTGGTCCCATTTAAATTTGATCAATATCTGACCAGTAGTTATAAAGTTATTTTTATTAATGCTTTTTTTGACATATATTTTGACATATATTTTGACACTTTAATTGAATATAAAAAATTGTAAGCAATTAAAAAAAAATTAATACAATTAGTAATAATCTATTTATTTACGTATTTGAGCAATTTGAATCAATTAGTAAATAAATAAAATAATGATTAATCATAATGAAGCCGTTTTTTTCCAAATTTTTAATTTGTATTATATTAATTACAACTTTATTATTGATTATAATGGCGAAAGCTTCAAGAATGATTTTCATATGATATTTGTTTCTGTATTGAGGCTTCACATATTTGGAAGAATCTACGTCATTCGCTAAAATCTATATCAAGAGGAAGCCCGCTTTATCATTCGGGAGTGAATAGTAGGAATTCCAGTCCAATCAACTTATTACATCACAACAAAACGGAAATTTAAAAACCTTAACAAAATTTAATTCAGTTTAAAGGAAAGTAGCGTTATATTGTTTAATTTAATATATAAACAAAGAGCTCTGACTAGCTCTGAGATGAAATAATAAAAACTGTACGCGCATCCGTACATTTTCTTAAAATAACAAGTTTTGATTTATACAGCTATGGGGCTATAATTATGTTTTACTGCTTTCTTTTCAGAAAGCTAATAAATTATAAGTGTAAATGTAGCAGACATCCCCAACGGTGAGAAAAGGAATATCTTTTTTTTTAAGTTTTTGCTAATTTGAACACCGTCTTTGTTAAAACGTTATTAAATTTAAGTTTTATAAGTGTGAACACCGTATTTTTTTTAATTTATTTAAAATATTTTACATTTCTTATTTTTTACTGATAAAGTGAAAAATTGACTTACTTTAGAACTGCGCCAAGTTTGAATAATCTATGCCTCTAATTAGTCTACCGGAAGCTATTCTTGTAAAAAATGAAATTAATATTTTGTTAAAAAAGTCTGCATAAAACTAATTTTATAACATGCTTATTGGGTTGTTACATTTTTCATAATTTTCTCGATTGTAATTGTGCTTTAGTAACATTATATTTTGTTTTGTAGCTTTTTACTCAAATCAGGTCAGGTCAGAGTAAAAAGTTACAAAACAAAATATAATGGTTTTTTTTTTGGATTAAATAAATTTTTTCACAAGAGTTTGTTGGCTTTAGAACAATAAAAAATATATATCTGTCAATATTTAACACTATTTATCTTAACCACAAACTATAAACAGGTGTAAAAATGACTTCTATGGAAGCTTACACACATTTTATCTAGATGTAAAGATGGGGCTACCTTTATCTGATGTCGAAAAGATGAAGTCATTGCGGTTTATGGGATATTTATACATGACAACTTGCCTATAGTGAATTGGAAATTTAATTAAAATGACAACAGAAAACATACTGAAATTTACTGTCTAAGAAAAAAAGTTCTTATTAGAAAGTAATAAAATAGCTGAATCAAGCCAAGACAATCGTTGTATTTTCCGAAGCCATCCTTGATTAATGTTAATATTATACACCCTGTAGGTAGTTTGACCAAGTTTGCTTTGCACCAAAGAGGAATTATTTACACAATTCTTCTGACCTTCTCTGATACTATATTCTGATTCTGACTTGCTCAATATTTTAGGATGTCGCTTAACGGCCCCGTCGTTGTTTTCCTAAATGATAATCCTTTTGTTTGACAAACAATTAAAACTCATTTGGGGAGATCTGTATTTTCTGCCAAACCTGCCTGGCACTTTTGAACTCATCTTATAAAAGAGACACGGGAAAAAACACAAAACAGCAGTGGTTGTTTTCGTTTTGGTTGTTATTTGGTTGCTAGGCCCTTTTTTCCAAACTGATAGTTGCCAACTTTTTATTTAAAAAATACTTTTTTGAAGTTCTGCTACCGCCAGTGATTATGATGATAGGTTTTATAGATTAATCCTTTGAATTTCATTCGAACTATTCATTTAGATGGTTAAATTTAAATATTATTCGGAGAGTAGTAGTCGATGTCTACTACCGTCGATTTGTCTAAAAAAAGTGGTTAATAAATTATATTATTGACCAAGGGTAATAGTGACTTACTTTAGTTAGTAAGTCCTACCGACATATCACGATTTTTAATGGTTTCTTGCGCAATTTATGGTCAATCTATCTTTACGTTCTTTCTTTAGTTTGCTCGTCAACAGATCATGATTTGTTTTTTCTCATTAAACATTATTGTTGACAAAAAAAATGAAAATCTTAAAAACGTGTCATACCATATCTTGATAGATAAGCTTGTTTGCACTATGCGTTTTGAAAGTCATGTATATAAAAAGACTAAAAATTTCACGTGTTTTCACGAAGCATTTAATAGATTAGCGGAGATGCTATTATGAAGAGGATTTATGATTATAGTAACATTGTTATTATAAATGTATTCTTTTATGAATTAAATTTAAAAATGCTTTATACTCTAATTAGAAATTATTGCTTTTTATAAAAATTTATGTGTTTATCGTGAATTGTTACTAATAATACACTGATGGTGATGACACTCATTTATCAATAATATTTTGTTCAAAAATAGTCTTATCAACATCTCCAGCCAGAAATACCACGCTAATTATCTTATTAACCGTTTTCTCTTTATTTATAATTGTCTTTCCGTATGATGTGTAATTTCTTAACGTCATCCTATAATCATGCCGAAGCATAATTTTTAACTAAGTAGGATGTTCCGAATTTGTTAAAATCTTGAAAAAAATAGAGTGAGGCAAAATTATGGAACAGATTAAATAATTGTTTCTTGGGGCTATTCAGCAATAATATTGAAGAACATAAAGCAAAATAAGGAGATTATTGAGTACTTTTAGTATTACTATAATTTTTCCAGCGTAAGTGTGTATAATCATCCCTGAGATCCTGGGAACAAGACTATAACGTTTAATTTTAAGGATTGGAAAATACACGACCTTAAATATTGATCTTGAATCTGATAATAAAATGTGGAATTACAGTGTTTGTATTTTAAAACAGGAACAATTTCAGTGTTCTATGGGGCTTGCATTATAACTAATTTGTTTTTTATGATAGCTGCGTAAGTTTGGTTTGTACAGAACATAACAGAAACTTATTGCTGTGGTAAATGTAGTTTTCGCACTCACCGCTCAAAGATCGGTAGTTTCCCATCTTTCCTAACGTAGCGAAAAACAACTTTTCTACACCCCGGTGTTTTTTACTTTGCAGCAGAAACTAGGTGTAAATTTTTTGAAACAAAGTTTTTTAAAACTTTTTTGGAAAAACATTTTTTTTTGTTTGCACTCATGTGCTTATATGTGTCAAATTTTACTTTCCGAACTCTTTAGGTAAATAACTATTGGAACACTCTATTCCAACAAGAAACGAGTTTGCTGAGGATATAGCGACTAGAAAAATTATCTATATTTGAATGTTGACTTCGATACTATTGGTTAAATCTGGCAACTGGCTTTTGAAACTGTTATTCTCAACGGATTGAGCTCAAATTTTACTTTAACCAGTTTGAATGACAATGCATGGTTGGCTTATTAATGTCATTTTTAATCAAATTTGACAGACTCTCAAAGATGGCAAATCAGTTACATATTTATAATTTAATTCACATCTATAATATACCGCCTAACAGTCAATGAATGTCGTGTTACTTTTTAGCTGAACTAATTTAGGCTTTGATGAACGTAAAACAATGATACAAAATAATATATTTATATAGATAGAAACAAAAAAGTATTTTATTATGATGAATGATGATGAAAACATACATATAGAATGAGAATAAACATAAAAAAACATTAAAATAATAATTAAGTACTTCAAACTCATGTCAGAAAAAAATGATTGAAAACTATGTTGTGCAGATTGGGAAAACAAATAAAACTTGGATTAATTCATCAATAGGATTTTCATTCAAGCATTTTGTGGTAAACGACATTCTTTGTTTTTTGGTCAGGCGCAAGAACAAATAAAGCGGATGGTTTGCCGATACGTGAGCATGCCACGTACAATTGACCATGAGAAAAACATGCATTTTCTAGATTGAGGCCACAAATAGTCAAGGATTGGCCCTGTGATTTGTTGATCGTCATGGCGAAGGCAAGACGAATCGGGAATTGAATTCGTTTAAACTCAAAGGGCATATCCGTTGGGATCATCGGAATCCTTGGAACAAGAACTTCCTCATCTTTAAATTTTCCTTTAAGTATCGACGCGTGCAATTTCTCGCAGATAATTGACTCGCGATATTCCGTTGCCTAATTGCATTACGGCTTCGCTGGGAAAGATTAGATCTTCTAGGAGGCTCAAAGAGTATATAACTACTACGTATGAATAGCGTATCAAGAAAAATCATAGACAACCTATAAAAAGACATTTACACTTTTGTTAACCTGTAGATTTTTTTCCTTAATCTTATAACCTTTACCAACTGATTTTTTATTCCCTAAATTCCGTTCCTTTCCGATGATTTTATGTTTTTACTGTAGAATAAATCTTAGGTATTATTTTCGGGAATTAAAAACAGATATAACAGTACCTGAACTTTGTAGACATTTTACAAAAAATAAATTTCTGAACGTGCACATGATGTCTTCAGAAAAAAATAAAGTTGTGGCTTAAAGGTCTCAGCAACCAGGCCATAAGCTCCAAAAAAAAAAATAAATAGTTGTTACACTATTTGACAGGATTGGACAACAAATGTTTGACATGTAATAAACAAATCAGCATCTGAAATGATTAAGTATTTATTACACATATCGAGTTTTCATTGTTTTTAAGATGTATTCTGCTATTCGGGACGGAAACAAATCCAACAAATTAAAAACCATGGCAATCGGTCTAGCCGTTCTCGAGTTGTAACAAACACGACTTTCTTTTATATATATAGATATGGTTTTTAATAAATATAATAAGTGTGTTCATAATTAATTCTTATCCCTGTTTGTATATGATATAAAACTCTTGGGAAAGGGGTATAAAAAAATAGCTTCAATACCCCTTTCCCAAGAGTTTTATATCATATAATAAGTGTATTATCTAAAATTACTTTTTTTCTCAAACGATATTGCTGCTTCGGCGCTTTTTTTACAAATCTTACCGCATCTTCTCTGGCGAGCGTTTTTGCCGTTAACATTTGTAATAATACTAATTTTTTCTGCGTAATTTAGCTTAATACATTTTTATTGGCGTTGATAGTATCATCGCACTGTCAAACGTTAAAAGTCATCTAATAATACACGGCACGTCTGCTTATGCGTATGAACTAATCAAAAAATGGACATATGTCTAAATTTTTATAGTAAGAGTTGATCTAAATAATTTATAGTTTTCGGTAGATCTTTCTGATTTGATCTAAATGTACCGCAATTAATTGTGCGGTTGTCTATAATTTTTTATTCAAGTTAAATTTCTAAATAGAAATGATCAACATTTAGTAAATCAGAAGTAAAAATTTCAAACTATTCTATGAGATAGATTAATTTTCTACCAAATCTTTTTTACCACAGAGTATCTAAATCTAATAACTTTAGTTATTAAAGCTTGTTAAAGAAGACGTTATAGGTTGTTCAGGATACAGCTTACTTTTTGCACAATCAAAACTTAAATTTGGGATTTTCAGTAAACTCATGGAGACACTTCTTTTTTGTTTTTTGGAGACCAATTACATTGCTGTTGTTTGCTTTTAATTTTTGGTGAAAATTGTTTCAAAACTTTTTAGTCATGAATGTACAAAATAAATCTAAAGCAGACAAATCATGTAGGTATTCAATGTTAATTCAACAATCAAGAAACTGTTTAATGACTTTTAAATTCTCTGTCGTTTTTACTTTAGTTTGAGTTTAGATTTACTTTTGTCGGTTTATTATTTTTGATTATGATCATGAATTTGTTCAGAACTGAGCTGGCGCTTCATCCGAAGAAGAATAGCGTCAATATTGTCACTAGACAAATTGTATTTTTCAGTATTTATTTTTCGTACGAGAGTATGGTTGCGTACCCTCCGGGTGCTTACCCTACTCTCTTGAGCAACCCTCTGCCTGCGGCAACGTGTATGAACCTAGACGGGTTCCTAGAACCACAGAACAAACCCACTTTTTTTTATTAGATTATTTTCTTTTATTATAATATAATTTTATTTATTCTTTTTTGTGCTTGTTCTACTCTCTCATTTCAAGGTTGCCTGCGGCGACATTTTTATAAACCTAGCCTATTATAATTTACCTTTAAAATAAATATTACTAATTATTATTATATTATATAATTTTTTTTATGTTTTCTATTACTATATTTTTATTTCATCTCTTTTATGCTAACCCTTTCTCTTAAATGTAAAGCAAACATAAAACAACCATATTTTGTAGTTAATAAAAAACTTTTATTAGATTTTATTAATTATACTTATTCCTTTTTCATTGTTTTTCTATCTTTCTCATCTTTTTTTTTTTGTAATAAAGCAAGCATATTATTATTTACTATTAAATTTTATTTATTATTTTATATATTTTTTATTTATTCTTTTTTTTTATTGTTCTACTCGCTCGTATTGAAAATTGCCTGCGGCAACATATATAAATCTAGTATCATTTATTTTAAAAAATACTTTTACTATTCATTATTATTTTATATTTTTTGTTGTTAATTTCTTTCTCATTAATTAGGTTGCAGACAGTCATTTTCCGTTATAAAAATTCTCGTTATAACATTTTACATCATATTTTGATGAAATGTTAACTATTTTAGAAATCTATTTCTTATAAAATCTTATCTCCCCACTCATTGTGAACTGTCGTTTGTCATTTATCTATCATTTCAACATACGCTTTTTATTGTTTTTATAACAACATGGATGAAAAGGATGCTTTGCTTGTAGAGCTTTTTGCAAAAAACAATATATCAAGAACATTTTCCACACTATTTGGTTCAAATACAACATACATAATACAAATCATCTTGCCTTCGGCAACCATATTTTGTTTTTATTAAAAAACTTTGTATCACATTTTATTCATTATATACTTTTTTTTTCTTCTTTTTTATTTATTTTATTTTCATATTAATTTTATTACTATAATTTTCAAAAATAGTATTACTATCTATTATTATTTTATATTATTTTTTTCAATCATTATGATATTTTTATTTATTCTTTCTTGAGTTTAGATTTACTTTTGTCGGTTTATTATTTTTGACATGATCATGAATTTGTTCAGAACTGAGCTGGCGCTTAATCCGAAAAAAAATAGCGTAAATATTGTCACTAGACAAATTGTATTTTTCACTATTTATTTCTGTCGTACAAGGATCACTATCAATATTTGTATTCGATCTCTGAAGTTCAACATGAATAATTTGTTATTTCAGAGAATCAACAATTATTGTTATTGATTGTTAATTATTCTATCAATAAAACTTTTTTTTGTGAAATATTACTTTTTTCAATTATTTTTGTTAAAAAAAATTGCAAAAAATCGTTTAACGCTGTATATTTTCGAGTTCTGGTCTTTCTTTTGTGAAGTCGATTAATAAAATACAATGTTTTTTTTTGTAAATAAGAGTTTGACAGTGCAAATAATTACTCCTACTTCATAAATAATGTTCCAAAAAATCCGGTTGTTTAAAGCAATGCAACCGAAAACATTTCACAAATAACGATCAAGACTGCCTCATAAATATTGTACAAAAGCCAAAACAAGCAGTTTTATAGGTTTATCAGATTTTATGTGTCATGCATTTTATTTGTTTAATAAAAGAAAAAATGTAGCATTACAATATCTTTAGGAATCTCATTCTTCTACCATAAAAGATTAAGACATCTATTGTAGAATTTGTGCATTCCAACAGAACAGATAGTAATGTCGTATTTCTCAACGTTAGAGCTGTAAATCAAAAAAGTAGATCAGCTTAGGTAAAATCCAGTGGCGTTGAGACCCCAGAAAGGAATTTAGGGTTGAGTTTTTTTAGGTCTTTTAAGACACGCATGGTTTACTACAGAAATCAATTATTGACATATATATCCGACTATAAATTTCTTTTAACATTCTTTTTTTTTGCTTGAATGCTTTTGTTTTTCGAATATTTTTTTAAAAAAAAAGTTGAACTATTTGTTTACAGTTAGAAATGGCAACGATTTTTATTTAGGTTTATTATCTCGTTATCTACTTCTTTGTATTTTTTTTTACAATGAACATATTTGACTGTTTAGCAATCTGACTAAAGCGATAGTGCTACCTGTTACAAAATTAATTTAGGACTTGTAATCAAAAGAGTCATTTGTGCGTTTAAACTAGGAAACAAGAGCTCCACCATACTTGATCATTTATAATTACAATAGTTATAATTAGATTATTTCAGTATTTTATTGCTTTTTGCCACTCATTTGCGTCATTCTCATTACTTTATTATCAAATTTCTAGCATAAATAAGAATTTTAGTTGTTATTTCTTTGTTAATCAAATTTAATGTTAAAAATTCAAATCTATTTTTCATTTCAAAAAGTCAAGTTTTGTTGAAACTGTTTCTGTAATTTTGTTCTTTTCTGCATTGTTGTTCTTTAATTATGATTCGTTTTTTGTTCATACAAGGAGTTCATCGGTAAAAAAACATTAATTGTTAATTTTTCGTCGGTTTAATTTTGGTTTTATCAACTAGAAAGTCTGACAGGCACCACATCCAGTAAAAAAAAACTCCCATGAAATTTGTTGAATTATATCTCAAACACATTGTAATTTTTTTGATTGAAAAATATAAATTTTTTACTTTATTTTGACGTTATATCCAAAAAACATCTTAATTTTTCGTCAAAAATTTCCCTGTCAAAATATCTGCTTTTGAAAAAAGTTGGTGGGTTTTTTGTTTATTGAAATCTTCATTTTTTGATGATGTTAAAAAATAAATTCAATACTATATCGTAAATTTTCTCAGAAAAGGCGAAAAAAACTTAAATTCGAAATTTTTTTTTCAATCATTATGTATAATTTTGAGTTATTTAATAAAATTTACATTTTAATTACTCAAAAAACGTTGGATACAAATTTATAAAACTTAAAGATTGCAAAAAACATGCGAAAATAGTTGTTCTAAATATTACAGATAGTATTTAAATGTTGTTATTAGATAAATTTTATTTATCTTGAATTCTAATCAATTATGCGTAAGTTTTTTGTTTTTTTGATGGCATTTCTTTATCATTAGATTTGACAAATCTTTTTGATTCTAGTAGATCTTCAAAATCTTTAAGACCATCGCCATCTATATAATGTCCCGTCTGCATTGGTTCTTCATCCACAATTCCATCTCAAATGTATTAAGATTCTTGTAGGTTTTTTCTTCTACATTGGAGCATTTTCCAGAATCATAACCATTTATTTTGTGCAGCTACTACGAAACAACAGATCTAGTGCGATCAACCAAACATGAGCTAGTATAAATTTTACCAACCTAATACGCTATTTAAAACTATTAACTTTTTGAAGTAGTTGATAATGGTTTATGACTGTATTATTCGGTGCCTCAGCGAAAATTAAAGCTGTCGGAGCAGGACGCCAATTAGTCACACGGACGAATAAGAACTATAGCTTGCTCAGACACCTGTAATGTGTAAACATGACCGCTATAAACTACCTGAAAAATTTAAGCTTGTACAATTTTTACTAGCTCTTGTTTAGTTTGTTGCACTTGTAAGCCAAGATCCTCATAGTCCATAATTTAAAAAAGATTTTTCAATTTGGTCAAAATATTATAAATGTCTTATTAACTTTATTAACATGAAATCTTACGTTTTTTGAGAAATTAAAGCGTTAATTTTAATAAATAGATCAAGCATAATGATTAAAAAAAAATTCGAAATCGATTTTTTGCATTTTCTGAAAAAATTTAGTTTAGTAATGCATTTTTTTTACATTAATAGAAAGTAGAGAAAACAAACTAAAAGCTTACTAACTTTTTTAAAAAAGCAGGTATTCTTACGCGAGAATTTTTAATTGAAAATTAGTGCTTTTTTAATAAATCAAATTAAGGTAAAATAATTAAAGTTTCAAATTGAAAACACTACAGTGTGTTTGGGGCATAGAAAGGTAAGTTTCCACCAAATTTCGTAAAATAAAAATTTTATTGTAGATAAAAATAAAAAAACAAAAACATAATTATTTAAATTTTCCACATAAATTTTCAAGCTCTGTAAAAAAAGTATAAATACAAAAATTGTATATCGTTTTATTACCTACAACTTATTTAACTTTTATTCATGGAATTTGTAGTTTACCGGAAATTGAAGTAAACCGTTTTTTACCATTAAAAGCTTACCCGACCTCAAAACGCTCATATATAATTTTTTTATTATATATTTTTTATTTTCTAATGGGTTTCATTCAATTATGGCTTTTTTTCACTTTTTACTATTTTCAATGATTTCAACACTGGTTTATGAGTTTTTTTATAGTAAAAAATTGTTTCTTTAAGAAAATTCACATTAAATCACTAGCAAAGACTCTGTATAATTTAAAAACAGACGAATTAAAAACAGATACTGAAATAGGATTTGCAGTTAGTATTTTTGTAGAGAAACTTGTTTTCGGTTAGAAGAATTTTTTTTCAAAATGGATATAAAGATCTTATGAATTTTTGATTTTTTTGTTCTACTATTTTGACACATTTTATTAAAATATATACTCAATTACAGTGCTTCTAAGCAAACATGAGCCCCGGAAAATAATATAATAACTAAATTAGTAAATTCAGGAGTAAATTCAAATTAACGCTGAAGTGCGGTGTGTAAATGAAATCTACAGCACCCTTAGGCCACGCTCCTCTAGGGCTCATGTTTGCTTGGAAGCACTGTTTCTCAAATTACATTTTATTATCTGGATAAATGAATGTGTTTTCTTTAAAATATGGTATTTTTATAAATATAAACAATATGTATGCAAAAATTGTATTTCCTTAAAAATTGCTCTTCTTTGGAGCAGCTACCTACTTTTTATACAAATCCAATTTTATTTCCAAATTATAAGCTATTGTAACAACATTTGAGATGTACTCGGCAGTAAGTTTTATTGCATTAATTCATCAAAAAGTTTGACACTTGAAATCATAAATTTAAGAAGACTTTTTCCTATTCAGGGTACTTGGCTACCTGGATGGTTCTATTCATAAACCCAAAACACGCCACGCTTTGGATTGTAAATATTTTTTACTTTTGTTGCCTGTCCCTCTTATTATAAGCAATAAAATTTACTGTCGGGTAGATGTCAAACGTTTTTACAATATTTTCATTCATGTTTTTTGTTGCAGTGGGATTTCCAATCTTATTTATTTTCTTATGGGGAAGTCCTTACCGCCGTGGCTTCTTCTGCAACGATGAAGATCTTATACATCCTTACTTTCCTTCAACAGTACCAAGCATCTACCTTTATATAGTTGGAATTATTATTAATTGTGTTGTGGTAAGTTCAACAATAACATATTATAAACTTTAAAAAGCAAAGAAAAGCTACGCCAAATTTAATGCAAAAGATAATTATCTTAATATTATTTACGTGTCTCTCAAGCTAATAGATTTATTAGATGAATCACATTATGCTGACTCACCTCATGCGACACTCTGTTCTCAGATTGTATTAAAGTAATGATTTTTTGGTCTTTTTGCGCGTGTGGGTGAATAAACTAAACCGTAAAACGGTATTTAGACGTATAATTATGAAAATTAGATAGACGTTGCGAACATCAAGTTTATGCAAATCTCTGAAAGCGAGAAGAGCAACATTAAGGCAGGCGATGTAATTATTTTTGAGTTTTTATTTTTGTTTTAAGACTATGAAAGCAAAATCACGTAAACCAAATAAAACAAATTAATGCCCGCTAGCTAGCATTTTGAAGCAGGTCAAAGTCAGGATAAACTAAACGACCTGCCTGGGGATTTGCGTCACCGCTGGAATTCACTTTAATTTTAGAGGAATTTTAGCTAATTTTGGAGTTAGTATACGCAGAAACATTCACAAAATTGGTTCACATTATTGTGTTTAGTGGTATTCCGGATTTTTGAGTTTATTGTCGTTTGACCTCAAGAGCTTTCGGCAATTTGAACTTTATGTTTGGTCGAAAACCATTAATAAATATTATATTACACCGACTATTAGTAATTATGGCGAAGGCGCCGGGATAATGATCGGATTACACTAACTCACTGGTTAGGTAAAGTGTGTGGATTTGAGATGACAAACCCCGAATTAAAATTTTACAGGGTTTCTATTAATGATTCTAAGGACGCAGTTGGCTGTGAATTTTGAAAATACCGCTGTGTTGAAATGATACCTATAATTTGACAGTTCCCGCTGGTCATTAATGTGATTTGACAACCTGTCACTAAGAATTTTATTCTAGCTTCCAGTATCTGAGGAAGTTGGTGAGGATTTGAGGCCACTATAGGAGAAGAACCTACAAACATCTTTGACAAGATTGTCTCACCAGTCCGGAGTTCCCGTAAGCGCCTTTCATAAAGTAATTTTATTTTTCAATATAATTTTTAAAATACGAAGAGCATTTGATTCTTAGGTAACTAACTATGCACGCTCCTATAAGGTTTGTCGTTGTCGTGCGTCTGAAAGATCAAAGAGTACAGAAAGTGTAAGAGGCGGAATACTTCCTACGCCAACTGCGTCCTTAGAATCATTAATAGAAACCCTGTATTTATAATACGTGAATCGAGTTTCAGTATTATAAAGGGTCGCTCAAAATAACCGAATGGGTTGGAGTCCATTATAATTTTTTTCTTGCTTCACATATTCGTGCTCTTTCTAAAAAAAGTTCTATAACTCTTTGCAAAACTTTAGGTGATATGTTGTAGATTTCGTCGCGCATTTTGTTTTTTAATTGCTGTGGTTGTAGGCTTATTAAAATAAACTTTTTCTTTGAAACAATCCCAAAGAAAAAAGTCTGAATCGGTTAAATCCGGTGAACGCGGAGGTCAATTAAAATCGCTTGTAGGCAAAATAATTCGTTCACCAAAGATGTTGAAACCAAAAAAAACCATTGTGTCTCTAATCTGTTGGAATCAAATTTAAAAAAAATTTCTCTTAACAATTTTCTCAACATTGTCCGATATCGAACATCGGCAACTCCGTGTTTATTATTTTTAAAAAAGTATGAATTAAGTATGAAAACACTGCATCAAACAGTAGTCTTAAGTTTGTGTTGAACTACTCTTGGATTTTCCGTAGCTCTTATAATGTAGTTTTGCCTATTAACGTGTACCTTCAATTAGAAATGGGCCTTGTCGTTTATAAGTAAATTATGAATAAAATCTTATTATTTTCTGTTTATTTTTTGCCGGAAATAATCTGTCGGTTTCATTTTTTGGTCAATCTGAATTTTTATTGTATGCAAGACTTTCTTCATAGAGGCTAAGCTGATGTTTCTTCATCTTCCCGCTCTCTTGTATTCTTTCAATTTTGTCAGCTGTGTCGTCTGCTGGCAACAGGAAGGTTTCTTACTGCCCCTGTTGTTGCAAATTGGCAACCAAACGTTTTATTGTTGATTCCGAAGGTCTAATCCGCTCGTTAAAATATCGACGATATGCACGTTAAGCCAAAATAATGGACCGTTGTTTTAAGAAATAAAGATCAACGATCTGAGCACGTTGTTCAATACTGTTTCATTTAAATTCCTCAAGCCTTTTTTACAAAATACTGAAAGGAAACAAAAAAAAAAGATTTAATAAAAAATCTCCTTCGGTAATTTTGGACTACTCTGGATAAATAGAAAGGGTTTTTTTAAGGATGGGGAATAATAGTCATTTATTCGACATCAAGTGCCAACTGTTACAAAAAATACTTTTAAAAATAGAAGAATTTTTTTTGGCACGGATTTTCGGTTCATTACTTTTTTATTTTGGCAAATTTATGCCTGTAGATTAATTTATAACTACATATTAAAAATTGTATCTGTTCAATTATTGAAAAAATATTGGTTAAAGATCACTAGAAATCTAATAATTACGTATTTGACTTACTAGATAAACCACAACAATAACATTTTTGATTTATTTTATTGTACTCTACTAACACATTAACTATTATAAAATAAATGTTAAAAAGGAGCAGACGCAAGCGCTTATCCTACTTTGACTGACACCGACTCCAAAAATAACAATAATTGTACTATAGTATCCAAATGATTTTATTGTTTTTTAAGCATACAACTTTACGCAATTATTTTATACTTTTTAGTGCATTTTAATTTTTTGAAGTTGTTTTTTTTTTTGTTAATTTTTTTTTTATTTTTTAATAAAAACAATTAAGTGCGTACTAATATATTTTTATTATTTATATATAATTGTGATTTAAAAAATGTTCGAATACTTTATTATTTTTGATAAAAATGCATAAACTATTACAATAATAACAAATAAGTAATATAAACTAATAAAAAAGTAGTTTTAATTACATGTTCCGTTTTATGCTTAAATAACTTTGAAAAATTGATTTCAGAAGAAAATTTGTTTAGAATAATTTGTAGACAATTTAATTATTAATAGCATTGCTCTCTTTATTAATTTTGATAAAGTTAATAGTTTTTAAGATAAATGTTAATTAATGATTTAAGACAAAGAGAAGCCGATGCAGCGTAAACAATAAGGCACCGGGTGGCCCCATGGGAACATGCATTCATATCATCAGTAGGGCCAATTAAAAAAAAATTGCCTAAAAAAGGTGCGCCGATTCCTACTGGACTATAAGTCTAAAAATCTATTTTAGCAACGCCTAATTGCGTCAAGATTTGCTAAAGTCAACACTAAAACCAGGCACAAACAGGTCTTTTATTTATTTAAAGTTTATTGAGCTTATTAAAGAAACCTACAAGATGTTTTGGAAAATTTTGATTTATTTTGCAAAAGAGGCGTTTTCGAGAAATTAAAAGCTTTTTGGGAGATTTTATATGTTGGTCGTGTCACAAAACTCTTATTAGATTTCTTTTCTTAGTTTATAACTAACAATAAAATTGTTGTTAATTGTATTAGAAATTGCAAATGAATCAAAAATTGTACAAAGTATAAATAATTTCTTTTAGAAAACGTGTATCAACCACAAAGGTTCGGATTGCCGGAAGAGAACTAAATAGACTTTTATAATCTTGTAAATACGTATAAAATTACGGAAACAGTTGCGATTGTTTTCAACTATAAATAATAATGACTTCTGTTTTTAGATGATCCTCATCGAGTACCTGAATCAAACTCAAAATAAACCCGAAATAATTTTTATGGGCCATCGTATACCAAACTGGTGCTATAACGCCTATTACGTTATTTTAGTATTCGCTTTTGGTATGGCATGCTCACAGTTAACGACTGATATTATGAAGTATACAGTGGGCCGTCTTAGGCCCCATTTTTTCACAATATGTGCTCCTAATATTAATTGCACTTGGCCTTCAAATCAACATGTTTATCATACTGAGTTTACTTGCACTAGTAGTGACAGGAATAATGCGAGACTGATGAAAGAAATGAGGTTTGTAATCAAATTTATTGAAACATATACAAGGTGTTCTATCAATAAGAGTCTTGCTCATTTCAAGATCAATAATTTCACGATTGTCTTCAATAAACAAAAATGGTATTTTACCTTAAAAAAATACCGTTTTCGCTTCGCTGTTAGACAATTTGTTTTTCAAAAACTGAAAATATTTTTAAAACTTTTTTAAGACAATTTTAAGACAAAATTCAAAAATTTTTAGTCTATTACACTTCTTGTAACAACAATCCTGCGACACACTGTATATATTTTTTTGTGTGTTTGCGGATAACTTCATTGTTTATAAACCGATTTTGATCATTCTTTTTTTGTTCGAAAGGAGATATCACAAGGGTGGTATCAAATGTTTTTTAACGTGTTACGTTCTATTGTTGTTATGAAACATAATAGTGCATTTACTTCATAAATTGAACTACAATTCTAAAGATGAGAGTATTTACCGCATAACCGATTTTACCAACGTTCGTTGAGTTTATTGAACGATTAACTACTTAGATAAGTTTGCTAAAAGTATAACAAATGTTTTTTTGTGCCTTGCGCCTGCAAAACATAACCTTCAACGTGTCCTAAGCGGCCCGCAACGCCGTCTTGCCAGCCTAGGCTAGAAAATGATTACTATAATGACATTTGCTGTCATTGTCAATTGTCAGACATTTATCAACGACAACTAACGGTTTGTATTGTATAATGTTACAATTATTAATGTATAGCCCTCCAAAGTTCCTAAGCCGTAATATGTGCTGGAGTATCGATTTTTTTCAGAAAACAGCAATTTCACTTTTTAAGAACACAAATAGGTAACTTTTGAAATGTCAAAGCAAATATTTTTTTTTTAATAAACAGGACATCTGAATTTTTTACTTAGCGTTGCCATAACATGAAATAGATATTTATGCATTAAGGGAGATATGAATGTTTTTTATCCGAGGTTGACGTGTTACAGACCAAGGGCCGGAGGCCCGCGGTCTGTAAGTCTACCGAGGGTGAAAAACAGAATATCTCCCGTAGTGCATTAAATATTTTATTTTTTAGCATTTCATTACTGCTTTCTTAATAAAATTATATGAAAAATAACAACATCCGAGAATGCATGAATGTATAATTGCTGCAAATGCATGGTAACCATGTGTTTGAGGGTGAAAAACTTTACAAAGTCCTAAGGGAGATATGAGATACGTTTCATATATCGTATCCATAACGAAAATCAACAATATCATGTCACTAAAAAATAAAAAAGTTTTTTTTAATAAACAATTCTTTTTATTTTTTAAAATAAAACATCGGCAGCGGCACAGAAAATCTTGTGAATCACACCTCCGAAAACGCTTTTGCAAGGGCTTGTAGTTTAGGGGCCTCGGCCATCACTCGCTTTGGAAAATGCCTGTTTCCGGCCTTGTGATGCAAAAAACTATTGATTGGACGATAAATTTAACAGATGTTTGTGAAATCGCTTCTTAATCAGTTTATTTTTAATTCATCTTTTAACAGTAAAAAACAAAAAAAAATTGTAAAAACTAAAAACTTATTTAAATACAACTGTTGCTAAAAGCACAAACTAAAAGTTAAAAAATTAAATTTTGTAATAGCTTAGAAAAAACATATATAATATAATGATAAGCAAATTAAGATCTGATAATCTTAGAAGAAATCTTTGAAAATTGTAGTGGCGACTAGTTATTTTTTTTAGTTTATTTATTTAATTAATTTAAAGAAATTGGGCGACACGCTATTTATGCGAATTAGTTTAATAAATTCATTAAAATTTAATTATATTCAAGTCGGTTTTTTAAATTTTGAACTTTTTACTTAAATTTTTTATTTAAAACTTTTAATTTAAATTAATGTGAGCCTGATAGTACAAAATTTATTACAGTCACATTAAAATTTTGCAATTTTTGCAATTTAAGTAGGTACGTAAATATTGCTATATTTATATCATAATAATGATCAAAAATATACGATAGGTAATAATTATAGAACCTATAATTTTGTTTTTACAATATAAATAAATAACAGGTTTAAATAAATAATAATTAAAAAAAATTCGTTTAGGATTAACAATTTACAACTTTTTTTAGGTTTATTTTAATTTCTTAAATTTTTGTGATTTTTAATGAGTTTTGATTTTAATTAGCTTGCCTTAGTTATTTTTTGTCTAGGTGTAATACCTGTTTTAAATATCTTGAATTGTTAGTAGTATGGAATTGGTATATCCACATTAGTGCTATAAATTAAATAATATATTAGAGAACAAGTTTTAAAAGGGTTGGTTTGGCGCACAAGTCTCAGGGTAGATCTATAGGACACGTGCGCTAATATCTCTAATAAAACGTATTCTTTAAGATATTTTTTCGAATTTGCATCTTTTTCATTCAATTTTATATAAAAAAAAATTTATTTTTGTTGTGAAAAAAATTTCGCTGCTAACGGTTGGTAACAGCAACAAGTCAGTTGATTTAAAATTCAATTTAAAACTTTTTGTTTGACATAATTTGTTTCATTTTCAACAAAAAAATTATATTACAAGAAGAACTTGGAATGTACATAAATTCTCCACTCAAACTCTACTCAAACGTTGGGAACTAGCCGAGACATCGACTAAACATTTATTACTCGATAAATCCGAAGTAACCTAACAATCTTGAATGTAGTGCGGTCTTCGTAGCAAACAAATTGTTGCAGCTCTGCTTGAAGCCACTTTGTCTCTAATTTGAAGTTTGAACCACTTTCCAATACATTTTCGATTTATAATAAATACGAATTTTTTTTTAAAGATTTAACTTTAAAATTATGACATTGACGTAATTATTTTTTTGACAGGTATGTATACCAACACCAACCTTTAAAAATTAAAAAGATTATTACAAGCGTTATGGATCTGATAAAATTTGAAGACAGCGCTGTTTGTCAGAAACTTACAAATAGAAAAAAGTTTATAAGATATTGTGAAATATTAAATGCAACACTCGTATTGATAGAATATCTTTGTATTTAACTATTTTATATCGTTAACAGTGTTTAATTTTGTAGATTATCATTCCCTTCTGGACATTCCTCGTTTTCGATGTATACAATGTTGTACTTCGCTATTTATTTACAGAAGAGAATGGACTGGGACGGGTCTAAATTACTTAAACATACACTACAATTTTTGGCTGTAGCGGCTGCCGTTTTTGTGGCTATGACTCGAATTTCAGACTATAAACACCATTGGAGCGACGTATTATCAGGACTTCTTATAGGAGCCGTCATTGCTTTGACAACGGTATGTATTATTACCGGCATATTTTTTTTTGCATTGAGTATAGTTATACAAGTTTACACAATCAGCATGATCAGCGTTATATTTTGGTGTTTTTTTTTGTAGTTTAACACACTAACGGTCGACGAAATTAATAGAGCCAAATCGTTTTAAAGTTATATTTGCGGTTTCATCAATTTTATTTTATTTATTACATTGTTTGTTTTGTTTATTTATATGGGGACTACAAAAAAATATATTTTTTTTAGTAATTTGTTTTACTCTTTTTTTTGGATTCAGATTTAGTTTGGACACGTTTAAAACAATTTTTGTCGTTATCAAAATCCTGGGTTATGTTATCAGAAATTGCCACATCAGAGTTTTCTATTATTAAATTTTTTTAAGTCTTATTTTTTTCACCAACATTTAGAGAGCATTTAGCTTATTTTTTGGAGAATTGCGCCAATGCAAATTTAAGTGCAGTTTTCTCGACCGATACCAATTTGCGTCTGAACAAATTACTCAAATTTGAGATTACTTAAATTTTATCTGGCCAGGATGCAGTGTTTGTTTTTATAGATGAGAGAAATGAACACAGTTTATGTTTTCTCTATATTATTTAGTAGATTTATAAAATAAAATGTTAAAATCTATTAAAAGTCCTTATTAAGAAGAACATTTAATTAAGAATAATTGAAAAATATTTCTCACATAATAATGAAAAATTATGTCATTATTAAGCTAAAATAAGAACTATTAAAATATATACATATTTCAAGTAAGTAGTTAAAAAGAGATATTTAATTAAAACTAACTTTATTTTGCAAATTTTATAGTTTTTGTAAGCAATTTTTTTCCAAAAAAGCGATTTAGTACCACAATTAGTTGAGGATTTCCAAATCCATTGTATTATTATTGTTCTTCTAAATAATTTCCAATTACAAAGTTTATTGTAATGCTTGCCACGCATGCTACACTTATGTTAAGCTAGGCAATAACAATAATTAATCAAAATTTGTCATGTTGAAAATTCTAATTAGTGATATTTCACTTTCAACCGATCGCAAAAATTTAGCTTTCTGCACGTTCTTTTTATAGAAAATTCAACTATGCTAAATCTCAGACTTCTCTGTGTGTTCAACCTGCTTAATAAAAGTGTTTTATAATTGGTTTTTTTTTGTCTTTTTTTATATACAGAGTTAGTCAAATGTATGTAATCGGGCAGTTTATCTCCGTAAATATAAACTTAACAAAGGTTTTTTTACTAATTATTTTTATTTCTTTTAGTCTACTTCTTGTTTTTGTATGTTAACTCATTTCCATGGAAACGTTATTGTTTTTTTTTAAATTGCAATCAATAGATTTTTTTGGTGATGTATAAGCCTTTTTTTTGATGAGTTAATTTGATTTTTTTTTATTATGTTTTAATGAGAAAATGTCTGTGTAAAATAATAATTTCTAATAAACGACAAAATATGATATCAAATCAGATTCTTCATTTTTTCATACACATTTTTATTCATGTATGGATAATTCTAAAAAAAATTGATTTTTTTTTCTTGTTGTCATTTTTTTTATGTCACCGTAAAGTACATTTCAATAAGATATTAACGAAAAAATTATTTAAAAAAAAATTCTTAAAACTTATTGGAAGTTCTCTATCAGAAATGTTCTTATTAAAGCGTATAAAAAAATATCAAGTCATAACAAGAAGAAAAAGAGGAATAAAAGTCTGTAACAGAATCACTTGATTGTCATTAAAAAAAAAACAATAACGTTTATATGAAAATGCGTTAACATACAAAAACAGCAAGTAGGCTAAGAAATGAAGAATACATAATAAGAAAAAAAATTTTTGTCAAAGACATTCGGTTATAAAGTTTATATTTACCGAGACAACAATAAATAAAATTTTCCGAAAACTAGGCTAAAAGTAGAACGGTTACTAATTGACTGAAGCTATAACAAAATGCTGGTTTATAGAGTTCTTTTTTTTAAATGTTTACTAACGTAGCAATTTTTTTTGCAATTACAAGCGAGAACGCTGTCTAGGGTTTTTTTTTGAAGAGCACTTGAGGATACAGATTAGTTTGAAGATAGGTCTAAGCTTGTCTGTTTCTGTCAAAATAAGCTGGCAGTTGTCGTTAATAAGAGTCAGTATGCAGGTGAGGAAAAAATTTAGTAAAAATGGATGGAATGTTCTGGATACTGAAATTTTACATATTTTGCGAATGAGTTTTTCATAGTGCCTAATGCTTGTTTAACTCACAAATTATTATAACACTGTTTGCAATAAGCCCAAGACAGTTCAATAAAAAAAAAATTGCAATTTAATAAATCTCTTAAATTTAAAAAGTGAGATTTTTGGAAGTAATTGACGAGCTTCAAAAATCGTCATTGACAATTGTCATCTAATCTTTTTCAATTTTTTGTTCTATATTTATATTTTTACTGCTTTTTTATCTGTTTCTATTCTTTTCTTGCCTTTTTTTGCTTTTTCTAGGACTATGTCTGCTGGCGTTTTATTCTCTAATTCATGGCTTGATTCTCTAGTCTTTTGTTTCTATTTTTTCCAACTTTTCCTGTTCTCTTTATTCTTATATCTTTGTGCAGTACATCATATAAGGTTCATTTCTACTTATATTATCTATAAATTATTTCTCTTTTCTTATTCCTTTGCTTTAGCTTTTTATATAAGCTTGTTATATGTAGTTTAACGTTGTTTTTTTGTTGAAATTCTATTCTCAGATATTCATAGGTTTTAGTTTTCTTTTTATTTCTTCTACCTTCTTTCTAAATACTCATTTTTATTCTTTTTCTATTTACTTCAAAAATTTTTTTTCTAAATATTATACTTAATCATTCTTTCTATTTTTTTTTGTCATTTGGTGCTATCAGCACGACGCACGATCTAGATACATCAGTGTGTGTGTTTTTCTATTTCTTATTCTTCCGGCTTTTTTATTTTATTTTCTTAGGTATGAAACAGGATTACACGATTACATATATATTTTGTATAACATTGATCTTACCTATTCTAGCGACAGTCTTTCTCATAATTCATAAAACTATTTATTAAAAAAAAAGTAAAAATAGTATATTATCATACAAGTTTTATTGCCGCATGAGTGTTTTAATAAGATTTATTTTAATAAGTGGGTGGGTTGGTGATGACATTGATTCTTTTCATTTAAAAATGTTAACATTTTTATAGCTATAAATCAAATTTATTATTTATACACGAAAGATTGTCTCAAATTTTTCGTAAAAGTGTTATGTATTTTGGAAATTTAGTGTATTAGAGTACGATTTCTCTTAGATGGGGACATCTTATTATTCGCCTTCGATGCGCAGTGGTACAGCGGTAGATAAAAGCGTCTCAAAAACATAGCGACGGCACGGATGGGCTTTACTCATTCTAAAATAAAAAAATTCAAGTAAAGTGATCCCATGCGTTTTACTAAATTGGATTTTTAAATTAGGTAAATAACTTCATCATTTGTCTGAAAAGAATGCTTTTTTTTTTATTTCACCTGATAAAGGTTTGTAAAACCGCTCAGGAGAGTAGGTCTACAAAATCAAAACCGGACTATAATAAAGAGTATTAATGTCAGTTGTCACCAACAAAGCAAAGCTAAATGTTACCAAAATCAGTTTAATAATATGATTTATTATTAAACTACTTTTGTGTATTATTAAACTACAGTTTATTGTGTTTTGCGTTTAACTGTCATTACTATTTAAAGAATTATTTCAGAAGCGAATTGTTACGTATTGCGTTTGTGGAAAAATATCTAAAATACTTGGTCGTTAGTGTGTTATTATCTATTTATTTATTTTGTTGTGTTTGTCTAGACTAGAATAGTAAAAGCTTTTTATGACGCATTAGAAGAACTGTAGTTGATGTTACAGGGTTTTGTGTGGGCAAAAAATGACACTAATACAAAAATACATATTGTCCGCGCTGAGTCCATTCCAGGTAGTCCTAGTGTACACACACCTTTGTGTAATAATAATTTAAATACAGGTAGTTCATTTTTTCACTTCTGGTTTTTAATATTTGAGTAGTTTGTTTAAATTGTTAATTAATTGTTTGTTTTTCAGGCACTCGTTTTTTCAACTCTGTTTCACGATCGACAGACTTGTGATTATTCGGAGCCGATAAAGAGAGACGTTTCTGAAATGCATGGACTTAATGGAAACAGTGTGCAAAGTTTATAGACTTCTTAAATATGTTTTGTTTATTTATTTTTTGTTATTATAAAAATATTATTTATTTATATAAATTAAACCTTTAATGGATACGTTGAATAAGTATCTTTGATATAGTGACGTTATAGTAATAAATCAAAAAATGGTCCAAAAAGTTAAACATGGTATAACGACCAATAATAACTCACTGCGAATTTTTTTAAATGTCATTATAGATTTTTAAATCCTAACAGACATTATTCTTCTTAAAGCAATTCTTTTAAAAACTATTTCTATTGGTAGCTTTTCTCAACTATATAAAAATGTAACACGGTAGCTAATTTTTTTTGTTTTTCTTCTTTTTGTTAAGGCAGTTTTATTTATTTCCAATGTCCAATGTTATTTTTTTTTATCAAAAGTTAATTAATGTTTCTATATAAATGTAAGAGTATATTTCAACAAATAGAATATTTAAATGCGTTTAATTGTTATTACCGCACAAATCATAACATGCGTTAGATAATCAGAAAAAATTAATACATATAATACCTATTATCTCATCGTTCTTTTTTTTCTTGCTCATTCACGTTATTATTTAACCCAGTTTTGACAGCGATATGTTTAATAATTTTGCTCAATTACCGTGATGATAAAAATAGTATTGACTTGATCTATGACCTTGTTAAAGTATGTATAGAGATATACCCGGCAGTAAAGTTTATTGCCCATAATGAGAGGGACAGACAACAGAAAACGATTTACAATTCAAAGTGTAGCGTGCTTTGGTTTCTGAATAGAATCAACTAGGTGGCAGAGTCATACCCTGAATAGAAAACAGTAGATTACTGCAATAAAATTTATTACCGGGCTTTTACAATATTCTAATTTATATTGTTGAAATATACTGCAAATTTGATATGATTGCTATTTAGCGGGTACTTAAATGTAAAGCATCACAAGCTTCGTGATAGTCGCTAAGATTGTAGAGCAGGATAAATTGAAATTGTTTAAGTTATTTATTTACAAGCTTTATTAGCAATTGTTTTTGCACGTAAATACAGTATTCAATAATGTTGCCTATGTGATATGTGAAAGACCCCTATTAATAATACTCTCTATAGGTGGATTATTTGTAAATGTTTGATTAAATGCAATAAATCTTTTAATTCTAGATACAATAAATAATATAAGTAATTTGATTTTTTTTATTTAAATATCTTATTTCATAAAAATAAAAATGAAACTTGCTGCAAGTGATACAGCGAAATCTAATTTGTTAAGCAGCAACAAAGCAAACTAAAGTTAACCTATAGTTTTCCACGCTAGACGACGGGCTCTCACAAGACATTTTTACTCAAAAATGCCATTTGACAGCGTAAGTTGGCTCTACCTTAGACGATTCATTGATTTTAAAATTCCTAATCTAAAGAAACTTATTTTTTAATGAGAGGTATCAAAAATAATTAGTTATATTTTGAATTTGAGTCTTTATTAAGCTTATTGGTGCTCTCAATTCAGAGTCTTATAGATAACTATAAAATGCTCTTATAGACATGCTTTTAAAGGTTGGTATTCACAACTGCCAAAAAAAATAATATGACAAATGTCAATGTCATTATCATTTGTTTTTTTATTACTTTTAATATCTTTGAAAATAGGTTTTTATTTTGAGTCGAGTGTATTTTGATAAGCGGTTTAATGATTCAAATCAGAAGATAAACTTCAAGCAGATTTGCAAAAATTTGTTTGTCAAAGAAACTTTCCTACATTCAAAATTGTTAATAATATTGCGTAATCTGTTTTAAAGCGTTTAAAAAAAAAGCAACTACTCTTATTAAACTTTTATGTTTCAAAGTGTGAAATGATAATTCTTTTCTTCCCTATTTTAATTGCTTTTTTTTTAAATAAAAAAAATCATTTCAAACCAAAGTTTTGACATGATTCTAAATCAAATGACTTGGTGCTGTCGTCAAGCAACCAAATTTTTCAAAAATTAAAATTATATTTACAAATTTGTAAAAATAAGCTAAATAACTTATATTATTGCATTTTTTATTACTTTAACGTATTTTGTTTTTGATTTTTTTTCAATGAGAAGTTATTTTTAATTTTTTTTTGAACTTCAACACATTTTTTTGGTATGAGTTTTAATGATTTTTTTTAATTTGGCTCATTTTTCATTTTTTACATTTTTTTGGAAAGTAAATTAGTTTTTAGTTTGTTTATTTCTGCATCTGTATTTTACAATCATCCTTCTGTACCTTTTTTTTGTAAAAATAAGTACAGTTTTTTTTTGTTAAAAAGGCACAATTTTTTTATAATTAAGTAATTGTGTTTGTTCTGCATATGCTTTTTAAAATTTTATTCGTAAATTATATGCGATTTTGAAATGTTTTTCACACGAGATTGGAAATGGCTGCAATCAATTTTTGTAAACTGAATCGTATTCTTTCTACTCTTATGTCTGTGGATTATGACGTCAAATGCTTGTCAATTGTCATTGTCAAAACAAAAATGTTAAAAAATGAAGACAACTCATTACAACATCAAACCAAGAATGTCAACATAACCTAACTGCCTGTATTCTACAAAATTATTCAAACCTGAAGATTCATTTTACAATATAAGAGAAAACAATGATATCAAGAGCAATTACAACAATATTTACGTTTTTGTTAGTTTTTGACATGGGGATAAACGCGCAGGTTAACAATATACCACACAGTTGAGTTCTTTTTAAAGTGATTTTTAGGTGGAGCCCGAATTTCCAAAAACCGGTCATACCAATAACTGGGCTGTTTTAGTTGATACAAGTCGGTTTTGGTTTAATTACCGTCATGTAGCGAACGTTTTGTCTATTTATCGAAGTGTTAAGCGTTTAGGCATACCGGACAGTCAAATAATTCTTATGATAGCTGATGATATGGCTTGCAATCCTCGAAATCCCCGACCCGGAACGGTATTTAATAATGCCGATCAACACATTAATGTTTACGGAGATGATGTTGAGGTAGATTATCGAGGATATGAAGTGACTGTTGAGAATTTTGTTCGGCTCTTAACTGGAAGATTGCCACCCGGCACTCCTCGGTCAAAACAGTTGCTTACGGATGAGGGCAGCAATGTCTTAATATATTTGACGGGACACGGTGGTGATGGCTTTTTAAAGTTTCAGGATTCTGAAGAAATTACTAGTCAGGAAATGGCTGATGCTTTAGAGCAAATGTGGCAGAAGCAAAGGTGATTTTTAAATTATTTCAATAAATTATATAATTATGTGTTTTGCAGATACCATGAAATTTTTTTTATGATTGATACTTGTCAAGCAGCTTCAATGTATGAGAGGTTTTATTCCCCTAACATTCTAGCAGTAGGAAGCAGTTTAGTTGGAGAAGATTCTCTTTCAGTATGTCTACTTTTTTTCAACATTTTATTGAACTGTTTTATAATTTTTAGTATTTTACTTAAATTTATTAAGTCATTTACTTTTATATCTTTGTAATGTATCTACTGGAATTGATTTTGCTTTATAAATGTTTAATTATGCTTTAAATTTTTCAGCATCACGTTGATTCTGCCATTGGTGTTTACATAATTGATAGATACACCTATTTTGCTTTAGAGTTTTTGGAAAATGTGGATCCTCAAAGCAAAAAATCAATGGGAGAATTTGTAAGCACTAGACTATTTTCTTAATAATTTTTCTACTAATTTATTTGCTTTTGTTTTTAGTTAAGTGTCTGTCCTAAGAGAGTATGTATTTCTACAGTTGGAATTAGAAAAGATTTATTTGAGCGAGATCCACATCAAGTACCGATTACTGACTTCTTTGGGTCGGTTAGACCTGTTGAAATTGTAAATAACATCACAGCTAAAACAGATCTAGTCATTAAAACCAAACCTATTAAACCTGCTATACGTAAGAAATATCATTATGTACCTCCATTAGTTAATTTTAATTTGTTTGTGTAACTAAATAAATTTCCTATGTAATACAATTTGTTCAGTATTTGGATGAAAATTTTCCTTTTAAGATCTCATTTAGTTGATCGGCTATCTAGCTGAAGAATAATTTTCGCAAATGAGCAAATAGTTTTAAACTGAATGAAGGGGACGTGCCTATAATTTGTGTAGTGGTCCTAGGCCAAAGGCGATGTATCTTTTGTTAATGTTTGAACAATAGTGTCTTGAATTTTGGATAAAAACTTTTTTGTTTAACAGGTTAGCATAGAATAGAAAAATCTTTACTTCACAAATGAAAATTTGAACAGCAAATTCATTGTTAAAAATAAAATGCAAAACGTTACATTGATTCTAATTAGATTCTTCAAGTCTCTGAATATTTACCGGTAGGTTATTAAACATTTTGATAGTCGCATAATTTTTTTTTCAATCTGGCTTTTTTTTGAATATATATAATGTGCTGCTTTAGTTTGGGCTTTAATCAAAAACTCAGTGATTTAATTTTATTTATAATTTGACTAGGAAAAAATTAGTTTTTTGTAAAGTTTTTAGCATATTTTAATTACCTTGGAGTACCTGTAGTTTTTTAAATTGCCGTAGAATGCAGCACACTTGAGAAAGAGAAGCAACAAGAAATTCTACAGAGGTGGAAAAGAGATAAGTCGTAACCAAAAATTGCGAGAATGTGCGAAGCATTTCAGATTTAATAAATACTAAAGTACTCTCAAATAAAGGTTATCGTACGAATTTTACAATGTCTATAAAATGATAGTCTAGGAGATATTGAAAGTCTAGCAAATTTCAGATTTTTTAGAAAATGTTGATTTAAATAAAGTACACAGTTACTGAAGTCTGAAGTTTGTGACAATATTGGCTTAGATTTCAGATTGATAGTGGCTTTTAGAATAGTGTTTCTAAGATTTTCTGTAAGTAAAAGTAACTAATTAAAATAGTTAAGAGTTTTAATTTGGTTGATCTCTAAAATAGTAAATAAAATTTTAAACGAGGTTAGAAATCGGTCTTTTGAAAACAATTGTTGTTTCAAAACATCTAACGTTATCAGCCATCTTTATCCAAGGAGCAAGCAACTCTTTAGAATCTCTAAAAATCTAAAAAGATTAGAACAGAACAGACTTTTTAATTTTCATAATTTATTAAATAATTTTATTCTAATTAATTTGTTTATAAAACGCCGTTATAAGATGAATAAAAGCTCGAGAGCAAATAAAATTTTAATATATAATAATAAATAAAACATGGAGCTAAACAAATAAAATTTATAAATAAACAAAATTTTTGGCAGGTGGTAAAACTGTGTGAATAGTATAGTTGTTTAGTTTAAATTGTAAATTACTTTACCTTAATCAGCAAATAATAAATTGCGTTTAGTTGAAGAATAATTACTTCCAGGAAAACAATTTGAGATAATACATAACAAAATAATAAAGCTTATTACTGTGTGAAGTCTATGTTTACGCAAAACCTTTATAGAGGAAGAAAATCTAACACCAATTTTCATGGAAACCAAGCTTTGCGCTTCAAACCAAACCGGATTTGTACGCCCTTGAAGAAAAATCCTGTTAGACAATCGAAAGTGAGGTTGGGATAATTTGATAAATTTTGCTGCCACTGCTGTTTTATAAAATTGTGTTGTGTAAACGGGACATTGCTTTAACCAACAGAAAGAGAGTGTTTTAAATGCAATTTTGAAGACGCCCGATTCGTCTTGCCAATAGCTGAAGCATATAGTATATTTCAAATTATTAATATTTGTTTTAATCTTGAACCCAAGCCAAAAGCACAAAAAAGACAAGTTATTTAAAAACAAGAACAAAGTGTATCACCCTAGTCTAAGGTATCACCCAGTATACATTAATTACGAATGCTTTTAAGTTTGACATTTAAAAAAGTAAAATCCCTAGAAACTCTAGTGCTGCGTGATCATTGCCAACTTGTCAATAAGTCAACCAATGAGAAATGGCCGTCCGATTATAAGTAACCTCTGAGAGTGTGTATGCGTGTCATGTTTTTAAGTTGTCAAAAATGGTTCAAGCCGGCACAAAAAAGTCTCAAATACCAAAATTAAATAGCAAAACGGGAATAAATAGTTTAATAATATTTGTCGTACTACTATTAGCATGGATAGCCGGCTTCTCGTCTCGCCTCTTTGCCGTTATTCGATTCGAAAGTATCATTCACGAATTCGATCCTTGGTAAGTTTAGCGAGAAATTGAATAAACCCGATTTATTTAAACTTGTAGGTTTAACTATCGAGCAACGGCTTACATGGTCAAACATGGATTTTATAATTTTCTTAATTGGTTTGATGAGAGAGCTTGGTATCCTCTGGGCCGCATTGTTGGGGGTACAGTGTATCCTGGTCTCATGTTAACATCGGGCAGCATACACTATATGCTACACTTATTAAATATAAATGTACACATACGAGATGTATGTGTATTTCTAGCGCCTATATTTAGGTAAATATTGAGATAATACGTGGAAAAACCGAGTTTGTTTATTTAATATTTTAGTGGTCTTACGGCTATTTCAACTTATTTTTTGACTAAGGAATTATGGTCGGCTGGGGCCGGACTTTTTGCAGCGTGTTTCATTGCCATCGTGCCTGGTTACATTAGCCGTTCTGTTGCTGGAAGTTATGATAACGAAGGCATTGCTATTTTTGCATTGCAGTTCACTTATTTCTTATGGATCAAATCGGTGAAAACTGGATCAGTGTTTTGGGCTGTGGCCGCAGCGTTATCGTATTTTTATATGGTAAGTTATACACATCAGCAAAAACTACACTAATTTTAATGGCAACGATAGTATATTAAAAAACGAGTGGCAAAACCATGAATTTTTTTTATAGAATAAGTGCTTTAAGGTCTTATGAAACGAGTTTTTTATATATTTTTTGTAATTTGCTCTTTTTATGCTTTTTTGAGCATTTTTTTTTGTAATTTGATCGATTTAGGAATTTTTGGAGTGGGTTGGTGAAGCTTGATTTTAAAAGTGAAAATTTTATCTATTTGTCTTTTGTTTTATCCAAAAATTCTAATCCTGTCAGCCCCAAAATATGAAAATGGAAGAAAACTTTACATGTAGCTCTCTCGAAATCGGTGAAATAGCAAAAATTATTTTGGTTTTCATCATTATTGTAAGATACATACCTACTTTTTTAGGATAAGTGACATATAAACTGTGACTTTTGCTTTATTGGAATCGGTTGATCTTCCCTGACCAGTGCACTCATTATTTACACCATTATAGGTAGGCCATATTGCACATAAATATACTTTCCATTAATTGTTCACTTCACTTTGTTCGAAAATTGCAATTTTAAATTTTAATTCACAATATTATTGACAGACAGGTAAAAAGTCAAATTAAGTTTCACCAACCTAAAAATTAAAAAAAAAAAAGTTCGGTGCTCTAATAACTTATAACCGCACCGAGACCTATGACCTCGCGTTCTTTAATGAGTCTATTAGAATACCAAAATGGAGGCAAATTGTAAAAAATAGTATTATAATTGGTATATTGTTGATTGTTGCTATAGGTAAAATGGGAAATATATTTTTACACACTTTCCGAACTAGGTGAAATAGCTCAGTCATCGAAAGACATTGTTTTGAAAAATGTAAGCTATACGTCATAGTAATGCATCGTTTTCTTACCATTTTATTTTGTGTATCAACCGCCCTCTTAAAATTATTACATGTGGCTAGTAAGGCTTGCAACATCGATACTGTTTGTTAATGCTATTCTTTTTCCCAAATAGTCTGCAATTTTTAAATGCTGATGCATCTTGAGTATATGACCAATTAAATTGCTAAAAATATTTAGATTGAATAATACTTTCAGTTTTCAATACATAAAAGTTACTATAAATTTTAATTTAAATGACTTACTGAGATCTCAATAATTTCTAAACGCATATCAACAAGAAATTATTCTCTGAATTTGGGAATATTAGTTGAAATAATTTTGGTTAGGTTGCAAACTATGAGACTTCTGATGGAAAACAAAAAATATCTTAATCATGTCAATAATTTATTTAGGTTGGCTTAATTATTACTAAATTTTACTCATAATTACCGTAAAGTGATAAAGGGTTCTTCATTCTGAAATGAAGTTGTTGTGTCACAGAATAATATATAGTTGGATAAATAAATAAATTTTTGTTTTCTAGTTTGTTTTGTAAAATTTGATCATTAAGGAAATCTGTGTTAAAATTTGTTATTTTAATAAATTAGTCTTTAACTTTTGCTAAACTAGCCTTGTAGCTCTGTTAAATTGATATTTTGGCTTATAACTTGTCAACCAATGTCAACTTCGGAATATATTCGCGTTAGTCTTCCTATAATTTCAGATCTTTTTAGATGTAATGCATCGAATTCCTTGAAACATTTGCAAATCGCCAATTTCTCGCTAAGATGCTTTTGATTTCTGGTGGCATATTTAATTCAACTTGCGGTTAAAACCTTTCAATTAATTGTTGACAGATAATACGTCAAAGTTTAACCAACTTTAAGCATTCAAAATTACTTTTTAAAATCTTTGTTACATGCATAATTAAAAAAATAATTTTCTAGAAGTTTCAATTCTAGGAAGTATTTTATTTTTGACTAAAATTTTGGTGTAACCGGTTTTAACATTATAAATTATAATGAAATATAGTATGCTTTTATATTATCAAAGTGGAACTGGGACAATAAATTTAAAAGGTTTCTGATAAAAGCATGTGTAAACCAACCTCATTATGACATGTATTAGTACAATGTGCAATATCTCAACAAAAAAAAATTAAAGTACCATTAAATAAGGAACTACAATTTTAGTGTAAATGTGGTTTAGATTAAAATCTAACAAAAATGTGTTGCGAAGCTCAAACCGCTTAAACACGGTTATGGACCACATACTAATAAAGTCTATTTTTTTTTAATTCTTGTGTTATTCATATACATATCTTATTTTAGACTTCATGTTTTTTGAAAACATGTTTTTTGAAAATATTAAAATTGGAAACAAATATAATATAATAAATTGATTTATGCATGGTTCCTTATTCATTTCAATTAGAATTTTGGAAAAGAAAATTAGTGTTTTTTATTCTATTATAAATAATTTCACAATATTTATAATGAATGGAATAAAAACCAAATTTTTTTTATTAAAAAATGTTGATAGACAAAGCAAACAGAAAAGGTTTTTTTTCCATTAGATAATATAATAATTTTTTGTTAAATATAATTGAGAATTAGTAAAATTTAATTAAAAACCACGTGACTTCAAACGCATTCTGATTGGATTGCGACCTCATTCTGTTGAAATTTTGTCACAATTCTAGTACTGTCAAAGCTCTTTTTTATTATAAAGTAACTGAAAATTAAGATTATTTAAGTTTATGTAAATGAAACTACATACTAAGTGTAAAATATTATGACATTTCAAGAAATATCTATTTGATAATTTCAAGCGTTTTAATAATGCTCAATGAGTGGAAAAGTGTGTCTAAATAGAAATTTCATTTGTTTTTTTTTTCAACAACTGCTACACTATAGTTGTATACAGCATATCTTCTCCGCTACCAACAAGCACTATGTTAAATAATGTATTCACAATTTTTAGGTATCTGCTTGGGGAGGCTACGTTTTTATTATCAATTTAATTCCACTTCACGTCTTTGTTTTGCTATTGATGGGACGGTTTTCTAGTAGGCTGTTTACTAGCTATACTACTTTTTATATTCTTGGGTTGGTATTTTCGATGCAAATTCCATTTGTTGGTTTCCAACCTATTCGTACTAGCGAACATATGGCGGCGTCTGGTAAGTGAAACAGTTTTACTGTCATCTTAAAGTTTTAAATAATGCTTGTTTTAGGGGTTTTTGCATTATTGTTTGCGGTTGGAACGTTGAAGTATTTACAAACTATGTTGTCAAAAGCAGAGTTTAAATCTTTGGTTATTTTTGGAGGGTTAATTTCAGCAGGAGTAGTATTTCTGACAGTTGTTGGACTTACTTACGCAGGATATATTGCACCATGGAGTGGAAGGTAAACAATAATCATAGTGATGAAATTGTCAATTGACTGTTTTGATTGCGAACTTTTTTTTGTTTATTTTTTGTGATACTTATAATTCTGATTAAGTCAAATACTAAACCGTTTTCGAAGGTCCTAGCTGATTAATTTTTGTAAGATTGCTAAGAAAATAGGAAAGTGTGCGACTTGAGTTGTATAAAACTTATGATTATAACCGCTTCGATTTGCATGAAAAGCCAATCATTTTGACGTCTAAATAAAGGTCTGGGACGTAACGCCCTCTAACAAGTATTTCGGAGTTTTAACGAAATTATATAATTTAGACTTTAGAGGAAAAGGTCAGCAGAATTTCAAAGAATGTACCGGGGTATAATAAAAGACTTGCTGTCAAAAAAGCATAGCCATCTTTGCTTAATGTTAATATTATACACCCTGTAGTTTTAATCACATATAATAATAGAACTTAAATATAATTAATTTATAAACAATATAAAAAATTATTGTAAGCAATTTTGACAATTAAAGTTTAAAGAAAAATATTTTAATACTAGAGGTAGGTAAATGCCAGAACATCAACTGAATCTCACATTTTCAATCAAATTTTGATGCGAAGACATCTGTAATCATAGCCTAAATACACCTGGATACGAATTTATGAAATCGCTTTTAGATGTTTATGAATTACAGGGTTATTTGTACATTGATTTCTATCGTTTCACATAGGGACCTCTGCTCCTTCTTTTTTCCGTTAACTGGAATATCTCTGTTATTTGAAATTTTCAGAAACATTATTATTTTTGTAGATTCTATTCACTGTGGGACACGGGTTATGCTAAGATTCATATTCCCATTATTGCATCTGTGTCTGAGCATCAACCAACTACATGGTTTTCATTTTTCTTTGATCTACATATATTAGTTGCTACATTCCCTGCCGGGTTGTGGTACTGTATTAAAAATGTCAATGATGAAAGAGTTTTTGGTATGTTATAATGTTTTTTTTATAATTTTTTGTTAAATAATGTTTATGTTTTCAGTAATTTTATATGCCTTGAGTGCAGTTTATTTTGCTGGTGTAATGGTACGTTTAATGCTGACTTTGACTCCAGTTGTATGTATTTTAAGTGGTATAGCATTTTCTGGTTTATTAGAACTGTTTCTAAGAGAAGATGATACATCACGAGAAGATAGTGAAGATGATGATCAATCTCCACACAACAGCAGAAGACTTTATGATAAGGTGAGTTTTTAATTATTTAAATCGGAGGTTATTGATTGGGGAAATAATTTTATTATAGGCAGTAGCTGGCCGTGTCCCAAAAATGAAGCATGAACAAGCAAAAGAATCTGATGGAATTGGTCCTAATATTCGTAGTATAGTGACAGTTGTTATAATGTTGCTATTGATGCTTTTTGCGGTCCATTGTACTTGGGTTACCAGCAATGCATATTCAAGTCCAAGTATCGTATTGGCCTCGTATGGTAGTGATGGAACTAGACAAATTTTGGACGATTTTCGAGAAGCATATTTTTGGCTTTCGCAAAATACTGCAGATGAAGCGCGTGTAATGAGCTGGTAATATTACTATGATATTAGAAAGTAACAGGCGATCATAATCTATTTAGGTCTAGTCTTGGTGTGTAATTTACTTTAAAAGTATATACATAGTATGATTGTCGATAAATGTCAAACAAACGTTAAAGCTCGTCTATAATGTCGTATGAACTATCAAAAAAAGAACAACGTTCAAAAGTCCCTGGCAATACTTGATCTAAATAATTTATGAACGCACAGTGTAACAAGTATTGTAATTTTTTGAAAACTTGGAATAATAGCCGATTAAAAATTTCTTAGATAAGGGGCGGCTATGACTTTAATAGTGATCAGATTTGTCGTATCTTTTTTTAAATTAAAGAAAAATTAACACTGCTAAAGTTATAGCCGGTCGTTATTCAAGAAATTCTAGATCGAACGGTACATAATATTACTTTCGGTTGCAATTTGCAAAATCACATTTATAAAAACCCTCCTAGCTTTCTTTGTATTGCTGTTAAAATTCGTATAAGTTTTAATACACTACTATTTTAATAATCACCCACATATAAGATATAGAAATCTATTTGTTAATTGATGACATTTAATTGTTAAAATTCTAGGTGGGATTACGGCTATCAAATAGCTGGTATGGCCAATAGGACTACATTAGTAGACAATAATACTTGGAATAATAGTCATATAGCATTAGTCGGTAAAGCTATGTCTTCTAATGAAACAGCTGCATATGACATAATGACAGCATTAGATGTTGATTATGTATTAGTTATATTTGGTGGTGTAATTGGGTATTCTGGTGATGATATAAATAAGTTTTTGTGGATGGTTAGAATTGCGGAAGGGGAGCATCCTAAAGATATTCGAGTAAGTAGTTTGTATTATAAATAACACTTTGTTCTAATTTTCTATACTGTTTTTGTCTACAGGAAAGCGATTATTTCACTGAACAAGGTGAATTCAGAATAGATGCCGAAGGTGCTCCTACACTTTTAAATTCATTAATGTATAAGTTAAGTTATTTTCGATTTGGTGAATTAAAACTCGATTATCGTACTCCTGCCGGCTATGACCGAACGCGTAATGCAGTAATCGGCAATAAAGATTTTCAACTTACCTATTTAGAAGAAGCTTACACGACAGAGCATTGGTTGGTACGAATATACAGGGTTAAAAAAGTAGATGAATTTAATAGACCCAGAATTCCTGTAGCCAACAGGGTTGTGAAATCTCCGAATTTCGTCTCGAAAAAAGTAAGATACACACATTATTAATTTTTTTTGCATGAAAACTAATTATCAATGAATTAAAAATTAAATTGTAGTAAACACACAAAAAATTTAACATTTACTTTCCTTTAGTTTTGTTTGATTGGGAACACCCTAGTTTCAAAGCAATAACTTGTAATAAAAAGACAACTATATGTATACTATTCTGATGCTTTAATATCTTCTTTGCAGAGCACCAAACGTAAAAAGGGTACAATCAAAAACAAAGCTGTAGTCGTAAAAGGTAAGAGACTGACTACAAAACAAGTGTAAGTATAGAGTTGCAGAAGATATTTTTAATTGTTGTTACTGTTTGAGTTTAACAAATTTTTTTTGTTACTGTGTATGAAATGTTTAGTCGACATGTTTTGCAAATTCTTCTGCAAAGATCACTATGTGATAAATTGTGTAAAGGTAAATAATAAAATCTTTTGCACTGTGTCAAAATTTTTTTGTGTGAAAATATTATTAAACATCACTTTGTAAATTATTGATTTTTTTATTAACATTTTTATTCCTAAAAATATGTACAAGTTTCAATTGTTACAATAAACAAACTTACGAAACTAGCTAATTCCGTTACACGTACACTTAATAAATATTTTAACAATGGAGTTTGTTGATATTATGAAATTAATTATTTATATACTTTTTTTTGTGAAAAGGACTATTTAAAGCAATTTTACTCTTTCATTTAGTGTTTGTTCGATTTCTTTATTGCATGTGTGTTGATGTGAAAAATATAATTCCAATCCAGTTTCTTTATACAAAATCAATTTTATTAAGTTACATATGCTACAAAGTACTATCTAATAGTTATTGTACAAAATTGTCCAGAATCACACACTGAATAAATTTAAGTGATACTGAGTCCCGCTTAACATTTACAAACACTATAAAAACGTTATTCAACAGTCTCGGCGCTACAAAATACTATAAACAAGTATAAAAGTAAAATAAATAGCACTATGCATGATGGAAGTGTGAAAATAAATAAATAAATATTTTAATCAACCATAAATAATTCAATTGAAAAAAATGGAATTATTAGCGATATAAAAATACAATCTTACACTTTATTTCTTTGCAGACAAATTGATGCTTAATTGCACTGTAATAACTGGTATATTCACAATTTCAACAATGCATATAAGAAAAATAAGCTTAAACTAATTTGTGATGCTTGCCATTTGTTAAATAAAAGAAACACTGAACAATTTCGAATCTCTATATCTAATTCTATTGTCAGTCCTATTAGTTTCAAAAACTTCTTCAGCAGAAATAATTCGTGCACAATGTCACCTACACATTAGTTTCCAAAAAGTAGTCCCGCAGACAGACATTTTAAAAATGTGAGCATTAACATGTTTTAACAATTTAGTTTGGAATAAAACATTTACATACATGTATGCACACATGCCGTTTATTATATCGGTAGATTTGTAGAGAAAAAAATTTTTTTTACATTCTTATACCTCTTGATAAATTATTGAATAAAACTTAATACCAATGAGAGACCCACTTTAAGCGAATAACTAGAAGTAAAAGGGTTATTAGCGCCGCACATTTGAATCTCATTTTACTAAAGCAGGTACTCCCAGTGGCTACTTGACTTAATGAATAAGTAAAAATATTAAATAAATTAAATATTTTGAATACCTTGTGTTTTCAACAAAATCAGTTTCGACAATTTTTCATAAAATTACTAAGCTTTTTAATTCAGTTTTAAGAGCTTAGTAATAGAATATATTGTAAGCAAATTAATAGCTATAGTAAACTACAACAATCATTTGTAAGACCGTCTTGTTTGAATCTACGATCTGATTTTAATTAGGAGTTTCAGTAAATTTGTTCGACAATAATTGTAAAATATCTGTCCACATACTTCCACAATTTTGTTTGGGAATTCACAATGAAAGATTATAATGGATGGTTCCCATAAATAATTAGTAGCGTACAAATTCAATTATTTAATCTGAAACTTTATCAAAATACTAAAAATATCTTTTAGACCCGGCGTTTTGTAATTTTTTTCCATACCTACTTTTAAATTTATTTCCGCTAAAAAATCTAATAATACTGAGCTATAGAGTTAGTAACATTTAAAAAACTATCAGTCTTCAACTATAGATTTCAAATAATTGGCTCTTGGTATTTAAAGAAGTTGAGGTACATATTATTAAGCGTTATACCAATGCTAAAGCATAAAACATATGACATTGGATCATTGGTTTTTATGAGCATCCCTATCTCTACTATGTACAAAATAAAGGATTTATACCAGTTATTATTCTTAAAATTATTATGGTAGATTGTACTGTTAAGGTGAACATTTGAAAGAAAACCTATTTATTAAGAATGAGACTGTGGTTCAACAGGCAAGAGGAAGGACGATGTTTGTGCTACCATACTATCACCACAAGGAGTATAGCCATTATGGAATACATCCGGAATTTGAACCAAAGATTCTGCCAATGTATGCTCATCTAATAATGAGTCTAACAGACCCTGAGATTGACTTAATTTTTCTAAGGATTTTACATCATTATCAACTGCGGCAAGAGCCTTTTCCAATTCCTCAGCTTCCTCTCTTGATGGTTCATATTCTCCATTGCGATTCACTAAAAAACAAATATTTTTTATTGTTTATTAATTTAAATCAAGTCAATTGTTTACCGGTGAAGAAATCACTAAATTCGTCCACCTGAATCGTACTAAGTACTGTACTGATATCTGTTTCCTCTAAAAGGTGAGAAGCCTGTGTTTCCAATACTTGTTCTAGCGCATCAGATTCATTTAAACCTAACACTTGATCTACCATATGCATGTCCTCTTCTAATTCTGGAGAGTCATCATCTACAATGTCATGTATATCTGCAAAAATAAAATTTTTCGTTAATGTGCTAAAGACAGGGTCAGGATATTTGTAAAATGTAAAATTAAAAATCACATCACAAAAGTCATACACAATTTTGGCTGCGCGCACACTTTTTGAGATGTGATCTGTCTCAGTTCGTGACTTGATTGCAATGTGTCAAAGTCAACTTATAAATGGCTTAACACTGCATTCATGACGAGACTGCAGTGATAGCTCAAAGTTAAGCAGTAGGTACGATTTACACGGTACTCATTTTAGGATGTAAAAGCAAACGACTAGGTTTTGTCAAAAGAGACCATTCTACAGTTGGTTACTCTGCTGTGAACCTAACAAAAAAAAAACGTCTGAAATCATTTCCTATTCGCAGCCACACTGCAGCATCTCAGTGAACAAAGTATAGAATAGATCTTTTTATCAATTTCTCGACAAGGAACAGTGTCCAATTAAAAAATTCAAAACTACTAAACTGAAGCAGCAATTGGATGTAGTTGAAAACGACTAGGTATATTAATTAAAAACGTAAAGCTTTAATTTTGGATTGTAAAATGTTGATTATTACTCACCATTTGACGATGTTATATTAACTATTGCACTTGGGGTTGTTGATTCTGGAGTCTTAGATGGCTTCTTTTTCTTTTTATTGCGTTTTTGCGGTCTTATCATAGCAGATGGCTTCACTTTTTTCCGTAATTTCTTTGGTTTGGCTTCTTGGTATAATTTATAGTTATCCTGAAAGTCACAAAATAGTATTAGAATAAAAATTATATATCGAGTAGATGAAACTCTCACCCTTTTTCGCGCATGTTCTGGACATAATGGTAATTCATGTGTTATATCAAAAACGGGTACTGAACATTGGGTATTATCAGCAAATTTAGCCGTACAGTAACCAAACAATACTTGGTCTGAATTTAACATTATATGCAAAGTGCAATGTCTTGTACAAGGCAATGCGGGGTGCATACAATTTTCTATTTGACATGTTGTGGGGGCTACCAGTCTATCATAACTGTGATTCCTAATATTTTTTATATATCTCAATCGATCCATAGTCCTTGTTATTTCAGGTAGTTTATTACGTTTTCCAACATTACTTCGAACTATCTGTTGCAAATGTCGTAAAAATTCATGCCTAGTTATTTCTATTCGTTCTTCTCGCGATCTATCTTCTATTTTAAATTTCTGAAAACGAAAAAATATATAAAAAAAGCCATATTACTAAAGCGAGTTAAAGTTAAATCACACAAACAGCTAATGTTTCTTATTGGTTTAAAAATTCTGATAACTTATGATTCACATTAACTGAGCAGACAAACACAACTGCAAAAACGAGTTGGCTTGAATATTGAACTTCGGCGCAAATATAACAACCTAATTTTATACTACAAAAAATCAGTATTTTGCTGGGCAAACTAAAGTCATCATGCCCACAATTACGATTTTATTTTGATGTTTTGAATGCTGTAACTCTAATTTGGAAAAATTGACATCTTTCGGAAAATACCGGGTTAAAAACTTCTTGAAATTGTCCGCGTTTCTCACGCGTAACCCCAAAAAAATTGAGCATAAGCACAGTAACTCGACGTTGAACCGCTCTAGAGACAAAGCTTATTCTAAATAGGCTAGACCTCCTCGGTGCTGAAGTTTCTATTGCTGCTACATTCTTAAACATTTTCTGAAAGAGAGAAGTCAGCTTCAGTTAGTAACAATCTGACAATAGTCTGGAAGAGGAAATTATGTAGAGCGTGATACTACATGAAAACTAACCAATAAATTTAAAGGATCGAAAAAAGTGAACAACAATTGAACAAAATGAGAAAAGTTTAGGGTATGCGACGTAGTTTTTTCAAAAGTAGGAGAATTGATGAGAAAACTGAGAAATCAATCAGTGAGGAAAATGCCCTCAAAAGCTTATTTCAGCAATGTTTCACTTTTCTAATAATTATCTAGAAGCTGGTTGGATCAAAAGCTCAAGTGGTAGAAAATTTTTATTTGACATTCAGTATTAGATTTACAGATAAAGATCACTTTGTGAAATAATGTAAAAAAACAACCAGAGAGACGAAGTGAACTCTATACGAAATAGGAAAAAAAAATCGTAATGAAGAGTACCTAAAAAAAAAATCCCCACATTTGGGAAAAAAGAGATAGTGATCGAGATATTATAGTTATTTATTTCTTCCCGGATTTAAGCAAACCAACCACCATTACATAATTAAAATTAATAAGCGTGAAAATATGCTTCACCTCAATGTCAAAAGCGCGGGTTTTAGACATATAAATAAATATCCTGTTTCATATATTTCATTTCCGTCATCTGTTTTGGCAGATGGTTCCAAAGCTTAATAATAAACACCTTACTTGTAAGCTGTTCTGTTCATTATTGAAGCATTCAATTCCTTAGAATGTTGATTTTTAAGTTCATCAGATGAAATACCGAAAAATGTGCAAGCGGTTCTTTATTATGTATGAATTATGCAAAAAAAGGAAAAACATGTAGGTCTACAGTGGCCTTGGAGCAGCAATTAAAAATTAACCTTCCACAATTATTATTATTATTATTGGTCTACTATCTAACAGACAGAGTCCAATTAGAGGATAGATAAAATTAGTTACACATTTTTGATCTATTAAAGATTGATGTTTAATATTTTGAACTGAACAATTAAAACAAAAAGTGGAGAGAATTTTTGAGTATTAATTCCTGGAGTTTCCAAATAGAAAGTTAACTGATTTCTAGAGCCTAATCTAGAGACATGAAATGGAATTTTGCTCAATAACTCAGGACAGTCTTATTATTATTAATGATTCCATGTAGAAATATAATTGAATGGCAAACACGACGTTTTCACACACTATTCATAGACCATCGGTGTAACATATCATTTTGTGGATGACCAATTTCTGGATAAATATCATCAGCTTTGAAGCAGATATACTTCAGAAAACGTCTCTGAACCTTTTCAATATCGTCACAGTGACTACCATACCATGGCGACTAAACAACACTGGCATATTCTAATCGAGATCTTACAAATGCACAGAATAGTAACTTCAGTGTGTCAATATTTGCAAATCTACGAGAATTTCTAATAATAAAACCTATTTAAGCATGTATTAAAAAAAAATATGAAAATAATACTATACTTTTCACTCAAAAAGTGGCTGTTGGGTGACTACAGCCTTTGTATTTTTAAATTTATTACATGCCTAACGCTTCGTTTATTTTAATAATGCATCTATTATGTGGAATTTTATAAATCAGATATTTGATCGTTGAAATTAATAGCGTTTTAAAATAAATTTAAATATTTCTTTTATTATAAATTATTGTTAAATCATATAGTTTTCTTTTTATCACAAACACGATTTTATGATAATACAAATATCTAATTAAACATAAAACTTAAAATTGTTAAGATTTTCAATATAAATTTGGCTCTTATTGGTGAGTTTTATTCAAAGTTTCTTTTGAATATCAGTTAGATTATTTTTGCTGTTGTCATTATTGTGAGTTCCAACATGCAAAAGTCAATAAGCTGAGAGATAAACCCACTCTCCATTAAGAAAACTTGTATGATACCCTGCTATCTAATATTAAGCTAGATCAAAATTAACTAATGAATATAAAATTGCCGTCATAACTTATTTATGTCATCAATTGTTTTATCCGCCATTTGACAGGTTGCTGACATTAATTAATATATCAATAAATCCAATAATATGTTCGTCATTGAAGAGTGGGGCCAAACTCCAAATAAGCTTAAACTCCACATCACAATATAATTATATAAAGTACACGAAAATTGTTTGACAAATTACTATCGACAATCAAAACATTGTTGACCGTATCCGTTTAAGACGGCTACCTTAGATCAAAATAATTTTTGACACAATATTATTAAACTGTAAGTTAGTGTTCACATTCCGTACGTTCATAAATTATTTAGATCAACTTCTGTTGCACAGTTTAGTTTGATCCATTTTTATTGTCGTTGATTAAAGTCACTAGATTAACACACTACGGCTGAGGTAGAGCTATTAGCAATTTTTTACATCTATCCTTGTCGCAGAGTAAATCAAATCAGAATAACCAGATCCAACAAAAATAAGTTGACGATTGAAAATTTAAAGTGTCATTAAATGTCAGTAATAATTTTTGTATATTGTTTCTAAAGCTCTAATTCAGTAGTTGGATCGTTAAATCTTTATTGATTTCGTATTTTCTTGACTTCAAATATAATTTTATCGTTGAATTTTTAGTTTTAAGTTTATATGTCAATAATTATCATTAATTTGTGAAAATATCTGCTGTCAAAGTGACATGTTTGCAACGAAATTATTTGACGTTAAAATACTTTTGGCATTCTACAAAACGCAATTCCCTAAAATTGGAAACTTCCTCGTCTTACTTACTTACGCATTTTTCATTCTTTGTTAACGACCAATCCCAACAAGGAATATAATAGCGCTACCTGAACACGTAGTGTGTTAATCTAGTGCAGGCCGGAGGTTGGAGAAAAGATCGACCATTGCTAAGTACGCGACTCGAACGCGGGAAAAAGCGTGAGGACAGACGTCATTGACGATTGTGGCCGTTTTGCGACGGGATTTATGCGGGTGAAACCGCAGAGCGCAGCTAGTTATTCATAATACAGTCATAGATATGGAAATTTTCTATCAATAAGCAGCATGGTACTAACAACACAATAACTATTTTATTTCTCAAACAATACCATTGAAAAACAGATTTCTACCGATTCTTTCAGGCGAGTGTTGTTAGTGACTATAATAAATCGCTTGGAAAACTAAATTTACCTGTTTCGTTCCCGCCACTTCGTACATTTTCTAATACAATGCGCCTCATAAAAAACTATATTGCTAACCATACAAAAGCAGCGACAAAATCAAAAAAATCACTTTCTCGGTAGCGATGATTGTTAATTTGATGATTATGTCTTTGCTAAACTCACTATTATTTAAAAAACCTTATGAAAGTTTGACAGATGACAATGACAGTTTATAAAACAAAATGTTTTTCATAGAAAAAATAAAGTCTACTTGATAAGAGGATAAATTATTTCACCAGGCACATTTATTTGTATAAGACAAACCCATGCGTTAAAAGTCAATAGCTATAATGAACTAAATAGAAAAAAAAATAAATCAACATTCAAAATTCTAAACACTGTGTTTGAATCATAACCTATCCCAACACCAGGTACATAGCAGGTAAAAGCCGCTGATTGTTAAAAAAATCATAATGAGTGTAAAACAATCAAACAGGATATTACTCAATGGAAGATTTCTAAAATTAAGTCTCAATTGAATATTTACTTGTCATGTAAACTATCATAAGATAATAAAAATAGAAAAGAATTACTTCAAGACTTGCGCTAAACCAGTATCGTTGATAGTGATTGTAAAAATCATCAACGTTATCTATCCGCTGGAGCGTCTCGTGGTGGGTTGCTCTTATACTACCCCATTTTAAACGAGGCTTTATTGTTGAGGGAGATTTGTGCGTTTTATGTTCTTCATCGAAAGCTGAAAACACGTGTTCATATCTAAATATATATAAAGAATGAAATAAAACCTACCTATAATACTGCGACCAACAAAGCTATTATCAGAACCTTGATCATCATATTCTATTTTCACCTTGGTCTCGTACGGTATTGTTGAAGAAATTGGCATAGCCAAAGAATTTCTAATAAACCCGGTGTTTCCCGGATTTTTATCGACATTATTATATACATCTTTTCCACTTAAATTAACTAATTTAGCATAGTTTGTTTGTTCTAAACTCCTAGATTTAATGATACGATCTATAGATGCTGGCGAAACTAACCCGTTACACCTAAAACAGCCCAAATAAAAGAAATGTAATAAAACTCGCATTGTAAAGCCTACCTTTGATTATTTCCTTTATTCCCTGAATTGAACATCTTACGGTTTTTAAGTAAAATAACTGCTACTTATATACATTTTCCTACCTCAGTAAACTACATTAACACCACATAAAACTCCTTCCCAGTAATAGAAACGTAATCTGAAATAATTAAAAATATTATTTGTTATTGATAATATGATTAATTTAATTTACCACAACATAATGAGCTTATTTAATAACAGTTTACTTGACAGGTCATATAAGGTTATGCCTCCAAAAATATTTCTTACAAAATAAAATAAAACGCCATTTAGAACAATTATATGGACATAAATTTATAAAATATTACTTCTTTCAGTTTAAACAAAACATAATTAGCAAGGATTATTATTAAAATTCTAATAAACTTTAATATGTTTTGTTTGACAAATGACAAAACTATAAAAATTGCCGCTGCCAACCTTCTAACATTTGAGCAACAAAGTAACTAGATAAAAAAAAATTTAGGTACAACACGTTTGAGTTGCATATGCAAAAATACTATCAAACGTTATAAATTCTACTCGTTAAAAAAATAATTTTTCAACAATTTTTAAATATTAAAAATTGCTTAAATTATTAATTTATTTATTAAATGTTAATAGTGACGACGTGAACATATTGATAATGCTATTGTATTGTATTCTGTGTTGATTATTATATAGTAATAATATATTTGAAAATTTGCAAAAACTGTAACAAAAAATGTAAATGCAAAAAAATTAAAGAAAAAGTGTAATTTTTTTATTAGCATAGACGACTAAAAGATATTTGTTGATGTATATATGCTAAAGTCACTAGATTAACACACTATGTGTTCAGGTAGCGCTATTATATTCGTTGCTGCGGTTTGTTGTTAACAAAAGATAAAAAATGCAAATGCCGTAAGTAGAACCAAAAAATTTCCAATTTTAAGAAATGGTGTTTTATAGAATGCCAGAAATGTTTTAACGTCAAATAATTTGATTATGCGTAAATGTCACTTTAACAGCACATACTTATTAATAATAGAAATTCAACCATAAAATTATTTTTGAAACCAAGGAAAATACGATACACAAAATCAACGAGAACTTAACGAGACAATTGTCGTAATACAGCTTGAGAAACCAAAACAGAAAAACTAGCTGACATTTAATCACATTTTGAATTTGCAAACGTTAACTTACTTTGTTTTGTTCTTGGACACGTAGTGTGTTAATCTAATTGGTTTAATATATTTATAAAACAGGCGACATCTATCGGGAGCTACATTGTAACAAACATTTTTTAAGAAAAAAATTTTTTACACATGTTTTTATGCAAATAGTTTTTGGTATTGATGATAAAATATCAGTGTTGATAGATACATTTTAAAATAAAAAGTATGTCACTGATTGGAAAACCAAGTTATTACGTTAGCGCCTTTTATCTTAAACGTATATCGATGATACACAATGCCATATCTATCTTCTTAATCAATGCAAATTCATTCAAATTATATCAGTAAACTTAGACATGTTTCGTTTTTATTTGAACTCATTAGCAAGTCGCAACAGATTCAGATTTAAATAAATTTGCAGTGACAATTTTAGAACTACATATACCCAAGTACTTGTTAGTGCCGTAATGTGGTTAAACACGCAACATCTTTTGAAAGCTATATCTTGCATCAAATATTTTTTTGAAAAAAAAATTAATTTAAGTACACATGCTTTTATGCCATATGTTGCAATATAATAATTGGATTGTGTTTTACCACATTACGGAAGTACAGACGCTTAGGCATATTATAGGCCTAAAATTGTCACTACCAATTAATTCAGATCTAAATCTGTTGCGACTTCGGGTTGAGTTCTAATAAGAACAAAACATGTCCAAATTTGCAGATAAAGTTTGAATGTCTTTGCAATGATTTTCTTTGTTCATATGCATGTCACCAATAAATTACTGTCTAAGATTCCAACTTTGAAAGTTTTAGAAAATTACTCTTTTATAATAATGTATAATATAAAATTACACAGTTGAAAAAACAAAATGATCCAAAAAGAATATTATGAATAAGTGTTCAGTTAAAAAATAATAGTATATTAAAAAAACAAGTTTTATAAGACATGTCTTGAAGGACGCATTCAAGTTCAAAAAACGAGTGGCAAAGCCACGAGTTTTTTAAAAGAATAAGTGCTTTAAAGTCTTATGAAACGAGTGTTTTATACGATTTTTTGTAATTTGCCCTTTTTATGCTTTTTTGAGCATTTTTTTTTGTAATTTGATCGATTTAGGGATTTTTGGAGTGGGCTGTCAATATCTTGATTTTAAAACTGAAAATTATATCTATTTGTCTTTTCTTTTGCTGTATCCAAAAATTCTAATCCTGTCAGCCCCAAAATACGAAAATAGAAGGAAACTTTACATGTAGGTCTCCCGAAATCAGTGAAATAGCAAAAATTATTTTAGTTTTTATTATTATTATTATCATTATAAGATACCTACTTTTTTAGGTTAAGGGACATATAAACTGTGACTATTGCTTTATTGGAATCGGTTATTCCTCTCGGACCAGTGCACTTATTATTTACACCATTATATGCCATATTTCGCATAAATATACTTTCCATCAATTGTTCACTTCACTTTGTTGTTCGAAAATTGCAATTTCAAATTTTAACTCACAATATTATTGACAGACCGGTAAAAACTTAAAAAGTCAAATTAAGTTTTACCAACCTAAAAATTCTTTAGAAGTAAAAAAGTTCGGTGTTCTAATGGCTTATAACTGCACCGAAACCTAGGACGTCGCGTTCTCTAATCAGTCTATTAGAGGATTAAAATATAGGCAAATTGCATAAAAAACATTTAAAGTTCTGAAACTCAAAAATCTGACAAAATTTGTCAAAAAAAAATTTTTTTAAATGCTAGAATAAAATATGAAAAGCATATAAAGTATATTAAGAAAAGCAAATTAAGTAGTAATAAAATATAGAACAGAAGATATAAGAGAGAAAAATTCTAAGTGTAAGTAAAATGAAAAAAATAATACTATATGTAAATAAAAAAAATACGAAAAAAACTTAATGTTTAGAAAAACACATAAATGAAACAGTACCAGCATACTTAAAACAAAAATATGAATTTTAACAAAAAAAACTGTCAATAAGGATAACAAAGAGGAAACTTTGTTATCCGCGATCACGCGCCAGCAAACACACTAGCCGCCGCTTCTATTTTCAAAAAATGTTTTTCATTTTTTTTTGGAATACTCGTTATTGTTCTTGTTTTAGTGATATTGTTTAAATTTACAGATAATATGATGTTCTAAAGAGCAAACTTGAGAATCACATACTATGACTACTAGTCAAAAGACAGCTAGGTACATATAGGGAACTAAAGCTCATTCTTTTACAACAATATTATTTGTTTTTTCTTTATGTTGATCTATAGAGGGCTTTATTGTTTTTCACGACTCATATAAATGTTTAAACTTTTGTTCCTAAACTCAAAGTTGCATTTGCTCAAAAACTAATCCGTTATATTTTTGGTAGAAAATTATAATTAATATCCTTTTATAAAAATATTTTCTGGAAACGAACTTTCTTTTTATATTATCTTGAAAAATCTCTATTTTTGTAATATTTTTAAATAAAGTGTCAGCTCAAAATGCGAAACTAAACAATAATTTAAATATATTATAAACTGTTATTGTTACAAGTCGCTGATTGAAATTTTATTTTTGTTCACTTAGCAGCGCTTAAGAACTGTTTAGTGTAGCAGTTTTATTTGCATTTACAATTAAAACACTACAAAGCAAAAAATGTAAAACAATTAATATATTTTGGTGCTTCTTAGTAATCAGTTTTCTAAAAAATTAAAGTTTATGGATGTGTGGTGTTGACTCTTGTGACGTAGAGCCCCCCCGTCATGACCTGAACACATTTCACATTAAGTTTTAGCTATCATAATAAGAAGATAACTTCTGTTGTGTTGTGTTGAACAAGTTTTGTCGTTCTTTATTTTGATAATGTTTTTTTCGAATCATTTTGACCAAAAAATCATCGAATTGTGGTGAGAATGTCAGAAAAATTAACCAAACGCATTATAATATATTTATTGGAAAGTGAAAAAGTAGTTTTAAGAAGAGTATTGAGATGACTTATTCTTCCAGGTACAATTTTTTTGTTAATCTTGTAAGTATCTGCTATAAGTAGCAATAATAATTTAAGTAAACTAGAGGTAATTTAAGCACTGCAATTTATTTTAATGATGCCAAACTTTTTCTTGGAATAAACAATTCTAAATTCAATTCAATTAACGTGGGTATTGTTGTGATTGTTAGATATATTTTAAGAAAAATATTCCAAGAACTATTTTCATTCATAAATGGAAAAATATAATTTCCAAATACTTTTTTTTAAATGTGCTTAATTATGCTTAATAGGAAAATGAACTTTATATAATTTTTTAATTTACAAAATCAGGTGTACCACGTTCTATAACTTGTTTATTATAAAAAATGCTTTTGTGTATTTTGCAGTTTGATTGACATTTTAGTTTAGTGTAGACGCTATTTAACGTTGATGTCTTTTCAATAGAATGCTCTGCATATAAGATTTCTTTGGTTTCTTGAAATAATTTTACTAAACCGTATAGTAAGAACGTTTGAGATATACCTGGCAGCAAATTATATTAATTAATAATTATAGTGAAAGCAACAAATCAACAAAGGTAGAAAAGATTTACGACTCAAAGTGCCACGTGTCTTGAGTTTATGGATAGAACCAACCCAACCAGTAGCTGAGTAAAGAACGGTCATCTTTAATTTATGACTGTAGTTTCGAGTGTCAAACTTTCTGATGAATTAGGACTATAAAATTTTCTGACGGGGATGTCTGAAAACTTATTTACTATAGGCTTAAATCATTTACTTTCAAAGATATTTAAAAATTTGTGAAAAAGTTTAAAAATGCAGTACTTGGTTTAATGTACAATAAAATTTCTGAGCATGCGACTTTTACTGTATGTATATATATTTTTTTAAATTTGTGTATTTGATAAGCTCATTGACGTTTTCAATTTAGTCTTTTATAGAAATCTGTAAAAGCACTAGCGTTCTTATAAATATGTTCTCAGTTTTCAAAAGTTGGTATAGTATAACTTTCATAATTACGTAAAATTTTTTTATATATAAATAATTAATTTTAAAATTTTTACTTACGGATTAACATTGTTATATCTTTGAACAAAAATACGAATTTATTTTAAGCCGGCAGTATTTTGGAAAGTGCCTTGAAATTAGATGACAAAATACAGCTTTTTTTTTGTTACATAAAAGTAGTTCGCTATATTCAGAACTGTTAGGCTATTTTGAATTTACCAGGCAATAATTTTTTAGACGTTGTCTCGTTTAATTCCCAAATTTTGAGTAGAGTACATAAATTCTGTTCTTTTCTATTATATTAATTTTTGGTTAAAAAGTAAACAAATTATGGGACTTGTGCGCCAGCTCTTAAAACACTAGCTCTTTAATATACTATTATGTCTTTGAGATAAACTAAACACTTGGAATTTTCTAGTAAAATATTTTTTATTGACAATAAGATACAATTTGATAATCCAATCAGATAAAAAAAAATGTCAAGTTTTCAAATTCAAATAAAAATGACATTTAACTTTTTAAGTTTTTTGGATTTTTTTGTAACTAAATACGTTTTCAAATTAATTAAGTAGTTTAATATTTTACTTTATAAAAAACACGAGAAAAGCGTAACGCTTTTCAGTTTAGCTGAGTTACTATTAATGAAATTTCTATATAAATTTATTTTTTTTCTAAAGATTTAAAATTTTGAGATAAACTTCAAGGCTTAGGAATCTTAAGTGTGTATGTTGGCTCAAACAAAAAATTGCCCAAAAACTGTTAATTGATTATCTAGTTGTAAATATTTTTATTTTTAATATTATTATTTGTAAATATTTTAGCACAAATTTTAGTTGTCTATATAGGATCTATATGGTTAGATCATGTAGATCTAACAGATTTTTGTATTTCTAGGCTTTGCTTGAACAAGAAAAAATTTAAAAATATAATTTAAACAAAATAAATATTGTTGTTAATTACATAAGACTTATTAATTTAAAGCAGTGTGTAGTGTGTACACAAGATTGTTAATTGTTTTTGCTAGAATCGTAAAAATGACGCAATATTCAGCGTTGCGTCACTAGGACAAATGATAAAAGTCATAAAAACATACTACTGTTGTAATTATTTTTCTAAATAATTACATTAGCTCTTTCACAAAACAGAATGTTATGTGAAAATTTCAACTGAAAATTTGCTGCAAACCATTATATCTTCAATTTATAAAATTGTTTCATCTTATAACACAAAATGGGATTATTTAAAAAATTTCAATCAAATAAAAAACTTAGTCTTCTCATATAAATATATGGGAAGACTTTAAGTTTTTTATTTGTTTGACATTATATCTTCAGTATTTATTAAAAACCAGTTCTATAAAATATTAATTTATTATCCATATTTTAAAAAATATATAATCAAACATTTTTTGATTTGAAAAAAATACTGAAATCTCTAAATTCGTTTAAAAAACTTTTCAACAAAAATTAAATTTTTGAAAATACCGGAACTAAAAGGCAGATATTAGAAAAAAAAAACAAATAAAACAACCTAATACGCGCTTTTTTATTTGTTTATATGGCGCTGACTCAAAATAATTTTTACATATTTACCTACATTAGTGTAGAACTAAGACTAAAAGGCTTTTAATTTTTTCCTTTTCAGTTTCGTATTTTTTATTTTGTTGCGGCTAAAATTTCCAACACATTTTTAAATTTTTGTTACGTTATCAATTTATACCAGAATCGGTTCATAGCTGGAAGTTTTGTGAATAAACAATCAAACGTTTTATACTTTTTTGCTCTTAAATTTTGAAGAATATTTATCTCAAGGAAAAGATTTGTTAAAATCGTACTTTTCTGTAAAATGGTCAAATGTGAATCTCTTTTTTTTTGTCAATTAAAAGGTTGTCAGTCTTTTATTTATTTAAATTTATCTGGGTTATTTTGCTTTGTAACCATAGATAATTTGCGTTTCCATCTATAAATTATATCTATTATAGCAAAAATTAATATTAAAAAACAATTCAGCACCTACCTACTCATGATGTGCATATTTGTTACTTTTTGGTCTACTTGCTTACTAATAGTCAGCTATATTATTTAATAATATAATTCCTTTAGGTAGTTAGTTCAGTTTGAAATAATATTTCTATTTAACACCTCTTTATTATGACGTTATAAAAATGATGTTTTTGATTGAATCATGGGGTCTATAAGATACAAGTGGTTTTATGAATCAATAATAAAACTGTTTTTATATAATTCAACAGTTTACAGAAAAAGGAATAATTTATTGAACATCAAAAGATACAATATATAAAATTACAATTAATTATAAGGAACAGGAATCTTAAATGAAATCATTTGTTGAGATTTGCGTTAACATTTATATTAAAAGATAAATAAAAATAATAACAAAATCGGTATACTAAATATTTTTTATTGAGTGCTTCAGCTAGAAACTGTTGAATATACGTTTTGATTCGTTCTTTAAAAAAGCGATATTGTAAAATATCTGTATTAATGTCGATCTTAACATGCAGTATTTTGCCCACATTGAAGGGACCGCGAATCTTTTTTTGGCGTTGAAGAAGTAACCCAACAGCACCGTCTTGGCATACTCCGCTAACATCTTTTTCTTGTTTTTAGTTATTGAACTCACTCAATTCTTTGTAATAAGCGTCCCTGGATTTCTTGGGTAGCAAACTCGGTGTAACTTTTTCAACATCATTCGCAATTTTTTCAGGAAGGGAACAATTTTTTTTTCATTTTTAACAATGTTATAAGAGCCAAAGCAGTTTGTTTGCAAACCTTTTCTCAAACAATAAATTTGTTGTGAATAACAACATGGCAATCAAACCATAAACTACTACTAATCTTTGTAGACATAAATTTTTAACCTTTGATGATTTTTTAAAAACTCTTACAGAGAGAGATGATGGATAAACCTATGTACTGTACTTGTGTGTAACAGCAAATAAGTCACTCAAAAATAAATAGCAAGCAAGTTCTCCTGGCTAAACATTTCTTTTGTGACTTATTTGCCTTATAAGACACGTATAATAAATAGCTATAAATTTAATATTCTATCTATAATCATAGATAAAATGCTGACTTTAATCAAATTCATTCTAATTTTGCAAAGTTTAACGGTTTATTTAAAATTATATACACCACAAAAAAGCATATTTTAAAAAAAAGTTCATTTTAAATTCTTGCTAAATTATGTTAGATAAAGCTCAAGCTAAGATTAATTTTTGAGAATCAATAATGAATCATAAAAAACCTTAATTATAATTGATGTTAGAACGTTAGCTAGTATTGTTCATAATAAACAAAATAGTTCAACATTTATAAAGTTGAGCCAATTGCCGATGCCATATCTCTATTTTTTGACATTGTTGTAAAAACGTAGTATACAATATAGCTTTACATCGTAAGTTGTGTTTTAGTCTAGTAGGAACCGGCACATAAGTACCGAAATTAGTTCACTTCGATTTTTTTTTTAAATTGCTCTACTGATAATGTTGCCATGGAGCAACTTGAGACCATATTGTTTAAACCAAAATTGTTTAAACAATTGCAACCGCAAAAAACTATTTACTATGCTATAGAGAATAAGAAAAAAAGATTTTTTGTATTCTATTATTCCTATATTTTTTTATATGTCGATCAAAAATACCCAAATCTAAGATTTTTTAATCCTTCAAAATTCATACTTCAAAAAATATAAACTTTATTGTAAAAAGTTAAAGCATTTTTTTGTAGTATTTTAATAAAGAATATAAAAAAAAATTGAGGTGGAATAGTTTTCTGTACCTACTCGTGCGCCAATTCCTACTGGACTACATATTACCTTCTGTCTTGAATAAACAAAATAATATAAGCTTGACCAAATTGTTTTTGCCAAAAACAAAAAAGATATTACCCACCCTTAGACTCGCCTAGACAAAGAATAGATGCTATTTATCTTTTTTCAATGACACGAGATAGGGACAAATGTTAGTGAGTTTATCCTCCATCTCTCTCCTATTTGCTGTCTAACGAAGAGTTGGTAAGACTGAGCGCAATATCTTTTATGGCAATGTAGAAAAATTTAAAAATACTACCTAAACAAAGTCTACAATCGAAAGTGTTAGGTGTTTGTAAATAAAATATTACACTGAAAGAGCTAATAAAATCTTAGAAAGTATAGATTGAGTTATTGAGTTATGCAACCTTATTATTAAATTTTTAAGCATAGAGTTAAGAATTTCAAATTTCGTTTTTATGATCTCCGACCATTATTAACATTACTCAGTAGATAAACAAGTATAACAGCAATAAGTGTAACTATATTTAAACAAATAACGGTAAAAATAAATTTAAATCATAAACGGTACACAATCCGATTATGCAAAAACGTCTTTATAAATATTTGTTTTTTGACTAGAGCTTTTATAGATTTACAAACAAAAGCGACTCAAATAAATATTGCATAGGAACTATATTAGTTAATTTATCAAAAGTCATTTTAGGTCATATTTTTGAAAGGTTCTAGAATTAGTATAACGAGAAAGTTGTTCAACATTTTGTCATAAATCTATAATCAGGTTTTTTCATAAGCGCTATTAGAAGGTTTTGAAAATTAGGCTAAAACAGAAAGAAAGCACCGTACCGTACCTTACCGTTACCCGTGCAAAAACAGATTTTTAGTTTTTATTAGCTTAGAAGACACCATTTTAGTATTAAATTTGTATTATTGCTGTTTTTTTGTTTTGTTTGTCATCTTAATATTGAACGAAACCTTTGATTAAAATAACAATTAAAATCAATTGTAATAAAATATCAGATTTTGCTCTATCTTAATTTTGAAAATAGCTTCTATTGCCTTTAGTATTTTCAAGTTAAAGACAAAGTTGATATAAACAATATCATGTGCTTGCGCTAGCTTGTCTAACCAGCCAATCATCGCACTCTGTGCCAAATTGTGTGATAGTTCAGCCAATAGAAACGCCAAGTACATAGCTGGGCTGTTATACGTTGAATGGTGAAACAAGTTTATTTAAATAGGTCATTGTATTAAGAAATCGTACAGAAAATTCCTAGAAAATTAAAACTAAAATTAAATGCTGAGTGAATACTACCGCCTTGTTCAAACGCAGGTATAAATAATTATTTTCAATTTATGAGGAGGCAGTCTTTGTGGTCTTTGACCTTTGTTGTAGTAGTAGTTAGCTTTTACTTGAAAAGCAAAAATCTTGATTTTTATATCTAAAAATATTTTTATTTTTATATTAATGTGACTGAATTTGTTCTTTTTAGAGCATGGTTAATTGAGAAGGATTAGAATGGATCTTGAGGAAATCGAAAATGTCTTACTTCAACCATTGTACAAGCAAAATTGGGTTATTGTCGGAATCTACATTATTGTGATAATTATAGGACTGATATCAAATTTGTTGATAATTGTAATAGTTGTTAAAATTCAAGCGTTAAGAAAGTAAGTAGATTTATAATTTGTGCCTTGTTGTTCACTTATTATATTATTTTAATATTTTTTTTTAGTGTAACAAATTACTTTCTGATTAACTTGGCATTAAGCGATCTGCTTGTTACCTTTATATCAATGCCAAACGCAGCTTACAACGCATACACAGGCGTTTATATATTTGGGGAATATCCTTGTAAGCTCTCGGCATATTTTCAATGTGAGTAAGAATATTTAAAAGTAGACCTAACAAAATGTTTATTTTTTTAACTAGATAGTAATAACAAACAGATGTCATACTGATTCGCTTGTTTTTAATTACCAATTTATAAGATATACTTATACTGTGAACACAGCATTTCCTCAACAAGTAAAATAAACAATAAATTCTAATTTATACCGGTATATTTCTCAGTTTTTGTATTTACATTATCAATAATTTTGTCTGCCATCAATTAACAAGTAATGACTTAATTTAATTTTAAAATTTTGAATAATTAAGTAAATATTTTATTATTTTTTATTAGCAATAAATTGCGAATATTTTTTTAATTATGATTAAATAATATGACAAGACATTTATACCTTGAAATTAATTGTGTTATTGCGAAGATTTTAGAAAAATCTGTTAGTGTGTTTTCTCATTTTAGATTTAAAAATAAGCGTCAAAATATGTCAATTTGGTTTATTTATCGGCAAATAAATCAAATCAAATTTAATTGTACAAAACAAGATTTCAATATTTCAGCTGTTTGTTATTTAATTTACATATGAAACGGAAAACACTAAAACTGTATTATATCAGTTCAAATTGAACAATTGAAATAGAAACTTATTTACAAAATGTTAAACGATAGAAATCAAGAAAACTGAAATAAAAAGTATAAAAAAAATAATTTAAGATCTACACTAATTTAAATATGTTAATAATTTTGAGTCGGCGCCATACAAACTAACCCTGTTCGGCGTATCAAAAACTTTTTTATCTATATTTATATGCATTCTAGGATATTTTTCAAAAATGTTCTGTCAAGTAGGGTATGCTCAATAAAAGCAATAAAAACGTATGGCGTAGCGCATAATTTGGTTTTAAAATATCAAAATATCAATTTAATTTTTTTGTTTGCTTTTGAAAATAATATTTATTAATTTACAACTTGGTTAAAAAATAAAATGGCGCCAGCTGTAGGAATAGATGTCAGCTTTTGTAGAAAAAAAACCGTTAATAAATACCTAATAATTTCAGAACGATTTTAACTGAAAAAAGCGGCGTTTTTTATTAAATATATAAAAATAAAATAAAAAAAATGTTTTTAAGGTTTTTGTTTCTTGAACAGAAAAACATAATTTTGATGTGATTTGATTTGAGCAAGTTCATTCAACTAAAAATACTTTTAAAATAAGTTTTAAATATTTTCCTTGCCTACTATAATATGTAAATCTAATGTTTTTTATATTTACAAATTATAATAACCCTTACACAACACAAGACAATTTTTTATTTTTAAGTTACAAACTACTGCAAATGTTATCAATTACTATAATTGATAACAATGTTGTTGGCAAAAAAAAGTATGTTTTAAATTTTTAAACATAAATAAGGTATTAACATCATTTTGCGTATTCTGAAAATTTTCATAATTTATAGAAAACAAATAGTATATAATTACAATTAATAGTATTCTTTAATTTACAAACAAGTAACAAATTAAAATCTCAGAAAGTTGACTTGTATATAATTAATTATTAATTTATCTATTAAATTATTAATTTAAACAACATGAGCAAACAAATTTTAACATTTGTTAGTATGCTGATGGAAGATGCTTGAATCTATTCTGCAATATTTTATTTTTGAATTGCAATTGGTTATAAAACGTTTTCACTAAGTTTTACATTTCTTTGCATTGTTGTGGTGCAATTCTAATTACCACTTTAAAAACCCTTGTCAAATCTTTGCCAATTTTTTATAGAAATACTTTTGAAATATCTGCTTTTAAACAAAACAACAATTATATAGACAAAAAAGTTATGCGCAAGCATTAGTTCTAATACAAATTAGAAGCTGAGTTAATTTGTTCCTTACTCGGATGCAAATGCACTTGCTACCCAAAAGATTCTTGTTTCGTTCTCAAAAAAAAATTATAGTCTCAATCAAAAATGTTTTCTTTCAAACAAAGTTTATTAGACGCAAACAGACACACAAAAGAATGAAAAATAAAAGAATGAAAAGTAATGAACATATGTTTTATTTTTTGATAAGTTCATACGCAGATACAGGTGTGTTGTGTACAAAGACAATAAAAAAGTATCAAGCTAAATTGCGCAGCAAGAGTTGATCTAAAAAATTTACGAACGCACGTTATATACCTTTCCTTTTTTTAAAGTGTGTTAAAAAGTAGGATTGACTTATGATTTCTAACAGAAAAAATTATTTTTAAACCTGCCACTGCTGATCAAGGTATTACCAGAACTAGATTAATATTTTTTTACTGTTAGTAGATAATATGAACTTTATCACAGAAGCAAACAATGCTTTTTATACATTTACAGCATTTTTTTATGATTTAAATAATTCAGAAAAGTTAAATTTATGACCATGAATCTTTAATTTAAATTATTTTTGTTGCAGTTGCTCATCAATCGTGTCTCTAAAATAAGTAAATAAGGACTTTAAATAATTTTATTGTCAATTAAGTTCCTACATAAATTTGCAAACTAATAGTCAAATAGTCAAATTAACTTGTTTTCAACACTAAATATCTAGATAATTAAAGTATGGATACCGCAAAAGTGTATACATCTATAAATAGATGTCTATAAAAATTTACACGTTTTGGATTACAAATTTAACAACTTTTGTTATTTTTAAGTGTACATGCTCAGCTTTAAATATTTACTGTAGGAAAATTTACTTACTTGTTAATAGATTATTGTGGTAAAAAATGTCTGCCTGCATAATACAGCTACTCCCTTACTTCCGCATCTAAAATTATGATCGAAATTTTTAGGACACTTGAAAGCAAGCCAAAAAAAAACTTTTAACAAAAAAAACCAACTTCAAAAAATTAAACTGATCAAAATATATACAACCTTAACAAACCTACTTTGACTGACACCGACTCCAAAAATAACAATAATAAGTACATTATAGTATCCAAATAATTTGATTGTTTTTTAAGCATACAAGTCTAAGCAATTATTTTATACTTTTTAGTTGTATTTTTAGATTTTTTGAAGTTGGTTTGTTTTGGTGCTAATATGAGACAGCGTTTTTAGAATGAGACAAACGAAGAAAGGGACAAAAATTTATCTCAAAATAAAAAATCTACTGCTTAGTTAATATTTAATTGATTGATCCTATTTTATATGAATTTTTTTATAGTTTGCGCTTATATAAGTGAAATTTATCAAGAGGAAATTTTTCTTGATATTGTAATGCATTATCAAACACATTAAACAACATAATTAATAATATTCAAATTGCTTAAGTTAATTAAATAAATAAACTATTATTTAATTATATTAATTTTTTTTTTCTTACAAATTTTTATAATCAATTGTAATTGTCAAAAATATATGTCAAAGAAAACATTAATAAACATAACTTAAAAACTACTCGTCAGATCTTGATCAAATTTAAATGAGACTAAATGTAAAGCACCAGCTTCCAAATAAAAAAAAAATCATCAAAGATTGTTTTTTAGAAAAAAAATATGGAGTTATCACCAGGAAATGAATGAAACTAAATTACTATTTTGAGAAAATGTGCTTTTAGAAGCTGTTCATTGTTTTTTATAAAAGACTATAGCTGGCCCGGCAAACTTTGTTCCGCTTTAGTTTTCTTATTTTATTTTTATTTTTGTTTCTTTTGTTATTTGTTTTGTTATTCTATTCCACACTGGTTCTAAACAACCACTCCACCAATTTTCAGCCAAATCGGTCATAAATAGATATAGATTTTTAAAATAAACGACCCCGAAAACTTTAAAAATGATTCCCAAATTAATGATTCACATTTATTACCCTTACTTATCACATTCATTTTGCATAAATGAATGTGATCTCTTTAACATAAATATCATTTTCAAAAGCAACGACCTGAAATTCCTCGAAAATAATACCCATATCGTTTTTTTTTAAATTCTTATAACCAGAACACTCTCTTTTCATCCCTCTAAGGGTAATTTTTTAGAAAGCAGGAAACATATACCTGCTTTTTTTTGAGAACTTAGGCAATTTTGGAAAAAATTATGAAAACGACATCAATGTTGATCTTTATTTCGACATTTCGACCTCTTTCCGCCCCATTAAAGAATGATAATATTTTACTTCTAAAATTTCAGATTTAAACATAGATATTATTTTTAAAATAAACAATCCAAAATCTTTGAAAATCATACTAATATTGATACTTGCCATTTTTCATTCCTATCCCACCCCTTTTCATCCCTTTGTTAATAAAAAGTATCCTATTCTTTTCATTCAAATTCAGTCATTAAAAATTTTTGCTGTTTAATTCGAAAAAATGGTCCTGGATGTCTAGCGTCTACGTCATAAACGGTAATTTGCCGAGCCTCACCGAACGTTGCCGACATCGTATGAGACAACTTTCCATATACCAATTTTAACTTTCACCCCTCTTTTAGAAAGTGGTTTCCGGAATAAAAAGTATGTGCGTCTCCTGGCTCTAAGCTACCTCCTCACCAATTTTCAGCCATATCGGTAAAGCCGTTCTTGAGTTATAAATAGTGTAACTAACACGACTTTCTTTTATATATATATGGATTTATCTCATACTTTTGTGTTGTTAGTATTATTTTAATAATCATTTTTTAATATTTCAAAACTATATCAACATTTTAAGTTAGTATCATTTTATAAATTTTTCAAAAAATGGTGAAAAATGGTGGAGACGCCAAACAAAAAGTTTCTTTAATTGTCCAATTGCGTGAGCTTTTATTGTATTAGACTCATAAGTTACTCAAATTATCATAAAAGAAACCTTAGTAAAATAAGAGAAAGTTGGATATTTATGACATTTTATGATCTTTAATAAAAAGCTGAAGAAGGGTGGAAGCGCCAAATATATATTTTTTTTGTAAATTGTTTAATTGGGTGAGCTTCTATTGTATTAGACTCACAAGTTACTCAAGTTATCATAAAAAAACATTAGTGAACTAATGAAAAGTTGGACATTTATAACATTTTATGATTTTTTATAACAAGCTGAAAAATGGCAGAAACGGTAAATGCAAAATATTGTTTTTTTTTTAAACATGTAAAGCACAATTTTTTCAAGCTACTAATTGTTAAATTAGAATATATATGTTTCATGGACTTAATCCCAATTGACTCAAGCGCTTGAGACACGTTGTATAAAAATCAAACGAGTAGGTTAATCTATACTAGTCTATACTATTATATTATATTATTATTATATAAATTATAAAGAGGAAAGATTTGTATGTTTGTAATGAATAGGCTCAAAAAGTACTGGGCCGATTTAAAAAATTCTTTTACCAATAGAATGCTACATTCTTTCTATTTAACATAGGCTACATTTTACTTTGAAAAAAATTAGGGATCCTTGGTAAAATTTGAACAATGTAACCCAAGGTGTAGAAAAATGTGTCTTAAAATGTCTTTCGTCGAATGCGCTGCCGAAACTATTAGTGATAGAACAAAATAATGTACAACAATATTGAAGAACATCATAATGTCTACAAAAAACTCCGCAGTAGCATATGTCCAACTATTGTAGTTATGACACTACAACTTTTTTCATTTTAAACATTAATGAAAATGCTAACCAAATTTAAACCATGCTATTTATGTGTTTATATTAATCCTTATCCAAATAAATTATTTTATGGTCAAGACCATTTAACTACCTATAAAATAGTTTTTAAATTATTTAAATTGGACTTTCCATTCAAAAGATATTACGAATTAAAAAATTCAAACAGTAAACAAAACCGCCATAGCGCCGTGGCCGTTTGCAATGCAGTCTGAAAAGCGCGCCGGGCATTGCGACGGGCGGGGAGGAGGGGGCACTGGGGGGGCAATATTTAATAAAATTAGTAAAGTCTTTCTCGGGTATGACGAGACCAGGGAAATAGGTATTCATTTTTATATGGAGGATATTATAGATTCCAGTTCAAATTGAATAGGTACGCATACATAAGATAGGTCAGCTATACAAAATAAAGTAGTGCATCAAATTTACGCTAAGGCGGTACGAAGTTCGCCGGGTCAGCTAGTTTAGGCTACATATGGGTCATTTACTGACGAAAGTCTATTCTTTTTATAAACAATTGTCAAACAGTTTTAATGTTGGCAACGCCTTTTAAAAGTAAAAGTCAAGAGCGTGATTTCTACGGTTTTGAAGCAGGATTTCAACATAATTTAAAAATTTTAGACATTGACAATTGTTTATAAAAAAAACAGTCTATACATGATGTAAACACACTTTAGATGCGTTGTGTTTGGCTAAATATTTTAAAACTTTATAAATACCTCTTTATTCTAGAATAAACTACAATATTGGTTTATAAACTGAAACTTGAAAAATACTACAGCAGAAGATATGCTCAGAAAAAAAATCTAAAATACATTCAGCTATTTATTAAATACAACTCTATTTGAAATAAATTAAATACAGAAAATACGTAGGTTCTTTTACATTATTTACAAAGATTTTAAACAAACAAAAGAATTGTTTATATAACACACTATATATTATTTACATTGTAATTAATCGCCTGTGTTATTTGTCGACTATTTTTAAATAATCAAACAACCTCAAAACTGGAGGTTGCCAAAATAAAATTTTGAAGTAAAAGTAATCAATTTATTTTTATATATAACTAGCTGGCCCGGCGAACTTTGTTCCGTCTTAGTTTTGTTATTTTATTTTTTATTTTTATTTTTTTTGTCATTTGTTTTGTTATTATATGTCAGATGCGTTTACGTTTTATATTGTATGTCACGTCACACGGAATGGGATAAAAAATATTCTTTGTTAGGCTACTGGTTCTAAACAACCACTCCACCAATTTTCAGCCAAATCGGTCATAAATAGATATAGATTTTTAAAATAAACGACCCCAAAAACTATAAAAATGATACCCAAATTAATTATTCACATTTATTACCTTTATCACATTCATTTTACAACCCTCTTTAACTTAAATATCATTTTCAAAATCAACGACCTGAAATTCCTCGAAAATACCCATATCGTTTTCTTACATTTTTATCCCTAGAACACTCTCTTTTCATCCTCCTAAGAGTAATTTTTTAGAAAGCAGGAAACATACCTATTTATTTTTTTTTGAGAACTTAGGCAATTTATGGGAAAAATTATGAAAACGACATCAATCTTTAGACATTTTGCCCTCTTTCCGCTATATCAAAGAATGATAATATTTTACTTCTAAAATTTCGGATTTAAACATAGATATTATTTTTAAAATAAACAATCTAAAATTTTTGAAAATCATACTAATATTGGTACTTGTCATTTTTTGTTCCTATCCCACCTCTTTTTATCTCTTTGTTAATAAAAAGTATTCTATTCTTTTCATTCAAATCCAGTCATCATAATTTTCCATACAAACTTTCACCCAAAGTTGTTATATGGGAAGTTGTCTCATGGAAGACGATTAAAGACAGCCACTGACGATCCAACGCCGCAGTCGTACTGCGGCGTTGGATCGTCAGTGGCCGGCTTTACATGTAAACGCACGGTCCGACTTTGGTTGGTGGTGGGGGAGTGGATCGATTTATTTGGAACGGTAATTTGCCGAGCCTCACCGAACGTTTCCGACATCGCAATTCTAATTTTGATTTAACCCTTCTTTTAGAGGGTGGTTTCTGGAATAAAAAGTATTCTATGTCCGTCTCCTGGCTCTAAGCTACCACCTCACCAATTTTCAACCATATCGGTAAAGCCGTTCTTGAGTTATAAGTGAAGTAACATAAAAGACGACTTTCTTTTATATATATAGATATTATAAGTGGTAAAAATTTGTCTATCTGTTACAAGCGTTTGTTGCATAGCCATTTATCGAGTGATATTGATACTAATGAAATTATTGTCGAAAAGTTTGATAAAATTGTCGACGTTTCGCACTCCATCGGTGAACGCGTCATCAGGGCAAGGAAATAAAAGTGAGAATAAGCACGGTAACTCAACCACGCTAGAAGCGAAACTTATTCTGAGAATATCAGAATAATCTGTCAATATTTCAATGACTTTGGGTCGTGAAAGCCTTTTTTCTTCAATTGTTATTACTATTTAGTCAAGTGGTTTTTGATCGATATCACGAGTAGAATTGGCAACAAACACAATATGTTATTCTTTATGACTATTTCGCAAATAAACAACACCAAGAATAATCATTCTGGTTTTAAGGTTTTTTTTAAATTATTAAAAAATTCTTAAAAATTCTAAAAAATTTCTAAAATTATCTAAAAAATTTAAAAAAACTTTAAAACCAAAATGTTTATCAAAATGAAACGTACAGTTTGATATACTATTTTGTTGTCTGACAAATGAGTATTTTGAGAAGAAGTCGAAAATGTTTTTGTAATATTATTAGGTATAGTGTACCTTATACTACCAACTAAACGTGAATTCGATATTTGAATGTCCAGTGATTTTAATTAGTTTTTGCTCATTTTCTTCATTTTTCGCTAGAGCAGTGACAGTAAATAATTGGTGGGAGTGGTTAGTTATTTTTCCCTTTTTTAATGTCTAGTTCAACTTTTTCTGAAGAAATCTTTGTCCATTTTGCGAGAGAATTTATTCCCAGAAGCAGGTTTTTAAACCAAACACTATTTCTTCAGTTAGGGCTAACGGTAAGAAAAAGCCTCAGTTTTAATTGTAGGTGAACGTTTTTCAAAAATCTTCCTCAATAAGCAAGTTGAGCAGAAATTAGTACTTTTAGAATTAACCATTTACTATCGATGCAGTAAGGCCTTCATCTTGTCGAGTTTTTGAAAAAATATATTCTTTTTAGTCAATTTTTCCATGTTGTCAGCTTTTTCTTTAAAGTATATCATATTTTATAATTTGCTGCTTTATTATGGAAAGCTCCAAGTACGTAGAATAGTCAAAATTTCTTAAAATATTAAAAATTTTACCTTTCTTTGTAGACCGTTTGGATATTCCTCATTCCAAGCAAAAGCCATAGTGTGAATTTCTTCTATTTTCAAGGCATGGGAGCTTCCTTTCCTTTTGTATAAATTTCCTTGTAAAAGGTTTCTTTTGGCATCTTACGCATGTTTTTCCTTTTGAAACTGGATGTCGGCAAAAGGATCAAAAGAAATGTTAAATATGTTAAAATATTTTTTTTGCACTGTAGCACTTTCTTTGGTTACAAAATTCCATGCTGAGGTACGTGTGGTGTGATAATTTGGAGAGATTCTCTTATTATTGTCAAGGATTTCTCACCAAAACGAGACATTTTAAGCGATTTTCTGACTTTTACAAGAAAATGGCGCTTAAGTGTTTACGACACTACCGTGAAAAGTATTACTATTTTTGTAGGATCGTTGCTACAGCAAAAAAATGGTGAAATAAAGGGTAGGTTGCTTATTCGAGCGTTTTCTTTGGTATCTAAAACAAGCTCGGAAAATTTTATAAACAAAAAATAGTCGCCGGAATAAGGAGAATTTCGTACACCGGAAAAGGGAGTAAAATAGTCGTTAAAAAAAGTTGCAATGTAAGTAAAAACATTTTTTCTTACAATAATTAGCTAACTAGTACTAAAGATGATTATTATTTATATTATTTTAATATATATTTTTTAAGTAATAAAGGTATTATTATTAATAGAAATATAAATTTTTTGATTATTATTTTTCATAATTATAAAAAAAAATATATTTTTTTGACTAAAAAATTAATAGTGAAATTAAATAAACGTAAGACTTTTTTTTTTTTTAATTTATTTAGGTTACCTATTCAAATAGTTACTCAAGTTGTTAAGATAAGATCAATAGAAAATCTATCATTTACAAAAAATTTATGATTTTTAAAATGGTAAAAAATGGTAGAAGCGCCAGATAAAAACTTTAGGTGTAAATTGTTTAGATAGGTGTGTTTCTATAGTTTTAAAATGACAAGTTACTCAAATTGTTGTAAAAAAAAAGGTGAAAAATCATAGGAAAGACAAAAGTTTATAAAAAATTATAGTTTTTAGTAAAAATATTAAAAAATGATACATAGTTTTTTTTGTAAATTGTTTAATCAAGTGGGTTTCTATTGTATTTAATTTACCAGTTAATCAAGCTATTATGAAAATGGTCTAGACTAGAAGATTAGTAGAAAGTTAAACATTGATAAGCAATAATGGTTTTTTAACAAAAATGGAAAAAAATGATAGAGGCGTCAGATACAATGTTATTTGTAAATTGCTTAACTAGATGTGTTTCTATTGTATTAAACTTACAACTTACCCAAGTTATTATAAAAAAAGTGTAAAAAATTAATAAAAAATTTAGCATTTATAAGAAATTGTAGATTTTAATGCAAATGTTACAAAATGGTAAAAACGCTAAACATAATTTTTTTGTGAATTGTGTTTCTATGGTATTAAATTCACAAGTAAAACATTTGTAGAAATTTATGGTTCTTTATGAAAATATTAAACAGAAAAAAAATTTGTGAACTCTGTGAATGTCTTATCTTAGTCAAACGTGCAAATTTGGACATTTATACACTTTTTTCTCGAATAGACATTTGCCTTTGTAACTGTAGAAATTCAAAAAATCTTTAAAAAAAATTGACTTGAAAAAATTATGAAGCTTTTGTTTCAAACTATCAATTTGTCTTAAAGTATAATAATTATTAATTTAATTTTATTTGTCGGTTTTTTCTAGGTGTAGCCGTTGCCTTGAGTATTTTTACAATAACAACAATGGCAATAGACAGATATTTGGCCATAACGAAACCTTTTGGTCACAATCACAGATGTTTCAATAAGAAAATGGCTGTTACAGTAATTTCGTTGTTGTGGATGTTTGCTCTTGTAATATTTTCTCCAATGTTGATAGTAATGAAAACAAAAAGATTTTTTCCCGAAGTTTTTACTATTCTTGAAAACAATACAACACTTAGTATAACAGCTGTTATGTGTACAGAAGATTGGAGTTACTTATCGTCTTCATTCAATATGAAAGAAATTTGGGGAGTTACTTGGTTCATCGTAATGTTTGTAATACCAGGTATGTGAGAAACTGTATTAAATAGTACGAGCAATTGTCTCAGTTGCTCTTACTTTTTTGGTATTACAATTACCCTTAAAATATCTCCTTTCTAACAAAGAAAGAATTATCAAAATCGGTTTGTAAATAACAAACTTATCCGCAAACACACATAAAAAAGTATATATATACATATATATATATATATATATATATATATATATATATATATATATATATTATATATACACGGTCGAATACAGTAACCCCCTTTTTTTGAAGTCGTTTAAAAATATAGCAAAAACATTAGAATTTGAAAGCTAAAAGTTCATTCTTATGAGAAAATAATCATTTTTAAGCCATATCTATTAGAAGCTCTCTAAATCTATCTTTGAAAAAACCACTAGTATTTGTCTATTTACAGATAGTATGAGTATTATTTTTTTTTCAGGATTTGTGATATTTTTTGCTTACTCCATGATGAGTCGTATATTATGTATAAAAACCTTCGTTTTGGAAAAGGCGGCAGGATGTCTCTGCAACAAACAGGTGATTATATTCTTTGTAATAATTTGATTGTGCTTATTTCTTCTTCTTTCAGCGCAACAAAATAATGCGAGAAAGACGGCGTGCAGCATGTATTCTTCTTCTTTTAGCATTTGTATTTGCAGTCTGCTGGCTTCCATATCATGTTCTAGCGTTGAAAGACGATCTTAGCAACATTTCCCATCGATCTGAAAATCAAGATCAGTCCTTCAAAGTGTCACATTGGCAAATCAAAGAATATCTTTTGCTGCTTGGACATGTCAATTCAATGTTGAATCCAATCATCTACAGTATACTATCAAAAAAATTTCGAAAATCAATTGTGAATATGGCCATTAGAGTATTTTCAGTTTTTGGCTGCACTCATGCTACTCCAAACGAAATATCTAACTTAATAGTTAGTTAAAATTTAATACATTTTTCTATTATTTTGAAGAAAATTTATGTTACTTTTTTACTAAATTTGCATATTTTTTTTACGCAAAAAAAAAAATAAGATAAGACATGTTTTGTAGATGTAGTGTAAGCAAGAAAATGAAAAACTTATTTTTACCTCGCAATTTGTATATGTCGACTAGTGTTAAGATATTTATAAACAATTGTATATATTTGTATATATATTATAAAAGAAAATATTTATGTAATAAAGATTTTAATATTATGCATTTTTTATTTTGGCTCACGTCAAAAAAAAGACGTTATAACATTTTAATCTTTATCTGTGCGTGTTTGTCGCCCTCTAGCCACTAAACAATTTTGATCTAAGTTTTTTAATTTGAACGCTTAGGTAATTAAAAAAAGTTTTACTCTGATAATTAACTTCATAGTGTTGTAGACCAATGGGACATTAAAAACAGTGTCACATGCACCAATCACAAGTTAGAAATGATTTCTCTAACTGAAAAGAATGTATGCTAATTTTCTTGCCGCTATCTCATTACTTTAGCAACCATTAATATTTAAAAAATCAAATATTATTTTGACAAAAGTAAAAATGTCGCGCATCGGCAACATTCCTGACGCTTCAATTAATAAAAACATTCAAAATTCGAGACAACTCAGTGTAGAGGAAGTGTGTGGAATCAATTTGCAGAATTTTGCCAACAACGCATATCTGAATTAAGCGAATCTTTGTCAGTAAGTTGTTAAAAATTTGACGTATTTAACGCTTTATTCTGTTAATCCTCCAATCAAAGATCATTTGTTCTCAACTCTTGTCAGGCAAAATTTTTATTTTTTTTATTCGCATTGATTGCTAAAAGGCAATTAAACTCGATCAAACTTTTGGAAATAGTATATTACACTACAAGGGACAAAAGTTGAATTTTCGGCCCTGCGCGCCATAATGCCCGAGGTGAAGCCGAGGGCATCATGGCGCGCAGAACCGAGATTTCAACTTCTGTCCCGCGTCGTGTATACGATTTTTCTTCATACCTCGGTCGAAAGTACGTACTTTTATTTTTAATATTATTTTTTTAACTTTAAATGCTGATAGTTTTTGATGCCTGCCGCGACATTTGCGGCACGAGCGAAGCGAGTGTTGCTGGTCATATAACATAGTTACGAGTATAAATAAACACGATGAATTCTTTCTTCCCGCTATTATAGGGAAGAAAGAATTTCATCTTACAGGAACTAAAAGTAAAACTTTCGTCTCTGTTATTAGGGACGAAAGTACGTACTTTCGACCAAGGTATGAAAAAAAAACACTTTTGCGCTCCGCGCTTGGGTTTTTTTTCAATTGAATCTCGTTTGATTGCCAAGCAACCAATGCTCACACAAAATAAAAATCTTACCGACAAGAGTTGAGCACTTATGATCTTACTGTTAATTGAAAACTTGATATAAGCATCATTTACAGGACAGATGTAGTCAAAATTTGGTTTGATGTTTCTCTCATAATATTAGAAATATCTTAGATGAGGAAACGTCATGTTAAGAAAAATACAATGTAACCCTGAATTGATGCTAAAACAGCACACACAATTTGCCAAACACTCATCTTCCTCACTTACTTGCAGTATTTTGTTTATACTCATTGCAATGGTATCACTCGGATTTTTTGTTAATAAATCTAGCAGTTATCATTAATAATTATTTTGGCTTATAATTTCAACATTTTTAGTTTATAATTGTTTTGGAACAAGTGTAAGACTCTTTTATTCTAATCTTACGTATTGCCAAATTTTAACAATTAAATTGAATTAAATAACAGTTAATTCTTTCTCCATAACAAATTTGTCAGGATGTCTATGTTCTACGATTATTAACCTTAATTATTCACTCAAAAACAGTGTACAGAATAGCAACAGCCAGCTACATTATCATCAACAATCTACTTCAACTCACCCCTCTATATTCATAGTTAGAGAAACGCTTGAGCAGTCAGACGGATCGATTGGGCGACACATGAAACATATTTACACATAATGTACCTGTCAATAATACATACCTGTAAAGTAACTCACCGGGGGGCTTTTTCCCCCTCGCAGGATTCTCTTCCTCTCGAACTGATTGTGGAAGACATCACAAGGCTCATTGGACTTGGACAACCACTCCATGGACTCGATTGACTCATTCTTCACCCCTTTTCTTAAACATCGTGTTATCAATGATGTCTTCATTGTTTCGGTACCTCATCATTCCTCCGAATTCAGGGAGACAGCACTGAATTCACATTATTTCTCCGAATTCAGGGAGACAGCACTGAATTCACATTAATCCACCGAATTCAGGGAGACAGCACTGAATTCACACTATTCCTCCGAATTCAGGGAGACAGCACTTAATTCACATTATTCCTCCGAATTCAGGGAGACAACACTGAATTCACATTATTCCTCCGAATTCAGGGAGACAGCACTGAATTCACATTAATCCACCGAATTCAGGGAGACAGCACTGAATTCACATTATTCCTCCGAATTCAGGGAGACAGCACTGAATTCACATTATTCCTCCGAATTCAGGGAGACAGCACTGAATTCACATTAATTCACCGAATTCAGGGAGACAGCACTGAATTCACATTATTCCTCGGAATTCAGGGAGACAGCACTGAAATCACATTATATCACAAAACAACATATGATCAAAAAGATCAACACGTTAACTATCTTTCTCTTTCAATAAACAATTAACAGTTTAAATATTCATAATACTCCCCGTTCGACCGCTCTGACCTTTCTTTTTTATTTCTACTTTAAAAAATAACTATAAATTATTATAAAATCAAAAACTCTCACACAAGTTATAACAATAAATTCAAAATCACATTTCTAACATTTTTTCGTAATGTTTGATGTCTAAGTAAAGAAAATTGTCTATAAAAGAGTTTGTATTATGGTTTTGCAAAAAAAAAAATTGTCAATTATTTGTTTTATAGATGTTTTTTGTCAACGACAAGATGACACAAATAATTATGTCGTGTGTATTATTTTGGAATCCGTAGTCCTACACTGATGTGAATATCTAAATAATTGTCGGCGTAAATAAAAAGGCGCCGTCAAGTAAATAAACTTTATGTTATGTAACAGTTTTGAGAATCAGAGAGGAGATTAAAGAAACTATCGAAGGTTCAAAACGGTTTCTAGTCGGTTCCAGACTGTATACACCGTGCAAAAAAGCTTTAAAAAATTAAAAAATTTAAAAAGTCGGATTTTTTCTAAGAGTATTTGACAACTACTCAACACATTTAATTGTAAACTTAAATACATACCAGCAATTGCATTATTGGTCTCTAAATATTTTTTTCTTTACAATGCGACAACTTAATACGTGCTGATTTCTAGCGTCGACTTAAAATTATTTAGATATTTACATTAGTGTTCAACTTAGACTAAAAAATTTGTTTGTGTGCCCGTTTTGTTTTTTAAAAAAAAATTATTTTTTTGTGTAAAAGCTTTGTATTTATTTTTTTAGTGGCTAAAATTTACTGCAGTAAACCTTAGATTCGGTTTACAGCTGAAAAATCATTGAACAAACAATTTATCATTTTTTCACTTTTAAAAGCAGATTTTTTTGTCAAATATTTATATACGAGAGTATGGTTTCGCACCCTCCGGGTGCTTACCCTACTCTCTTGAGTAGAGGGTTGCCTACGGCAACGTGTATGAACCTATAGGGGTTGCCTTCGGCAACCGTAAAATAAACGCACTTTTTTTTTTTATTAGATTATTGTTTATTTATTTTTTTATTGTAATATATTTTTTTTTATTTTTTTTTCTACTTTCTCATATCAACGTTTGGCTTCGACAACATTTATATAAACCTAGCCCATTATTATTTATGTTGAAATTTATAATTATTTATTTAAAAAATTTTAATTAGATTTTATTAATTATACTTATTTCTTTTTCTTTTATCTTTCTCATCTTTTTTTTATAATAAAGCAAGCATATTACCATTTACTAAAATTTTTTTTACTTATTTTTTTTTGTACTTGTTCTACTCACTCGTATTGAATGTTGCCTGCGGCAACATATATAAATCTGTTATCATTTATTTTTGTAAATACTTTTACTATTCATTATTATTATAAATTTTTAATTTTTTTCTCATTATTTAGGTGGCGGACAGTCATTTTCTGTTATAAAAATTCTCGTAATAACATTTGAGATCAGATTTTGACAAACGTTTTCATATTAATATTACTTTAATATTTAAAAATAGTATTACTATCTATCATTATTTTATATTATTTTTTTCAATCATTATATATATATATATATATATATATATATATATATATATATATATATAAATAGTTTTTTTTTATTCCTTCTTGTTCTTACCATACTCTCTTATATGTAAAAGGTTGCCTTCGGCAACAATAACACAACATTTTTTTTTTATAAAAAAATTTTGCATGTATAATTATTAATTAGAAACATTTGTTTATAATTAATACAATAAAAAAAAAATTTTTTTTAATAAATATTTAATTTGGCAACACTTTTAAAAAAAAATTTTTTAATTGCCTAGTGGCAACACTGTAACCGAAAACACTTTTTTTTTTCAAATATTTTACGTAACTTTCATACAAAAATGTATGTTATGTCATAGCTCAAGCACAATAACATCTGTCAATGATGTTGTCGGTGTCAAAGATGTGTCACCCATCAACAATATGAAGTTGTTGTTGTGGTACAATTTTAATATTAAATTTAAAATTACCATTAAATTAAAACCCTCCTAAGCGTGATTAATAATGACTTTTTTATTTGATAACATTTTTTAAAAATTTTTTTATTGGCGCCTAGCTGCAACACTGTAACCGGAAACGTCATTCCTATTGCCTCTTGTCAACAATTTAGATAAACACAAATTTGAAACTTTTCTTTAATATTTAATTATTATAAACATTTGTTTGTACAGCATAATTCAAAAGAAAAAAATTTATTAATTGCTTTTTTAGTTAGCATCACTTTTAATTTTTTTTTTATTTTTCTAGTGTTAACAGTATAACCGGAAACACTTGTATCACAAATATTTGACGTAACTTTTATAAAAAAAAAAGTAGGTTATGTCATAGCAAACATAATGACATTTGTCAATGACGTTGTCGGTGTCATAGATGTGTCACTCATTATCAATAGAAAGTTATTACCTTGATACAATTTTAATATAAAATATTTAAGTTTTCCAACTCAAACACTCTTAATTTTTAATGTTTTTTTCATTTGGCAACACTTTAAGAGACTTTTTTATTTGCGCGTAGCTGCAACACTCTTTAAAACTATAAACGTCGTTTCTATTTCCTCTTGTTACAAATTTAGATAAACACAAATTCAAAACTTTTCTTTTATAACTATTAATTATAAAAATTTGCTTGTACAGCATAAAAAGAATCAAAATTTTTTATCAATATTTTTTTTCAGTTGGCAACACTTTTTATAAATTTTTTTATTGACCTAGTATCAACACTGTAACCGGAAACGTATATTTGACAAATATTTGACGTAACTTTTATAAAAAAAAAAATGTAGGTCATGTCATAGCAAGAACAATGACATCTGTCAATGATGTCGTCAGTGTCAAAGATGTGTCACCTATAATCAATAGAAAATTATTGCTGTGGTACAATTTTAATATAAAATAAAAGATTGCCAACTCAAACTTTCTAAAGCTTGTAATTAATAATGACTTTTTAATTTAGCAACACTTTAAAAAACTTTTCTATTTACGCTTAGCTGCAACATTGTAACCGAAAACGCCGTTCCTATTTTCTCTTGTTAACAATTCAGATAAAGACAAATTCAAAACTTTTCTTTTATAATTATTAATTATAAACATTAGCTTGTACAGCATAAATAAAACCAAAATTTTTTATCAATATTTTTTTAGTTGGCAACACTTAGAGATTTTTTTATTAACCTAGTATCAACACTGTAACCTTGAACGCTTGTTTGACAAATATTTGACGTATCTTTTATAAAAAAAAAGTAGGTTATATCATAGCAGGCACAATGACATCTGTCAATGTCAAAGATGTCTCACTCATCAACAACAACAATATGAAGTTGTGGCCGTGTTACAATTTTAAAATAAAATTTAGGATTGCCAACTCAAACAGATCTTATTGATTTATTTTATTACTTTTAACATACAGATTTGCAGCCTTCTCTCAAAATGTTTACATTGTGTAATTAAACAATAAAAAAATTACATTGTACTTTGTACATAAACATTTTAGATAAGTATTTACTGGAAGAATTATTAAAAGTAAATGCTCTTGTCTTCATATTAATATAGCAACATACAACTCATATTAAATTAATCAATAAAATATTGATAATAAAGACAATATCATGTTGTAAAATTTTTCAATTTGAGAGGGTCTCTATTTTCATCGCGGCCTTGTGCTTTCATCAACAAATTATATTATATCTCATTGTTATTTTGATAAAATATTGTCTAAATTACACTAATCACATTCAAGCCATTTAAACTTAAAAAAATTAAGCGTTTAGTTTTACAAATCATTTATATTTAAAGTAAAAAATAATATAATTATAATAATAAGGTATATACCTACATATCTTTTGTCTTTATTTTGAATATATTGAAAGGCTTCTGTTTTTATTTTTTTATACAGTATTTCGGATATCATTTCATGCACTACAATCGATCCTTTGCTATCTTGGAAAAAAAGATTTTCAGAAACCTTTATTACTTGTATTTTAATAGATCTTTTTATAAACACATCTTCTTCTAATTTATGTATGCAAAATTCTTCTTCTATTAATAAACAAATTATGAGGTCATTGACCTATATTAATTATATTTATTTGAATCTTGAATCGGTCGAAAGTTACATTATTTTTGATAACTTTAAATACATTCCAACTAATTAACTTACATTCAAAACCAATTCATTTGTAAAATGAGCCAATTCTTTATCAAATAACTTTTTGACATAACCTCACTTTTTGTTTCTTTTTTTATGTAAATCTGTAGCTATCTATAAATTATAAAATATATTTTACAATATTAATCAAAAATCAAGCAATAACCTACCTATTAGAATAATCTATTATCTGATATTGACCAACCAATCCAATGACTTATAAGAAGAAGAAGACTGCATTTTTATAGAGAACACACTTGTATCACATTTCGTCAAACAACTTAGGACCTTCTAATTCGATATAATTGCAGCGGTAAATTGCTTTTTTGTAGAATATTTTATCGGTCATTCGTTTGAAAAATTGTTCCAATAAACTCGCGTCAAATGTCATTCCATTTGACGCGAATTCCATTTTAATGGAAAATTTAGCGATATTTCTATTTTGGGCCTATAAAATCCATTGAAAATTATTCTAATAATTATAATATAGCAAATAATGTAATTTAAAAGGAATTTTCTTACCGAAATCTTATCTGAATCGATTATTTTCGAGCAGCTCGTTTCGTCGACTCGCATTAGTTATTTCAGGAAAGCCAACAAAATTGAAAAAATTCCCTAAAAATACCGACTGTTTTCTGAATTTGAGTATCTATCTATTGTGGTTTTTTGGCCAACGTCCTATAAATGTCCTATCCGTTTACTCTTTTTATCGGACATTTTTTTGAAAAATTTTTTTTACTAAAAATCCCTCCTGTCCCTTGATCCTAGCACAAAAAAATCCAATTCTTATCTCAAAACATCACACCGAAACTCTATTGATGCCGTTTTTTATCAAATTTCTTACAACATTTAACAATTTGTCATAATTAATAAATCTTTTTTACGCCGCACTTTTGCAAGAAAGAGACGCCGCTATCGCGTTTTATTTATATGTAATATATATATATAATTTATATAAATATATATGTATATAATAATCCAAAACAAATTGCTAAAATTCAACTTTTTTGTGAAAAGATATGCCTTGAAAACTTACGGGTTGAATTAAAATACTTTTTTTTTGTCGGTTTAAAGAATTTAAAACCGTTGTATATAATAAATAACAGTTTTAGCAAAAATTTTGAAGTTATTTTTAAAATATGAGCATGTAGTTTTATTGTAAAAACACATTTAAAATACATACAGTGTAAAAAAACATTTTTCCGGAAATCGTCTTGGAAACAATATTTTCCTGCTTATTTACGCGCAGGAAAATTAAGTTTACCGGACTAGTACTGTAAAAACTTTACAAGACGCAAAATAAAAAAGATACTCTAGTAACTATAGTTGCCAACAAAATTAACAAACTTGATTTTTGTGGAATTTGTAAAAAAAATTTGTAATTTTCGTCTTTTTTTACGATTTCCGTAAAAATTTAATACAAAACACGTCAGTAAAATCTCTCACTTGACTCGGAGCTTTAAAATACTCGGCACAAAGTGTCTCGTATTTCAATTTAGCTCCTCTTCAGTAATGTGAAATTTTCCTGACTTTTATGTAAATAACTATTATTTACTGATAAACTTTACTTACCGTTCCAAATAAAAATATCAATAAATTAATCGACAGATATTGTTCATTCCAAAATCGTCCAAAAATATAAAAGAGTTTGTAAAATATGACAGTTAAGTTTGTAAAGTAGTACGTTTCAAGACTCAAATGTCATTCACATATAGATTAATTTTGACTTATTTGTTACCTACCTTTTACAATTTACGCAAATTTTTAGTAGAAAACGCTATCAAATATATGTTTCACTATAGCACCACTTAATATGGTTGATTCAAATTAGGCTTTCTTGATATAGAGTATAAAAAAGTAAATAGCCAGAAAAAACATTCTGATGTGTAAAAAAAATCTTATGTGTAAGTGCCACAATGTTTCACATATTTTGAATTTGAATATTAAAAACGTGCTACATACATTTTGGTAATTTTAAGCTACGCTATTTTCAACTCATTTTTTACGTTCATTATATCATGAAACATAATTTAAGCAAGCCATAAAATTCATTTGTTCTTCTAACGTCATATATACCCATCTAGAACGTTCAGTTATAAATTAAAATTTTGAAAAAACGTCCTAAAGCATTGACTAAATATGCCTAAAGTCATTTACATAAAATGAGTTTTATACTTACCGCAAAAGACACAATGTTAAAAAAAATTAAAAACTTATATTTTGTACATTGCATTAGCTAATGAATTTTTTAACTCGATGTATGCACCTCTATAAAATGTATATCAGATGTAAATAAAATCATAATAATAATAAACATTATATTAACAACAACAAAATAAAGTTTTTTTTTTCTTATAAAATGGCTAGTTTTTACAATAATGATAACAATAATAGACTATTGATCATTTATTAGTAGTAAGTACACGTTTTATACAATATGGCAACAACTATTTATATTTGGTAAACTAATTATTGTACATTTCTTCTAAATTGGTACATATACAATTATTCATCATGATATGTATAAAATTTGACATAAACTAAATAAACTTAGCAAGAGCAAAACATTCTACACGATACACATAACGTTGATAATAGTGTATCAATACAGCTTAAAACCTCAAACATTCTCTTAATTTACTCCTAAACTAGCACATATCTGTTTTTAACAAGTTTTGTAACAATTTTCTAACAATTATACGTTACAGCGTTATAATAAACTCAGCCGTTTCAAAATACGTCAATATATTAACTCACACCTATAAATTTTACAATTACTAGTCATAAATAATAGTTTGGAAGACGTAATACAGTTCTATGTAGGCTAAATTTAAGACATCTTATTGATCAGTATGCGTCGTTTTGTACCGATAAAACTCATAGATTTATATTATTAAAATTAAAAATCAATAATTTATTGTCATCGGTAAAAAGTTATTGCTTTATAAACACCTGTTAGTATTGTAAATACAATAATCAGTAATTGGATGAAACTTTCAGTCAATTCCGAATAGGAATTTATAAACCAAAACTTTTTAGAATCTTGTTTTTTATAAAAAATATTAAATCAAACGATTTTAACAATAACTTAGAAAATAAAGTTTTTTTTTTAATAATTGGTATGTATATTTTTAATGTATCGTCAATAATTTTGAGCACAAATTGTATAACGAACTAACTAAGACAAAACCGCTTTTGCGCTATGACATTTGTCTGAATGTTTTTTTTTATTCTCTTATTACTTTTTCAAATAATTAATAAATAAGACTCTAATAAATTATATTGTATAATAAACTCAAATATTTTTATTTCATTAGATTACTTAACTTTAGTAAATCTGCATATAAAATATGTGCTCAAAAAGTGTTTTTTTGTGTCATTTATAAAATATACGCCATTAGTCAAAATATTTCGGCGATGGTTTTCAAATAATGTTACATTGTTACGTTTCTTTTTTTGAATTTGTATATATTAAAGGTTAAATCTAAACTTATATAATTAGCTTAAATTATTTTGGAAGACAATTTTACATTTTTTTATTAGGCATTAAAGGCATACTCTTGTCAATGGAAGACTCGTTGAAACACCACAGAATCCTTATCGTCCTAATATCAGTAAATATAAAAACGAAAAATTACAGGGGATATAATTGAACTTCTTATTGCCGATACATTATGCTAGAGACTAACGAATTGACAAATGTTTTTATATTTACTGATCTTTTATTTTATAGTCTATGTTGTAATTATTTCTCTAAATCTGAAAGCTGTTTATATTATTGACTTGACAATGTTGCATTAAAATACCGTCTTCATATTCTATTCATTTTAATAAAACTTCTAAAAAAAATCAGTAGATTTCTCAATAATTCTAAAAACAGATAATTAGCCAAATGACAGTTTTCTGCTGTTATTTCTTCATAGATCATTGTAAATTAAGACTTCAGTGCAGAACAAATAACAAAACACAATTTTACATTAATTGACTTGATTTAAATTTAGGCTTCTAATCAAAATGTTAAAACCTCATCAAAAGTTTATAAATGATTTTTTATGTAGAAGATTAATACTAGTTACCTGTTATACACTTTTTGATTTTAAGCTAAAATTGCACTTTCATCAAACGCATTTAAAAAAAATTAACTCTAAAATTAACAAAAACACAGATCACAAAATAAAATTTATAAATGCATATAATTCAATTGCATTCAATTCAAAGCAAACTTTGAAAATTGTCATTTTTTGATAGGGTTTTTGTAGTATTATTTTATTACCAAAAAAAGTTTTAAAATTTGGAGTTTTTAGAGTGAAATAATACTAAATCAAAGCAGCTATACGACGAGATCTACTGATGCTATAAAAAATGGTATTCGTTTGACCACTTATTAATTAGTCAAAATATAATTAGTCAAAAAACTATTAAAAGTTAACATTTTTAGTTTTTTGAGGAAAGAGGTTTTACTTTATTTTCATAATATGTGATTCATTTATTTTAATAGCAAAATAATCAAGCTTTTATTATTCGTACATAATAGTTATTTATGTGTCAAGAGAATAAACCGTCAAGTTAATCGCGCGGCTGTAGTGATGCCGGAGCGACCAAAAAAGCAAAAGAATCGTCAACCAAAGAATTAAAAAAAGTTTATTCCTAACATGCATCCAAAACTTCCTTCCCAACAGACGGATTTCTGGATATGATACAATATACCTATAAGAGGCTGACGATTGTCAATGAAACAAGTTAGTTTACATAAAAATACGTCGCACTTTTGCACAAAAAATTGTGAAATAGAAAAAAGCAATAAAAGACAAAATGATATACTTTTAGCTATTGCTGCAAAAGCTCAAGATATGACACCCAATTTGCTTCCGAAGATGTCAAAAAAATTGTTACCAACAGTATTTACCTAAATTGTTATTATTCCCTAGGTAATAAAATACTTCATTATATATCGATCAAAAACGAGGGAATAAAGCTTTATTTTATTTCCACAGTCGCCAGTTAATTAATTAACAGCCTTAACTTTTGTCTTTGTTTGAATTTTTTTAAAGTTTTTTTTACTTTTTCTATTGTTTATCTGTTAAAAAACATGTTGCTGTAATTTAAACACAACAATAAATTAATAATTTAAAATACCAAATAAATAATTTCTATATAAATGTCATTTCATTCATTTCATAAATCTAATTTAGTTAATCTTTTAAAGTTTTTTTAAGTTTAAATCTAACTGGTGGCTTAAAACGTAATGAATTACCAGACATGCAGCAATTAAAATCATTAAATTGTAAAAAACAAATATTTTAACTAATTTATATAATAATAATTTAACTAAAATATTTTAGTTATATTTTTATCTTAGTTCTTGAAATATTATTGCGTGTGATCAAAGCTTTAAAAGTTTAAAGCTCTTAGCCTTAGAGCTTTTTTTAGTAAATAAAATTTACAAATTATTTTAGTTTTTGAAATACATAGTTTGATTCTTATTCTTTTATGTATATTAAAAACTTCTCTTAAAGTTATGTATAAGATGTTAATTTGCCAAAAGCATATTTTTAAATATATTAAGCCCTATGTCATACAACTAGATAAAAATAATTTTAAAGAACTTATAAGCAAGACATTAACAAATAAGATGAATATAATAGTCAAAAATTCTAGAATGCTCAGATTTACGCCAACTCAATATTATTTTGTTGTATATCCAGATAAAAATTTATACTATGTTTGCAACTTTGAATAAGAGACTATTTGATTGATAACTTAAAAATAAAAAGTGTTTTTTTACATCTACATTATACAGCACATTTATTCTTGTATTATGTATCTATTACAAAAAATAATTGAATATCTACTTACTTTAAGTATAATAATTAAGCAAAAAATATATAAAATAATATAATATGTTGCAGTTGACTGACGAATTTGGCCTATGGCCGATATATTTGAACATATCTTCATATGTCCATACTAAATATACCAAATCCCAAAACAGTATTATAATTTAACATCTGGATAACATAATTTCGACATATTCCAAATTGCTTATAAACGCCATAAGCCGATTTAAACTTTTTTAGACGGTTATGATCTTGACCGCTCAGTTTTTATTCAATTTTTTCTTATGCATATTTAAATATTGCTCAGTACTCAATACGGTGGTAAAATTATTACCTCTATTTTTTTTAATCCATATAATAAGTTTTTTATGCAATATAGCTAAATTAAGTTAGTCAAAAGCCTGGCCTGTCTAGCATAAACGTATGCGGATATGTCCAATTATATCGGCCATGCACCGGACTTGTTGTCAACATATATGTACCGTCAGAATCAAAATGCTAGCACCATTTAGAAAGCATTTTTGTTATTTATTTGTCAAAATTCTTAATTTTTAATTAAAGTTAGTATTAGAACCATCAAACTTTTAAAAATTGTTTTTAAAAAGTGCCAAAAAAAGTTTAAAAGTGCTAAAACAAATTTATTTTAATAACAGAGATGGAATAGAAAATACGATACCTATAATATACTTATAGTATACTTTTTTTTTTTTATATCTCTAAAATTAAAACAATAATCTTTTCGTTTGTTTACCATAAACAAGATTGGATTGTAGATTCTTACAATTTATCTGAATATGTAAGAAACCTAACTTTTCATATTTTTTAAAATTTTAAAATAAATAGATACAAAATTCGAGTGCCATAACGAACTGATAATTATTGAAAATAAAAACACAAATTATCAAAAAATGCTCTGAAATCTAATGCTAGTGCAATTTACGCACAAAAACTACCGTAAATTATGATTTTTAAAAAATGAGTGATGTGTTTATTTAAAAAAATATTAATCAATGTAAATTTCTGTACTGATTTCTCAATTTCAATGATCTGTTTTGGTAGGTAAACTTCATTTAATAAAAAAAAAATAATTTAAGATTGAAAATATTAAACATCGTGTTTATATAGTGTTTTTAAAAAATAACGTTATTTTAAATAATGATATTAAAATTTTCTTATTGTAAGTTTATGGTGATAAACTCACAATATATAATCACCATAACTAATATTATGGTAGTATTTGATACACAATCCACTAAGTACATTTAAAATGGAAGCCCAATAGAATAAGCGGTAACTAATGCACTTCCTGAGTCAATAATTCCTATAACAGTAAACAGGAACCCTAAAAATATAATAAAATAATCTAAAGCTAAAGTTCTAATGTCCATTTCTTCTCTTTTTAGTTTTAAATGAAAATAGCAAGGCCAAATAAAGCTCAGCATTGTTCCTGTAAAACTACCAATAAATCCCATTAAAATTGAAAAGTGTGGGATGAAACAAGCCATTAAAATTGTGAATACTATAACACCAAGTCTATAAGCTAGGCCCCAAACTTTTAGATCCCCATCAACTGCCCAAATAGTAGGAAATATTGTTTTTGGTCTTTCTCTAAAGAACACGCGTTCGAGCAACTCACAAGCTGCGTAATAGGGAAGAGGGTAGCTTAATAATGCTTTAATAACTAAACAAAAGTTTACTAAACCTTTAAAACCTGCCGACGGTAGATTGTTTGTAATCACTTGCTGGGTGTCGTCTTGAAATGTTAGAAAACATACATAGCCAAAAAGTGCTTTGAACAAAGCAGCCCAGACGTGTGACCAATCCAGCATCCATTGGAATTTTGATGGATCTTCCATGTTTCCTTCTAAAGTTGGTAAAAAAATTTGCGATGTATATGAAAAGACAATTACTCCTAAGCTTATAGGAAAATTTTTGAGATCTAATGACCACTTAACTTTGCCCCATCCCCAATCTCCAATATACAATAAACAGTAGCCAAGAATTATTGCATTGATGAGAATGTGAGACATGGTACACCAGAATGATAAAGTACTGACACTTTTCAAAGATTTTAAAAATGCTAAAAAATTGTTAAAAATTATTTTAGAATATTATCTCAAATATTTTTCAATTACACTCACCTAAAGGTATCAAAAAAATTCCAATCAACATCATCCAAGATCTTGTATCTATTGCCCCATCAGGAAAGGTACCAATCATCAAATCTCCACATACCACAACGTAAAGTATGCAAGTCATTAAAAGCTCTATTATCTGAGCTACATTAACCATTCTGGCTCCATACTTTTTCCCAAAACATGTTTTTGCTATAGAGACATAGGAATCTCGTACTCTGACTTGTCGTCCAGATAGTTTATCAAATTCGTATAAGCATTCCACTAAAATCTTCCCAGTATAGCAGCAAATGTATGCCACACCTACCATTGCAGCTATTGCCCAATAACCTCCACGAAGAACGGCAAAAGGAAGAGAAACAATAAACATACCCTAAAAATAAAAATCAAAATAAACTACCCTAAAAGACTATTTTTTATAAATCAAAACAATTGTAGAAAAAAGCAAACAACACCATGCCTTAAACTCATCAAATCTGTTTTTAAAACAAATAGTTTTTTTGGTTTCGTACCACCAAAATAAAACAAGATTTTAATGCTTTTCTATAAATTAAGTTTTAAATTTTTATATTGTTTGAAACTCCAGCTTTCAAGAATTTTCTGCCTGCGAGTGACTGATACGGAGGCAGACGGTTTAGACAGTAAAATTAAAACAGCCTGGGATATTCGTTGTTTATGAATAATTCCTAAAAAATCAAAAGTTTGCTATGGATATACATATAAAATCATCAGAAGCTGGGATGAGAAAAAAACGTGTTGGCTTATTTGATTCAACGAAATGAGAAACTGAATCCACCTGGAAGCGTTCTGTATGTTGAAAAGCACAATTTTTCTATATGATATCTAAATTTGCAACTTTAACAGCTTTTCTTAAAAGAAAAATTCTTAGACAAAGCTGACGTTTTCACGAAGGAAAATATGACAGTTTTTAAAAAAGCTCTAGATAATTCTAAAAGTGTTTTTATGTTCATTTTCATAATACATAGTAATTTCTAAATTTGTTAATTTTAAGTGAAAATAATATTTGGTGTATAAGGCAGAGAAATTGTATCACATAGCTGAGGAAGACAGAAAAACATATCTAATCGTAAGAATTCCCAAAACAAAAACCAACGTTCAACAAACATTTACGATAATTGACAATGATATATGCGAAGAAATTTTTCTATGGAGGATTTAAGGTATAAAATGTAGATGTTTTTTACAGTTTTTTATTGCATCTGAGAATTTTTAGGCCTGAAAAAGGTAAAATTTTGTACCGAAACCTAGCTCTCATCAGATGCAATAAATAACTGTAAAAAACATCTACATTTTATACCCTAAATCTTCCATAAAAAAATTCTTTGCATATGTAATTAAGAAATTAAAAAAAGGATGATAGCTTTTCTAAATTGACAATAATATTCACTACTTGAAAATATGCAGAGAATACTTCAGGTTTCGTTTGCAAAATGCAAAAAAAGCACTTGTTTTTGAAGAACAAAATCTGGCAAAAAAGACTGATTAATTCATTTCATTGATTAAAAAATAACTGGTAGAAAATTTTTTTGTGCTATTTTTGGACATGAAAGAGACGGCTTTCATGAAAGAAGACACAACACAAAGTTTTCTGCGTTAAAAAATTCGTTGAACTGAGTTCAATTTCTGCTGTGCTTAGAAGCCTTCCTCATCGATTTCGTTTTAAACAAAGATCATCTCGTACCTCAATTTCAGCTTGGATTCAAAAGTGGAGAGAAACAGGATCAATACAAAACAAAAAACCAACTGGTAGACTACAAACTGCTTGCAATCTTAGTAACAAAGAAAGAGTAAGAAATGCAATCAATAATAATGTATCTCGTTTTCAAGAATCGCTGGATTTTATTTTTTCAGGAAAATGATATTTTACAAACTTTTTTTTTGCTACAGATTTAAGAAGAGGGGAGAGACTAGTAATTTCAGCAAGACGGCGCAACCAGTCATACTATAACATTTTACAGGAGCATTTCCCAATAGGCTCATTCTTAGGAATGGTAACTTGATATAACTGTTCCGGCTTTTTTTCTCTAGGGTTATTTGAAAAGTAGATGTATGTAAATAAGCCAAGTAATCTAGAAGCCCTGAAAACAAACATAAGAAACGAAATAAACGCCATTCTACGTCAGATTTTAAACGCTGTCATAATGCATTTCATGACGCGGTTAGAAGAGTGCCATGTCGAAACTGGCAGTTATCTACGTGGCAATATTATTAGAGTATAAATTGGCCATTCTTTAATACATAAATCCGTGTTTGGCTGTTTTGTAATTTGAGTTAATAAATTTCTATGAAATAATCTCATTGATCAGCTCTTTTTGCCGGACCTTGTATAATAAATGCAGTAACCAAGTAGATAGCAATAAAAATATTAAAGAATTGCAAATTTTTTATACTTAGTACACCCTGATACTTACATTAGCCATTCTTTTAGGTAGCGTTTGGCAACATTTTTAGCAAACAAAAGAGTAGCTGTTGGAGAGACATGATAGGTAACGCTTTTCCACCAAAGCCGAAAGTTATGTCGAAGACTTGTTGAAAAATCAGCTTGATTTTCTAGCAAAATTTTACTTATAGAAGAATGTTCCAAGACAAATTAATTGCTGGATTTAGAATTGAAATTATTAAGCTTACTTAATAAATTTCCTAATTAGTTTTTTGCGTTATCTTTCTACATACCTATTATTAATAAGTAAATTAAAAAAAAAAAAGTAACAATTTTTTACGTATTTTTTTATAGGGGTAGAATTGTCTATAGAAGTTACTATACTCTCTTTTGTCAAGCAAAAATGTTTGCAAACATGTGTAATTTGTTACATTTTTTGCACTACAAACTTGAATAAATAATAAAAATTGATGACAATACCTGAATGGCGTTAGTAACATTCCAAGCTGCTTGATACTCATTAATTTTCACCTCGCTTTTTCCTTCAACAAAATCAGAAGTTTCGGAAAGAGCTGCTGATGAAGATCTACTTTGACGAGAAGCTTTCTGATAGCCTCCATGTTCATTGAAACTGTGCTCTGCTTGAAAAGCAGATGGCATGTTTAGAAATGGATGTGTGCCTTTTATATTAGACATTTCATGATGTTCATCTGTGCCCCCATGAGATGTATGATTCTGATTGATTTGAGCAAAATGGACTCGTTCACCTGGCTGTTCTCGAGTTGCTTCTGATCTACTAGGCATTACTTGTCGTATAGCCTGTCCTGCTACATTTACAGCTGCAGAAAAAGGTGGTAATTTTATATTACCTAAGCGATTCATTTTCAAAAATATATATTTAGTTAGTGGAAGACGTCGATTTGGCACTAATTTTTAATTTTATTTAAAAAAGTTTTATCCTATTCAAAGTGGAAGACCACTAAGTCACCGCCAAGAGGGATTAGGCTTTAGCAAAGATTATCAAAAGAAAAAGACTGGAGAAAATCGATGAAATTTTTAAATAATTGCTCACACTACTGCCTCGCCGCTTTTCTTAATTTCTACACAATCACAAACTACACACTATCTATAAATTTCTATTATTGGGTAAATTGATTTAGTAATTTTAGAGAAAAATTAAATTTCAATGATTCCCATCTTGGCGGCGGAAGACCTTCGGAAAATTGGTACATTTGCAGTTTCCATGTACACTCCGAATCTTGCGCAGAGACGTATCGGATTTTTCTTCGATTCTGCGACCACAAAATTAAATTTTATGTTTAATTTTATAAGCAATTATAGATTTTATACAATTTGTATACTTTTATAGAAATCAATTAGATGAACCACTCGTGCTCTTATGGATGTTTTCAATCTTTAGAGGTTGGTGTTGGTATACATAGCTGTTAACATAATTACGTCAATGTCATATTTTTTTTCTATACCAAATACCAAATACCTTTAAAAAAATACGTATTAATTTTAAACCTAAATTGTTTTAAAAAGTGGTTAGTTGTTCAAAATAGAGGTTCATACCTAAGTGAGCTGCAAAAATTTGTTTTCTACAGAAACCTTACTGTACTCGGAATTTTGGACTACTTTGCATTTATCAGAAAATAAATTTTTAGCCGATAAAAATAAAATTAATTATGTCAAACTAATTAAACTTTTAAAGTAGGAAGAACTAATAAAAGAAGAAGTTTTTTTAGTTATTATTTTATTATATAACGTCCTGTAGTGAGAAAATATCTCTACTTTTAGCAGTATTTTGGATTTCTCAAAACTCATTATAGAGTGCTCTAACTCTAAAATTTTTTGAAATTTTGATTCAAATTATTCTATCACAGCAATGGCTGCTTAAATTTTTGAAATTTTTTTTTTTAGTTTTTTGAAAATCTTTATCTTAATTTTGATTGTTGTGCAATTTCTCAGTAGATAACAACTGAGCAAACAGTTTTCAAATTAAAGAATACGTTAGAAATAGTTTGCATAGATTTAATTAAACCATTAAAGCAATCGAAATTCAAATGTTTTAAAATTTGTATCTGTCAAAATCAAAAATAATAAAGCTGTTGATGAAATAAGTAATTAAAAAATTGATTCCAAAATATAAAAGCTGGAATGGGAGAAACAGCAATAGAAGCTGTATAAAAACTCGCACATTAATTTAATATTAAGTAATTAACTTTAGTATAAAAGGTTTTCAATTTAAGCATTTACTTTAAAGTTTTGAGTCAAAAACATGATTAAAGAGATAATCTTAACAACAAGATGGCGTTTAAAGATAATTAACTTCTCATAAGTACAGAAACGTGAGTAGCAGTTTATTTAAAACCAAATAACAAAAAAGCTATTTTTGGTTATTGTAAATAAAAATGTTCTTTATATTAGTTGTTTTTTTGTGATTTAGGATTATAAATGCGCACAAATGACCAGTGTCGTTTTCTAAGGAAATAAAACAAATCTGATATCTAAGCAAACAGTTTTGTTGTTGCTGGGGGCTGATATTGTCTTCTAAGAGAAATAGGTGTTGTAGAAATCAGTAAAATAGTACAGTGCGTTCATGAATTATTTAGATCTACTTTTGTCATAGAATTTCGAACGTATTTTCACTTTTTGATTAGGTTATACTATGAGCTTATACGCAGAAACGTACGCTATTATAGACGAGTTTTGACGTTTGTTTGACATTTTGTCGGTAATCATACTAGCAAAGAAAATAAAAATTTGTTAAGCTAAATTACACAGGAAGACTAGAAATCTAAATAGTTTATGAGCGCACAGTATATATATCTAGGTATATAATATAAAAAATGAGCGCACAGTATAATTATCTATCTAGGTATATAATATAAAAAATGAATGTTTGTTGGTATGTCCTTTATAAAATCGTAAACTATGCATTTGATCATGTGATAATCTTTGTTGTAAAGTTGCTACGATCAATAAATTCATTAATTTAATTAGTTAATTAATTGGTTATTTTAGTTGGTGGCGTATAAAGTAGTTTCTAATAAAACAATGTAACACTACAAATACTACAATGTACTAAACAATAATTATTAAAGTTTAACATTTTAGTATAATGTTAATACTTTTAATTTAAAAAAAAATGTGAGCTGTTTTAACATTGAAATCAATTATTTTTCTACATTAATACGTTTGACATAAATAATAATTTTTAAATTATTGTAAAAAGTTGCAATAAAATTTATTCCTTTAATTGTTGTTTTATCTTTAACAGTCAAAAAAAGAATTACAAAAGACATTATCAGTTGTAATAGACTGCTTTATAATCAGATGTTAAAGAATGTAAATTAATCAGTAATTAATTAATTAATTTAAGAATGTAAAACCGCCACCATCAGTAGCGCCCCCCTGATAGTCAGCATCAAGCCAAAATAGTGTTCAAAAAATTATTAAAATGTTTATTTGGCGAGCAATAAATTGCGATTAAAACCAAATTCATTGCATTAATGAAAGTAGCGACTATTGCACAATCAAATTATATCAACAATTCGTTATGTCTAGACAATTTTTATAAGACAACTTACATTATTAACACTGCTGTAATAAAAAACAAAATTAAACCAGAAATCAAAAAACTTATCTATAACGACCACTTTGTTGATAAAGTTTGAGAAAATTTAGCATTACATAAACCAACTGGTAATCTAGTCAATGTTTGACAAGTATTCAACATCTATTTTTGACGCTGTATATGGTTTAGTTTAAAGTTACGAGGTCAATTAAAACGGCGATAGGAAATTTATATAGTAAAAGTTAGAAGTTCCTTACATTAAAGTCAAAAAACTAAGTGACAGATATCAATTCTGAAAGAAATAGTTCTGAGATAACAAGATATCGCTGATTGGAAAACCATGTGATCACATTAGCGTCTTTTGTCTGAAACGCTCACTAATAAAATGCAATATTATCTAATTACTTATAGAAAAATAAAGTCAAAGCGTATTTATTTAAACTGGATCTGCAGACTTGAACAGGCTTGATTCTTATTGCAACTATTCAGCAAGTTGCAGCAGATTCTTATTTGAATAAATTTTCAGTTGCAATTTAGGCTTATATTTACCCAAGTGTCTATTATGGTGAAAATACTTTTACCATATTTCGGAAGTAATAATTATTTATCCATTATAATATAATGAAAAATCTCATTGGAAGTTATAAAAGAATACCACTCAATTTTATATTATATGACCTAAACGTCGATGTTTTTGTTAATAAAAGAAACTTATTTTTACAAAAAAAAACGACATTTTTAATAATCTTTTTGAAAAAAAATTACAGTTCTTAGGGTTTTGGCGATTTGCGGAAATAAAATGCTCTAAGCTACAAATTTTTTGCTTTAAAGTTTACTTTTATTTCACAAGAACTATTGAATTATGACGAAAATAAATATTTTTGTAATTTTCTAATTTTAAAATATTTTTTTTTGCAAATATTGGTTTTATGGTTATTTTCGACATTGTTGACATCTGTAAATTGTTGAATAAAGTTGAAGTCGTCATGGCCTTTCTCTGGAAAAGATTCTGAGAACGGATCTGTACTGTGGTGCAAATGCTAACAGAAAATTGTACAGCCGAGTGTACCGTAGGACAGATCAATAAATTAAAATTTTACATTTCTATCTTTTAACGTTGATTTAGTTGTATATTGATTTGATATTAATTTGGTAACCGTTCCGTCTAAGAAATAAGTTTTACAAAAATTACATTCCAACACTTATTTATAATAAAAATGTTACCTACTTCAAACATTTAAATTTAAACTTTTGTTTGGGGGATTTCATGTTTCCCCTAGTGTCAGTTGCAGGTTTAGCTTTCTGATAATCTGTTTCAAGAACAAGAAGTCAGTTTCATTTCAGTTTATAGATCCAGAATTTTAAAGTGTTGTAAACTAAACTCCAATAAACCCCACAATTATTAACCTATTGTTATTGTTAAAATTAAAAATGAGTTCCGGCTTTGTAACGGAAAGTGAAGTAACCGAAGCGCGTCAGAAAAGACAAGAAGAATGGGAGCGGGTGAGAAAACCTGAGGATCCTTTGGGTTAGTCGGCTTATAACCTTTTTTTTTTCATAAATTGATCCATTTATGTCTTTTCCAGTACGCCCTGAAGAACCTTACGACCATAGAAGTTTATTCGAAAGGCTACAAGAGCAAAAACAGAAGAAAGATTTGGAATATGAAGAGGCACATAAATTAAGTAATTTTCATTTTTACAAATTTTTACACTTTAAGGTTTTACTACAGTATAGAACGCTTGCAACTTTTATTCTCGTAATCTCATTTCAAAATAAACCACAGAACTAAACAGTGGCGGCGCACTCAACGGGACATTACTTTGCAAAGTAGACTACTTAAGGCTGACTCCACAGCCATTGCCGTGTAGAACACCAGGCCTTAACCCCTTAACCCAGACATTGTGTGACATCATGACATAGGACGAAAAATGTCAATTAAACGTCAAAATTTATTTACGGTGTTTTAACCATTTCAATTGATAACTTTTGCGCTTGAATACGCCACATAGAAGACGTTTGACGCACTAAAGGAAAAGAGTCACCCACGAGTAATTAGAATTGTTTGTCGTCTTTAATTTGTTTATTACAACTTATTTTCAATTAGTTTAAAGTTTATTATTATGGAAGTGAAGAAAAAATGTAAAACATGTTGTTGTTTCGTTAACTGCAGCAGTGTTGCGCACAGAAGACCAAATTTAAGTTTTTATTTGTTCCCTAAAAAAATATCCAAGTTGTTGCTATAGAACTTAAACATGGAAGAAAAAAAAATTGACAGGAAATTTGCGTGGGAATATGCATTAAAAATGGGAAAAAAGGGATCAGCTTTTATGAAAGTTTGTTCACTGCACTTTAAACCTGAAGATTTTTATCTTTCAAGTAATTTGATAAAATTACCTTAAATTTATAAATTTTACGATCTGTTTTATATATTCTATGCGGATCCTGGTCTATTCTGTGGAAATATTATTATATCTGTGGAAGGACTATTCTATTTTATATCCATATCACCACCGTTACAATATTTACGGTAATACATTTGCTTAGCTTCGTTGAGACAACTTGACGAGGAGGTGGAATTTAGATACCTACATATCTCCTGGACTCTCAAAAACATCTTATAAACGCTAAAAAAAATCTTAAAACCAAAAACTGGCACTTAAAAACACCTAAAACCAAACACCGACACGTAAATTCAAATGACAACAGACGAATCAACTCTTTTGCTTCTCAGCTGATTGAACCGCCGGTGGCGCCCTCATCGGCGAGAGGAGTTGCCAATAATGTCCATGCTAGACATGCCGAATGCCGAAATTCGGCTTTTGACTAACTTAATTTATCCATATCGCGAAACGCCCATCTCTATAATACGCCGGTGCTGGTCGAATATTAAAAAGGAATAAATTTGTGAATCAAACAATTAATCGTCTTGCAAACATGTTTGAGGCAAAAATAACTCATGGTAAATTACCTCACTAACAAAAGTGGCATATATTGAGAGGGCAAATCAAGATGTACGAAATATGTTACTATTTCTTGGATGCAAGAACATCAGACATCCAAATGGTCAGACGCCTCAAGATTTGTGCAATTAAAAAAGGAAATAAATGTTACGTCAACTGTTTATATTATACATTGTGTTCAATTTAAAATAATTGCTTTTGTTCCGTTTGGCATCGCCATATGACGGTTGAAAGCCTTTCGGAATGTGTTCAAATCATGTTATCTAGATGCCGAATTGTATCACTGTTTCGGCATCTGACGTGTCTACTATGAACATAATTATGAGGATATGTTCAATTTTATTGGCCATGGGCCGACTTTGCCATCTACTTTTAAAATATGTAATAGTCTAATTAGTCGATACCAGACTCGGGTATTTTCTTTTCATGGAGACCGCACTTTATTTTACCTACTTATGCAGAATAAACCTTTTATTCATTCTTTGTGAGCATTTGGGCGACAACCAGGAATACAACAATATTTCATTTTCTATAAATTGAAAATTATTTAATTAATTTGATTTTATTGTTACAAATACATGTATACCATAACAGCCCTACTCAAGCGATAAACTATTAATATTTTTGTGATTGTAATTCGTTCAATGTACAATTTAGTCGAAAAAATATTGGCTGCACATTTAATTAAGATGTAAAAAGCATTTCTTAGGATTTGGTAAAGTAAAAGTTACACAAAAAACTAACTTCGTTTTTACATGGCAGATTTTGACGTTAATAATCACATTTTTGCACAAGGCAGTAATTATAAATCGTTCTATTAGAAAAACGGCCTCTAACCAAAAAACTTACTTTTTTGATCAAATTTTGGAGGTTACTTATAAATTGACTAACTACATGTACATTGGGTTAAACGGTTAAACTTATAACAGTTGAGATATACGTTAATTGCGAAAACTAGAGCTTTCTTTAGATTGAATAGTTTCTTAGTTTTTCTAAAACTAATAATGTTGGATGATAAATTACGTCATTTAAAAAAATATATTAAATAAAAGAATTTTATCTCTTAATTATGATTTATTTAATAAACTACCAGAATGATATTGAAATGTAAATCATTATTAGTCAAAGTCTAAAGTTGCGGACTTATTTTTGAAATTCACAAAGCGTAACTCATTAGTGCACATGTTCACAGGTCACCCACCAATTAAATATGAAATTTACATTATTTTTTCGTATAAATATGATATTGGAGTTATGATTCTATCTATATCTGTTTAAACGAATTACAAAGAACAATGAAAACTATTATTGTATTATTCTACAGTTTTTATATCACCGCAGCCATTACTGTAAGTTTTTTATTATTTAGTTATAGTCTATAGCGTTATTTGAAACATATCTCAAAAGTATTTTTTTTTCGTTTGGTTCTGTAGTGTTTTATGAGTGGCTAATGTTAATTTGCTTTGTTTTTTGTTGCTTAAGATAAATTTGAAAAATAGTCAAATGCATAAATCTGTTGTTTTTGCTTAGATAGAGAATTAGAAAAAGCGGAAGGGTTTTGTGGCTTAACATATTTTAATTTGTTGTATTTTTTACTTAAAAATCAAAAATAATGTTACTATAAAGAATACGTTGAGTACCTGATTTATATTAAATAATTGAAATATATTTAATAAATAATACAATAAGTTTTAACGTTAAAATATTTCATAAGTTCTTTACTTTTACAATTTTTTTAATCGTGTTAAACAACAAAATCTTTAAGTTTTGAGATATTCTTTCATATAATAAAAGTATGGACATTACACATTTGAATGTTTTTTCAACAAATTTGAAGTGACAAAAAGGGCCAACATAAAAAAAACAATTTGATTTTTATCTACGTGTTAACGGGAAAAAAGCTTAAACTTTTGCTTTTATAAAATGAACATATTTTCATGTAAGATTGATTATGATAAAAATTGATATGCTATATTAGATCCATTAGAATATTTGGTATTTTAGTCATTTTTGAATTTTATTTCTTCAGTCTCTCACTGATATTTTAATATTATAAAAGAGAAAAAAAAGTCTGTCAATTGTCTATTAAATATTTTTAGCACGGTTCCAAGTTTGGTATGAGAGTTGAGTTTTTTATGACACTAGACCATAATCTTATAAAATACTAAGAACTTTCTATAAGCCGGTTCTATTCAAGTATTTTGTATCTACTTTTTTTAATGCTACGTATGTTTTTATTTTAGGACTTGTTAAATGCACAAAGAGATAGCTGTATTGAATCTGCTAATGTTGATCCTCAACGAGTAACTGAAATGAGATCTGGTATCTTTGCCGATAACGATAATAATTTAAAGGAATATACGGCGTGTATGTTCAAGAAAGTGAATCTCATTTCTGAATCTGGAGTTATTGACCTAGATGTTGTCAAAAAAGTATTGATTGCAGAAGAAAGCGAAAAAGTTATTCTTACGGAGAAATGTGTCATTCAGAAAGATACTCCTCAACAGACTAGCTACGATATGTATAAATGCTTCGTACAAAGCAATCCTGCGGCTGTTCCTGGAACTGTTTAATTAGTTATTTAAAAAATGTACGATATTTAATTTTACAGTGTGTCTCTGATATAATAAAGTAATTATGTCTAAACATTGTTTTGGAGAAAGGAAAGTATGGTCTACATCGATTTTGCTTATTTTATAACTGTGAAAAGCTGAAAAGCTCCAGCCTGTTTTAAACAAAAGTTTTTTATGTAAAATTTTAAATAAAAAAAATTTCTCTATGTCCATAAACTGCAGGTAAATTTAAGCAGGAACTTACCCCCCTCAGAAGCACACAAGGTTATTTTTTCTTACATTTTTTTGGTCAATCAAGTAGCTTATAGCAAATAGTTCTGACGTTACTTAGCTTGTTAGAAAACCTTTATGGACTTCCAAATTTTCTAAAAAGAAAGCTTTTTGTAAAACAGGTTTTGATGTTTCAGTTTTGTCATAGTTACAAAAGAGGCAGAGCCTATCTGGACCAAATATATCTTTCACCAAAGTTTAGGACTAATTAGTTTATGTGCACTGTATTCAGGGTCATACTGTATATTTAGCGAGTAATGATGGCTAATGTTTGAATTTGACGAATAGCTAAAATTACATATTTGGCTTTAATAATTCACTGCTTATTACCAAAAACCTGTAAATCCAGATCAGCATTTTTCTTGAAAACGACTAAAATTAGGAAGTAAACTTTGCTTCCTAAAATATGTTTTACTTTTTTACAAATTTCTTGATCATTATTTCAAAAATGTCGCTTTCCACCCTTATAAAATGTTTCCAATTTTGGATTTACTCAAGACAAGAATTAATCTTAAAATGAAAGGATGGATTATTTTCAAATAAAGTAACCTATAGTAAACTTTTTTTTTTTAATTGATGGAATTATTTTATTTTCTCAATCACATAAATTACTCTTGGATTGAACTAACAGCTCTTAATACCAGAGCTTGGCGCCCCAAATGAGAAAATGCTTACAACGAATTTATTTATTGTATTTTTGAAAAGAGCTATTGCGCATTAATTAAGCAAAACATACACGGTGTGACGAACTCAAAATTCAGAAAATGAATTAGATTTTTACAGCATAAAATTCTAATTCTTACTAAAGTCGGTTTGTTTTTATGAACATTTGTCAGTGTTTAAAATTTTGATATTATGTTGGAAATCTGCTTCATGACCGTTGAAACCACACTCTTGGCAACTAAGTTTAAATGGCATTGTCAACATTGAAACTGTTTGAGAATTAATATTAAATAAAAAAAACAACATCTCTTTCTATGAATATGTTTTTTTAATTCACTATTAATTATTACGATCCCATTGTGAGAAATAAGATGGAACACCATCTCCTAATTTTAAGAGCTGATTGTTCTTTATTAGAATTGTTCAGTGAGCAGATTAAGAATTTTTTTCTACACCGTGCTCTGCTTGAGTCTAAATATAATCTCTTCAGGGTGATTGTTATTTATTTATTCAGCTTTGTTATTTATACTTTACTGGTTTGGATCTTAATTGATAAATACCACTGATGAGTGTTAATGAGCACGAAACATATATGTGAATCTACAAATCTTTAATAAGATCACAGCAAACTCATTTAAAATAGATCTTCTGTAGACTTGAGCACGTTTCGTTCTAATTGGAACTCTTCAGCAAGTCGCAACAGATTATAATTTACACTGATCAATTTGGGCTTATATTTACTCAAGTGTCTTATTACTCCCATAATATGGTATAACTAGCGACATTCATCACAAGCAACCTTACATCAAAGATGAGAAACCAGGTTTCTATATGTTTTAATGCAGATGTCATTTTTGATAGACACAAATAAAAAGTATATCGATGATTGGACAACCAAGTTATTACGTTAGCGCCTTTTGTCTCAAACGCAATACAATGATATGCGATTGGTGTGTATCTTTATTTGATGGCGTGATGCTTTATTTCTAAACTCCGCTTGTTTGTCTCCGCCACCAAATCATCTTGATTGGTATTTATCCATTATAAAACTGTGTGTAATGGTTTTAAATAAATTTAATAAACACTGATAAAACAACATTTATCCTATGGGTAACCTAATATAGTGGAAATTTATGATTTTACCGATTTCTACTTTGTCAAAGTGAATTCTATGCTTTATTTATAATTAGATAGTTTTTTTTTATAATTTACTTATTCATGTTCTCTAATAAACTGTTTAAATTGCAAATACGTAATTAAGTGTAATTGCAAATAAGATAAGAAGACTTACAAAAAAGAGGTTCTCAACTCGACTCGTATGTATTAAAGTTAACTCAATTGGTACAAGACTATCCCGAGGCGTTTGTTTTTTTTTACTTAATTACTTGTCCAAACAAGCAATGGAACGTTGAATATACGTGACCAGTATTCGACTGCGCTGTTGGACTGGTTGACTGAGTCATTATTTGAGCCCGATACGTGACCGAGTTAGTCAGGAAACAAATTGTGATGAGTAATGTGGTTGATGCAAGATAAACGAACTGTATATGTTTTGGCTCAACTATATATATATGTGTGTCCGCGATTATCTAGCGTTTGGATGAACCGATTTTGATGCGGTTTTCTGAAAAGTATTCTTTACATTTGAGAGGTTTTGGTATACAACAATAATTTTTGTTCCGTGACGTTGCAAGTAAAAAGTTTAAAACAAAATGTGTTGCTTTATATGAACGTAGCTTCTCAAAGCTGAAATTAGTATACTTGAGGTTACCATGAGTTTCATAAGATTGAGTCATTTGCTCATTTTGTCTATAGAACACAGTTTGACAGACGATATTAACTTTGACGTAGTTATAATTGATTTTGCTGCGCCTAAGTTCCGAAAAGTAAAATTTTAGACTGTTTAAACTATATTTAACGTTATTGTTATAGTGTAAATTGTTAACGTTTTTAACACACTCATGTTACTTACACATGTCGGTACATGGTTTTGAAATAAATATTTTTTGCTCAATTTATTCATTTCGTTTCTTTTTTTTTCACTAATACCAATCTTATTATTTTTTGGACGTAGCTTCGCCCCGGGCGACAGTGACTCACGCTACGCCACTGCATTTACGTAAAATTTAATCGTGAAACTGGAAATTAATAGACTATTGTTTTCTAAATTGTGTATTATCGTTAATTAGTTTTTAAATATGTATGTCAGTCACACATGCGCAGTGTTTGGGAATTAACGTTGCAAGCTGTCTCTATTTTTGTAAAATTGACAGCTGTTTGTTATTAATAAAATAATAATTGTAACCTTGTAATTTACAATAATAATATTGTAATACCTTAGTGATACACGTATGTATATTTATTTATTAAGAATTGTGGCAAACTTCAAAAATGTTGCAGCAATATTATGACCAAAATGAGGGTAAAATACTTAGATCTATGCTTTTTAATTATGCTATTTATAATAATTCAAACTGTTTGTTCTAGAAAATATGATCAAAGGTTTGGATGATGACGAAATAGAATTTCTTGACTTGGTGGATAGAACAAAACTCGCAGCGGATCGAAGGAAAGAGTTAGAAGAAGAACAAGAACTAAACGATTATAGAAATAGAGTGGCAACATTACAGGAAAAAGCATTAGAAGAGAGACTTCAAGCTGAAATAGTTCCTAATAAGCCAAAAACTGCTTTCAACAAATCATCTCAACAGAAATTATTAAAAGGTGTTGTTTTGAAGAAGAATGAAAGTAAAAAACGGAAAGTGAGCGATGAAGATGAACCAAACAAACAGCTAAAAACAGATGGAGAAGCAGTTGAAAAAGAACTACAGAAATCACCCAAGGAAAAAGCTGGCTTAAAATGTGTAGCCATCTTACCTGGTTTAGGATGTTATAATGAAACAACGTCTGATGAGAATAGTTCTGATTCTGAAATAGAACAATCTCCTTCAAAAGTGGATATTTTAGGTAGAAAAATAGTACATAAGCCGAAGCAATCATAACCACTTGTCTAGTTTCTTTATAGTCATTGTCAGTGAAATTTTAAGTTAATTTTGTCTCATTGCCGTAGCTGTACACATTGCGCAGCACTGCCTGTCGTCGAAAGGAGATTATACACTCAAATTCGGTTATTTTATGGTTGTGTAGCACTTTCCATTTATGTTTTAAAGCGATTGTTAAAGTTGTTACTACACATATTAATATTTAGTGTAAATATGTTTATGTTTTTGTATTACTTTGTGTCAGAGTACCCCCTATAATAATTCACTTGAATTGCATTCGTATTGGTAGTCGTACATTGTCTTGTCACTATTCCCTTGAGATTTAGATCCCACATATTTTAACTCCGGCTTTTTTTTACACTGTGACCGATTGTCACCGTAATACTGTCGAGGCAACATGGAATATAACTATTACTTATTAGTTGCTGTTTAAAACAATTGAGTTTTTGCATTTGAATACAAGTAAAGTCATGGTTTTCAGGGAAAAATTAGTATTACTTTATTCTTTTATTTAGCTATATTATCATACTACTTGTCGAAAATAATTTCAATGTTTTTTTTTTAATATAGCTTCGAATACTTCTGCCTCTAGAAAGCCTCATAATTTCATCACGGGTGTGTTTGATTAAAAGATCTTATAAATGTTTAAGTTTCTTTAATGTTTAAAAAGTTAGGATATGCTTTTAGGAGAAAAAAGAAAGCTTGATATAAAAATATTCCATGAAAAGGTTCAATATATGTACATTAAGTACAAAGCCACTGTAAACCAACCACCTAATGGTTTGGAGCGTTTCCTACGCGCTCAAAAACATCAGCCAATGCCTAGAACATCAAATCCATTTTGTATTTTAATATAATATCTGAATTATATGAAAATACAATCTACCCTTTGTAAGCTTTTTAAACTGCAACTTCAAAGAAATAGTCAAATAAAGAAAAATGCAAGAAGATATGAAGAAAAAATAACAATAAATTGATAGAGAAAAAACATTCATTCGGCAATTTAATGTTTTTTTTTTGGTTAGGGGTTTAAATCCCTAACCTAAAGATAATTACTATACAAAGGGTTCTAATAAAATATACTTTATTAAAGTTTGGATTTGGTGTTGGCAGCATTGGCGGCTAATTGTCAGGACGGATCGTCTACTTTTGGGCTATCTTCGTATCGAACAATCATAGAATTCGCATTTCCAGGTTCCAGTTTATATCCAATTGATTTGTAAAATGGAATCAAAGGATCCTTGCAGTCCAATGACATTTTATAACATCCCAGTTTCTTGGCAAGAAGACTCACCGTTAGGACGATTCTGAAACATTACAAAACTCATTTGTCAATACCTAATATGGTAAAAATTCTTACAATTTCCCCAATTGTTTACCACGGTATGTATTATTGACTACAACATCTTCTAGACGAGCTCGTAGTGCACAATTGTGGATAAATTTGAATTCAGTTACTAATGTGGAAACTCCGATTATTTCACGACTTCTGGTATCTTCAATTACGGTAATATAGTAACCTCCAGAGCGTTGCATATTCCGGAATTGTCCTAGAAAACAAATTCATTAATCTTCCACAAACATTGATTCACTAAGAAGGAACTTGGTATGATAAAAATGTAACAATTTTTCTAAATAAAAAATCTGGAGAATGATTAGGCCATTAACAGACTTATACAATTTGTCGGTTCGGTAAAAGATCCTGAATTGGCTATAAATAGTGATAAACATTGTTTCATCTAGTGCGCACATACTTTGTAATATATCTGCATAAATGTTGACGAGGTCAATGTGTTTTGACCATATAATTAAAGTTGTGAGCAGTAGGAAAAGCAATAGTTGATGAGGATATTTTCAAAATAATAAAACTGATTGGTAATACATAATATGTATTAGTGGTAGGTTGAGGCATGTAAGATGTTCACGGGTATAAGAATTAACTTCAAGTAAATCATTTAAAGATTAAAATTGATTTACAATAATTGAGTAGATAGATACCTAATATATCGAAATTTGTTAAAAAAATATCGTTGACATCCAGAATTTATTGCATTTGACTGTATTTTCCCAAAAGCAAGATGTCTTTGTTGGAAACGTGATAAGACACTATGTTTTTCTCGCTCTTTTTCAAAAAGTTCATTGTCTAAAAGTATATTTAATGCACTTTTAAGCAAAAAATCATCAAATTTACATTAATCCTTGGAGATGTAAGATAAGGTAATATATGTTTTACCATTATGTATTAATAGAAATTATTCTAATATACATATTTATATAGTTAGAATTGATTTTTAATTTAATAGACAGGATGCGGTGATAAATCTTATCTAATTTCCTTTTAAGATCTGATAACGCAATAACTAATCGATAAAGTTTCTGAATATCAATAATAATTAAAACAAAAGTTGCATTGTCGTTAACCTTTAAAGGTTGTAACCTTGAGACGAAAAATTTAAAAAATGCGGTAACTCCCCGAAGAATGATTTCGACCATATGTTATCTATAGCTAGACAATAGACATACTTTCAAAAGCGGCCCTTGAGACATTCCCTACGGCTGTTAGTTGTGTTAAAATGCGTAGATACCCTTTATCAAAATCTCCAATTTGTAAAGGCCTAATTGAAAGCCATTCTTCGCCTGGAGCTTCATTAGTAATTGAAGGTGAAAGGTAGCCTCTGATTGATGCCCAATCCAAATTTTTCAATAACTCTGGTTCAAACATAAACTCCGCAGAGTTGTAGGCCTACAAAAAAACAATAATGTTAAAAACTCGAAAAGGTGACGCCGTTTTTACCATTTTTAACGTGCTAATTTAAAGCGTGGCCTTAAATAAAAATCGGTAAACAATCAATTCAAGAATTTAATCTTATCACATAAAATAGCCAAATACCTGGTAAAAATTGCAAAATAGTAATAATTAATAACGTTTTTACATACCCGCACGAGCGGACCCATTCTGCCACAAAATACAGCAAATACTAAATACTACTTGGGGTAAGGATATAAGATATAATGAGAAACACTTGGTTTCAGTTCCGACACATTATTGTTACGGTCTGGACAACCTTCAATGTTCAACTACCGAAAAGCACTTATTTGCTTATTCCGCTTTCACTTCTAAAAAATCGCCTCAAGCTTTAAAAACCAATTGTTGTTAAGACCAATGCTTGAGACTTCGCAACACCGTGCACATTTGCTGTCAAAAACATATGTCAGAAAGTATTCAATCACAGAACCTTCGTGCACAGAACTATTAAATATTTAAGATATGTCACAAATCGTCAAAATGTTATCGTTGCTAAAACAGCTAAATAACATTCTGTTGGTAGCACTGCTGCTGCCATGTGCTGTTTATTCTTTTCAGCAAAATAAGAGTGTTTTGTGTTCTGTGGCTAAAGCTAGAGCTTGAAGTTGAACCTTTGAATTTCCTTAAAAAAAACAATTACTATGAAAGAAAATTAAATTTTTTTTTTAATTAAACTGGTAATTAAAATTACAAAGCTGCAATTAATTTTATTCAAAAAGCGGCTGATAATTAAAGAATAAAATTCTAGACAAAAAAGACGCAATTTTTCTGTGTAGCAAGCGATAATCGGTTTTGTAAAGTTGATGACTAGACAATATTCCGTTATTCTATAGACTGATAAGACTGATGTTATATATCAAATAAACAAAGCAACGTAGTCGTAAAAGAAAGATTGAAGTCGACAAAAACGGTGACAGTTTTTTTGACTTTTAAGAATGTTTACTTTTAATAATTAATAATATTAAAAAATACAAAGAAAGATTTCAAAAGCAAGTTATATCTTTTCAGTAATTTATTTAATATTATTATAAGAGTTAGCATGAAACTACTTTAGTAGTAGCTAAGCGTTAGTACCTATTTCTGTCACACTAGTGACGGCGCGACGTCTTGACACATTTCCCATCGTGCATTGCACGATTGGATACTTTTCTCTATATTATTTTACTGTTTCATAAAATTGTGGTGTGTAAACGGGACATTGCAATAACCAATAAAAAAAATGTTTTAAATGCCTTTCCGAAAATGCTGAATTCGTCTTACCAATAACGAACATCAAAATACTATTACACTTAATACAAGACAACATATTAAAACAACAAAAAAAAAATGTATAATATTTGTGACAGCGATATCTTTGTAGCATTTTAATTAATGACAGTATAATTTATTTATTATCTTTTTTAAAACACAAAATTTATAACTCAAATTTTTTAATACTTTATATAATATTTTAAATATAATTTTTTGTGTTATAAAACTGACTGTTATTAATTAGTTTGTTTTTAAAAATTAAAGTATTTTTTATAGCTTTATCTATTTGATAGGTCTATGCTGTGTTGTTATGGTTTTACAACAACGCTTTGTGCGCTGTCTATGGCCAAATTTTAAACTAATTTTTGAATTGAAAAAACGTTACAAATGACACAACCAACAGACATTCAAACGGTTTTATGAAATAAAAACAATAAGTACTTAATTTGTTATAAATTTGATCAATTTTAAGTTTAATAATTGATAGTGTATGAGTATTTATTGAAATGGATGCGTTTACAGAGGTGAGTTAATCAGATTTGGCCAATTTGCAGTTTTTTATTTTGTTATTTTTTTTTATAAAGAATCTTCTATCCCGAGCACGGGAGCGACAAAAAATGCTCAATGATTACAGTGATCAGAAATCTACTGGACTAAGCAATGGAGTCCATGGACAGTCTGCTTCGTCTGAGCCAAATCTTCGCATAAATTCTCCGAAACAGACTCCAACGTATAAGAGTAGTTCAGAAGGTAATGTTTCAAGGCCCACTCGCCAAAACACCACGCGTGTCTCATCTCAAATTTTGTCGGCTTCACCCCATTCACCAAAAACGCTAAACATTCATAATGAGAATTTTAATATGGAAATAAAAGTTCATTCCGCAGATAATGTTCGGCTTCAGGTAGAGATTGAAGAGCAGGATGAAAGTGGAGACGAAACTGATCAAATTGAGGGAGGCTTAAGGCAAGACGCTAAAATGAGATTAAATAGGCTCGGCAAACTTTATGCAGGTAATTGTAATTATGATTGTTTGATTTACCAATTCTTTATAACTCTACTTTTAGGAGGTGAAGATGCAAATATTTCGTCTCCTATTCATCAAACCGAAGCGAAATTTCATACAGAGACAGCTCCGCTGAATAATCAAGGAAAAAGAGGACTGAGTAAACTAGCAGATTTGGCACAGACCATCAATCAATTTGAAGATGATCTTACTAATGTAAGTCCGATTAAATTTTATGCATTTGTTATGATTTATATGTTTTTTATGAAAATAATGCATTATAAGGCTTCATTTGTAGTGGTTTGTTGTTAGCCTTGGGCAAAGAAAAGTTCGTTACCATGACAGCAATTTTGAGCTTTTTCTTGCAATGTTTGTGTTTTAATAGTGGTTTATTGATGTCATAAAGATTATGTTTAGCGATACCTTGAGCGTTTGTCGGTTTTTTTTGTTCGACCGACAACTAACTTGAACCTTAGAGCAAATTAATTCTGCATGAAGTGCAAAGCTTTAAATTCTCTTAGAATCCTTAGATGCGCTAACTTTTGTTTGTATTGATAATGAAAATCCTACGTCAATGAGTCAAGCAAAATTGTGCCGTAGCTAAACAGCACAGACGTTTTTACTTCTCTCTGCACCACTTCGCATCTAATATGGATAACAAGCTTGTCCCCATCTAATAAGAGTATTCGTACCAAGCCAGGTGGTTGGCCAGAGACAGAAGTCTACCTCAATATACTGCAGCAAATCGGCGAAAGGTCCACACAAACAAAACAGCTTTGAAAATTGAGGAAAAACCGTTTTGCTCTAATTTGTCATTTTTTATTTATTGAAAAAACTGTTTACGTTTGCTAAGAAGAATTTCCACTTGATGCTCTAAACTTTCACATAACTTTTCTATAACTGCAAATTGGTGTAAATTTACCAGTAAAAGCGGCGTTGATTATGATTTTGGATAACTTGGATTTTTGTTAATAGAATAGAAAACAATAGTTTGGGAGAGATTTTTCTTTTCACACACAATAAAAATATAAATGTCGCTTTTGTGGGGGTAAACATTGAATCAAATATTGCCTAAAAGTTATATTTTTAAAAATTTGTAATTTTAATAGCGTCTTATAAAATTAAAACTGTCCCATTAAAACTCTCCCTTCTTTTTTCACGAGCTTATTTCACATTTAAAATAGAAATAATTTGAGACGTGACAATAAACCTCTAGGTAAAATTATTTGAACTGATAACGGGTTCTAAAAATGTGGCACAAAAAAAGCTACTTTTTTTTAATGAGTTAGTATTTTTTGTGTTTTTAAGTATTGTTGATGCAAGGAATATATGGCCCGTGTATTCTCCGGCTATGGAAACCGCTAATTCGTCTTTCTTATACGATGAGTAATGCAGTCGGCATTACTCATCGTATCACAATTTGTTTACTGATTACTGACTAACTCGTTCAATCAAACCAATATTAACTCAGTGGACCAATCTATTATTTGTTACCTATTATTTGCAAGCAATAATTATATTTGACATGTTTATGTAGTCCAATTTATTCCCGACAAAATTTTGCTGCACCACTTTTCATAAATTTGATGGTAAAGTTGATTTTTTTTTTTAATTTTTTAACGATACAATTTCCTACAAAATTATAACTGGCAACGCTGTTTAGTCTTATTTTTGACGATCACTTAAGAAGTCAATTAATTAATTTGAGGATACATTTAGGATTGTCGGCTTTTGTCAAAACAGACGGTTGTTTTTAATATGAGTCAATATTTATTCAGGTTGGACGTGAGTAATAATGTTATAAACAAAATGCAGGTGAGGAAAAAAATCTATTAAAAATGTATGGAAGATTTTTGAGACTGAAATTACGCATATCTTACGTCAATCATCGCAAATGCGTTTTCAACACTCCCTATTTTTCCATTTTAGAACCAAAGCTAATTATTGCTTTATTTTACAAATGGATCTTTATATTCTTATTGTCAAGATAACGGGTGTTTTTTTTTAATTTGGCATCGAAGCTTGCTATGAATGTTATGGTTGAACTGTAAACGTACTTTTACCATCGAATCGAAGTGTCAGTTATTAATTTGACATCTGAACTTAACCTCACTTTTATTTTAATGAATCGATAGTTCGACACGTTAATGAGATTAAATTAAAAGCACTTGAAACCACTTTTATTGTTATAACAAACAAAAAATAAACTTCATTAAAGAATGGCTGTAAAATCTCGTCTCGGTATCGTGCAGCAGTCAATGTTTCATTGAAAAAAATTGGCCCAATAATTCACTATTTACCATCAACTTGGTGGCCGTTACGAAAATAAGAGTCCACAAGAAATTTTTGCCTTTTTGTGAGAAAACTATTTAAAATTCAAAAAAAAGTTGACAAGTTTAGTAATTATTTTGACATTTGAAGCAATAGTTTCAAAAATTATGGTTCGTTTACACAGTTGCACCGAAATTGCTATATTGTATGTAGGGTTTTTCCCGATGAGCGCGCTTAAGCCTCTGCCAAAAAAATAGAGTATAAAGTTTAGAAAAAACGTCATAGTTACTTTTCAAAAATTTTATAATGTTTAACTGATTAGTTGATTACTAATGTCCAACAGTCAATAAAATAACCTAATAAAGTTTCTATCTATTATTGCCAAGCAATAATTTAAATTTTCATGACTACAGACGTATAAATTTGACATTTTCATGTAGCCCTATTTAGTCCAACAAAATCTTGCTGTGCTAGTTTTTCATGAATTCGATTGTAACTACTTTATAAACGCAATACTTTATGACACAATAAGTTAATACTATTATAAATAATTATTTATTTTAGTAGTGTGTTAAGTAAGATTATTATAGGTCTACCAACATGAGACCTAAAGAGGCGTGGCGTGGGACGCTGTAGCCATGTACAAATCGCACCTCAGCTTTTTTTAGCTTCTGATTGGTTACTCGTGACATTGTTACTTTAGTTCGCATATTTTCTGGAGTTTTTGTTTGCTTGGACGCACTATATGCACGAATTTAATTGCAAAAAGTGCGTAAATGCTCTTTATCTTCGTGTGTTTAATTATAATGTCATTACCATAGACACATAATAAAGTCTACACTACACTAGTGAAATATGAATTCATATTCAGTGACTTTTAGAATTTTTTTTATTATTTTGGCTGGCTAATATAATAAGCAGCTTTCGCTGCGTTTTTAATCTCTGGGGGAGTGCAATACATTTTATTTTCATCCTCTTCTTTGTATATTTCGTCTATAAATAAGCTGTTTCAGCAACGCTAACTTTTTTTTTTTAATTATTGATATAATTGATGCCGACAACGGCAGCTGACTTCAACAAAACGTTTCAATTTAAAATCTACAAGCACCATCAGGATAAACATAAGATTTTTTTTGAAGATTGTGTCATAAATAAATAAATATTTGACAATTTAGCTTGTTATCTTCAGAATATGTACTTTTGTTTGTATAAAATATATAGCTCTTGTTTGTCTCTTTATTTTATTTCTCTATAATATCTTTTGTAATACGGATAGATCTGCATTAGGAACTTTTATTTTAGTTGATTACTAATTTTAATTATTGAAAGATTATTGTAACTCATTTATTAAGTAGTTCTAATTTTAATATTCCTAGCAACTAATCCGTTTTATTAGGATTATCTCAACACGAACAATATTACTAGTAATTCCTGCAATACAAGATGATCTCGTTTTATGCATTACTATAGAATGCTTATTTAAGTATATGTGACGTCAAAACCGGCACTATTTGTTCTGAGAGTTCAGGGTCAAATAACGAGTACCTATGTTCTCATAAGCTACACTTATATAATTTTTCATACCTTAGGTTCCTGAAATAAAATGATTCCTATTTTTGTCATTGATTATAATTTTTCATTTTATTTCAAGGATAGTATAGAATCTTGGAAACATGAAGTATTTTGTTTTCGAATATCCTGTAATACGAGCTATAATATGCATAAAATTTAGGGCATTAATAAATTATCATAATATGAATAAGTAATATGTATCTGTTTTTTAAATGTAAATGTTTTGGAGTCAAAGTGACAAATTTATCCAATTAATTACATTGTACCGTATTTTCTTACAAATACTGGAAAATTGACGGAACTTAACTGTAACAAGTTCTCTTGAGTATATTTGCTTTGTGTTTTCAACATTAAACGGCAAACATACATTAGAGAAACAGTGTAAATTAAGGTTGCGTAGCATTACTTGACATACTTGATTATTAATTATCACATGTGCGTAAGGTATTAGTTTTTAAATAATAAATATGTTACGCTATGGTAGGGTTCGCTTACTTTAATAAATATCTACTCAAAAAATATTATATCATATCGGGCCTGAGACTTTTTTCTATAAATCTTACAGATGCGTAAGGATAAACAAGAAAAATCTCTCAAAAAATCATGGAAGGCCCCGGCTCCACAACCTCCCACCCCAAAGACTCCCGAGACAAAAAAAGTGGTGTCTCCTCCTAGATCATCTAATAAGCCTAAAGCACCTAGACCCCCAAAACCCCATGTGTCACCAGAGAAAAATGTGAATTCTTCAAAAGTAAATTGGGATAAAAAAGTACTGGACTCACTGGCAAGTATTATTTCACAAAAAATATGGTTAAAGTTACATCTTTTTTTCTGTAGGAGTCACAAGGTTTTACACGAACTCAATCAAATTCTCGTCTTGTGTACAAATATGGCACAGAACAAAATATTAAAACTGCTAGCAAAACAAAAATTACTACTGCCCTAGATAAGGAAAATGTGATAATTGAAGAAACTATAACAGAAGAACCAAAACCAAAAGTGAAATCTCCTCAAAAGAACTTGTTACGTCCGGGGTCAGTAATTGCCGATAAAGCCGCATTATTCGAATCAAGTCCAAGTCGACCTCAACAGAAAGATCCAGCTCTTTTATCTGTTTCGGAGAGAAAAGCGTTATTTGAAAAGAATAAAGGGACTGCGTTGATTCCAAAAGCTCCATTTGCGATGGCTACTCCTATCAACTCTGCGGTCAATAAAGATAAAGAAAAAATAAATAAATCAATGGCCGCTGTGGAAGTTCATAAAGATGGAATAGTAACGGGAAAAGGGATTGCCAGTAAAGTAGCATCACTGTTTCAGAACAAAAATACTATTGCACAAGATCAAATTGAAAATAATATCAGAGCACAAAAACAAAAAGACATGGATATATTATTACATAGATTCACCAAACCAGTAGAGGTAAGTGAATTAAACGCGTCAATCTTGAATCACTAAACAAATATATAAACTTATACATGTGGTGTTGGACTAAGAAATGCAACAACTTTTTTTTAAAGGTTTGTGAGCCAGTAGTAGAAGAAGAAGATGATGATGATGATGATGAGAGTTATGACGAAACTACTGAAGAAACTGCCATGTTAGAAGAAAAGCAACCGAAAATTGTAGCTTCTTCTATAAAAGAAGAAAAAAGAAGGAGCAGCGGCAACAAACGATGCAGTAAGGATTTTTAGTATATATTTCTTACGTCTATTTTGTTCAGGATTTCAATTTGACAACTTTACGGATAATAAGAAATGAACCATTTCTTTTGAGTTTTGTTTTACTTTGTAATAAAATGGAAAAATTAGCATAAAGTACTTTAACGTTTATTGTTTTGTAAAGGAATTAATGGAACTTTGTTGTTTCTTTAATTGCGCAAGTATTGTTACTAAAAAGAAATAATTTTATTTGGAAAGAAATTGTTATATTAGTCAGTTGAATAAATATTTCATTGGTTATAAATAAAATTGGTTTTAGGCAAGGCGGACAGTCCTAAAGTCGTTGCTGTTTTGGATGATGTCAAGCGAATTAAGGTTTCTCCGAGTAAAACTGGGCGGCTATATCCTAGCTTAACTGACATAGAGTCTGTTACGGAAACAGAAAATGAAACCCGTACACCAACACCAAATCATCATAGCAGGTGCGATAAATTTGTTGACTGGGTTTTGTTTTGTTTATGTTTGTATTAATAATGTTTAAGACTGATATTTAAGTGTATTTATTAAATAATATATTTTAATTTATTTATTAGGAATTGTTTTTATTTTTTATCCTGTTTTTGTTTTATTTAGCTTTGAAAGCAGTATTGTCGATTCAGATGATGCAAATACCAGCTTTGGTCGAGATATTCTACGAGTTGTTTGCAAGAACCAAACACCTCAAAAGAGAGTAAGTAGCGACTTTCAAAGAATTGAAAGTTGATAATTGAAGTTTTTGTTAGATTATGGATGACAGCATGGGGAGTGATTTGTCAGATGTCTTAGATGATATGGATGATTACATCGATGAAGCTTTAGCTTATAATGGAGTACAAGGTGGTGGACCAACTCCGCCCAAGCAAGGCCGACAATCACCAATTGTATGTTGCAAGTCGTTGAACTCATAAATACTTATATCTTGATGTAAAAACTTATAAGCACTTATTTTTTAGATTACCGTGTTTCACGTAAAAGTACAAGCCTGACAAATGAAAAATTTTGATTTTAGATTTTCTAGTTGCGGCAACAATTAGGGATATCCAAAACCAAAATTAAGATATTGAAGACTGTATTAAATGCATTTTTCACTATTTTGTTGGTACTCTAAGTGGGCACAAGTTTTTTTACAAAAAATAGAAAACGATCATAAAAAAACTGCTTTTTCATTTTAATAAATTGCTTTATATTAATTTTGGCTTAGATGTAATATGATTATTATTTTCTTATTGTGTGATCTTTACATCAAGATACATTTATTTATTAGTGGTAGTTGTATTACCTTTTGGTTATAACTTATATTTTGCAGGAATCTTCTCATTCTTTTAAGTATAAAAATTATTCTGAAAATCAAGTTGACTTTAGATCTCCAATGAAAAAACTTACTCCTTCAGCTCCAGTAGGACGTGAAAACTTGCCTACCCATGTTGTTGATGGTGATAATATTTTACCTTTGACGCATACTGTTAGCTTTTACCGAAAACAGCAAACACAATCTTCAACAACACCTGTTAGACAAATTTCACGGCATCCATTAGTTGAAGAAATTTCCGAAAATGTTTCCGAAAAGCAATTTGAAGAAATTCGATCAAAACAGTTGGAATTGAAGAATGAAGTTGCCAAGCAGGAAATGATTATTTCTCAAACCAGTCAAGCTCTTAATTTGTGCAACTCTACACTTGAGTTTATGGGATCAACGGAACAAGTTGAAGCAGAGCGAGTTCTTCTTGTAGCAAGTAAGATATGGCAATTTATCGAATTTTGTTTTTTTTGATTATTTGTTCTTTTTAACTTAGAGTGTAATAATCACGATGACGTTAAAGTCTACTAAAAATTATAAGCTTACAATGTCTTAATCAGCATAAAACCTGTCATGAATATTTATATCATAAGTTGGCATAAGCTATGTTAGCATAAGCAGGCTTACGTATTATAACATTACAGGGCAGGTCTTACACATTGTAACAGTGTTAAGGTTAACATTGACCTGACCTAAACTGATCTGGCACAAATTTTGTGTCAGATCGGAATAAAAATTGTTATTACAATAGTGAGTTACCTTAACAATCGACTAAGAGCGAACGGGTCATAAATGAAAGTTAGACCAAGGAAAAGCAGAGGTACGGTTTTATCCTTAATTGTATTGCGTTATTCGAGGAAACAGTATGCTCAATCTTGTTTTATATTATTTTTTAAAAAAATTAATTTATAAACAGATAGGTCAAATTACTAATTTTGAAAATGATTCACGTGGCCAATTTTTTTTTGGAATGTTAATGTAGATTAAAACAACAAATCTACTTAAACTTCTTGTTATTGTCCTATGTTTTTTCTGGCACCGACAATTTGTCTAAAATTTTCAATATTTCAGCTCATCGCCGACAGGTTGCTTTGCATGAACTGCAGCGTCTAGAAGTAGAAAATACTCTTAGGCCTCAAAGATACCACAATGGAAATTTGCCTGTCGAGAAAGGAACGTTGACTATTTCAAAAATTGTTTTGCCTTTGAAACAAAAATATGTGACCGCTCTAGCTGCAGGTATTAGTTCGATAGTTTTAAAAATTACTTTTATTTTAAAAATTACTTTAAGCTGGTGGGAAAGGACATCATGTAGTTTGTCTTGTGAAATATGGAGATCAAGTTTATCCCACTTCGTTAGTATCTACTGTTGCTAGTAATAGCAAAAATCCGGATTTGGAGCTTAATATTCCAGGAACGATAAAATTGAAGAATGTGTATAGTGATTTTACAATTACTTTTGAAGTATATTGTCTACAGGCACAAGAAGAGGTCTTACCACATGAAGTTAAATATCACATAAAAAAGGTAATATTTATATAGTCAAAATTTAGTTTAATTAAATTAAAAACAAAAGCTGATCACTTAAATAAACATTTAATTAGGTGAAATATTGTGGGTTTAAAAGCAATTTTCAAATATTTCATTTTAGAAATAATATTTTTTACATTATGTATATATTATCCAGGCAAATGTAAAGTCAACTCCTAAAAAAGGAAAACATGATTCTCGTTTGATTCGACCAATTAAAGAATCACCAGCAGGACCTCAAGCAGTGCGGTCTCCAACATTTGCTCTTATGGGTTACGTAGTATTTTCGATACAAGCCACAAACAAAAAACAATGGAGTCTAAACAATGTAATTTTTGTTTTGATTTAATTGCATTATTTTTAAATTAAAATTTTTAGGCACCTTCAATGAGTCCACTTCAAGGTATTGTTGAAATGAATGTCTATTGTGAATTGTCTCTTTCCGTTGAACATCATGGGTTTTTAACAATGTTCGAAGATATTTCTGGCTTTGGGGCTTGGCATCGTCGGTGGTGCCTATTGAAAGGTGACACATTAAATTATTGGAAGTATCCAGATGATGAGAAAAAAATTGTAAGTTTATCTTTTTTGTGCAACATATAATACTAGCGACATCTATTAAAAGGTACCTTACATAAAAAATTTGAGATACAAGGTTTCTACATGTTTTAATGCATATAGGTCTCACTCTAAATGACAGTTGTCAATTTGGATACATACACATTGATATAAATCGTATATCTCTGATTGAACAACCAAGTTATTATATTAGTGCTTTATATGCAATGTAATCTATCTTCTTTGGTTACTACGAACAAGTAGAATAATAAGATTAATGCAAATTTATTCAAACTAGATCCGTAGGTTTGGACATGCTCTTCAGCAAGTCGCAACAGATTCAGATTTGAATAAATTTGCAGTGACAAATTTAGGCTTATATTTAACCAACAACGAAACATGTTCAACTTCTCAAATCTAGTTTGAATGAATTTGCATTCATCTTTTTATTCAACATATATTAATTCTTTTTTTTAGGCTCCAATTAATTCTATCAATTTGAAAAACTGTGTGACGCAACAAGTTGGACCTGTCAGCAGAGAGATTTGTGCTAGACTACATACGTTTTTAATTGAAACAGAAAGATTGGCTCAACCTCAAGATAAAGATAGCTTGGTAACGATTTGCAAAGGAACAAAAACAGTAATAAGGTAGGAAATATATTTTTTTGAGAAATGCTTAATAGTGCTATTTGTTATAGAGCTCTGTCATTTTAAACTTTTAACATCAAACTAACTTTGTTATTATCTTGATTGTTGTCTCTACCACTGGGAGCACTTTGTGTTTAGGAAATGAAGCAGAGTCTCTCATAATTTCATTCATTTCTGACATTTGTTTAAGCAAATATCAGCTCAATCAATCAAACTACCGTTGAGTTGTGTTATTTGATTTGTGTTCTCTTTGACTAATAACTATTTGTAAATAAAAAACCTTAACCAGATCAGAAAACAGTGGTATTCAGTTGAAAGGAGATAACATTGTTTAAGCTTTTTTAATGTTAAGAGGAAAGCAGAGGAGTGGATTTTGTTTTCTCTTTTAATCAGCTTGATATAATGCTGGGTCTGATTAATACTGAGCGGGATTTTTATTGAGCGAATTTTATACTCTGCTGCACTCTTATCGCGGGGAAGCATGAAAAAGTACATAATAACTATTATGTAAGTTTTGGCTTTTTATTTTCGTGGTGACAGTTGATTGTTAACGTTTGTGTTTATTTAGATCAAATTAAGTACAATTATCAAGAAGTAGGATCAACTACTTTTCCTACAAATATAATTACTTCTTTAACCTTAATATAAAAGATAAATGGATGCTCTGCAATGAAAGTATGTGTTGGCGTTGGTAGCATTGCATACGTTGAAATACCTAGAAACAAAAATTACGCTATCACTCAAATAGCTTTTTTCAGTTGATAATTACCTCCATATGTTGCAGCAGCTGCTTCCAGACCTGCCTCATTAACATCAATGAAAGCTTTTTGAACAACTTTACTGACATAGAGTTGACCTTTAGTTCCAGCAAAACCGCTAAGGTCAGCTAGTCCGGGAGAAAAAGCTTTTGAAATTCCAAGCTAAAAATAAATGTTGTTTAGTTAAATATTGATAAAATTTAACAATATTACTGTTTGTAGAATGTCCTTCAATTTGGTTTCAGTTTCTAAACGAAATTTGGGTAACCTAATGGTGACATATTTTTGTTCTAAAATTTGGGGCTCTAAAACCTTGTTAATGTTGTTCTCAAGAATTTTAATTCCATCTTTTTGATTGGGTAGAATAATCACTAGCGCAGCATCTTCTAAAATTGGAACCTCTAAGACTTTAGCATCGAGTTCGGTATTTTCTCCGTAATTGAAAGTATCGTCGGGAAACGCGAAACCCATTGTATCTACTTCTATAATATCGTTTTTCGTTCTATAGAATTTTCTTTTCTTTGTGGCTAAATTATGAAACGGATATTTCCATGTACCTTTAAAATACAAAGCATTGACCAAAATAGCCCTAGTATCACGGTCTAAACTTTTGGGATCTATAAGATTTTTTATTTTGCTTTCAGTTTGTTTTTCTACCCATCTATTTATAGTTTTAGCTGCTTTCGTACTTTGAATGAAGTTTATATTTTCTAGACCAGCTTGATAATCGTTTTGCGCCGTTTTTTTGAAATCATTTTTCACTTGTAGACCTTTTTTGATATATATTTTGTTTGCTGTCCGCAATGTATAACTGCTACCGCTTTTCACCGATTGTAAAACTTGCTTGATGGTGTTAGTTACTTCAATCGCTGAATTGGGCAAATGCAAAACACTTTGAATTTCGGCTGCAGTTTCATTTTTTGCACCAGTTTGCAAAAGAGCCAAGACGATTTCAGCAGATAAAGGGCTGAAAAAAAGGTTTTTGCTGTCAGATTTTGAGAGTTCCTAAAAAAGGCATTATTTGGTAAAATATATGATGTATTTCTTGTAAATTTACTTTATAGACCGATGATGTAAATAATCTGTTGGCTACATTAAAATCTTCTAAAATTGAAACACTTTGAGAGATTGCACATGAGAAAAGTACAGCAACAATTAGTTGGTACATTATTTTTTGTTACGTGAATGAGCACTGAATTTGGGTATTGTAATTATTTGCTATCAATACGAGCTATTTGTAGGATTTTTTTTTAGCTAGGGTTATCTTTGTTGATAACCCTATAAAAATGGTCAAATTACATTATCATTTTGGTTTTGAACCTTTTTAAGAAGTCTTATTTATTGGAATATCCCGAGGACATTATGTGTTTATTACTTATTGTTATTCTGTAGTGCTTAAATATTAATCATATCGGCACGTTTCAATTTTATTACTGGTTAGAGGAAAATTTTACTTATTACTCATGGCTAATTTTCTATCAGAATTCACACTACGTATTTGGTAGGTAGATTACTTAGCCGTTACAGCAATTCCATGCTTCGATTTTTGTAGACATTTTTATGACTTTTGAACTTTTACGCCAAATTTTGATATATTTACTTATTTAATGTTATTCAAAGTCAACCTGATAAATTTCGTATATTTTTTTAGTTATTAATATTGCCAAACTCGAAAATGTGTCAACTTGCATCATTTACGAGCAGTTTTTTTTTTTTTTTTTTGGTAAATAATGCTTGGTTTTGAAAACGTTATTCTGTTCTTTCACAAAGCGTCTCTCGGTGCGAAATATAGTACGGTTTCGTGGTACACATGCCAAAGGCTTATAGGTAAGGGGTTTTATTGCAAGAGTTGGGTGCTCTAAAATTCGGGAAATGCAAATTGATCACTAAAGTCATAATCGCTAAATATCGATAGGCGGACTATATTACCGAATTCATAAAAAACGTTATAGTTTTGTCGATATTTCGAAAATTTTCTAGTGCTTAACTGGTTAGTAATGTCAAACATGTCAAGTACCTAACTCAGTCATGTTTATTATTCAACTATTCACACAGTTTTAGCACTTGCCAAAAAGTTTCTTTAATCGATTTCGGGAGCTCTTTCGACCACCAAGTGGTAATAAATAAAGCTAAATTATTATTTGCTTTAATTTTCATTGGTTTATGGCATTTTTGTGGATTTTTCCTAATAACCCGACCAAGGAGCTGAAAAGAGGACCGTTGTCTTTGTTAAGAGCATTTGCCTTATTTTTATAATTTTAAGAATTCAGCGGCGTCTAGTTGTCTACAGTTAGTTATTTGCTTGACGAATTGAAACTATTAATTCTAATATGATGATTGCAATTAAAGGCGTGCTCTGCTATATTCGACTTGTCCAATCTGTCGACTTTTAAGTGAGCAACCGCCAAACGGTTGGCGAGCGGACGCGCAGCTTGAAGCGTTCTCCACTCAAGCATCACTGGTGATCGACCAGTGACATTATAAATTTGGTTGGCAAATATGAATTTTATAGGTAGGAATATAAATTACTTAATAATAAGCTAGTTACCAAAGTCATAGTTACCCAAAAAATTTAAAACATTCATACTATTGGATAAATAATCTACTGAAACGCCACTGCAGTGGGAGTAAAAGTAGAAATGGGTTTGTGCGCGAGACGCTCTCTCGCAATTTTCTCTTACGACGTTATCACGTAATATTATCGTGCGTAATTCGACTTTACAGACAACCGTTTTTTTTCTTATATCTTCGTTTTATTTTTACAATAATTATGCATTTCTTAAAACCTGTTATTTTGATACAACAGACTCTTCAATTTCATTTATTTGTATATATAATAGAACCGGGTGTATAATATTCACAGGATTCAAGGGCGGCGGTGCTTTTTTGGCAGCAGGTCTTAGAATCGGTGCTTACTAAAATTAGGTAAAATGACTACTCAGCCTGCATTTTTCTTAAAGACAGATTAATGGAATATTTCCATTGTCCATTTTCTCGCTTTGTTCCAATTTAAAAATAATACTGATTAATTACTTATTAGTGCAGGTATTGTGCATAAATGCCGGGCCGACGCATCTATCTGCGCCATTTTCTGAATGTGGAATGAATTTTCAATTATTAAAAAAGAAAACGGGAAATTTTCAAACAGGATAAAAAATATGTTTTACTTATTTTACAGCACTCAAAAACAAAAACGCAAACTAATTAAATTGATATTTTCAAATTCACAAAAATGTCTAGGCCATTGCGTAGACGACTTTAGTACGAACCGGTCTAAGACCTGCTACCAAAAAGACACAGTCACCCTTTATTCCTCTTAATATTGTACATTCTGTATGAATCATTACTTGCTGAAAATATTTTTATTGTAATAATAAATCCGATCAAAAACGTACATTTATTTTTTTTTTAAAGGATAAGCTTTTTTTTTTTAATATGAAAATGTTGATTATTGTGGGTATTTCTATAATCGTCACGTTTATATTTTTAAGGAGAAGTCTAAAGTTAATCAATTCTAAATTAGCTCTAAAGAGCTTTGTTATCTATACTAACGAAGTGTATTACTTATGCAAAACATGTAATTGCGGCTTTTTGTAGAACATTGGAATGAGATGTTATAGCGCCATATATTTTTGACTTAGGCAGGCTGTTAATTTGGTCCAAACTAGTAAAAGTTGCTTGAAGATATTCTTTTTTTTTCCAGACACCTTCTCTCAGCCGACACAAAAGAAGAACGCATTGAATGGTGCAACAAATTTAACTCTGCTTTAGCTGCAATCCATGTCTGGGGTTGAAACATTTTTATAATTTATTTTACAAAGTAACACTTACTAATAGGCCATATTTTTTATATTATTATGAATCAATTTTATATATGTATATGTATGATTAACAAAGTCTTCTGTATTATAGTTTTTATTTGTATAATGAATACAAAATTATTGCAGTAGTATTAACCTGAAGTTAAGTATTATTTAATTCTTCCTTGATTTTTTGGAAACATTTTCTGCTTTAATATCCAATTCAGGAGCTATGGATTTAAGTAACGATTGTTTAGTATATTGTCCGAACAAAGTAGTCAGCAGGGCAATTCCATAGCCAGTTGCTCTTTCGCCCTAAAATTTGACGTTTGTTTAATTACCAATTACTTTTTTTAAGGATAAAACTTACACAATGTACCGGTGTTGCCATATCCACATGAATCCATACACCTGGATAGTCAAATCCTAAATGAGCGGCTATAAACAAACCAGCACAACTAGATTGAGCATTGCTTCTGTCACCGACGGAATTTTTCATATCAGCAACAGCTGATGAAAATTCTGAAAAATGTAATTCTGGACAGAAAGGAATCGGAAAAACTAAATCTCCCGAAACTAAGCCTGCTTGCATAACAATGTCTTCCCAATCTCCATTATTCGTAAGAACGGCTGCATGATATTTCCCAGTAGCAACACCCTATAAGAAAGATATTAAAGATATTTGATATTGACCTATTCAAATATCACCTGTGCTCCAGTAAGAGTGGCCATATCCAAAATGATATTTGCATTTAAATCTTTTTGAGCATAAGCTACACCATCAGAAAGCACCAATCGTCCCTCAGCGTCTGTATTATTGATTTCTACGGTACGTCCGGAATATAAAGTATGAATATCATCAGGTCTATGATATAATTATAGTTTAGAAAGTTTTCATATTAAATCAATCAAAATACTACTTGGTTGCATTCGGACCAACTGCATTCTCAGCAAGACAAAAGACGGCATGTAAATTTTGAGTAAAGTTGGCTTTTACAGCAGCGTAAAATGCTCCTAAAATTCCTGCTGCACCACCACAATCTCGCTTCATTCCAGGCATTGCAGTCTAAAATATTTCCAATAAGAATAAACATTTAAATTTGTCTTTCTTCTTGATCGCATAATCGCTATTATAGATCTTACCTTTCCTTTGATGCTCAAGCCACCAGTATCATAAACAATACCTTTGCCAACCCAGGCTACAGTTGAGTGGGCGCCAGGTGGAGTATAGCTTAATACTGCTAATGCTGGCGGTACAAGTGCGGCTTTTCCTACCCCATAAATCCCTCCAAACCCTCGCTGGGCAAGGGCCTCACCTCTTATTATTGTTGGTTTAATCTGAAGTGCATCAGCCACATCTTGAATTTCTTTTAGGAAATGATCAACATTCATTTCGCTACATGGAGCATCAACGATTTTAGCAGCTAAACGAATTCCCACTGATGCTTCATAGAGAAACGCTAATTCCTCGGGAGTCAACTCATTACTCTCAGGATTATCTGTAATGTTTTAAATATCAGACATGATAATAGGTTTTGGAAAGCTTTCAAACCTCCGGCGGATGGCACAATTAAGAATTCCACTGAAACCGTAATATTTTCTATGTTGCTTGAAGAACCAGTTTTCCTACTAAAAAGTGGAAATGCTCTAGCAACAGCACAAGCACTGGCGTAAGCATCACTGCGTTCACATACAATCTGTAAAAATTCAGATGAATTAATACAGAGCTATATTAGAAAGGGTCATTAGGTCAGTTATATTGTTGGGAAAATGTTTCTAGTTTTGTCTGGCCTTCCGTCAGATTGTAGACTTGCTACGAATAAAGTGGCACATGCATATAACCATATCTAATTTCCTGGAAATTCTTCAATAACTAAGATTATCTGTCTATTCAGATATACTAATAGTAAATCTAAATTATTGATTTTTAAAGAAAGTTCTTGCTTAGAAGTTAGCAGTGTCAAAATGCTTTCCAATTTTTAATAAATCTAAAGAGCACATCTATCTTGTAACGTCTTTAAAACGATATAGGGATATAAGTACAGAACAACCGCAATCATCCCTTTTAAGCCGTTTATAAAAAGTGTGGCAACAGCAATGTCAAAAAATGTTACAAATTAACAATAATCCTTGACATATAAACTAGAAATTTGACGACAGAATTATTTTTGGAACCAAAAACAATAACACGTAGTGTGTTAATCAAGTGAGCTTAAATTTTTACATAGATTATTCCAGAAACGCGATTTTAGCGGATTATAAGCAAACAATAGAAATAGATAATTACTTACCACAACGCTTTCATCAACACCGACTGTACAGCTTTGTACGAGCCGAGTGATAGCATGTGCTCTGGAAGATGTATTGTGGCGACTGCATTTCACAGGAAGAGCAGCAATTGTAGCCAAATTTAAATACAAAGAGCAGGTGTCTGTTGGTGATGGATGGAGACTAGATACAGCAACTTTGAAAATATCTTCACTAACTCTTGGTTCAAGTTTGCTTTTCACATCTTGAAATTTCAATTGAGCAAGATGTTTCACTTGACCTATTATAACAACAGGACTCTGATGTGGATCTGTTTTTGTTAGTCCGCTTCGGAAAACTAACCTCGTAGACATTGTTCCAGCTGTCTTTAAAAAATAAAAGAATAGTAAATATTAAACAAATAACAAAAATGATAAAATAAGAAAACTGGCAATATATAAAATCATATACGTTGCTAATAAAACCAAAATAGATACCTATATTGAATATTTTAATAATGCAAGTATAAATTCTTCCTCTTAGCAACAATTTGATGATGTTAAAGTCCTAACTGACGACCTTTTTGGTTAAATTACACTCATAAAAATTATCAGCTTTTGTTTCGTGAAAACACTTTTAATTTTTCAGATACCATTCTGTTTTTTTCTGATAAAGAATCTTTTATCAAAAATGTAGAAAACTTATAAAATTATCAAAATCAAATATTATACCTTCTAATACCAATTATAAACCCCCAAAACAGTTAGCAGTAATAAAATAAAAGTAAAATACTTTATTTTCTGCCTATTTTTACACACATACAAACACAGAAGAGTAGTGACAGTCAGTTATCTATGAGTGACAGTTAAATTGAATGACTTGACACTTGACAAATAAATGACGATGACAGTGCATTGACAGCTTGAATCTAACTGCACGCAGATCAGCTGATTCCGAGCTTGGAGGTAAAACAAAGTGGTTTTGAAGTTAGAAACTATTGTATTTCAGCAGTTTCAAATCATTAATTCTGTTTAAGTTGTTTTTTTTTTAGTATAAATATAGTTTATAAGTTATAGTTGTTTTTTTAGTCTAAATATAGTTTATAGTGTTTTTTATAAGTTAGTTTAAAGTGTTGTTTAAGTTATTAATTTTTCAAGACAAACTTTTAAAAGTGAAGTGAAGCGAAGAGTTAATCTGTGTAAGTTTGTCGGTTGTGCACTTTACATTTTATGTTTAATTACGTTACCTATTCATTTAGAATAATGAATCTGAGCAGTTATTACGAAACTTTGGTTGGACAGCACAAACTGCGATATTTGGAAAAGATTTCTGAGATCCAATACCAAGACCAAGTCCAACTCCGTCTTATAAAAGTGTTTCCTAAACTGTGTGTTAAATAAAGAAAAAAAATTAGCAATAATATGCATAACATGCAAACAAATTTGTTTAGAAAGCCATTTTAATTCGAAAATAAAATAAATTTGTAATTACATATTTTGATATTTGCAGTAATTGCTTTAAAAATAATGGCCAACTATGACGGCAAATTATAAACAACACTCTATATATTAGTTAGAAAAAAATTCCTACAAACAAGAGGCTGCTTATACTGTTTTTATTTTATATTCAATGCCTTTTTAAATATTATTAAGAAAATAGTAGGAAACAAGCAATAAATCTTTTTTTAATATTTGTTATAGTTTTTGAAATTTGACAAAAAATTATGAATTTTTATGATTTTTATCAGTTATATGGCATTCTGTATCATTCTAAATCATTAAAAGTGAGAAGAAATATCAAAAAGAAGATGTGTTTCTTCAATTTTAGTCCAAAAAAGTCATTATTTTAAAAATTTAATAAATTTAAAAATTAAATGAATTATTTTCGAATTTGAATATATTCAAGTTACTTATATAACTTGCTTATCAGTTTTCCTTTGTTCTTAAAGAAAAAAAACAATTGGTTTTATACTTTCTCATCAATTTTTTTGTAGTCTTATGTGATATTCTTTTGTTCTTTTCAGAAATATTGCTTACTATAGTTTAGTTTAGTCCAAGACTTCGTGCCGTTTGTCACGAACTATTAAATGGGCGCGTTATTAATTTTTTTTAAAGGTTATTATTGTTTTTTAAAAAGAAATATTTAGAAAACAAATTGGTTTTGCGGTCCGCCGTTTTCGGGTGTTATTAGTGAATAAATTCGGGCTAAAAAACATTACATATTGCGCGGCGCGTCCTTGTAGATGGGTCCTAGGAATCCCAAAGGAACATACAAGAGGGAAAAATCGAAAAGGTAAAGTACAATCAAATTTCCTTATTGACTTTAATTATATCCTGACTAATAGAAAGAAATATTGATGATTTATTCGACTTTTTTGTGTAACTTTCCAACAATTTTGATATGAAAAAGTGCTAAAATTTACAAATTTTTTAAAGTTGCTTATAGGTGTAGTTTTTGATATTAAAAAGAAAAATTATTATTTATTATTTTTAATAATAAAAACTTAAATGGCAAATAATTTTGAATGAAGTAGGCCATAAAATTATGACATAACGCTAGTATTCAATTGTTTTTTTTTAACAAATAATTATGCCACTTTTAGAGCGGTTTTTCAATCAGTTTTAGGGCTTAAAAGATTATTTAAATCGAATTTTCGGGAAAAATTATTTGTGTAGTACGTTTTTTATTATTGTGCGAAGATCTGAAAGATAACGCTTTGCGTTTTGTTCCAGGTAGGTCCCAGGAGCCCCCAGCCCCCAGCTTTGTTCATCTGGCCAGGTTAGTGCAATCAAATTTTGGTGATGGGGCTATTAATTATTATATCTTGATTGAAAAAATTATTGCATAAATTAAATCAAAAGGATTTATTCTACTTTTCAGTAATTGTCAAAATTTGCAATTATTTTTGAGCCAAGTAGGCCGTGAGTTTGACATAATGCAAATGCTACTACTCAATTTTTCATTTTGACGACGTAGTTTTTTTCAAAACGGCTGTTTTTGCGCTAAAAGAAATAGAAAAGAGTTCAAATACGGATTTTAAAAGGCTTTTTTTGAGGTTGCCTTTAAGCGTTTTTTTTTAAATAAAAATTAAATTAGTTGGATAAAATAGCATCATTATTGTAATTTTGTTGAAGTAGGTTATTGACCTACCAAATAGCCTACATATTAGAAAATTTTTTTTAACAATTTTAAAAGTGTTTTATTATTTATTTGATTTGAAGCGATCAGGCAGAATAGCCAACATAATTTTACTTTTTTTAATCATAGCTGCCAACTGTCAATGTGTCATATTTTTAAAAATTGCCTTTAGTACGTTTAATAAAGATTATCATCGCAGTAAGCTTTGTGTTTTAGCATCTATGATGCAGAGTTAAATTTCATGTTTTCTTTGAGTAAATGGTGTGCTCTATTTCTGTTTTTAAATTATTGTTTAATTAATACTTCCTTGTATTTGATTATTTTTGCTAAGTCAAATTTCAAATGATAAATTGTGTTGAAAGTGAGACAACTCTATTCTTACCAATAAATTAATAAAATATTATAAAACATTTAGTTTCTTCTTGTTGAAATGTTTTTTTTTAAGTTTTGCATTTATCATAAAATCTATTTAATGACTATTTTTAAATTTTTTAAATAACAACAAGTTTTTGTCTGTTTGTTGTCAGTTCTTGTTAGTTGTGCGAAATTTGCGCACAAATAACAGGTGTCGTTTTCTGAGAGGAGAAAACGGATGTGAGATCTAAACAAACAACGTTTATTTTTAGATTTTGTAGTTGTTAGGCGGTTGGTGTCGTTTTCTAAGGGGAGAAAACGGATCTGAGATTTAAACAAACATGTTTTTGATTTGGCAAATATTAGCGCTTTTTTTATTTCGACAGTGGATTAGACCTACTGGGGACACCACTATAAAAAAACGCACCATTTTTTGTATCTCTTGTAGGTGGTGTGGAAATCAGTAAAATAGTATATTTATGATTAAGCAATAAATGATAAATAAAAAAATTTAATCAACAATAATTTTTTTTATATAAAATTCTACCATGCCTATGACATATATGATTCAATATAAAAAATTTATCTAATGATTTTTGTTTCAGGTTGGTATAACATAACCATAGCATAACAGTGACAGTAATTTCAGAGTTTTTGACGTCACAATTATTAACCATACCAACCCACAGCAAAAGTCACTAAAAACAGCTACACAAAATTCATTTTATTGCTTTATCGATCTGCCTGATTGTTTCTATAACAAAGGAATAAGGATTATAGAAGGATGAGTTGAAGTATATTGTTGGCAATAATGCAGCTCTTTTAATAATACTACCAAAGCAGCAAGCAGTTTGATATAAAAACATTTGTTTGAAGATAAACAAACTGCTTACTCGATTAAAATGGTTCTGTTAACAATTACGTCAGAAAAAAATGACACTATTGACAGCACCAAATAATTGACAGCAAAAGTCGCTATATAAAATTTTCACTTTTAAAATCAAGATATTACCAAACCACTCCAAAAATTCTTAAATCGATCAAATTTTAAAAAAATGCTTGAAAACAACATAAAAAGGACAAATTACAAAAAACAATATAAAAAACTCGTTTCATAAGACCTTAAACACTTATTAGTATACTTAGGCTTAAATGCGTGCTTTAAGACATGTCTAATTACGAAACTTGTTTTTTAATATACTATTATGAAACGATATTGTGTACTCAAAATTTGTCCAAATAAGTATTAGAGGGTGAAAAAAGTAATAAAAAGGCGTAAATCGTCTCAAAACACGATTAATTACAATTTCGGTAAGTTTTAATACAGCAAAAGCAATGTAACAAAACTAATTGTTAAAAAATATAGCCAATAATTTGGTACCAGGTTCGTAGTAACTACTTACTAAGAACTAAATTGTAAAAATGGAATAGATCTTAGAAAGGAAACATTGACTGCTTTTTGCTGAAATAGAGTATTTGTGGCATGTTCACAACTATTTATTTGAAGTATATAAAGACAAATCTTTGAATTTCAATAAGTCGTGCATGATTATAAAGAATGGACTATATTAAGTTCTTTAATTGGCAGTTAAAGTGACGGCTAAAACTGCGTGCACAGAAAAAAATTGTTGAAAACTACAAGAAAACGTCAAATATAAACACCTATGATGACAATTTAAATTATCTGCTTGAGTATTGCTACTTTAAAAGCAGAAATCAGTCACAGCAAAAAAAAAAGAAGAAAATATTTGCTAGTGCATTTATTTCATTGGCTACATCTATAAGCAACAGTTAACAGAATTGCGATAATACAATATGATAATACAAACAAAAATTTAGCAATCTGTATTTTTATAATGTATAAGCTTTAGTTGCCCCCTTGCCTAAACGATAAGATTTTTAGTTAAAAAGTTTTAGTCAACAATCAAATTGAACTAAAAATCTCCTCACTTCTAAAAAAGATAGTTTTACAATTAGATCTTACAAACTAGTGTACCTACAAAAATAGTTTTTCTTAATTGGTTCTTATGTCAAAATAATAACGTTAAAATTTGGAAATAACTGAACATGTAAAGATAATTTTAATGCATTTTATGTAGTCAATTCAAATCAGTTAGTCTCCTGCAAATAGCCCACATATTCAAGGACGTGTTGTTCCATAACTTGATCGCCGCCACAGCTGGTTACTTGCATAGTGATTGGTAGTTCCGGTAGTGAAATAGTTTCCGTTCCTCCAATATCGAATCCCAATTTTAAGTTCTCTGGAACGTTACCCATAACAAAATGTTTTTCAGTGAACGGTAAAAGATCCTTCAGCAATAACCAAACACTTTCATCAGCCACAATATGTACCTTGGGTACTGGAAAACCATTGAAAGGACTTGCTACTGGTAATGTGTAAGCTCCCATATCTTCAAAAACTAACCAATCACCAATTCCCATTTCTGGAAGCATCGCTTCTTCAATAATTTGATCTAATGCGTCACAAGTTGGACCCCAAACACTACTAGAATAATATTTAACCCCTGGATGATGATGTAGAGGTTGAGCTATGACGTGTTGGTGGTCGTACAAAATACAGTTGAAGCTTCCGTAAACACCGTCATTAATGAAATACATTCGATGGGTGTTTCGTTCATCATTAGTTGCAACATCTCGGATAGAATGAATATTACAAACTAAGGTATATGCAGAGCACACATAATAACGACCAGGCTCAGCAATTATTTCAATATGTGGATCGGGAAAATAGTCTTCTAGAGCGGAGTTCACTATTTTAGATATCTATAAAAAAAAAAGTAATCACATAATTGAACAAATTATTAAGTATTTTTATAACATCCGCTAAGAATATCAATATTTTAATATAACTTACTTCGTCAAGAGAAGAATCGTGCCCGCCAGGGTATCCACCTCCAAGATCAAGAAGTTCAAAATTATATCCCAAAGTAGCAGCATAATCAAAGATTTCTCTAGCTGTTGCAATGGCTCTTTTAAAAACCGATGGTTCTCGGCATCCAGATCCCACATGAAAACTAACACCAACAACATCAATATTAAGAGAATGAGCTAGCTGTAATAAATGTGGAGCTTCATGAATTGCATCGCAACCGAATTTCATTCCCAAAGGACATTGAGCATCGGTTGCATCACACCTGATTCTGATAACCATCTTGGCGTTAGGATATAAAGTTTTTACTTTATGCAATTCGGTTTCATTGTCAAACGTCATTCTTGAAACACCTGTTGAAACCGCATGTCGTATGTGGCTTGCTGGTTTTGCTGGATTGGCAAAAATAATGCGATCAGGGGAAACTCCAACGCTAAGAACTTTATTGATTTCGCCTTTGGAAGCGCAATCAAAGCTGGCACCCAAAGCGGCCAAGACCTCAATGACAGCAAGGCTGTCGTTGCATTTTACCGCTGAAACAGGAAACACAGTATTGTTTAATACAGCTGCACTCAGGAAGTATCCACAGCAAACCTCAAAATTTGAAAAACTTAAGTGATCAATCCTAAATATATTTAGGATTAATCATATATGGTGGCCATTTCACTTTTTTAACCGAGAAAATATCAGCTTACAGCATTTGAAACTTTGTATTTCTATATAAATTTTGTTTTGAAATTTTATATTGAGAATAATTTAGTCCGACGCTGCTGCGGTGTGGTGTAGATAAGGCGGCTCATGCCTGAAGCGTCTCGTGTCTAGTCTGCTGCAATCAAATTTTACACTAATTTTCTACTATCTTCTATGTTAACAATTTTGTTTCGCAGCTGATTCACAGCACACTATTCGCAGCTGAATAATTATAACGCCAAAGTTTATAATCAATTTAAAGAAATGGTTCGAATAACATAAAAAAATGTAGGTTTAGATAATATTTTATAAGAAAGAAATAGATTAAAAAAGTAATTCAATGACTTCAAAAATTACAGAATGTTCCATTTGAAAAACAAAAGAAAGTTTTAACAACGCAATAAAATTAAGTTGTTTTTAAAACAAAAGTTATAAACAGTACTTCTAACCTTCATTTTGTTATGCAAATATGTCTCCTCTTTGTTTTTTACCAGATCAAAGGTATAAAAGACAAAATTATTCAAGAAATATGTATGAAAATATGGATAAAAAATAACTCAAATTTAGCATCATGTCTAATATGGATCATTTTATTCTAATTGGTTAAACTGTCAATTTTTGTCTGACATTAAGCTAAAATGATACCGTATTTACATTTAATTTTAAATTAAGCTTTACCATTTTACTTCAAACATAACTTTGTCTCTAGTCAATAACTTCAAAAGAGATGTAGTAATAGGGTTTAATTGTCTAAGATTAAATAATGTCTTTTTTCTTCATGCAAAACTTTGTGCTGTGTATTTTCTGATGCTCAACACGTTTCTATAAATTTTAATTTTTATCGTTATTATGCATGCGACCACTATTGATTGCCTGGCTTCTTAAAACTCTTGTTTACTATTATTTTACTTTACAACAACAAATTATGAATTCAAAAGTAGAGAAGTTAAAACTTATTTTTCAAGACGTAACAGTTTCTAAAAGATCATATAAAAATGCATGAGTTGCATTTTTATATGCATACATACCATAAAAGGGTTGAACCCGAGGCATTAGGTTTTTCCACATTTTATGTTTTCTGACAATATCACCAACATCCAAAACATAAAAAGCTTCTTCCTGTACACCTGAATCTGCTATTTCGGTGATTACAGTACCAACATTTGAATGGGAATCCAACACATGAATACGTTCATCCAAATTACTAATCTTCATTTTGATAATTGTAAGAAAAAATTATAAAACAAATTACTTTACAAAAGTTAGTTATATTAAGCAAGCTGAAAAAATATTGTTATCTTTTGTTTAAATATTAGTGATGATGTCTTACGAGGCAACTTGTGCTCAGAATTGCACAGAATGTGTAAGAATGAGCGGGGGGTGCTTCAGAACTCGCAGATCAGCAGAGCCAAGGAGGTTCGCCGTTCAAAAAGATCCGCCAGTTGCTTGGAAGGAAAACGCTGCTAACCGCTTGGGAAGCTTCTACCACAATGCAACCCTGCAAGTAATCAAACAAATTAATATTAAATCAATTATTCAAACAAATGAATTTTAATAAATCTTTAAGTTTTCTTTTGTATGTTAAACAAATAAGTTTAATTATCTGTAGGTATATTCACATTCTACGTCAGTTAAATGCTATAATTTATGCAACATTTTAGTGCGTTTTTTGTATTTAAAGTTTTAATTCTTGTTTCAGTACTGCATTTAGTTTTTTGGGCAAACGGGCTTAATAGTTTGCCAGAATTCTACTGATAATAGGTACTCTTCTTACTGATAATAGGTACTTCACTTTAATAATCTTGAAGAGCCATACGTCGAGATCGGATGCTCTTTTAGAAAGGTAGACTTGAGTCATCCTTAAATACACGAACTCTTGATGATAATAATAATAATCTTATGCCAATGAGAGAATCCAAATTGTGCCGTCGCTAAGCAACACAGACGATTTTATCTCCCGCTGTACCACTGCGCAACTAACACAGATAAAAAGCTGTCCTTATCTAAGAGAAATTGTATTCTACTTCCTTTCGCAGCAAAATAAGAAAGACACTTTGGGGCATACCGCAATCTAATTGAAGCTTTCCGCTTCACTAATTTCCCAGAAAGTCAAAAATAATGATCAATGCACTAAATGGCTCTTTAAAAGTAATAAAAATTGGATATAAATACTTTGCGGTTATGAATAGACGTCATAATAGGAATTATTATGACGATGAACAGTGCTGCAAGTAAAAAACGTGTCAAAAACAAAAAGATTGAGAATTCTGGTTTATCACCTCTTTATCCTTGTGTACAACGTGTAAAATTCTCTCTATGTATTGTTAATTTACCATTTTTTATAATTATGTAATAATATCGTGCTTTCATGAAAAACATAATATTAAATCCTAAAAAATAATTTGACGTTTAGTTTGACAGATTTTTTTGAAGTTCCTAAATACGCTTACAAAGAAGAATTATCTAAAATCTTAACAATCTCTTGCAATAAAAACCATTTTTGTACTACCGTGCGATCAAAACGTTTTTCTATTAAGTAGGCGTTGAAATAAAGAACGTTTGTTGATGATAAACTGACAGAAAATAATTTTTAATTAAATTTCAAATTATTTTAGTACCGAAGTGTTATATGGGCTACGGCATCATTTAACATTTATCTATGTATTTTATTTTTTCATATAAGTAAGAACGTATTAGACATACGTTCTCTATGTCATGGCCTACCTGATAGAAAGACTTTTTGATCGCACGGTATTTCAAACTTTTAAATTTCATCATAACTTAAAAAATGCTTCTTTGTCCCACAATGTTCTGTGATAATTATAAAAAAAACAATGTTAAATATAAGCGTAGTTTTCCAAATTATAGCAGCATGCTATTGATAAATAGTATAATCTCAGCCAACTATCGCATTTGATAGGTCATAAAAAATAGCGTTGAAAAAATCATAGTATGAACAGTTTCCATTGCTAGTCGATAATTATCACTGCATCAGTCTGAGTCATAACAGAATTTTCCTCCGTGTTGAGGTTTGAATTGTGTCAAGGAAGCAGTAACAAAATATAATCAAAGATATTTATTAAAATAATAAAATTTTAGACTCACAAGATGCAGCTTTGTGAGAAGCTATTAAAAAATGATTCATATTACAAGTATACATCTCATGTTGCCATAGAGTTGTCATGTAAGCTAAGCATTAACAAAAATTTAACGAGAATCATCTCTTTTTTGATAATACATATATAAAAAAATCATAAACATACAATAAATAATTGTCAAGTTAAATGTAACTAGAATACTTTGAAAAAGAAAAAAACTGAGTAAATAGTCTAGTTATCTATGATATTTTTCAAGAATATAAACCAGTTGGGTTGTTATTCACCCACCCCCAGTCAATTCATGATAAACTGCTCTCCTCAAGCATTCGTTAATAAAACAAAGATTCTAAACCAATATTTTAATACCGAGTGATTTTTATTTACGAACTAGCAGGCTATGACTTTTTTGACAAGACATATTCAGCGAAAACGTATGGCGTAGCTTAGAATATGAAACGTCGAGTAAACTGGTGCATAGAAGCTGACGGTCAACATTTTCAGCATTTGCTGTAAATTTATGTTGAAATAGTGTAGCTTTATTGAGTATTTTTTTTGTTGGTGGCTAACCAAAGAAGATAGATTAATTGTAAATCATTGAGACAAAAGACGCTAACGTGATAAATTGGTTATCCAATCAGCGATATAAACTTCTGTTTTAATTTGTACCTATCAACACTGACATCATTAGAATATAAGCTATTTGCATTTATAAACATTGAGAATATTTTTTTTCAAAATGTTTGATGCAAGGTAGCTTTTAATAGATGGCGCTAATTTTATTGTCTGTAAATTATTTTGTAGAATAAATTTATTGTGGTTTGACATATTAAGGTTACGCCATACGTTTTCGATAAATTTGTTTTGTACAAAAAGGCATAGCCTGCTAGACCGTAATTTTAAAAAATCACCCGGTAAAAAAAAAGTTATTCTAATTTTAGTTTGTATTATTTTAGAAGTTAAAAAAAAAATTACTAATGCAACAGTTTTGAAAAGTATTAGGTAATAGTAGAAGTGAGACAATATTGGTTCAATGAAAAATCACGAAAACATAAACTGACTTTGTTTTCTTTATAAAAACAGGTGTAAATTCGGCTTATCTGTCAAAATATTTCTTAAATGTCTTAAAGTTGAGTGTGTTTATGTTAAAACTAAAATCATTGTATTTTTTTTATCAATATATTTTGAAATAATTTATTCTACCTTAATAAACAGCTCTCTCAAGATAATAAAAACAATACCACTTGCAGTCATAACTACTCCAGAAAGACGATTTATAGGAATTTACATTATACATAATGAATATAATGGAATAAAGCCCAAAAAATCAGGTTTAGCAATCATCTTTAAAATTCGATATTTACAATAATTAAATCGAATATTTTCTCATATTTAATCAAAAAGATGTACATAGTCGTACATATAGCAATTTTTTGAGCGCCAAAGCCCCCAAACTCAAGTAAATATTAATTTTTTAATTTGTAAAATTATCTTAAAAAATTTGAATAATTTTCGATCTAACAGACAATTTTACGATGTCTTTAAAAAACTATAAAAAATTATTATCGTTAGCAAGGTCAAGAGATTTACAATGTAACCGTTGAGAATTTTTTTGATTGATGGTTTGATTATAAATATTATAAAAAAGAACTATGAAAGCTGCAAATGTCATTGACAAATACAAATTGCAAAATAAAATCAATGTTTCTAATTTATCTGTAGTACTGATGTATCAATAATTTTCCTACAATTAATTAGAGAAAATATTCACAGTTGATTGCACTAAAGATAGATACCAATGAAAAAAAAGTCCTTAAGCTGCTCTCAAAATTTTAGTATCTATAATAAATCAGAAACTACATAAAAAAAACCAAAGAAGCGTTTCTTAGAGACTATTTAAAAACAGAGTTTCTTAAACTTAACTTAAGATATTTTTATTAAAACCTACTTAATATTTAATAAAAAATATTAAACAATAACATAATAAGCCTTATTATACCGGGTGTCCCAGAAGTCGCGCACCCCATTGTAGGGATCGAAAGAGAAAAATATTCTAAGACGAAAAGTCCTGAGCCATTTTTTAATCAGACGCATAGGTAATTAATTATTAATTAATGAAAGTGACCAATCAGGAGCGCGCGACAGAAGAATAAAAAGTGAGTGAGAAGGCGGTAAGAGACGCGAGAGTGAGACGCCAGAGCTACTGCCGACTTCTCGAGCAGTAGACAGAGAGTGGGGACGAACTCCTGATTGGTCACTTTCATTAATTAATAATTAATTACCTATGCGTCTGATTAAAAAATGGCTCAGGACTTTTCGTCTTAGAATATTTTTCTCTTTCGATCCCTACAATGGGGTGCGCGACTTCTGGGACACCCGGTATAATACGATAAGCCACAAAATAAAAAAATTATTCTTCAAATTTGGTTTAAAAAAAAAGCAAAAGAAAAGAAAAAAAATATTTGAAAATTTTTTAATAAAATTTCATTTTACTAAAACAATAAGCTCTTCAATAAAAAAAAAAAATCACATTTTATAGCTTTTCGCTAAAAACTTCACAAAAAAAATCAATGTTCAAAGTTTTTTCAATAATGTTCTTTTATTTGAATCAAGTAAATTAATACAATTTTAATATGACAGAGTGCATACTCAGCTGAATATATTTGCATCGCCAGAATGCTCAAGTCTAGACGCCCGAATTAATGATCCGGCGCATAATTCAGGCGTCCTTACTTAAACATTGTTGCCACAAACGTATCGCTTTCGGTACATAGGTAAATCTGCTCCATCTGTACAAAGAACAACGTTCGTGCTTGGGTTCACACTCGTTTCAGCACACAAATTAGATGAACCATTACTGTATACGTCCTAACTGGAGTATTTGTGCGCAAAAGTACTTTGCGACGCAAATTTGTTCAAGACAATAAGTGCGTACCTTTAAAAAGCGCTACCAAGATAATTAAAAACAATAATGTGGGATGAAACTGTGTTCGATAAATCAATTACTAAAGCACATGTTTAATGTAATTCATTTTAATTAAATAGGCTTAAGAAGTGACTGCGCCAATTCAAATTTCCATTTGCAGCCTCTATTTTTAGTGTTTTTCTGTTTAGTTTGCTGTCAGTGAATAATATAATTAATTACGTATAACGCTACTATTTGGTAGTGACAGATAATGTGACAAACTTTTAGTTACATTTTGTGTAAAGTACCTTTCACAATTAAAATGTTTTTACACGATTACACGACCATGGCTTACTCTTATGCCAATTCAATTAAAATTGGGTATATTAGCGTGCAAAATGCACAGAAAAAAAGATCTAATAACCTGATCTAATACATATTAAATAATATATTTCAATTTTGCGGAAGAGTCAAAATAGCATTTAGCCAACATGTTTTTAATTTTTTTTTGCTATTAAAGATAAACAATTAATAAACTGAAAGTATCAGTCAAACTTATCTGTCATGTTTTCTTTAAATAGTTTAGCTAAATGACGACAGTATTACAAGGAAGCAAAATATTAGTGATTGAGTGGATTTTGATGTCACCATAAATCATATGTAGACAAATGCATATTAAAAAACAACAAACAATTATACAATAGTAATGTCATATATTACCTGCAAATCTGTGCCGAAATGCACTTTATGTTCTTGGCATATGCACATGAAAAAGACTATTTAAGAAAATTAGACGGAGTCTTTGCACGACTCAGGAAACAACATAAAACCCAGAATAAAATCTGGGAAATGATGTCTTACTACGGCATGTCATTGTTATAATAACCTCCCCACTCTTCCAGCTATTATCAGCCAATAAATTTACTCTGATCTTCAACCCAAACCGCAGATAGTCTTATCTGATAAGAAGAACCAATAACCATTAATGAACAATTGAAAGAATTATATTCCATTTCGTAGTAGTCACAAGATTTTGAAAAGTATAGATAAAAAACAATTATAGTAAACACACAAGCAATAGTTCAGTGTATCAAATTTTTTTATTTAAAATATTCATAATGTGTTTGACGTAATTTTTTGAATCAAGGTTAACGTAATTCGCACCTCGTAATGTAATATTCCACTTTTACTACGTTACACTAACCAGAGCTGCTATATAATTCTTTATTATTCTCAATTTTTTCCAATAAATATTCAAGTCTCCCCTTCATAACTGGTTGACCTTTTTTGGTTTTCTTATTCAATTTCTTATATTTTTCCAATTTTTCTTTTTTCATCTTCTTGAGTGCCGCTTCCTTCGCGGCTTTTAATTGGGCAATTGCGATTTTCTTTTCTTGCTTCTCCTCTTGAATTGATAAAAATTTTTCATGCGGTTTAGCATTTTTTTTTCTTGAGTTCCCCTGACTATCTTTTGCTTCCTCGTCTGATTCATCTCCAGCATCTCTATTCCTTTGCTCTTCCTCTTCGTAAATTTTTTGCACATCAAATGAAGTTTTATTTTCTTTTTTATATCGCCGTAAAGCCACCTTCTTCCTATTATCCTTCCAGGCATCAATTTTATGCTTTACACTATATTTTTGCTCACGCCATTTACTTTTATTAAACGGTTTTTTCACTTGATTGTCTTTATAGTTCCCTGAAGTTGCACTATTTTGTTTCACTTTAATCTTCGAATTAGCAACAGCAGATTGCTGCGACCGAGCGAAAAAATCGGATTTAGTACTAAAAGCGGATGAGTCTCTGTTCGCAACAGACGGCGGTTTTCGTAAGAAAAAATTACTCTTGGATGGTTTTTCGTGTAAAATATTAGTTGCCATGTGAAACCTGGAAAAATGATTTAAGTAAATAATATTTTTGTTAGAAACAATCTTTCTTGATCATAGAAAACTCAAGTAAAAAAATGTAGTCCAGAAACAAAAAAAAAAGAAGTTAACATTTTGAAACATATCTCCTAATTGAAGTGTTTAAGTTTTTTACTTTATTTAATTTAGAACATGATCTTTTGTTTTTACCCTCCAAGCTTTATAATTACGTTCAATTATTTATTTGCAAGTTAAAATGTTTTTAAGAGTCAAACTGTGACTTAATTCACATAGACGCCCGATGAACATTCCAAGCCCAATCAAAAACTGTTAATCTTAAATAAATATTTTTTTACCGAGGTTTGAATACAGATCTGAAGGTAGTAAGTAATTAAGTCAAAAGCTGTGCACAATTAACACAATTGAATGAACCAATCATGTTTGAATAAATTTGTCATGGTCAAAATAGGCTTTACATTTACTCAACTGCTGATTACTAACGTAAAATGTAATCCGTAGCGACATCTATACATCAGAAACTTTAAACATCCAGCTCAGAAAACCATGCTTTCACATTTCAATGCAAAGTCACTATTTTTTGGTGGCAGCACTAAAGCATATAACAAACTTGCACATTATCTCAGTTGTGCGTTTAAGACAAAAGACGCTAATGTGATAACGTTTGTTGTCTGACCAACAATTGTCTTTGATTTCTGAAAATATTTCAAATCGGCATCAAGCATGACTTGTTGACCTCGATGTATGAAGCTTCCGATAGATAGGTGTACCTATTGATTTAAAAAGATTTTTTTTTTAAATTAGTCCAATATGTATTTTCGCAATTAAAGTTACTTATAAACAGAATTCTCGTTGTTTTAGCATAAAAAAAAAACCATGATTTATTTTTTCAGAATTGGACAGGCTGGTATACATGCAGTGCAATCACTTAAGCAATTAAAAAGTGAACCTTAGAATGAGAGTATTGTAAATTTAAAAAATACAATAATTGTATAAACTTAAATTTTTCTAAAATAGATGACAGATTGCCTACTAAAATTTTAGCAAAAATCCATCATCTATTAGAGAAGCTCACTTCAAAAACTGCCGCACTGTTGATGTTTAGATTTAAATTTCTAGATTATTAAGCGTGGTTAGCTATAATTTTGATGAATATATTAATAATTAGTATATCTTTATATATGTTGTATCGGTTTTGGAGAGCATGCGTAAAAAGTTTAATTTTAAAATGTTTTGAACAAAAAAGTTTTTTAAACGGAAATCGTCAAAATCCTAGTTCCAACAATGTCTGCATCACTGTCAGTTTTAATAATCGTAGTGTTCGAATTCCAACATGAAACTAAACATAACGATCGTTAAAACTTGCAAAATACAATTACCAGTTCTCGTGTAATGCGAACAATTAATTTTTACAAAAATTACAATAATACATTGTAAAAATTAATTAACTTTAACTAAATTTTTAATCAAAATTATTTCGAGACAATAGATATATTTTTAGACATTATAAAAAACAAAAAAAAAACACAATCACCAAAAATCTTCAAACCAATGGCAAAAAAAAAACATAATAAACAATCTCAGCACTTAGCCAAAACCCCTTAAAGTTGAGTAACAATTAATAATATCTACTTTCAATTATTATACTTTAAAAATCACATGATGACAAACGATGCAATTCAACATAAATAAGCAGTTATTGTTAAAAATTATCTAAAAGTGATACAAATTCATGAAAAACTTAATGTAACAAAAATAAATTATCTTATCGCAATCACGACGCACGCTTCAAATTAATAGTGCCAAAAAAAATAAGAAAGCTTATAAGAGTCAAATCAATTAGATATCAATATATTGTATAATCCAAATAAACATGAAAAAGATGCTTCCACTCCTGTACACCATGTAGTCATTTTTTCTTCATATAATTCGTTTATAGTGCATACTGCTATGCCATTAAATTCTCTAGAAAAAATCCGTCGAATCAAGTTTCTTCCCTTATTAATCTTTCACTAAATGAAGACTTTAGAGCTATATGTAGCAATTCTGAATAATTGATACTTCAAGTAGTGAAGGATGATTAATTTCATAAAAAACATAATTTAGGCAAGCCATGGGATTGTGTTAAAACAACATGTTATTAGAGCCACAGCCAAAAATCAGTGAGCTAATGCTGGTTTGACAATGACCGATACAAATATGTATTCTTATTTTAATAGAAATAATATTTATTGCGATTCTTATTCTTATTTAAATTTTGTTTTTTGTTGTTTTAAAGTAAGTTAAAGTTCACCTAAAAAACTTTAGCTTATTTTAAAACAGAACAAAAAACAAAATTTAAATAAGAATAAGAATCGCAATAGATATTATTTCTATTAAGTTACCAAAATCAAGTTTAACTATGTAATTTTTTTTTCAAATGTTGCTTGGCTGTCTGATTAAAGATAATAAAAAGTTGAATTGTTTAAAACTTTTAGTAAGCTATATTTAGAATTTATTTTTATTAAGATTCTCTCTACAATGGAAAAACCTTTATATCATTCCCAATAACAATCTCTTGAAATCATTTCATAATTATTGTACTGGAAGAGTATATATTATACATAAATGTTTCAATTGTTGATTAGCAAATACAAATGTCATTTTTTAATAATAAAATTCGTCAAAAAATAGCACTATTAAAGTAGTTATTGCGCTTTAATTTATCTGAGTATTACAGCAGATTATTTAAAAAGCACTAAAATATTTCGATAAAAATGTTCTCTAAAATGTTCTCACATTCGGACGTAAAAGTAAAAAATGTGATCTTAGAATTCAATGTTGCTTTAGAAATTAAACATAAAAGCATGTTAAAAATATATAAAAAACTATCAAATTGTTCGTAGAATTCAAAAAATCACATATTGTGCCCCTTAGTCGAAACGAATAGAATAACTACAGTTGTGTTAAGTTAGTAATTTATATTCCATCGTCAACGTCTCTAGAACACTATCAGATTTAAGTAATACAAACCTAATAAGCCCAAAGTTTAACATTAGAGATCATTAGCCGAATATGTAAAATAAAATTGAAAACTTAATAATTCTTTATGAAGCATTTCAAACAAAACACCAAAATAAACTCAAACAATCATCTTTCTAGATCTAATCTTTACAACATTTTACTGTACAGTAGAAAAAGCATTATCACCTCTCGTTGAAGAGTATTACACAAAAACTAAAAATGAAATAACAAAAGCAGCAAGTCAGCAATCAATGTTGCATTTTGCTTTCAAATATGTAAGTATATTTTAAAATTATGTATTTATTAATTTTCTGTAGTTTTTTTTTTATAAAATATAATTTTGAAATAAGTATTAGTGCAAAGTTCTAACCGATTTCAGCAATCGACTCTTGATTTATAAAAAGAGTGTCGTCTTAAGAGTTTTGAACTATTTTTTTGTGAAATGCATTGTACAAACAAAAGCAACTTTAACATAAAACCTTTTTTGTCTTAAAGATATGAATGGTAAATGATGCATCCGGTATAACATTATAAAACGGTATACATATATTGTTATTTTGTAGTAAATAGCCAAAAAAGGAACACTGCCCTTGATCGTAACTATAAATTCTGAAGTGAAAAGTACAATTAAGCTCATCGTCTTTATTTGTTTATTTTTCTAATCTCGTATTGTTATCAATAAAAGGTCAACACATATTACTAATAATAAAAATATATCACTAATTTTGACCCTCTAGAGTACAATTACGTAATTATTGTAAAATTGCAACACAAAGAACATGCAACATACTAACCACACAAGAATACTAATAATTTTTGTGACATTTCCTATCAACAGCATCAGCGATTACAAATTTATCTACAGTGGCGCACTTTTCACGCCGATAAGTGAGAACTTTGTATCCACTTCCAAACCTGAACATGCAAATAGTTGCAAAAACTTAATTTGCAAAAAATCTAAATGCACCGGCTGAATTGGTAAAGTCTTGTCATATCAAAACCATTGATTTTGCACCATTACAAAAAGAGTTTGTAAAAAATTGTGCAAAACACGCAATTTTGAGAATTATTCTTAATCGCCAAAAATCGTAATTACATCATATTCAAAACCGAAAACTCAAACTTTAACCAACTTTGATACCAATATCAATCGGTTGGCTGGTTATCAATATCTTTAGAAGTCAATTAAAATACGTATGACGCAAGAACTGATAATTTTAAGTCAAAAAAAACGTCGATTATCTCTAACTATAAAAACTCTTGATGCAATTACTTCAAATGTTTTACTTCCAACTATTTATTAGTACATTATATCAGCTTTATTTTGTTGTTTCCTTATGGTTCATTTAAATTTTAAACATACTTAATCTCAAAATTACGTATTTCTCTTTCATATCATAAAAAATACATTAAAATGACATCGACAATAGTTTAGTTTCACAAAAATTTCAGATCAGTGTGGTATATTCCTCTGAGATGAAAAACGCCTGAAGTTTACTGATGAATTTACACTTTTTCATCTGCTAGTTCTGTATGACAGAATAAAAATGAAGACAAATTATTCTCCTAAAATCTAAAACCATAAGTAAGATTTTAAAGATATAATGACACATAATAATCTTTATAAGCAAAAAATGCCCACAGCCATACTATTGTTAGACTTGAAAAAATTACACTTCTTGTTAAAACTAAAAAAACATGATACAAGAAAAATAAACTATAATTATTAAACCATATTTTGCAAAATGTAACCTTATAGTAAATATTTAAATTTAAATATATTTTTACATTTATTGGTACCCAATGTATTTATGTATGTTTTAACATAATTCCACTTTATCATTTCTCAAGGCATATCCTTGTCGACCACCTATTGCTAAAAGTCTTTTTAAATAGTGAGGTACCATTTTGCTTTTCATTTTAAAGCATTGTATGGAATTCTCTGATAAGTGTCATTAGGGCTAATATAATCAGTCAGCATCTCATGAAAGTAAAATATATCCTGATTCCGTCTGAGCAAATTCTGAAGACAGCGCCGCTGTTTCGTCTCCAGTACATCTTATTCGAAAGAAAAGTTTTTTTTTCTTGTGTGAAAACCCTTATTGTTTGATAAAACGATTAACCAACAAACTTGGCAGAAGTCAATAAACAAATGTCAAACTAAACGCGTTGAATCAAGATGAGTCTGATTTTGTTTTTCATAGCCTCCTCTTATCTAAATAATAGTGAATCAGACGGTATGACATAGAATAAAGTATTTTGCATTAAACATTAAAGAATGGTGTACTGCTAAACCTTAGACCATATCCTATTGTAGGGCATGCTCTAGCTAGGAGTTTGGTAAGGAGTATTTCAAACCATTACATTACTAATATAAATGTTGTACCGTCGTTTACTAAATAAATATATTTTATTAGGCTTTAAATAATATAAACAATATTATCTAAACTTCTAAAAAGCCAGTCGATTTTGTAAAGTACTGACAAAATTCAAAAAGAACTTTAACAATTTATTTCGATTTTTGACATGACGCTTGAGGTATCCGAAATATTTATTTTCAATTTTTGACCCGATCTTCAAATAATATCAATTTAAACACAAATACAAGACTGAAAAATAAAAAAGTGACATGTTTTTATCAATGACCAAAAGATATAAAATAAGTAGTTATTCACGAATTAGGGAAAACGTGTCAAAAATATGTCAAAAAAAGCATTAATAAGAATAACTTAACAACAATTTAAATAGGACTAAATAGAAAGCACCAGCTTTCAAATATCATCAAAATGGGTGCACCCAGAAAAAAAAATACAGTCGAAGTGAAAAGCTCCTCCTTTTTTTTAAAGTCGGTTAAAAAAAGAATAAAAGTCAAATATGACCCTTTCCTGACAGTTTTAATTACAACTAAAAATCGCTTTATCGATGCTCAAAAACATTTATTAAAATATTTAAATTGTGACAGACCGTAGCGGCACGAATCAAAACCTGGTATTCCTTCTTGCCGGACTCATATTAAGAGGTCTCTAAACTTTTATAAGTTCCTAAATTAGGTAATGTAGAAACTTCTAAAACTTATAGTGCCATCTACCCAATCATTAGCCAAGTTTCAATATAAACTTAGTTTCACAGCTGCCTGGATTACAGAGACCAAGTCTCAAGTTAATCCAGGCAGCCATGATAAAAATATTAAAAAACCCTATATGGATTTAGAAATATCTTTTAGGGTAACGATGTAATTATTTCTAAGTTAATGTGCATTCTTACATTAACTTAACTACAAACTTCCTTAAAAAAGTTCAACCTGTTTTATACAGCTTTGAAAAAATTTTCACATAATCTGAAGATGAAGTTGCTTAGCAAACTGAACACGTGACGATCAGAGCGGTTAATTATGAATTTATTTTGTTACTTTCTTCATAATTTCATAAGTTTGTCTAGACCAAAAATATCAGTCTCTAAAAAGGTTTCCACTGTATAATATCAAAAAAATAATGTCAGCTCAAGGTTTTTTGGTAAAATAGAATGAATCATTTTATAAACGTTTACAATGTTTTATGAGTCATCTTCGCCAATTTTTAGGCACCATATTGAAACAAAAGAAGAAACAAGCAGAATAGATTTTTGAAGTATTATAATTATTTTCAACATATTCAAATATATCACTCTCATCTGAGAATGTTACTAATTTACCTAAAATAGAATGGATTGCAATTAGTTTATACATAAAAAAGCGTGAAGTTTTGATCCATTATCGTCTTCTAAAAATAACTATTAAAAACCACAAATATTCGATTAAAGATATTGATTAATGCAATTATTGCAAATCGATAATACGTAATCGGTTATTCCAGGTCATTTAAAGGCATTTTTAATATACGAGCACGCACAACGTATGGCAACATTATATAAAATCTGAAATAGCAATCGACATCCAACATGTCTTTAAATAGTGACAGTCGAGCCTAGGTGATTTGATAACATAAGGTCAGGACACGCAGATTCATATCTCAAGGCCAATATATAAAAATCAATAAGATTTAATCTAAATGTTTAAACAGTTCAATTGAAAATCCTTAGAATACCTAATAAAAAAAGTTCGACAAGAAATCAATCAAAACGACGTACTCACCTTTGGAAGCCACCCGCTGGGTTGGCGTAAGCTTTTTGGCGGAATTTTGAGTTTTTGGAAAAACAAGAGTGTGAGAAACACGATATCCCTTCGTCAGTCAACTGATTTTAAAGATTTTTTCGTTATTTTACGGCACACCATACCGCTAACACCTTTCTTTTAGTGAAACAGACTTTTGCTTTTGACTTTTTGACTTTTGTCCATTGACATAGATTATTGAAACATTCTATGGTTGGCAATCAAAATGACATCAGCGCTTGCAGCAATTTTATGGCGAACTAAATAAGTGGCGGGTAAATTTAAACATATTTGAAACCAAAAGATCATTTATTAATAAACAAAAAATACGATTTTTATTTTTTATATATTATTTATTAGAAATATTTGAACCACTTAATTATATACAAAATTCCAAAATTGATAAACAATTGGAAAACTATTTAACAATTTAATATAAAACGAGCAATGAAATAAATAATTATGTATTATATAAAAAATTAAATAGATTCCCATTATCACAACACTATCACATTATTAAATAAATTGCAATAAGAACTGACAAAAACTAACCTCCCTTTGTATTTCAAGTGTCGTGTTGGCGTGTTATACAAAAACCCGCTTAAATATTTTTTGTCTCACATGGTGCGTTCGGTAATGAGTTACTCACGTAATAATGTATAAAAAAAGTTTTAATGTTTCTAAACACAAAAGTTAGATTATGTCATGCAAACATTAAGACTGCTAACTGTCAACAGCAAAATTTTTAAAATAGTCTGTCTTGTTTATTTAAAAACATTAGTTTCTTATTCTGTAAGCTATGACGTCAGGCTTAAATAGTCAATTACAAGATATTCGATGCTATTACGTTCACGTAGACATTGCGCGATTTGCTAAGAAATAAATGAACAAAAGCGTTCACAACCGATTTGCGCTCGGATAGTGGACAGTTAACTAATCTAAATCTAAACTTATAATTTGTAATTGTTATTGTAAGCCAATTTGTGTTGTTTTTAATTTTCTACAAAAATATAATTAATTCAAAAAAACATATGTCAAGCAAGAAAATTAATTATGCTTAACGTTATTTGTATTAAAAGATATAGAACTAAAAAATGTAATATTTGGTAGTTGTGGAAGGTTTGATTGTGATTAATGTCACACCAGCAACGCATGGAAAGAGCGAAATGTTTAAATTTTTTGTATAATGCATAAAATATCTCCGAGCGTGTATTGTATCTTGCAAAAATTGTTTTATATATACTAAAAACTAATAGTTTTATTTTAAATTTTAGAGCATGCACAACATTATAAAAAAATTAAAAAAAATTTATGTAAGATTAATAATAGAAAAATGTTCTATATAGCCATATAACTTAATGAGACATACTGTATATTAAAGATACCTAAAAAGTGTTAGTGAAAGATATTATGTTGGTAGAGAGTTTTTGTTTTGAAATTAAACTTTTTTGTTTGACAAGTGTCAAGGAAACGTCAATCTCAAATAAATTATTATTGTATGGTGTAACCTTGTAATTTTTATTTTTCGTGTGGGGCAAAGCGTAGTCATAGCTTTAAAAGTAATAATGTAGTAAATTAATATCATTTAATTGTGTATGTTGATTGCTCCAACCATGTCATCTTCCGATGTATATAACGATTTAACCTTGTGAGTATCAAATTATGTCGGGTGTGAGAGTTTCTATCGGCCTTTTATGTTTTTCTTTTTGGAGGCCTTTGCAAGCCTTACTTACATCTTGTAAACAAAGTGATTGGATGGTTCAAAGTACAAGAATTATTTGTTCTATTTTGATTAGAGAGCAGCGACTTTGTTAAAATATTTACAGAACTGTTTCTTTTTAGACACATCACTCCTGAAAAGTTCTTCATTGAACCTAAAGGCGAACAGGAATTACTGGTCATAGACCGTCCTTCCGAAACCAGCACTTTACAACGAAACACTGGTCAGATCTCGGCTTCAAGTAGTCGAAAAGATTTCTGTGGTTTTTTAGGATCTATAAAGCTTCTAGCATGTCGTTACATTGTAATTATTACTCAACGGGAATTTGTTGGTTACATAGCTGGTCATACAGTTTGGCGTTTAGCCAAAGCAGAAGCTCTACCTTACGCTCGCAGCATGCTTCACTTAAGCCCCGAACAGCTGGCTGATAATAATACTTATTTAAATATGCTTGAGCAAGTGTTATCCACTCCCTATATTTACTTCAGTTATACCTATGATCTTACACATTCAATGCAAAGATTACATGATTTTGGACCAGATTCTTGGAAACAGTCCTTGATTGAAAGAGCTGATCATAGATTTGTTTGGAATGGACATTTGCTGGCTAGCTTTAAGAATGTAGAGTTTAGAAATTTTTGTCTACCTTTATTACATGGTTTTATGTCAATTAATCAATGCGTTATCAATGGACACAGTTTCAATTGGGCAATAATTTCGAGACGTTGTAACACACGAGCTGGAACCAGATTACATCGCAGAGGAATTGATAAAGATGGCAATGTTGCTAATTTTGTTGAAACTGAGCAAATTGTTGAATTTCAGGTAATAAGGTTTTTTTTTATTAGTTTTTATAGTAAGCCAGTTTTGCACCCTCAAGAAGATAAAGGGTTCAGTCAAATGAGTAGTCATTGGATTTAAAACGAAAAATGATTGTAGAAATAATTCACTTTTGTGAATGGCCGCTTCACTTATAATATTAAAGGCTAGATTGGTGGTCTCAAAAGTACGGCTTATTTTTCTATGCTTAGATAAGGTATATAATTCGGGCTTTAGTATTTCTACACCGATTGCATAAGTAATTTGTGTAATGAGAACTGTTGTGAGCCACAAGCGGGAAGCGATAACAAGCTGGCTCTATATCAGTGAAGACCTGAGCTGAACTATCACATTGGAAAAAAGAGTCAATAATTTATTATTTTTATCAAAAGCTGAACTTGTTTGTATAATTACAGAAGTCATGCAGCAAACTATGCATTATCTCTTTGTTCTGTAGTGATAGCATAGGTTGGTCATAGGTCGATTGACATTAAAAATATCGTCAAAAAAAGTCTTTTATAATACTTATCAAATCATTCTTCCATCCGTCCGGTATATGTTCCGATAAATCTTCTCACCTATGTGTCGTATTAACTTAATTAATTAAATCTTAATAGTACATAACTTAACATTCTGCCCATGCGCGAATTATCATTTTCAGCTTCAGTATTAATAATTGAAGCATTTTTTTAAAGGGTGATAGAGCTAGTTTTGTGCAAATCAGAGGTTCTATTCCTCTTTTCTGGACTCAAAACCCTGATCTTCGCTACAAGCCACCACCAACCATCTCCGATATTTCTTCTGATGAGCAACTCGCAGCGTGTCAAAAGCATTTAGAAGCCGTAGCGGTCTCTTATGGCAAACAAGTCATGTTGAATCTTATCGACCAGAAAGGAGCTGAAGGACGTTTAGAAAAAGCATTTAGAGATGCCATCAATACATTAGCTTATCCATCGGTTTTATATGAACCATTTGATTTTCATGGGGAATGTAGAAATATGCGCTGGGACAGATTATCGATTTTGATAGATCGTGTAGCTCACGATCAAGATGAGATGGGTTTCTTCCTTATCCTAAGAGATGGTTCTCTAATTTCACTTCAAGAAGGAGTATTTAGAACAAATTGCGTCGACTGTCTTGATCGGACCAATGTCGTTCAAAGCATGTTAGCACATCGAAATTTAGAAATTGTTCTTCGTAAAATGAATGTGTTGGAAGCTAGCCAAAAATTGGAACCACATAACTCATTTGAGATGGTATTTAAAAATGTTTGGGCTGATAACGCTGACATTGTCAGTACCCAATATTCGGGAACTGGGGCTTTAAAAACCGATTATACCAGAACTGGAAAACGCACAAAGTTTGGTCTACTTAGAGATGGAGTCAATTCTATGACGCGCTACTATAAGAATAATTTAACAGATGGGTTTAGACAAGACGCCTTAGATTTATTCCATGGAAACTGCGATGGATTGGGTTCTCGGTCCGTGGATCGGGGCTGGAGATATATCACGTTCCCATCTGTGTTTTTGGTCGCAGTAGCAATGTTTGTAGCTTCTGCCATATTTCCAACGGAATATTCAACAGAAGCATTGCTCTATCTATTGTTTTGGGGATCAATGGTTGGTGCTACGGCCTCTACAATCTTCCGTTACGGTAAAGAATTTGTCGATAGACCACAATTAGTAGCCACCTAGCTGATAGTCTAGTCAATGAACTATGTATTACATGCTTTTGTACACATTAAGGTTACGTTCAATTTAGATAATGTTAAGTCGAGAATTGACATTTAAATATTATTTTTACAATATCTTGTGGTTGTAGTTATTAAAAATTAGAATACTAGCAATTGTTGATTTTGTATTTTTTGTTGAAATCTAGTATCCCACAAAAAGTTTGTCTCCGTAAAGACATGGTCTCCGTCATTTTAAAACCTTATTTAACGAATGATACGTCAATAATAAGGAAAAATATTATTATTTATTTAGAACGTTAGATTCCATTAATAATTATAAAAATAAAGAACCGACTTAGTTTAGAAAATATATTGTTTACATAGAGCTCTCAAAAAAATGCCTTTCCTCAAATTGCTGGCTTCTCTTTGAATTTCTTCATTATTACTTGAATTCAACTCTAATAAACCCATGACTTGGGTTGCACATTTCCTGCGCTGATATTCTCCTCGTTTATTGTGTATATGTATCAGATACTCCAAAATATTTCTATCCCAAATGCAATGATAGTAGGCATCTACTGCATCAGAACAATTTTTCTGCTCACCCAATATTCGGAAAGCCAATACATAATCCGGATCTTCTAAAAATTGACACAATACGGCTGCTTGCGTATTACAGTTTAATGCCACGCAACATTTTATCATGCGTCTGAAAACGTGATCATCTGGTCGAACCGGAAGGTTAAAGTAATCATTACAGATCAACAATGATTTAAGATAGTACTTCATAGAGATATTATAATGACCGTTTGCTACAACAATATTAAAATAAAATTTGTCAAAAATAACAGAGAAACTTACCAAAATTTATATCTCCCATTAATCGTAACCAAGGAACGTTTGTTGGGTAGTATTGTAGGCCTTGTGATACCATTTGAGATAAGATATCGCAAGTGATTTTTGTACTATACGAATTTGCACTGTAATAAAACAAATCAAATGAAGTAAAAAAAACAAATGCGACAAACACATAAAATATCATAAAACTCTATAGATTCTATAAAGCATGGGAGCCACGAACAGATAAAGGTGCTATGTTACAAAATCAAAGTTCTGTGTTACAATAGTAAATTTTTAAAATTCAATACCACATTTTGAGACAGTGAAAATGATATTTCTCGCGACGAAAAAAAAGAGTTAACTTACTTGCTAACAACAGCTGGCCATAGAATCACATAATCCACCTGTAGTTCCAAGCTTGTTTCATCCTTCAAAACATTGTATAATCTTGTTAACATAGATATTACAATAGTTAAAGCTGTTGAATCCCTAAGTTTTGTAAAAATGCCCATAATACTACTTTTTAAATTGGTAATATGGGCATGCGCATCATGAAAAACTGCAGTATTTGAATTACCACGTTTTGATTGTTGAGGAGGTATTGTAAAAATTGGCAATACTGAAAATAATATTTTTAATCACAAACCATAAGACTAAAGACAAGTTGAACCTATATCCCATAAATTCTTCGATATTTTTTTACTGCCTTTGTGTTTTACTAAATCCTGGCATGCTACTGCTATCGACGATGTTATATCAAAAGACGGCCACCGTTTATCAAAATTCGCTAAAAATTCCCATCGACCCAAATTTAATAAACACAAAACACATTGCTCGATCAATTCGGTTCGTGGCAATACGGATTCATTCGTCTGGAGGCACACCTCACAGGCGTTTGCCAAAGCGATTTTATCTATTGTACTTTTAGGCCATTCCTCTAAAAGCTGTGTTATTTGCACGTTGAGTATTTCCCAGCTAATAAGCCGAGATAATTTTGCAATATTCCCGTTTGAAGCTCCTAATTCTTTGTCTAATATTAACATTAGTTCAAGTGATGAATTCCAGCTTTTATTCAACATTTGCTCCCGGGCTTTTGCCAACATTACAAAAGCAAAATCTTGCAATAATCCTGAAAATAAAAACCAGCTCTTCAATTCAAAAACAAAACAGACAAAAAATAAACAATATTGTTATATTTAAAACAATCGCAATAAACAATAGAGAGAGAAACCTTGTACAGGTGTTCCGTCTTAATGGGATCGTAATAATTAATAGTAAATTGAAAACAACATCTTCCCATAGATATTTATGGAAAAAAGGAGAGATAAAGGTCAATAGATAAAAAACAATGATAAGCTAACTTTAAAAAAATCTAAAAATTTTGCGAATTAAACTAGAAGAAAAGTAATAAAGCATAATAAAAACCAAAAAGTAATCTAACGGAAGACAAAAAAACACAAAAGAAGAATAGTTAGAATAGTTAGAGCATAACATTAAGCAATACCTAAGGAATTACCAAATCCGTCAAAGCATGTTTTATTGACTTTTTTTATTTTTTATGGATACCTACCTCGAGGTAAAGACTTAACCACAGACTGAATTGGAATTGGCAAATCCCATTGGCTGTTGATATTCCAAATATTATTGGCAAGTTGATTTGTACTCAATTTTTTGAGTAATTCTCTTATTTCTTTATGGTCATAAGTGGCTATTAACTCTTGTTCTGTTTGTTTCGTTTCCAATTTGGGTTTTCCTAAAAAAAAAAATGAGTTAATAAAATTGAGTGATAATTATTACTTAATTTTAAATTATTAATATTTTTATTCATAACTGAAGCTAGGTGGACAATTTTGATTGACTCACTGAGATACGTCATTAAATTGGAAGAAAAGCCAAAGGTTCAGTTTCAAGATTTTTAGCCTAGCTCTACTTATAACATGAATTATCAGTTTTTACTGTTCAAAAACACATGGGTTTTGTAAACATTTTCTATCGAATGAACAGCTTGACTAGAAATTCAATCGACTTATCATCATTAATGTAAATTAAATGTAAAGAGCAAAATACTTACTTTTTCCTACAAAATCATAAACTGTCCAACTCGTTTGATGCAAGGACTCGGGAACTGGTAAATTATCATCACTTTTTTTAATAAATTGGATATCACCCTTATCGAAAATTTTTGAAATTGTATTATTGGATTGAATACATTTCAATAAATCACTACAATTATCCTTCAAAGCCAAATTTAACAAATATTTCTTCAATATTATCTTATCGCCATCAGAAAATCCTTTCCAACTCGCTTCAATTGCCTTAATATAGAACAGCAATTATTAGTTTTTCGTAAAATATGGTATAGTCGTCTTACCCAAACCAAAATTTCAGGAGATTTTTCATATGAAAATGAACTGTGGTAAATTGGTTTCTGATCAAGGACACATCTTATAATATTTAGAGCTCGAATCTTATTTAGTAAGTCTCTGGCTACTGTAAACGTTCCACTAGATAAAGCGCCTTGAATATCTAATTCTAAATTAAGTCGATGGGTTAGTGGAATCTGACGCTGATTGTTGTCTTGTTGCAAAATTGTAGTAATGCCCTATAATCAAAACGAAACTTGCAATACTTAAAAACTGTCGAAATATGGTTCGAGAATAACCACTCTGACCTACATCAAACAATGTAGAAAAAAATACTTGGTATAATAAATCATACCCGCACCCCGGAGACAACAGGACGAATGAGGATGACAATCTCGTGTGTCTTGAGATTGACCTTTGTAAAAAGTTTCATAGCCGACCAGTTTACTGAAAACGTAATGAAATCTAGCATCAATCTTGTGAACTATACCTGAATGGCTTACAATGTTCTGATTTGTCGAATAAAAATGTTCTTATTTTGAATAATGTTCCAGCTACACATTGTTTTTTTTTTGGAGGGATTTGTCTTTTGATAAAAAAAAACTTTTAATTACCTGATATAAATTAAATCCAGCATCTAACGGCATATATTAAATATACAGGGTGTATAATATTAACATTAATCAAGGGTGGCTTTTGTCTTGGCTTGATATAGCTATTTTATTACATTTTTTCTTAACTTTCTAATAAGAATGCTTTTTCTTGGACAGTAAATGCCATTTTACCACTTGGCCGTGATACTTTTTATCGAATAATTAATAATCGATGTGGATGTGATTAATATGGATTAATCCAATAAAAGATTAAAGGATAGATAAAAAATGTCCGGTAAGTGCCAGTATTGCAAGTGTCTATTCACAACTGACAATGACAGTTGAGAGCAGTGTTGCGCAAAAATGCTTGCCGCAGGCATTTGCGTCATTTTCTTAATGTAAAATGAATTTTTAATTATTTAAAAAAAAACGGGAATTTCTCAAAGAGGAGAAAATATGTATTTCTTATTTTACAGCGCTCAAAAACCATTACGCAAACTAATATATTCAAATTCACAACAATTTCTGCCCCATTGCGTAAACGACTTTAAGTTTACAGATTGTTACCGGCTTTAGTAGGAGCCGATCTAAGACCTCCTGCCAAAAAAGCATAGCCACTCTTGATTAATGTTAATATTATAGACCCTGTATGTTTATATAAATATCTATACAATGTACCTATCGACAAAAGAAGTGACCGACTGTAGTGTAATGCCGTTTGATGTTAAATTATGCTCCAAAACGAGTAGCATATTTTTGACTAAATAATACTTGTATAAAACTAGCGAGCCGCGTAAATTCTAATAATGATTCTGATATCGGCCAGCAGAGTGCTTGGGAATAAATAAAAATATACTCACCGTATACTGATTAGCGATCGACATACTTAATTGTTCGTGTAAATTAGCTTTTGAGCTATCCGCTGTCCCATTACAAGCTCGAGCATACATTTCCAACACTTTGGCATCAAAAGTGATAAAACCATTTGAATGTTTCATGGACCTAAAGCAAACCATACTCTTCGTAAAATGTTCCCGAGCCAAATTATAATCTTCCTCATAGAAAAAATACGTAGCTATATCGTAATTAATTTGAGCGCCAAATTCTTCAGCTGATATGGTTTGTGTTTGAGTCCAATCGAATTCCAAGTCGTTAGTTTCCGTAGGTAGTTTAAAGCAATCAAACGTCAACATACCAGGAATATTATCCCACGAAAGCGCACTTTTCAAAAAATCCACTGTCTTTTCAGCAATACCTACGCTACAAAATGTCAGTTGCATATTTGTAAGTTCTTTGAAGCTATAAAATAAAATGTAAAGTAATTGAAAATTGCTCAAATACATCAATACCCTGAGCGCGTTGGCCAAACTTTGAAAATTTTATGCATTCTTAAATTGAGTAGCCAGCGATTATACACGATCAAAGCGAATAAGTATGCAGTGGAAGGCAATTCCTTGTCTTTTATCAAATCGCCCCAAATTGGAATATTGACTGACGTTTCGTTATTTGTATAAAACAGCAAATCATGCATCAAGTAGATTTGAGTCTTGAATGGTAGTAGCAAAAGTTGCTCTGAAATATTAGAGAAAGTTGCATTAGTTTTCAAAGAACACTTGCCGCCTGAAGATATTCATTTCCTTATGATAACTACATGGTAGTCGAAAGAGCAACTTTTTGGTAAGTGGTATAACTGTGTTGATTGTGTGCTAATGTTCAATATAGAAGCTGAAAACGATGAATTTACCTCTACGTTGCCTGATACAGGTAGGTAAAACCGCTCAAGATAGTAGAATAATGAATATATGTGTCTCAAAAAATCAAAAACCGGCATATAAGAAAGAGTATAGCGCTTTCAAAGTATGATGTCAGAAAAACGAAGCGCTGAATGTCAGCTGTCAAAAGCTAGATGTTACTAAAATCAGTTTAATAATATGATCCATTATTAATCTACTTTCTATTTAACAATGAGGCCATTTATGAAAATAGATAAACACATGATTTTTCAATACTATGTACCAAAAAAAATCTAATTTCACCTAAATCCCATTTAATAAAAGCAGCTACTTTCAACGAAAGAATTTTCAACGCTAAATTCTTTGCTGGATGTTTGACATTCCTAAATTTTTGTGGAAAATCCTCTATAATGAAACGCTTTCCAGTTTCGCCTTCCATACGATTCCTCAGAGTATCATTCATGGCATCGTAAAATTTAGAAATTAAGTCTACTGCTGAAGGTTCTAAAAAAACCGTTATTGAAAATAGTTGATTAATAATGTAATTAAATTAATTACCCGGATTGGGTTTTTGTAGATGTGTTAAAAGAAGGTCTTTGTGAAGCAAAAACTCAAACCAAAGAACAGTATCTGGAGCTATCGGGACTGTCCCCGGTCTCAGCAAATCGACATCCATTGAGAAATTCTATTGGAATAAAACACTAAAACATAAACATCGCCGCAATAGTAATAAACTAAAATAAACACCGCAAAAATTAAATTTGAGGTTATTTTATTTTTATATAGAAATTGACATTTATATAAATTTTTTGTCTAGTCTACGCGCCTGCGTTTTATTACTGCAGTTTAAAATTAAATATCGCCATTTTTACGTGTTGTAAAAAGAATTACAAATAAATACATTTTATCAATTTATGTGTACAAATTGGTTTATTATTTATATCTTTAGTTTTAAATCTTTAAAATCCTAATTTTTTTTTTAGTTAAAGTGTTGACAAGAAAAATAAACATAGGCTTGGACTCATGAAGCTATTAAATAATGTTATATATATTCTAAAGCATGAAAGGTTATATCACTTAGCATTTCGTGAAAGTGTAATGTCTTATGCAAACCTGACTACAGCGCTGTTTCGTTCTTATTGAAACTCATCAGGCCAGGGTATTGCAGAAACAGAAACCACACTTCCACAAGCTCGATCTCTCCTATATGTACGAATGTGACATCGTACATAGTAGGTGAGATGGTGGTTCTAACCTTTCATGCATGGTGTGTATAGTGAGCATTAAGGGCATAATTGTACTAACAGTTTATCAAAGTCATGCTTTAGCATGCACTACTTGATAAACCGGTACTACCCACTAATCTTAATTATATTTAAGACAGTCCTCTACACATTCAACCAGTGTTCGCCGGTAACAATGAATCATATCAGTAAACATGTCAATGATCAATGTGATCATTGTAACTTCCAGTCTTCATGGAATAGCTTGAAATATTCTAAAGCATGAAAGGTTATATCACTTAGCATTTCGTGAAAGTGTAATGTCTTATGCAAACCTGACTACAGCGCTGTTTCGTTCTTATTGAAACTCATCAGGCCAGGGTATTGCAGAAACCAGTACACTTCCACAAGCTCGATCTCTCCTATATGTACGAATGTGACATCGTACATAGTAGGTGAGATGGTGGTTCTAACCTTTCATGCATGGTGTGTATAGTGAGCATTAAGGGCATAATTGTACTAACAGTTTATCAAAGTCATGCTTTAGCATGCACTACTTGATAAACCGGTATATGGTTATATATGTAAATCTACTTTAAAACTTTTTCACGATTTATTAATTACGTCTTTTATTAAAGCTTAAACTAGAGACAACAAATGTTTAGGCCAAAAATAATAACATGTAATATACCCATGGAATAGTAATACAGGTACATCTTAACAACGATTTCAGTCAACATATCTGAAATTTTAAATGTCAATACATATATTTAAAGTTTTTCTTTTTCAATCTTATGCGTTTGTTGTTTGATGCCACTTGTGGTGCGTAGCGGATAATTTAGTGACTTTAGCATTAAATGACAAAACGCCTGTCCGCAGCCTCGTTAGTGACAAATACCGTCTGCATTCTACAAACGTCACACACAAATGTCAAAGTCAGCGCTGCCAACTGTAATTTTTTTCTGTCAAAATGGTAATTGTTTAACTTTTTTAATTAGAGGATATCTTTTACTTATCTACAAATCTTTTGGGATTTTATAATCTAAGATGGAACCTTCTTACGATTGGAATGCTCATAACCGACAAGTGGCATTAGAGGGAAGAGCTGTTTTAGAGCGAACAGGGGAAAGTATTGCCAGATCGAATCAAATTGCTATTGAAACTGAAAATGTGGGCACTGAAGTCATATCAGAATTAAACGAACAACGCCAAACTCTACTCCGTACAAGAGATAGGCTGGAAAATGCAAATGAACAATTGGATAACGCAAAGTCAGTACTAAAAAGAATGGGACGCAATGCAATTTATAACAAATTAATTCTTATTCTAATTATAGTAATCGAAATCGCTATTCTTGTGTCTTTGTCTTATTTAAAATTTGTTAAATAATAAGTTATATTTGGTAAATAGTTTATTTTATATTTACATTCTATCTGATACACGAGAAGCAACACTCCTTAATTGGCCGTAAACTTTAGAGGGAGGCGAGCCTAAAATTAGATTACAAATAGCTCTTCGAGCTAACTGGATATTCTGAAAGCTCCCTAATATGTGAATTTTACTGTCTGCTAACACAATTCTGGTTTTAGTGACATTTTCAATTGTAAACTTAGTGCGGCCTCCTTTACCAGCTAATCGACCAATAGCACGAGATTGATGGTCCCCTTTCAGGGTTTTAACATCTTTAATTTCAAATGATTCAATAAAAAGATCGTCTAATCGTAGTAAGGCTAAAGCATCGTCAACTTCAAATCCATAAATGAACGCCTAAAATGTTATTATTAACATTCGAAGTAAAACTATTCAAGAAAAAGGGCTTACCTTTACAAAATCTGCAGCTTTTTGTAAATTGTTCAAATCATCGGTATCCTCGGACGTTTTAATTTCAACATTTCTCGACTTCAAATTAAATCTGACCTGCAGTTTTAAGTGTTCCACAATGGGAGTAAAAATTTTTAACCAATTTTCTTTAAGTGGGGTATACCTATGGGCTGGAACTGCTACTTTTCGTAAATTGTCTTTGGATTTTTGGCGCTTTGCGTTTGGTTTGTCTTTCATTGTTCCTTGTATTCCATTATGAAATTCTGTTTCCATGGGTTCTTCATTCTTACGCTTGGTCGGCCGAGAAGGCTCGAAGTTTGTAATATCAATATTCACATCTGTGGACGTCATCGCAGTGGGAAGTGGGACTGCTATAAGGCAATTTTTAGCATACCAAGTTTTAGGTTACCGCACGTGTTTATCAAAAAAATGTTGGAACTTGGAGCGACTTGACAAGTTGACAGATATTAGTGACATATACATGACATTTACAAACAAGAAAATCACAAAGAAAATAGCGAACAGTGCTACCAAAATAAAAGTAATCCATTTCGAATAGCATTAAAAAATACCGGGTGACTTTTAATGATTGAAAATATTTTTTCAACGTAGGTGAGAAATGTGAGATCTTACTCAAAAATGTCTTTACTCAGTCTTGCTACTGTATTTTTTTGTTTTATTCATTTATAGTCACTCGGTAACGCTAATTTGATAATGATATTTTTTCTACTGTACATACTATCAAAAAATATATGGATTAGAACGTAAAATGGAATTGAAATCAGTCGTAGCTCTCCTGTTGCTTGGTTTAAATAATAAATCTACAAGACAAATTTACTGGAGTAAATACGCGATCAAGTCCAGACATGGCGCTTACAACTTGTGGCTATTTGCGATCAAGATAATCTTTCTTTAATAGCACGGTATAAATGTTGTCAGAGAAAGAAAGTTTTAACTAGACGTTTTTAGTTTACAGTGTGGAAAACAAGTTTATTTTCTACCTTTGAATTTTTTGTTTTTCTCTACAAAATGAATTGGTGTAATACTAATTTTTTGATTCTCAGAAACTAAATACATACTCGCAAAATGATAAGCTTTAAACTCAATCAAAAAAATGTTAGGTGACTTTTTTAAAAAGTTGTCAAATTTTAACAGCTCACACAACGCAGCAGTAGAAACTTATAAAGACCATATTAAGATATGGTCAAAGTTTAAATTTTATAAGGATGAAATAAAACACAAAATTGCGCGCAAGTTACAAAATATATTTCAACTGTTATTTTTAATAAATATATACTTACAAAATGCTTGGCGCTTACATTGTAACAAAAGACTTTTTTTTAGTTTTGTAATGAACATTTTTTTTACATTTTCTTTTTTGTACTTATTAAATTTTTCTTATTCTAGACCTATTAAAAATCGAAAATATTTTTAATAAGTTATACACAAACAGACAAATGTCTTAAACTATAGCTAATATAAATACTTAATCTATCTATTAACAACTTCACTTAAAAATGTCATAATTTAACAAAGTTTTTTTAGATTGAAAAAAAAAACCCAACAAAAGTATTATTCGTTAAAAAAACATACAATATTTAAAGACCTAAAACGGCCAGATAATAATCATATAGTTTTTGCATTAAACACAAAATAATCAATATTTACACAAAGGAACAAAATTCATTCACAGTGCTCACCAATAACTGGCGATCTTATAACAAAAATTTACGAGTTTCGGGGTCCCTCCAAAAAAAGCTACGAATATGAATAGCAAAAAATCGTCACAGTTTTAATATGAACTCTTATCAGGTCCTGATTATTGAGTTCATGTCACTTAATCTATATCACAATATATTTTTATACAGTTTAATTTTGTTTGTTTTTATTTTTACATTTACATATATACAGAGTCACGCATGAAAGTGGAACAAAACGTTGACTATGTTCTCTAAAAAAATCGCTGCAGAATTTAAAATTGTATGTATGTATGTATGATTGATATTATAATCGATATGCTTGCTATATAAAAAAACAAAAGATAAATTAAGAAAAACGCAAGCTTGTTTATTGCACCACAACATATTGCATAAAAAAAATAAAAAAATGTGAAGCTGTAGTAAAAAAGTAAAATAAAATTAAGTGCTGCAAAACTATATATTATATAAAATAAACCGTCTAACCTGTAAATGCAATAAATCTAAAAACACAACGTAAAACACAAACAATTTTAATGTAAAATAAAGTTGTATAGATGGCGTTTCATAATAGTTTTATCATAACAGTTTTTTTTGTTTGGTTTTCAATTTTAAAAGAAGTAAAATATATAAGGAACCGTTTTTTATTGTTTTTCCTTAATATATATTTTGTTTGTTTTTTTTTAAGCTTTATCTTAATTTTAATTATGTGTTTTTTTTTGCACGCTGTCAAACTGGCAAATTTCAGTGCCGCATACGTCAAATGCACCGGCGATTGATTTTTTATTTAATGTTTACCCTAAAAAATTACGATTAAAAAGTCAGTATTGTTTCGGTTTCTTTTTTCTGGTTGTGGTTGATGGGTTGTAGTTGTTAACAAACATGTGAAGACTATTTTTGAATTTTCGATTTTTGAATTGTTGATGTTGCTTTGGCTGGATTGGACGCTGCTGTATATGTGTGTTGTTTGGTGATATGTCACGAGATGGAGGGTCTGATCCCTAAAATAAATTAACCATAAATAAATCTGTCTACATAAAAATATAGCTTAATAAAATTAAAAAAAAAAAAATTGTCCAACCACTCACTTCTGAGCTGCCACCACTCTCTTCAACACTTGACGTTGAGCCACTGCTTGATAGGGAACGGGGGGGCCGAGTCCGATTTGGTATGGTATTACTTAAAGTATTACTAAACGTTTGATCGATCCATTTTCTATACTCGATCACTTTATCTGTAACTCGGATTATCCGTCCTAATATCGAACTGTCTTGGCATATGTTATATGAAGACGGAAGGACGGCATTGGTTAAAACAGTATAAGCATATTCGAAGGCTCGCTTGACCTGTAATTACATTTTGTAGTATCCTCATATCTCAACCAATTTTAATTCATAATTATTTGTATATTGATATTAAATGATTGTTATTATTCAACTACTAAGCTATACACAAGAATTCTACATATTCTTGTTTGCCATTGTTGATGTTGCTTCTTCATCTTACTATGGTATATTATTTGCCTACAACTAAACACAATTCGATTCTGCTTAGCATTATTAACTTTAACAAACTCATAAAAAATGAGTGTAGTCAATACTTCAACATAAATGAGGTTTTTTTACACATATTTCCATTCTTAATTTAATTTTTCCTACTACCACCATGTCAAGTACCTTTACATTTATTGTTATTGCTATAAAAAGTTCATCTTTTCATCACTAATGCAAAACTCGAATGTAAAGTGATAAAATGATTACGTACGACATTTTTTTTGATAGTTCGACTTTAATATGTAATAAATTGGGTATTTTGATAAATGTTGTAGTTCATTAAATGGTCGTAGGAAAAACATTGCGCTGTACTAGTGTAAAAAGCTTTTTGCACTCATCGCTCAAAGTTCGGTCGTTTCCAATCGTTCCCAATGCATGAAAAAACGATTTTCGGTGTTTTTTACTTTGCAGTCGACACTAGAGGAAAGTTTTCGAAACAATGTTGTTTTATTTCAATAAAAACCGTAGCAACCAAACAATGAAACCATTTTAAATTTAAAAAATGAGGTAATCAGCGGGAACAACGCCACCAACCGAAAATATTAAAAAAAAACTAAATCATTTATTATTAAAAAATTAAAAAATTACGAGTTATTCGCTGCAAAAAAAATGTACCTAACTTTTTCGGAAAAAAAATTATTAGTGCTCATCTAGAAAACAGGATTATTTTTCATTAATTATTTGAAGTAAATTATGAAAATTATTTCTACGTACTTGGCATAAATTTATTTGAGCTACAAAAATTAAAATAGTAAAAATCAGTAAATTTGGAAACGTACCATGAAGCAAATGTCTAATAAACATAAAACTACCCTTGCATTACTAAATCAGTTCGTCCAACATGACAAAAAGAAAACCCAGCCAACTGGGTTGTAAAAAAGTCGTGAATTTTTGCAAGGTCGATCTATTTCAAAATTGGGTGGTGTAACAACTTATTCGTTCCTGCTTTGGTCAGTTTGCAATTGTGAGATTTAATCAAACCTTTTAGACAAAAGCGATTAATTGGTAGACCAGACATTACGGGAACATGGACATGATGTTCTTAGATTACCTCCATACGACTGACAATATAATCCTATTGAAATGGCATGGAGGTTTTGGAAACCGTCTAATAACAATTATATAAATTCTCAACCTTGAGGATAACGTTGAGAACTTATGGTTTGAGTCCCTTTCCAAATGTACTCCAGAAATGTGGCAAAATTATTGTAGGCATTGCAAAGAACTTAGTTTGGCCGATTAGAGAAAACACATGGGAAATTTATCATTTGAAAGCATACTTTCCTGTATCTTTTTCCTCGGTGAATGAATCTGACCCAGAATGCGATGATAAAGATTATGACTCTGATTGGTGGGCGAAATAATAGAGGGCGAGTAAATAAAGAAGAATACATATTTATGTATTCTTCTTTATTTACTATTTCCTATTTTACTATTTCCGCGCATCCGCCTCTACCGAAAAAATAAAGTATAGTCTGTATGTATCCGAGAGTTTAAAATCACCGCTGTATAGTTAATTAAAAAAATTTAAATTGCCTTACATTTCTTAATGTTTCATTATAAACACACAAAAATTGCTTTTTTAGGTAAGATCTAGTTCATTTCAGACTACAAACAATTATATGTAATGACTTAAAATAATTTAAATATTATTTTTTATGGTCATTTATTGTATAAGCGTTTTAGTAAGGATTTTATCAACGGAAGAATGTTTAAACGCGCGAACAAAGTTCGATCTATTATTATAAATAATAATACTTTTGCTAATAAAAATAATTTAATATTTTCATGTGAGTTAGAATGAAAGTATTCAAGCTAAGCGTTAGTACTTCTGACACACTAGTGGCGGCACGACGTCTTGACACATTTCCCATCGTGCATTGCACGATTGGAATTCCTTCCTCTATATTATCTAATATGACAGAACTAATAATGAGAAAACTTGAAAAAACAAATTGATATAAAAGCAAATAAACAATAAAAATTAAATAAATTTCTTACCTGTAATACACCATAGCTACTTCTTCCAATATCATTTGAAGGCAAAAGCGGATCTTCAATGCAAAGCAAACTGGGTCTATGTCCATCAAGCATATCCTTCTGCATTTCTTCTTTACTAATATATCGTCCACCATCTCGTATCCGAATTCCAGTATGCATGTAATTAAACTTCCTTCCATATAGTTCAAAAAACTCTATTAACAACACACCTAAATTGTAGTTCGCTAAAATTTCGGGTCTGGGATGTAATTGCAGAAAACTTATACACATTAATATTAAACTATAACTGGAGATACCACCGGTAAACACTTCATTTAAATCTCGTTCTAAAAGGAACTGTTTTAATACGTAAACTAATTTCGGCAATACGGGATAAGTCACTATATAATTTTTTATTAGTTCAGCCGATTTCACACCGTTTGACATATTAAATGAGATATCCACTTTTATTTCTGTCTGCTTATCTGTCAATTTAACAATTGGTACCGATGCCTTATCTAACACTTTAATATTATTTTCTTCGGCAATTCCTTTATCCAAAAACTCTTGTTCTAGTGTTCGGAGGGGCAAATTAGTCCATTTACCTAGAAATATTAAAATAATTAGTTAGTCTAAATCGGTTCGACAGTTTTCAGTGTATTGACATGATCACTTACAGACAAGGGTCTGGTAGTCTGAAATAGATTCTATTTGAACTGTAAGACGTATAGCAACAATAATTTAAAATAAATGGTTGTAATCTCAATTATTAGTAGATGTTTTCACACCACCTCATTAATGACAGATGTACCAACTAATTTATAGATAACAATGTTGTTTCAGTTAAATTATCTACATCCATTTAGGATGTACATAATTAGATATACAATTGAGTATTTCAAAACTTTCAGAAAATGACTTTGACAATCAAAATTTAATCAAAAACAAAAAAAAATCCTTATTATTAGAAAAGAATCAATAATTATTAGAAAATCGGGTTTGAACCGAAGCTCTTCAGACAAATAAGATAAAATATTCAAGAACTAAAAAATATATTTCTTTCTAAAATGAGATTGACAACACATTTAAAAAAATGGTAATTGAATAATTTTGTTTAAAAAAAAAACAAAATTTGGCGTATAATATTGTGCAATCATTTATACGACTATGATAATAAACAACTACCCGTCTTTATTGGAAAACAAAAAATAATAACGTTATCAAATATCAAAAGATATGAGTAACACTATGTAATAAATTTCAATGTAATTATGTAGATGATTATAAACAACTGATTTACTCATAATTATTGTCTATCCTTTAAACTTTTGAACAATTGTGATAATAGATAAATAAATCCAGTTTTATGCAAAAAGAAATAAAAGTAAATCATTTTTGACCATTGAAATTAATTATTATAAAAACAATTTTTTTTCAATAACATTTGATAACATTCATTCAATATTAAATAACAAATATGTAACAATATTTGATAAAATTCAGTTAGTAAAAATTGTTGATCAGAAATACAGTACCAAACTTTAATAAAATGACAACCATTGACATAGCGGTTTGTCATCACTACATAGTATAAAACAAAGTCGCTTTCTCTGTCCCTATGTCCACTTGTATGCTTAAATCTTTGAAACTACGCAACGGATTTTGATGCGTTTTTTTTAATAGATAGAGTGATTCAAGAGGAAGGTATGTATAATAACATCCATTAAATAGTGGAAAAGTACTGTTATTTTTGAGGTTTCTAATGTGATGTCGTAAATAATTACATTTTTTCCGCTTACATTGCAAACGCAGGCTGAACCCTACGAGTTTTATCAAAATAATGTACTAAGTATTGTACACATTGAAAAGGTCTACAGAAAAGTCCGTGATGGTATGTCTATCTCTTATGGATAACCCACAATAACTTTTTATTGTCATTTACTTTTTACGACAAATAATGGCTAATTTTCGAAGCGATTTTAACCAATACAGCATTAATCCTTAACCAATTAAATACCTTGAATACATTGTTCATTTAATATAGATCTATATGGCCCTTTACACCGTATGATTTAAGTGAATATTTTCGAAGATATTACAGATTTAAAAATTGCGGGACGTAGCGTTTGCGGCGGTACTGGCCGGCCGCCCGGTGCGGCAAGAGCGTGCCTATAAATAGCGCGTCTGAGGCCGCGGTTTTCCCTATAGCACATTGAATTTAGCAGCGATCGGACGCGTTTATTATAAAAACGTGCTTTTCAGCGCGAAAACGTATCAGTAATTATAAGTAAGTTACGATAAATAATTGTATGATAGTAGTTTTAAAATATATCAAAACTACTGAATCGATTTTAATCACATAGGCTATATATTTTATACCCGTGCGAAGCCGGAGCGAGCCGCTAGTGATAATATAAAAGAAAAATGTAAAAAAACCTAAATACATATGTCAATTTATAAATGATTATTAGTGATGTGCCGATTATGACTTTCGCCGACTAGCCGACTAGCCGATTAGTCGGTTGTAATAAGACCGACTAGTCGGCTTAGCCGATTACGCTTCGTTTACGGCTGATTCACGCGTAATCGCATACGCCGCCGCCGCGGCCGCGAGCGTGTCGGAACATGTTTTGTTTACTTCGCATTGTTCCTTCATTTTTGCTTGTGTAATGGTCGAGTTTTATTAGGATAGGTACTAATTTTGTTCAATAAATGTCATAATTAATTATGTTTTCTTTACAAGCAAGTAATTTTAAAAACTGATTACCAAAGGAAAGATTGCTTTACATTTTTTAATGTATAAGACTGATTATAAAATAAAAAAAATAATATATAATCAAGGTTTTTATTTCATGTAGTTCCCCCGCATGCATATTATTGAGAAATACATACAACGTAAGAAGCCGGATAGTCGGCGCTCTTTGCCGATTAGTCGCCGACTAATCGACGACTACAATAGTGGCCGGATAGTCGGCTTTACCGACTAGTCGCCGACTAGTCGGGACATCTCTAATGATTATACGACATTTTATCAGTTTATAAAAAAAGCATAATAGGTTCATTAAAGTTTATATTACCAAATTCCAAATCAAAGAGAAACCAGAGTAACACTTTTGACATATTACTCTAATTGTAGACCTACTAAAACCTTAAGTACTACAGCGTGAACAACACTAACTGAAGTTGTAAGAACAACTGAAGAAATTGGGTTTTGTACACCATTTAGGTTAATCACTAACAACTTCAAATTGATACAACAACGACACTTAGTTTTGAAGTTTAAGTGTTCCTGCCAAACTTGACAAACAAACGGTTATTGGTACTAACTTCACTAAATTTTTCGCCATGTTGTCATTGTTGCCCATAGTTTTAGTTCTTGTTCACGTTGTGTTACTTGGCATTGCCGACAAAAACAAAACGTAGCATTTGACTAATGTCAAATTTATAGTGATGTGCCGATTATGACTTTCGCCGACTAGCCGACTAGCCGATTAGTCGGTTGTAATAAGACCGACTAGTCGGCTTAGCCGATTACGCTTCGTTTACGGCTGATTCACGCGTAATCGCATACGCCGCCGCCGCGGCCGCGAGCGTGTCGGAACATGTTTTGTTTACTTCGCATTGTTCCTTCATTTTTGCTTGTGTAATGGTCGAGTTTTATTAGGATAGGTACTAATTTTGTTCAATAAATGTCATAATTAATTATGTTTTCTTTACAAGCAAGTAATTTTAAAAACTGATTACCAAAGGAAAGATTGCTTTACATTTTTTAATGTATAAGACTGATTATAAAATAAAAAAAATAATATATAATCAAGGTTTTTATTTCATGTAGTTCCCCCGCATGCATATTATTGAGAAATACATACAACGTAAGAAGCCGGATAGTCGGCGCTCTTTGCCGATTAATCGCCGACTAATCGACGACTACAATAGTGGCCGGATAGTCGGCTTTACCGACTAGTCGCCGACTAGTCGGGACATCTCTACAAATTTAGAAGAAATACAATAAACACGTCTGTATATTTTACACTTTCATTAAAACTAAGCCAAATTATCAAAAACAAAAAAATATATAGACTTCCAAAAACTAAAACAATAATTAAAAATCGAGCTCAAAATAAGCTGCAAAGTCCTGGTCTGCAGTATAATTATGTACTTATGTTTGCAGTTCAATAAATTGTTTAAAACGTTATAATTTAAAAATTTATTAAATTTTTAGGAAATACATTATAGTTGTCATGGCAAAAATAATAAAAAAAAGTTTCATGAGTTTATAATTGAAAAAAGATTTACGGTTATAAGTATGTAGGAGTAAACAGTAAACTCTTAAGAGTTTACTAAGATTGTGCAATAAGTTGTATATTGCCTAAGAATTAAATTTCAAACGAACAATGTTAGTATCGACCATACTATAAGTAAATTTACCTAGGTTTGACAAGTAAAAATCTTTTTCTATTTCACGTTCACAATGACGATTTTGTGCAATCGTTTTTAGGGACTTTTGCAGTGGGTTGGTATAGTTAGTAGTTGTGATGCCAATGACATTGACATTACTGGTATTATAATAAATAATATTGATAAGTATATCAGTCATACCAACCTGAGAAAAAACTCATTAGATGGATTTTTCTTAATCTTAATATTGAATTATACATATTAATAAAAGCGAAATAGAAAAAATAGCATGTTACACTCGTTTTACAAGAACAATATACTATTGTGCTGCATGTAAATGCTGCGGTGTAATTTCAGCACGTAGAGACAAAGTATTAATTTAAAATAACAACCGATAACCCGGCGCCGATATCGGACGGGTATAAACAAACTATTTATTATGTATAATGGTACATATTTGTCAATGTTGTGATATATACTATCTCAAAGTTACGTATACAATTTAGTAATATATTGTCATAAAATGATACAACCTGCCTTTTGAATTTAGTGACTTTTTTTACTTTCATCAGATCGTCAAATGCAATGCAAATTGTTCAATTTGTCAAACCTGACAATTCAAAAAAACGTCCAGACGTTAAAAATTGAAAAAATCTCTTCGCATTACGTTAATGTCAAATAAAATACCTAAAACCTTGGAAGAAATTAAGTAAATATAACTAGGTAAAATATAAAATTAATATTTAGTTCCAACTTAAAATAGAAATTAGAATTGACGTTTATTTTATGGTGTTATTCTAGAACTGGGCCAAGCTCTAAAAATTCAAGACAAAATAGATAAATTTTTGATGTAACTTTACGCTTGTCAGTTTTAAGCTAGAAATAGAACATTTTCTATTTTCCAAGAAGTTTTATAGTTTTTTTTTTACACTAACATAATGCCAATTAATGTAACTGTCATTAGATGCGAAGTATTTAAAAATCGGTTATATTTCTGTTCTACATAGTGCGATGGTATTGCGCTCAGTATTTTGGAAAATAGATTCAGAGTAGAAGCAGACCAAGTTCAAACAATTACTTTGGCTTGACCAACACAAGATTTTGTTGTTTTCTTGCTTAAAATGTTTTCTATTTATTAAAAAAAATTAAGTTCTTTAACTTAACAACTACATTATACATGCAATATAGGTTTTAGATTTAAAAAAAGACACCATTTTCTTATTGGACACATTTTCTAATCAGTTTTCCTCCTAAGATAAGACAATGTTTGGACAAATGCATTCCGTATTTTTGCTTATATGAAATAATGTATGCTTTGTAATAAAGTGAAGAAAAGCGCTAAAATCCGTTGAAAGTAATGTAGTTGTTACATGATCTACTATTGTCTTTTCACATTTATTAACTAATAATCTCACAAATAATAATGTTTAATCGTCAAACCCTAATGTTGCAACAAACGCAGTTTTTGCTTCAAAACACTGCAAATTCATTCAAATCTGAATGTGTTACGGCTTGCTGATGAATTCCAATAAGAACGAAACGAATGTCCAAGTTTAATATTTGCTTTGATCTTTTTATTATACATTATTGATAAAATCCACTCTCTAGATCAAAAATCAAACGCACATTTAAATATCTGTATTGTAGTGCTACGCAATTCCATCACCATCATATGACAGTCGGTGAAACATAAATTCTTTTATACTCTTTTCCCGAGACTAACATGCTATCAAAGTGATACGATTTATCCAGGAAAGCATGCTCTGAAAAAAAGCGAATACTCTTTTTTCGGCCGATAAGATCATGACTGCAGTTTTTTTGAGATTCCAAAGTTATGATTATTGATTATTTTTAGAAAAGAAAAGCGATAACTGATAATGTTGAAAAATAATATAGTTTTTTATAACAAGCAAACTTTTTTTATTTAAAATTTCCTGTTACGTCAAACCATTTCCATATATTAAATTTTCAAAAATAAACTAAATAGTAGCAGTAGCAGCATTTAAGCATTACTTTACGATGACGTAATAGATGTAAAACCAAGTTTTATATATTTTAAGAAATAAAATGATATTAACATCGTTTTAAAATCTTAGAAAACAGATAAGTGACAGTGTTTGTACTTAAATTATTATAAACAATTATTTTATCCATAATTATTATCTCAGAATTAATACCCTCTCAAGTGTATCACAATAGCAGATAATACAAAAAAACTTAATATTGTGCAAAATACAATTCAAGCTATTCTTGACCAATGCAATTTCGATAAATTATTATCTTTCTAGAATTTTAAAAGCATACAATTTTGGATTATGGTAATTTACAAATTTTAATAAAATATATAGAAATGATAAATAACATTGTACATATTGTTTATCAAGTCAATTGATAAGGATCAATGTACGTCACGATCTTATCACTATTATAAAAACTTCCCTAAACAAGCAAAAAAAAAGTAATTTTATTACCTATGACCACCAAGTCAATATCACTGGTTGGAAGATATAGTCCAGTCCTGTATGATCCAAAAACTTCGACTTGTGCCTCTGGCCACTTGGAAAGAATAATTTGCTTAATTCGGCAGACAACACCAGCTCTCATCAAATGCTCGGTCTGTGTGGGATTCATAAACTGAAAGAAGTGTTCAATTTCCTGGTGCAGGCTGAAAAAATTCGGGAAACCCCTCTCAGTATCGAATAGAAATTTGTAATACGTAAATAATTATTATAACAATAATAATTAAAACGAGTGTGGCATTTAATGATTAAAATTTACAGTGACTGCATTCGCTAATTGGTAGAATAAGAAATGTTCTGTATAATATAAATTAGAGAAGAAAAAAAAGAGTGAGGATAACGGATGAGTTATTAATAGAAGCCTAGACGATTTTGTAGGTCAAATAGTGGGATGAATAGCACAAGATAAAAATATAGATAGTGATAAGAAGGGTGGTCAAGAAGAGAAATTTGAATTTGGAGGCAATAAGAGAATAGGGTGACATCTAACGACAGAAATGCAAATGATATGTTGAAGATTAGCAAGAGTAGAAAAAAAGGCCGGTGTCGAGGAAAATATGCGGAATGGCGGAATGACGATAACTTACCCAATAACGCCACGCGAATATACAAATTGATCTCTACGCCATGAACAGCCCCCAAAGTCTCCGATTATTCTCTGTGGTTGGCGCCCCATCAATTTGGCATTTGCGCGATTATCGCCCTTACGTCTCCGCTGGCCGAATGTGGTGGTCGTGGTGGTGCTATTCTTATTATCAGTCTTTCCATTCATCATGATGTGGTGGTGATTGAGACCATTCGGAAACGATGATTCGGTATCACTATCGTTGTCTTTTAAATTCATACTATTAAACTCGAGTTCTGTTTGCCAAATTCGCAGCCACAAATGTTTGGCAGGACCTTCTTGCTCCGGTTGAAACCAAGGGATAGAAGGATCCATTCAAACAATCACAATTCGTTTATAACTTTATAACCATACGGCTATTTTTATTTAGTACTTTGATTTTAATTAAAAGACACGCTGAAGTCACACCTTCTGCATATCACACGACCAAAAAACTGACAGGTGCCTAGCATGCTCGATAGATAGCAGCACCACCAATTTTCTTCAAATCTCAACAAGCGCCAAATTTAAATTAAATTTTCACTCTAGTTTCAATTTACAGAGCCCTAACACACAAAAAAACAACACAATATGTCAATCCATCAACAATTGACACATGGACACTTTATTTTAGATTTTTTTGAAAAAATATCGTCAAGGACGTTGAATCACTGCATTTTTTGACTACCCACTATTTCGCAATGCTTAACCCACTACTTACATCGACTTTAATTGTTAAACGTCACATAAACAAATTTTATTCAAAATACACAATTGAACAAATTTTTATTTTTAGAATACAACCTTCTAGAATTTTTCATCGTTCTAATATTAAAAGCTCATATTTTTTAATATTAACGTTTATTAAATGTAACAATAATCAAATAACTTCATTTATAGCTTATTAATTACTATTGTAACTTGTTTATTGCTCTGTAATAAGTGACAATAATTTTTGAATGTTTATGATTTTAAACCTGCCGCCTTCTCTTGCTCCTACTAATAATAAGTCTTGTCAGCGCTTGACAAGTGTAGATCACACTATGTATTTGCAAAAACAGCAAAAAAGCGCGACATCTATTGATAAATTGGGTTCAGAATCAGAAACCAAAATATTAAAACAAAGCGTTGTAATAAAAATGGAGTTTGCGAGTGTTAGAAAGCTTAAATTAACTGCTATTACTAAGTTTGATAAATTTGTGTTATTTTGGCGACTAAAGTGTAATTTTTGCAATTTGCTTTTATTTGATACTCTAATAGACTCATTAGAGATCGCTAATACGTCATAGGTTTTGGTGCAGTTATAAGCCATTAAAGTACCAAGTTTTTTTTCTAAAAAGATTTTGGGTTGGCAAAACTTAACTAGTCTTTTTACTTGTCTGTCAATAAATAATATTGTTAATTAAAATTGCAATTTTATAACAGCAAAGTGAAGTGAACAAATAATCCAAAGTATATTTATGTGAAATATAGCATATAATGGTGTAAATAATAAGGTTTGGAAAGAACAACCGATTGCAATAAAGCAAAAGTCACATTTTATCTGTCACTTAATCTAAAAAGGTAGATAACTTATAACAATAATAATATTGAAAACCAAAATAATGTTCGCTTGTATTTCGGGAGGCGTACATGTAAAGTTTTCTTTCATTTTTGTATTTTGTGCTTGTGACAGGATTAGGATTCTTAGATGAAACAAAAGAAAAGACAACTAGATAAAATTTTCACTTTTAAAATCAAAATATTACCAACCCACTCCAAAAATCTCTAAATCGATCCAATTAAAATAAAAATGCTTAAAAACAGCATAAAAAGCGCAAATTACAAGAAATAGTATAAAAAAACTCGTTACATAAGACCTTAAAGCACATATTTTTTGAAAAAACTTATGGCTTTGCCACTCCTTTTGTTAAACTTGAATGTGCCCTTCACCCTTCACGACATGTCTTATGAAACTTGTTTTTTAATATACTATTATACAATTCGATTTAACGTCTGATGAATTTAATAACATGCGTTTAAAAAATATTCACATCTAGTCATGCTGTGTAATTTAGCTTAAGAGATTTTTATTATCTTTAATAGTGTAATTGCCGACAAAAATATCGAACAAACGTCAAAGCTCGTCTATAATATCGTACGTTTCTGAGTGTGAGCTAATCAAAAAAATGAGCATACGTTCACACTTTTATGGCAAGGCTTGATCTAAATAATTTATGAACAAACTGTACCTATATTATTTATTGTCTCTGGTTTATATATATAGGTTTGTTTATAGCTTATTTTTGATTCTTATTCAAATGCTCTGTTTGTGTAAAGTTAGATAGTGTAAAAAAAATTTAGAATGTTGTTTGTTGACAAAGATTACGTTTACTAGTCTTCCGATTACAACAATAATTTGAAAAAATTATTAAAATATTAAAAAAAAATTGCATATTTTAGTAAATTGTGGTATTGTGCGCTTGTCAAAGAAATTTTGACTAAAACTAGATTACCTATATTATTTCTTATAATATAAAAAAAAATTACAATTTTTAAGTAATATTAAATAATAAATATTTCAGATGTTGGATTACATATTCACCCAAAATTTTTATTAGAATAAGCAACAAAAATGACATTATGCTGATTAAATACGCTGAAACGCAAAACATTAAAAAAAAGTAAATTACTAGTACAATAATTATTCTAGACAAAAACTATTATTAATTTGATTGCGAATTGACATATAGATCCTTATATTATATGCATTCAAATCTTGCTTTTTAACTTATTGACGTAAAATTCAAGATTAACAGAGGATATTGCACTGCGATCTTTTGATCTATTGTTCTTCCTACAGATTGACTGTAAAATTTTTTCTTGGTATCTTACAGCAATCAATGTTCCATTAAAAAGAAGTGGCCCAATAATTCTCCGCTTTAAAAAATAGCGGTTTATATTTCTACTTTTTCAATAAAATTAGGTTTTTCTGAACTCAACATTCGCATATTTGGTGAGTTTTCATAACCGTCTAAATGAAACCGGGCCTCATCAGTGAAACAATTTAAGTTTAACATATTTTTATTAAAAGTGCTAATAAACCAACAACAGTATTCAACACTTACAGGATAATCAACAGGGAGGAGTTGATGTACTGCTTGCAGACGATAGAGATATAAGAAAATATTCTTTTTTTTTAATTTTGTGGCGAGTGGTGGTTGATAATTGAACTTGTTGTAAAAGTTGACGTAAAGACAGATGCCTTACATTTACGATAACTATCTCTGTTCTGTTTTTAACGGGTCTTTTTACGATCACACGAGCCAGTCTTACGAAAGAGTTGAATACAATGGATTACATTATGATGAAAAGTGGGTGAAAACACTGCAACGGGATATTTTTGGCACAACTCTTAAAAACAAGCTTAAATTGAGTATTGCTATTCACCATCAACTTGGGGGCCCGTTAAAAAAATAAAATTTTACTCTAAAAACTTTAAACAAATAAATTTTGTAATTATTTTGACATTTGAAGCAATTGTTTTAAAAATTATGGTCCGTTCACACATACTCATAGACCGACTATGGAGACAAATTTTAAAAGATATTCGTTATATACAAACCTTCCTCGACTATCACTTTTTTCACAAAACGCCTGATCGTTGTTTATTACTCGAGTGCCATCTAATAGCAGAATGGCACTATGTTAACGTAAAAACCCTACTCTGATTGCGTTGTTTTTTTGAATAAATTAATTTATGAAACTTTATAAAAAAAATTTAAAAGGAGTATTATCACTAAAACTATCACAAACTAACCAAAACCAACTTTTGCTTTTGTGCGTAATTAACCGAAAAAAGTTGACCGCATCAGATGCTTGAGCTTTCGCCTATGACTCGTAGAGCAAATTTCATCCTCATTCATAAGTAATATTTATCAATACCAAAACAAAATAGGTGGTTTTTGAATTATTACAATGAAAATTTTTAGTTATTCATCTGATCCTTGTAATTGAAAATAAATAAGTTAGTATTTATTTAATTAGAACGACTTTGTTGTTATGATTGCAATAACAATTGACTTCAAGGTAGCAAGCTGTGGACAATTCCATACTTCAACTGTTTTTTTACTAGCAAAATACGGTTCTGTATAAAACCGGATCTTTGGTGATACTTTTATTTATGACCTGATGATAGTTGGCGGTAAGTTTCTATTGTGAATACTCTTAACTTCTACACAATAGACACTCTCATTAAAACAAACTAGCTCTTGAACGACTATAATAAGTCTATCAAAGCAGAGTAAACGTGGCAATGCTTTCGCCTAGTTTCTTTTTTTGTTGTGTCCATTTTCTATTGTGAAACTTATGAACGTACGTCTTGGCTCTCGTCGTGTAGTCAAATCAGCGAGACGCCCCTTTAAAATCACACTTTTCTTCTTGTGACTCCCTGCTCCGGTAAGCATAATGAAGACTTTTTGTTGGTCAAAATTTAAATAATTACGTCTCTGTCAATATAGAAACAGTAGGTATTTAGCCATATAATTCAGAACACTAATAATAGTAAATCATTGATAGATAATATTGGTATTATATTTCAATTTAAATGTCAGATAATAATAGATGTGTTGAACAATAAAAATGAGTTAATCTGACATTCCAATTAATAAATACTTTCATATTTTTCAATGATGCCTGTTGTCCTAGGGAAAAGTAGTGTAATAATCTGTGCACAAAGATAATAGAGCGTGATCATATTACCACTCTAATTTTGGCGATTAGTGAAGGGCATATTGTATTATTAAAAAAAAAATCACTGCAACAATCGTTTATTTATAAATCAATGAAAGGTGACCCACACCTGACATTGTAAAATTGATCACATACTTGAAATTGTTCATTGAAGAGAGTACCATTTGTACACAGAAAAGATGCTACATGGTTATGCTCGCATAAGTGATAAGCCTAAAAATAACAAATAAATAATACCTACAAAAATATGCACTATACACACCTGACAGTCGCTATCTACATCCGCATAATAGCCTGGAGCTTTTCCTGTACAAGAAAAGCTAGTTGGAGGGACTCTAGCAAACGTAGGATACAAAGGTGGATTGTGAGGCAAGTGCAAGTCGTGATATCCATCATAAGGTAAATGTCCAGGAATTATATAGTGGCCACAATAAACGTGTAAAATTAAACCTTAAACAATATAATATCTGATTATTTATTTTTTAAATATCTAAATTTTTGATACTAAAACTCTTTAAAAATTCAAACAATAGATAGATAAATAATTAAACAAATTTAAAATTTGGAAAAAACCGACTGAAACATGATAAATTATTATTTTATTGATTTTAATTGCTTTTTGTTTATTTTTTTAAAATTAATTAAATAAATAAAATAATATTTAATTCTATTAAAATCAATTATTCATAATTTTCATAAACAAAAGTACCCAAATTGAGGATTTTCAAAATTCATATCTCTAAAATTTTTTATTTGTATTTTAATAAAAAATATAACAAAAAATTTCGCTTAGTAAATAACAATTTTTGGCCATTGTTTAAACAATATAGCAACTGGTTAACCCTTGGCAAAATGCTTTTATAATATCAGACTATTGAGCAATTAAATGGAGCTTGATTCAATTATAGTTCGTTTATGAAAAAAAATCATCTAATTTTTTTTAAATTTTTATTTATATAAAGTTCAGTTTTGGCAATAAACTTTTTTCAAATTGCTTACAATGTTCCTGTTTTAGCAAAAAAATTGCAGCTTTGTAAAATATATTCGATTAAATATAGCAACAAAATGAAATATTTTGTGTAATTATGACAATTGCCTTTTAAAGTTTATTCGTAAACATCGTAAATAGATGTTTTTCTAATAAAAAACACTCTGTAGCTATCTTGAAAAAGTCACTCCAACATTCGAAGCCACTCTGTACATTCGAATTAAACACCTTTTTAAGTCGATTGAAAACTTATATATTAAAAAATTCACAAAATGTAGTAAAAAGAGTAAGTTATATTACTAATTATTAAATAATAAAAACACAGTGTAAAAAAGTAAAATAAACAGTAAATAAAGTTTATAATTGTTGACCATATTATTGCAAAATTGGACTTGATGTAGATAAAAAAAATTATATATAGAAATAATTATTAATCTTAAAAGATTACATAGTTGTAAATTGCAAAGTGCAATATGAAAAAAAAAACAAAAGTCAGAAACAAATACCTATTGAGCACAAAATTATATATATTTTGTCGATTGTGAGAGTCCGACAACAAAGTAGAGCGAGAATCTCTAACAAAAAAATCAGCAATCTTTGACAAAAATAAAACACGTAATATCAAAAAAAAATAAAAAAATTGAGTAAATAACACAACTATAGAAAACATGCTCAGATAATGCTTTGTTTTTTTTGTTACAACAGCAAATAATACACTATTAAAGTGAAAAAAAGCGATAAGAAAAATTTGGTTGTCTAAGAAACATTTTTTCATTAAATACCAACAATGTAGAATGAAAAACATTTAAGAATGGTGGATGCGCCGCATAACTCATTCATATTATTTCGGAGATAGATGATGAGTAATAATAAATAAAAAAAAAAATGACCAAACATGTTACACTATTATAAACAAAATTAAATTAATACAATACTATTAAAAATTAAGCATTAAAAAAGATATTTAGTTTTCAATACGAAATAAACTGTTTAAAGTATCTAAACAAAAGTTCTATTCAAATAAAAACCGGTCAATGTTATAGTTTCAAGTTTAGATATAAAATTGAAAAAAATGACATAATTTTAAACTACCTACTTACAAAATAAAAGTAAAACTTCTTTCATGACCAACAAGTGTATTCACGTCTAAAAAAAATTTAAAACTAACTAACCGTAATAATATAAACACCCCCTTTACATAGATATATCGGATGGTGGGTTAATCTGGGTCAACCATTCACAAACATTATTATCAGTAGGTATTTATACAAAAAAAATTGCTGATTTTAAACTAGTTCTTTTCAGATTATCCTTTTTGAAAAGGTTACTTTCCGCCGAGAAGGACACATTATTGACTCCCCCACATGGTAAACACGCTCACTACACTCTTTCCAATACTATTAATTACCTGACAAGATTACTCAACACTGCTCCAACAGAAACCATAATGTTCCCATTCAATCAGATTTGATGGATATTTCGTAACTATTTAGAATTTTTTTATGGTTAATTTGTTAGTACAAACACATAATTTGTTAGAAATTTGTAATTATTTTATTTTTATTAGATCAACTTGGCAAGGGGTCGTTAAACAGGTTTTCATAAAACAAGTGTTATATTTTTGTCAAATTTGCAATTTAATAGCCATTTACAGTGATTTATCGTACAGCATTTTTGGTTTAAAACTTTTTTTGATTATTGATCAATTACAAGAAACTATCATCAATAAGTACACTACAGAAGTACACAATGAGCGTAATATATATATTTTTGGAACTTCCTTAAGACTGCCATTTTGTATTTCTCTTTTGTAGATTGCTGACCATAAAACACAAAGATTTAAGCTTTCTACTATCTCTCATAGCTTTTCTTTCTTTCTTTTTTTTATTGTTTTTTTTCAATACCTACCTTTTCTAGATTGTTCAATTGCTATTTTTTTTTCTGAAATTTTTACGGTTTTTTCTCTTTTTTTTTACTTCTCATACAGGTTTTTGTTTCTTTTTTTTGCATTCAAACCATTTTCTTACTTTTTTTTCCAAGTAATCAGTCCTAATTAGAAAGTCATAAAAATATAAAATAATTTTAAGCAAAAAACAAAAACTAGAAAGTAACAAACGCACTTCTCTTGCTTTATCAAATCTCAAATTCTTTATCATAGTACCACCTTCGAGATATCTCCTCTCCAACAAAGAAAGAATGATCAAAATTGATTTATAAATAGCAAACTCATCCGCACATAATATATATATATATATATATATATATATATATACATATATTCTGTGCAGTATATATATTCATACTGTGCGTTCATACATTGAAATGCTATGAAATTTTGAACGTCTGTCCATTTTTGATTAGTTCATACGCTGATACAAGCGTGTCGTGTATTATTGTACGATTTTTGAAAGAGCGATCATAATATCAACGACAACAAAAATGTATTTTCACATAAATTAAGTGACATCTTAAAATTACTAGTTTTCCATGTCAATTGTTTTGAATTTTATTACTCATCGTATATAATTCACTAATTTATATTTAATATTTAATAAATGATTATTTTACCAAAAATATAAAATTAAATTTATTGATTTAAATTATTACTTTCTATTGTTGCTTTGAAACATTGATAAAAAGTTAAATACACTATAAAAATTAGAGATAAAGATAAAAAAAAATAAGCTGCGCATTCTTAACTGATCAAAATATACTTATATAATCAAAGTATCTACATATTAAACCACGTTTAGGGTTCAAAAAATAATGTAAGGAACTTTGTTTTTGATGGGGTCTTCCGACCGCATAGTTTTTTTTATATGAAATTAATAATACACATTGATGAATTTGTACACATAATACACATTTATTTAAGCAAATCTTGAGTAAATTTCTGCACTTTTAAACATAAAATAAGAAATGTGAACGAAAGTGAGGAAAAAACCAATTTTCTTGTATCGTAATTTTTATTAAAATACATTTGTTTGTTTTACAATAATTTATTTACAATATCTTGAAGCTGACTGATGGAAAAACTTCTGTTTTTGATGTAGCTTTTGACGCGTATCTGTAAAAAATTCTCTTATAATACTGAAAATAAAACCTGTTTTTTTTTAAATGAGTAACCATTAGGAGTATTTCATAATTGCGATTAATACTGCCTAATTTACTAATAGGTGCTTCATCACACAACAACATAAATTAACACAACAGTTTTATAATTCAAAAAAAAAGTATGTTATTTGTAACATTGAAGACTGCAGAAGATTAAAACAAATTTATCGTTTTAAAAAATATATATTTTCTTTATCCTCAACTGGCTGACCCGGCGAACTTCGTACCGCCTTAGCGTAAATTTGATGCACTACTTTATTTTGTATAGCTGACCTATCTTATGTATGCGTACCTATTCAATTTGAACTGGAATCTATAATATCCTCCATATAAAAATGAATGCCTATTTCCCTGGTCTCGTCATACCCGAGAAGGACTTTACTAATTTTATTAAATATTGCCCCCCCCAGTGCCCCCTCCTCCCCGCCCGGCGCGCTTTTCAGACTGCATCGCAAACAACGGCCACGGCGCTATGGCGGTTTTGTTTACTGTTTGAATTTTTTAATTCGTAATATCTTTTGAATGGAAAGTCCAATTTAAATAATTTAAAAACTATTTTATAGGTAGTTAAATGGTCTTAACTATAAAATAATTTATTTGGATAAGGATTAATATAAACACATAAATAGCATGGTTTGAATTTGGTTAGCATTTTCATTAATGTTTAAAATGAAAAAAGTTGTTGTAGTGACATAACTACAATAGTTGGACATGTGCTACCGCGGAGTTTTTTGTAGACATTATGATGTTCTTCAATATTGTTGTACATTATTTTGTTCTATCGCTAATAGTTTCGGCAGCGCATTCGACGAAAGACATTTTAAGACTCATTTTTCTACACCTTCGGTTACATTGTTCAAATTTTACCAAGGATCCCTAATTTTTTTCAAAATGAAATGTAGCCTATGTCAAATAGGAAGAATGTAGCATTCTGTTGGTAAAAGAATTTTTTAAATCGGCCCAGTACTTTTTGAGCCTATTCATTACAAACATACAAATCTTTCCTCTTTATAATATTAGTGTAGATAAATAAAACTCATTAATAACCACCCTTACTCACTGCAGTGTGACGTCGCTAAGAGACAATAAATTACGCTTAGAATATGTACTAGGTTATTGGTCAATAAAGTTGTATAAAAACAAAATAGTTCGATCGTATGTTTACGTTCTTACCACATATTTTTTATCCATCGAACTATCCTTCAATGCTACGTTCCATAGATTTAAAGCTAGATTCACCATTGTTGCTGTCAAGTTATTTCTTGTTACAATTTTTACAAATAATTCCATAAACAAAATTGATTGTTTGTTTCCCGTTTCAAGTTTCTGTATTTGTGTTAAAATCTCTCGTATCATCACTGTACACATTTTATCAATTTCAGCAATAAATTTTTTGTCAGAACCATATAAAGCATCATTCGATTCCACTGAAAATTAAAAACAAATTTAAATTAACTTCTCATATTCTTAAAATCGCGTGCAAATCAAAATTTGTAGTCTGATGTTTTACATATAGCATTATAGATGCAACTAAGTCTTCAAAACCGGCTAAAAAAAATTGTTTATATATACTGGGTGTAAAATATTATATATAAGAGTGGGTTTGGAAGTGTCTATTCACAACTGACAAAGACATTTTAAAGCACAAATTCCTGTCGCAAGCATTTGTGCCATTTTCTGAATGTACAACAAATTTTTAATTATTAAAAAAATAACGGGAAAATCTCAAACAGGATAAAAATATGTGTTTGCTACTTTACCGCGCTCAAAACAATAACGTAAACTAATTAAATTGATATATATATATATATATTCAAATTCACAAAAACCTCTGCGCCATTGCGTAAGCGACCTTATGTTTACAGATTGTCACCGGCTTTAGTATCAACCAATCTAAAAGCGCCTGCCAAACAAGCATAGCCACCTTTGATTAATGTTAATATTATACACCCTGTATAATGTTGCATAAAAGCTTTCATTGTGCAACCACAAAACGATTATTGTGACCCCAAAATAGAAAAACTTTTATTTAAAGACAAACATATTAAATTCATGGTTTTGTAAACCAACATTTGCTAAAAATGTAGCGTTTTCAATTATTGCAAATGCTGTACGAAAAATGTTGTGTACGAGGTTTTTAACCAATTACAAAAGATTGTCGCTTTTTTTCGTCTCGTAGCTTCTCTGTTCTACGATTAGATTTCCAGTTCAGCTATACCTATATAAAAAAAACAATAAAAGTGCTTACCTTTGTCAATATGATATGGATATGTCTCCTGTGCCATAACACTAAGCAAATCAATAACACTTAAATAAATATTAATCAACGACGTTTGCATTTCCCAAAAACTCTTCTGCAAAATATTGAGAAGTGATCTGGTTAGGTACAATACACTACAATCAGGATTATCAGGCAATACTAACAATATTCCAAGAAATTGTTTAACATAAGAAATTAACTCAGCTTCAGTCATTTCGGATTTATCACCATCTTGTTCAGAAATAGTTGAGAGCGCTGCTTTAAAGCAAGCATCAGCTTGACCCAGACACTGATTATATAAAGCCACTTGTCCAGATAATAAATACAGCCTCAATCTATGCTTTCGTGATCTAATGGAAGGGATAGTAATAAAACAATAAGCTGAACAAGCTCTGACAAAATCAGCTGTCTTCCTCGTATGAAGACCATTGACTATTTGTCTTGTGTTCACAGAAAGAGTATTGACACACTAAAATAAATTTATAGTAATTTATACAAACTAAAACTGAGAATTTTCGAATTATCTAAACCTAATGTCTTGTACGTAAATTAGCACGAATTAATAATTCTTATCAATATTCTGTCAACGATTGAATAATAAATCCAAATAAATATTTTTATGCAGTTATGTATAGGTAGTTATAGTAGGCTTAATCCGTAAGTTACTTCCCTAAAGCAATTGTTTTTTATTAGAACCGCTTAATCTATCATGTAACATATACGTGAATAGTATTCGACTGCGTGCCATTGCACTGGTCCACCCGGCCAATACTGGTTGTCGACAATTGAACGAGTTAGTCACAAAACACAATGTAATAAGTAATGTGGTGAAGAATACACAAGCCGTATATTACTTGCATCATAATTGGATACCTATTTTATCAAGATTTTATTTAAATCCAATAAATTAAAAAATAATAAATATAATAGTAAACGTAGACTGATCCAAAAATTCTCTTTTCAATATACTTCTTACCTGTATTAGCTGAACAAAAACAGTATCAACATTCGAAAATAGTCCTCTCGCTTCTACATAAAACGTTAATTGTTGTTCAAAATCTCTGCCATAATCAATTATAAGAATGATATGACAAAGTATATCTCCAATTTGTCGATACTCATCTTCTGGCGATAAAGCATTTATAGAATCGTGAATAGTCGAACACAGAAACATTAAAGCATTAACCACTACTGGATCATTAATAGCATGATTTGTAGTGTAAGTCCCAATTAAAACTTTCTTGCAAATGTCCACTTTAACACTTTCTTCTTGGAATAAATCAATCAAAGGTAAAAAGTTTTCCATTGCTAGTAAAGCCTCAAAATCTTGTGTATTCATTATTATATGATCAACAAGCAATTTTAATTGATTATAATACTCTTCATAATTTCGAGAAAGTGATATCGACTTAATAAAATCACCCAAAGCGTTATTTAACTCTCGAAACTTGAACATTGAAACAAAAATAAACATATTAAAAAAAAAGTAAATACGTGACTAAAAAATTGACATCTTTTAGAAAAAAGCAAGGCCGAAGCTTATCCTGTGGAGGTACCGTGCTTATTCTCGCCAGTATTTTCTTGTTTTGATGACATCTTCAAAAAGTAGACAATTTTTTCAAACATTTCGACACGGTCTTTTCCGAAAAATGTCAATTTTTCAATGACTTCGAGCCGTGAAAGCCTTTCTTCTTCAGATACGTGATTCATGTGTTATTTAATACTTACGGTAAAATTTTTTGCAATAAATAAAAGCCATGGTTCAGCACAAGTTATATAATCTTCACTTGATTCTAAATTTGCAATATGTCTCCAAGCAATATTTAAAGCTTTTCGTCTATGCTCCAATGGTGGTGGAGAAACACTTACACATAAACCTAAGGTTCGAAGCATTGAATGAAGTGGAATCCCTTCATCTATACATCTTTTCATCATATCCAAAAGTTTAAGAATGCGAATTGATATACTGCTTGGTTTAAAAGCTGACATTATTGTATTTAGAATAAGTGAACTGAAAAAAAAACATTTTTTGTTAAAACTGCTCTGAGCAAGTTAAACTGCACCAACATGAGTTGTACTCTAAACGTAACTTCTATATTAGCATCAAACACAAAGTTCTAGTTTTTGCAAAAATAAATAGTAAGTAATCCTGACAAAACCTACCTATTCCCATAAACGCTGCATCTTTCCAATAAATCTTCCAGTAAAGATTCTGACCCTCCCTGTGCTACGGTTTGGAACATATAGTATAATGCCGGCGTAAACAAGCTCATATACGCTGACAAAGACGTCTTCTGTTGCTGCAAGTCTTCTTTAACACTTTGACTGAATAGCTATAATTGTATTTGATGTAAAGTCCATTAATAATAATGAAAAAAACTGAAGATTATTTAGACAACAAAATTACTAGCCTTTTAGATACCACTATTATGTAACTTATTGTAGTCAAAATAAAAACAACTTAAATGATTCAAACAAAGTCGTGCGGAATTTGTACTACTCGTGTAGTACAATCATCCCTTACACAAGTCTACTATAGTAAACCCAAAACTCTAAGATTATTGGGGTTATAATTGGCACAACAGAGTAGTAAATTTGTGAATTTTTCATTAAAAAGCATGATTATAAATAACCGGATTAAACGGACTGCCTGTATCGTTGGTTTAAATTTTATGATACGATATTACGGTACACAATAAGTACATGAGTCTCTTAAGTACTTTTACCAACTCATTGTGTGAATTACAATCCCCAATAATGATAGAAAGTTGAGTTTACTATACCTTTCAGTAACAGTCTTAGAAGTTAATAAATAAATAAGAAGTGAGCTGGGATAAAGTCGGTCTATTACTTTTTGTTTTTGACATCGTTATTATTAGTGTGAATTAATTAGAAAATAATCGTCAGTTCTCATTCTTTTACCAATAACTTACATGTTGATAACTATTAAAAAATTTATATAAATTTTGCAAAAAATATTGCTGGTTTCTAACTCGATGAGATAAACTACGGCCAATCCGACATAGGTAACATCTAGCATAAATTGCTACTAGAGGATTTCCTATTCCAGAAATCGTATGAGCCAACCGATCAAGAGCTTCCTCACATTCACTAGAAAACAGCAATGTAAAAATATCCATTCCATTTTAAAAAGTACACACTTTAATGATAAGAAATAATAAGATTTCAGAAGAGCCATTTCAACGTATAGTCTCGGCACCAATTCTCTTATACTTGCAATCTTGTAAAACCAATTGAGACATGTCTCTTTAGCAGAGTCTGATACCATATCAGGAGTAAAGTCTTCGGGAAGTTTAGATCCCTTAACACCAAGCCTGTTTAAAGCAAAAAAGAAATCATATATTTACAATCCAAATATAAATAAGCGACACCTGTGTAGGCCTTACAAAACAATATATTCTTTAAACTTATTTCCTCCTTAAAGGTTCAAATTGTAAATTGTATATAATAAAATGAGTAAAAGAAATAAAATTGTAAACAAAAGAGATGTTAAATGTCGTTTTTTTTGAAGATAAAATCGCCTAACAAATAAGAAGTAGCTTAATCTCTTACTTGCTTGAATCAGTCTTGGTACTCAACCGAGTATAAACCAATTGCCCAAAAACATCCAAAATATCTGTAATTAAAACAAATTTGCTTGGATAAAACTTTATAACATTTGTATCAGAGAGCAGCTTAGCGCACTGAATAGCAATTTTTAACGCTTTAACTCTTTGTTCAGAATTCCAAGCTGTAATAAGTTCCCGATTGAGCTGTTCTATACGGCTGACATATTCAGCTTGAGATAAATCTAATTTTGTTTGCTGTCCTTCTTCAAAATAATCCAACTGTTCTAGGCGGTGTTGAATCTTATCAATGACGGTACTTTGTGCTTTAACAACCACTAGAATTATAGTTTTAAATGTCAGCTATTGACAAATTATTTATAATTAAAAAATACCTTTGTCTCCATCTGATAAAAAACTAGTCACGATAGAAATCTTCTCTGAAGTTGTATATTTTGATAAAATAGCGGCTTTTTGGGAAACCCACGGGTCAACGTCGGGCTTTTTCTCATCTTCTTTGCTCAAAGCGTTCAAATTTCTCTCTTGCTTTCCCTATTTTATAAGATACCTAATTACCATCTATCAGTAATAATAATATGTTTAATTTGCTGCAACCTTTTTACAAAAGGCAAGTTAACTTGCCTAAGTCACTGTACAAATTTTTTCATTCCGCTTACACCAAAAAATTACCACAAAACAATGCGACTAACCGCACCTAAACTGAAAAAATTTGTCTCTGCTAAATAGTGCAATTTCTCATACACCCACTAATCAAGTAACAAATTAAACACTTGTAAAAACAGTAAAAGACAAAATACACATACACATAAACCACAAACAGTATCACTCATTTGAAGTTTGGCATGTCACTCGAAATTTTCAAAGTAGTTTTGAATGGTTAAGGTTGGTTATGATTAATAATGAGAGTTGACGTATTGTCTGTCAATTATTAATTGAGAGATTCTTTAAGCAAGTTTAATTAAATATGCCGCCAGAAACAAAGATTAATAGTGGAATTTCATAACACAACAGCTTTAGTTCAGAATGGCCATCCCTTTTTACTGTAATTATGAGGAAAATCTAATAATACTGATAAAACCAAACCGACTTTACCTAAATTATTGACATCATTACGGTGTTTTTTGATTTTTACCAGAAATCCCATAGCTTCCAACCCAATTAAATTTTTGGTAACGTAGTAAAGAATATTGCTAAATCTAGGTAGTAGTATCTTGTAGACATTAATTAGAGTATTCAAACTTTACCTAACCATTGCACCGTATATACGAACATAAAAATGATTTTCAATTTATACAAAATCAAAATTTAAGTAGCAACTTATAACTCACTTCATCAGCAGCTATTCGAGATAGAGGATCCATTTCTTCAATAGCAAAAGCTGTTAAAGGATCTACACCCTCAAGGGCTACACTCAAAGGTTCTAAAATCATTGAGGGTGTAGAGATTGGAGTGGTGCGGCCTGTACTTGATTGCGAGCCCAACACTCGACGTGGGATCCTTTCGGAAACCGTCACTGTTTTTAAAGGGTGGTCATTTGTCTTAATTCTTACTAATTCATGGTTTTTTGCAGTTATTGCTTCGTCGATACTGGTTTTCCTATATTTGACGGTAAAAAGAAAACGTATAATTTTAAAAATCTTGTTATTTTCCACTTACCATTCTATATTTTGATAATTAATCATATTTTAATTTAAAATTCCTACAAAAAAGTATAACAAATTTAGCATAACCTCACTTTTATCAATTTCTACTGTCATTTGTCATTTTGTTTTATCAACATTTTTGATTTATTTATTTATTATTAATTTTGATGTTGACAAATGTGGCACATAGTTTAAAGTCTAAATTTTTCTGCAAAACATCACAAATAAAAATGTGGCAGTATCGACTTTATGAATATTTTATTAATTTAGATATTGACAGTCATGCCTACTTGATGCACTTGCACTTTTCAAATGATTGCTAAAACCGCTAAAAGGCGCTAAATTTCATAAATTTACAAAAATTAATTATTCACAAGCTTGAAGCGTGAGAAAAAGACTTAAAACTTAGATTGTGTCTTATCTATTTGTTTATCGCTTCAACTTCTATTTATAAAAATAAAAACAATAACATAGGTACCTATTATTGAAAAACTAATATTGTCAGAATCCGGCAAAACTGCTGTGCCTCGAGGACAGGAAGAGTTGAACATATTATTATTCACACAATTTTACCACTTGCCAAAAAGTTTAATAAATCTCGAGAGCTCTTTCGACCATCAAGTGATCACCATCACTCAAAATTTAAAAAAATATTTAAACTTAAATTATAAAAAATGGTGGTTGAAAGATCTGTTGGGATTTATTAAACAAACTTTTTGGCAAATAGTAAAACTGTGTGAATAGTTTATTGTGCTAAAGATTCCAAAGCAATCAATTAATTATATATTATTTATGAATATAAACCGTTTTCTCAAACAAAAAAAACGTAGAAATACTTGACGAGAATAAAAAATTGGGTTTAAATCTATTGAAAATTACAATATTTGTCACAGTATTTAATTTTGACAATAGTATTAATAAAATAATAAAGGTTTAATTTGAAATTAGTTTTGAAGGAAATTTATCTTCTTAAACATACATTTCTGTAAAAAAATATATTTTTATATATGATTTATGTAAAATATTTGATCAAAATGACGCATATTTTGCCAAAAATTTTGTTAAATTACAAAATGGTTTCAACACATTACATTATAAATCAAAATAAATAATTGAAACAGCAACAGTACTTCTTACAAAATGATTAGGAAGTTATTCCATCCTATTCAATGTCGTTATTTATTGATGAAATTTGGTGAGCATTTTGTTTACTATTTTTTTTCTCTTTTCTCAGAATCAAATTTTTATGACTTTGTTATTTTTCAAGCAGGTCATGTGTGCTTTGCTAAGATTATAAACAAAAAGATATCAGAATATTTTTCTAATACTCTAAAAGCATTGTAATTTATGCAATAGAATCGATTAGACAATAATTTTTGTAAAAAATAATATCAAATTATAGCAATTTTTGTAATTATTTAGTTTAATCTATCGAAAAATAGGGCAATTACATCATTATTGTTATTTTCTTTATTTTTAATTTGTGACGTATGTAGCTATATACAAATAATCTTGTCTTTGATAACTTTTAACCTATTATCGTTGTTTTTCTCAATTAATATTAGTTGCAATACAAGAACAAGCCTCATTGGGTGCTGACTTCTTACCATCAACCATGTCTTCTAAACAAGCTCGTATTATCGATGGGACAGCTATTGCTAAGTAAATATCCTTGTCTATTACTATACTAGTACAATAATAGCATCATTATTTTTTCAGAGACATCACAAATGAATTAACCAATGATGTAGCTCGATTGAAGAGACTTTTACCTGATTTTCAGCCTAGTTTGGCTATTGTTCAGGTTGGGGGACGCGAAGATTCTAATGTCTATATTCGAATGAAGATTAAAGCTGCTTCTGCTATTGGAATTAAAGCCGAACATGTTCAATTGTCTAGAAGTATTACACAAATACAGGTAACTTTTCTTTGGCATTCTTATTCCTAGGGAGTTCATCTACTTGTTAACTGAGCCGTGCATTTTTACATAGTTTATGCAAGTTTGTGAATATTTGCTGCAGCTCAATACATACTATTGAATTGTTGATTTTTTACTATTGCTGCTAAAGATATAATGAAGTTTTTTTTTAAATGTTTGCTATAGTCGCATTTTTTACAAAATTATAGATGAGCGGCCACGTTGTATAGGTGTGTTTTTTTTGAGAAGACAGATTATTTTCAGAAGACAGAAGACATATTTTTATAGGGCTTAGACTTGTCTGATTCTGTGAAAAGCTAAGAGTTGTCTTTAATATCTGCAATCTAATGTTTTTTTTAGATTTGAAAGTGACAAAGTTTCAAGAATTATTATCATTCACTTTTTTTTTTAATTTTAAATTATTAAATGTTAAGCTGCCGTGTAAATTAATATTATAGCGATCTGTTATAATGTGTATTTAATTAACTTTGATTTTTGACACTGACAACTGATTATAAAAAATCAACTTTAATACAATCTATTATTAATTTAAGCAAATGGCTTTTTGCTCAATTTGTTTGAATTAATTATACAAACAAATTAATAAATAATAATTATATTAATATCAGTTTTGCAAATTGGAACTTTTTTAGATCAAACTGTTAAAACTTAAAAAGCTTGAGCTTTCAAGCTTTAATCTAAATTTGCTAATCTAATTGGCGTACAAATTAAACTTTGTATTTTTTAGTTTGAGTAAGGTATCTTATTTAGGTTTTTTAACAGATTGGTTTTTAGTAATTTTGATCATCTAATTTCACATTTTCTATATTAATAACTCTGACAGAAGATTATCGTTTTTGTACTTTTTTGGTTTTTTAGCCTTGCATTTCTAATAATAATTTTGTTATTCTTAAATTTTTTTTGTTTATTTTTTTTTATAATTTCTATCTTTCTTTGTTTTTTTCATTTTTATTTTTTAATTTATTTCACTCAGTTTAATTTTTTGATTTAGTCATCTATAGCTTTATCAGTTTTTTATTTTTTTTGCGTGTGTTATATTGTCTCTCTTGTCCCCTCATCCTATACCCATTTGTTTTATTAATATTTTGTATTGTTGACTTGTTTACTTTATAGTACTTAAGTGAAGATTATGTTTTTCTAATATACATATTTCTTAAGTGGGTTTTTGGATATAAATTTGTCTGACTTTGCGAATTGATATTGATATTTTTAGAACTTTATTATATTATTGTAGCATGTTGTTACCTAATTTTCCACAAACCTAACAAAAAGATGTTTTCAATTCTACTGTATTTTTTTACGTGTTACCTCAGAACTTTTTTTTTTCTTATTTATTTATTTCTTATTTTGATGATTCTTTGTTTAGCTTAGAGCTGGTGGTTTTTATGAGATTTTATTTTTATTATGTTATAGTTACTTTGAACTACTATATACATATTTTATGTAAAAAAGTATTTACTGTTTTTCATTTTTTAACATTGATGCGCATTTATTTAAACCTAATCAGCTTGAGATATTATGTTGTTTTAAGAATACTGGGTTTTTTTTGAGTTTTTAACAAACTGTTTCAATTTTTTCTTCTTTAAAATTTATGTTGAGCTACTTTTATTGTTCTGTTTTTATTTTGTTTTTGTTTAAATCTATATGTTTGAGCTTTTAAATCTTAAGTACATTGTGTAAGTTGAATTTGTTAAAAAATTGTATTTTTGAAATAATGTAAATGTTACCTTGTTAATTTTAATCTATATAGTACATATTAACACTTTTTGCTCATTTAGTATTCATTATTAATTTATTGATTTGTTTTGTTTAAGCTTTAGTTTTTTTAAATTTTTTCTTCTGTCGGTTTGTTTGGTGATGTTTTCCGATCGGATTTAGTTTAAAGTTTTTTCAAATTTTTAATTTTTTTTAAGTGATTTGTAGGTTTTTTTATTGTAATTATTTAAAAAAATCTATTTCTATTTTTGAAAATAGCTTTAATAGCAAAGTCACGTTTAATAGCTTTACTACAAATCGAAAAGCAAGTAATAATTCATTCAGTTTAATGACTAGGTCTATAAACAAATTATTATGATTTTTAATAAGCCTCGACTGCTACTTAATATTAGTCAAATTTTGACATAGTCCATAACAAATTTCATGTGTTCTTGCAGCTTCTGGCAAAACTGGACCAACTCAACAAGGACCCCAATATTCACGGCATTATTGTCCAAATGCCTTTGGATGCAGATAACAAAATCGATTCTCATTTAATCACTGATTCGGTTCTTCCGGAAAAGGATGTTGATGGGTATGAGAACATTTAAAAGATAGCAATAGCAAATAATTTTTTTTGTAGTTTAAATACTATAAATGAGGGACGTACTGCAATTGGAAATTTAACAGCTTTTGTACCTTGCACCCCAAATGGGGTTGTTGAGTTGCTAAAACGTTCTGGTACAAAAATAGAAGGTGCTGAAGCTGTGGTTGTTGGAAGAAGCAAAATTGTGGGAACTCCTGTGGCAGAGCTTTTAAAATGGAACCATGCTACTGTTACTGTATGTCACTCAAAAACGAAAGATTTAAAAGAAGTGGTAAGGTTAATTAATACCAATAAGGAAAATGTGAACCAATCGCTTTCATAATTATTAATTTCTTAAAACCCTGTACAAATCTCTTTCATAATTTTATTAATTTCCAATAACCCTTATCAGTAGATTGCAATATTAAGGTCTAATTCATGAAATAATTATCGCAACAATGCTACACTAAAAAAAATGTAATCTTTAATCAATCATCTAAGTACTTCCCGGTTTTTTTTATATAAATACTAGTATTTTTTGCACATATTCATTCTGGGGTGATTTTAGTGTCGAAAAGCTGATATTTTGGTGGTTGCTATCGGCAAAGCTCATTTGGTGAAGGGAAGTTGGGTCAAACCTGGGGCTGTTGTCATTGATTGTGGAATAAATGCAATAGAAGGTGAGTAATAATTTGGGAATAATTACAAATATACAAAAAAATTAAAGTTTTAAAGTCACTTTACAAAGTTCTAGAAGTTTTTAATGTTTTGACGTTTGGAACTGTGTTAATTCTTTAAATTGTAGAGTCACAATTTTTTTTTTATAATTTAACTTTTTATTAAAAAGAAGGTGATAAATGTGAGAGTGCATGTGTTTTTTGCGATAATTTTAAAAAATCGGTTCAGCGGCTTAAAATTTATTATTTTTTTTTTGGTTAAAAAATAATGTAGTTATTTTTCACAGGTTTGATTTAGCCGAAATTTGGTATTATGTTTCTTTTATAATATTAGAAAAACAATATAACCCTGAACATCACTCGGAATTAGCAAAACACTTAATTTTCGCACTAAGTTGCAGCAGAAAAATTTTGTTTAGGCTCATTGCAACTGTATCAATCTACAAAAAATTATTTTTATAAAGCTTTATTGTGTTTAAAATCTTATAATATCTTTGAAAAAATTTTTGTTTTTTAGATTTTCAAGGCGAACATGCTTGCTACGACATTAGATGATCTAAAATTTAGCGTTTTTTTTAGTTAAACTTATTTTCATGATTCTTTGTTTAGTTTAAAGCTGGTGCTTTTTATGTGATTGATTCTATATAAATTATATTAAAATATAATCAGTAGTTTTTGATAATGCATATTCAATTGTATTTGGACACTTTGATGTTATTAAATTTTGATTTCAAATTTTTATTATTTATTCCATTATTTCATAGTCACTTTGAACTACTATATACATATTTTATGTAAAAAAGTATTTGCTCTTTTTCATTTTTTAACATTGATGCGCATTTATTTAAACCTAATCAGCTTGAGATATTATGTTGTTTTAAGAATACTGGAGTTTTTATTTAAAAGATTTTGTTTACTTTTCAAATTAACCTTTGCAATTTCATAGCTAAATATTTTTTCTTTTTTGTATAATTAGACATTTTTTATTAGTATACGCTTTTGTTTTTAATATATAATTTGATTTTTTTTTAGTTATTATTCGAAATTTTGTTGTTTTATATTAATGCTTTAAGTTTTGATATAAATTAGACTGTTTAAGCATCTAAATTATTTTTTAAGATGTTACCATTCTTAATTTATTTAAATGTTTTTTAATTAAAAATTTTTTTACCACAAATTTAATCAATACAAAAAAGTTTTATTGATAATCTTAAAAAAAAACTCTTAAAGTGGTTCAAAAAAAAAAATCAAAAATTAAACTTAACTTAAAAATTAGTTCAAATATTTTTTTTTATATTTATTACAATACTAAATCTGCTTTTAATTGGTTATTTATTTTTATTTTCTTTATTTGCGTGCTGACGACACTATTGAAGTGTTGTCTTTTGAACTTGACCAAAGAAATTACGTATAATTATCAAACTAGCTTTAATATACACATTACAACCTGTTATTCAACAACTCTGTAGAACAACTATGTATTAAGATTTTATAAAAAATTACAATAACTTATTTGGATTTATTGAAATATTGACATCTTTCGGAATATTTGGATTTATACTCATATTTTTTTTAGATAGCTCTGTTGTACCAGTTTCTTATTTAAAGCGCACTTATATGAACCTTATGTCTTCTATAGGTATTGAGTACATTATCTTTCGACTCGCCTATTCATTTTTAAAATGTTTAAAGTTCAAATGCTTTTTCGTGACATTAATATGTTTATTATGGACAAAATTCATTTCGAAACAAAAACATCCAGTTTTAACTTGCCTGGTTGAACTAATGGCATTGAGCTTGATTAAATTTCAGCTAGCGACGTTTCGGTAACATTTTTTGTATTGACTTCTTTATTCTTTATTACTTTATCTATTATATTCTTTAAAAAAAAAGTTGTATTGGAATAAAGTTTTAGTCATAAAACTTTGAACATTTACAAATATGTAGGTCAGAAAAACTGAAACAATTATTCCTTAAACCCTAATTAAAGTAATAAAAATAAAAAAGCTATATATTCGTGAAAGCTTATTGCACAAAAATTACTTAAAAACTGAAAAACAGCAACAAAATTTTAATAAACTTATACCAGAGACCTGCTTTACAAAACTGTTATAATCTATAGCTTTTAGTTCAGTTCAGGCACAATATCTAAAGGTTAAAATATTGAAAGTATATCTTTTTTATAGGTTTTTTAGAGTGGAATTTGCCTGATTATTACTTTAGGTTTTGTCGTTCTACTTTTATCAACTTTTTACTAATGGATGTTCCGAGGTTTATGAACGTTGATTATAATTGTATGAAAATTAATTTGTTTATAAAGAACCTTTATATTAAACAATGCCACTTATACACCAATGGTGTCTAATTGCTGTGTTTTTGCTTATTTTCTTAATTTTCTTCAACATTACAAAAATATTATCAGTAATTTAAATTCGATATTTATAAATAGCTACGTGAACATAATAAAGTAGGTATGTAAACCAATAATTATTACACTATAACTTGTTCAACAAGTTGATCTAGATGCACTTTCCCCCTATCAGTTACTTGTTCACAGTCAGACCTTTAGCACTATTTCGCAAAGAAATATATTGAATCATTAAAATGGAACTCAATTCTGGTGAGTATCATATTTTATACAAAAATTTAAATATTATACAAGAAATAAACTAAAATTCATCAGATGCAGGAATATTAACAAAAAAATTTTGGATCTAAGATGTACCTATTCTTATATTTCATCTTATAGTTTTAAAAACTCTAAAATTAGAGCAACATTTGAATATTTCGTATACCTTGTCTTTAGTGTTGTTTTAAACTGTAGTTCTAAATATTTGCGAGAATTTAATAATGGGTATTTAATTGATTTCATCATTATTTTGTCATTTTCAATATATATAATATACAGTGGCTATAGGGTTCATTATATATACATAGTTTTTGTCCCGCATAAATTTTTGTGCAAGGTTTTACTTAATTTTGAACTTCTCTAATTCTATCAATAAATGTCATCAAAAAAATAAATGATTACTTTATGAAATTGACTTTTATTAATTAGTAGAGTGATCAGTGGTCTATTTCAATGATCAAAATATGAAAAGTTTTAATATCAATAAGCCAATGTCTATTTAATTGTCACTATTTAAAATATATATTAGACTATCAGAAAATTTTTTTTTTCTATAAGCGTCTAGAAATTATTGTTTTTTACAACGAAACAAAACTATAAAAGATTGGATTTTTAATATTTAGACGTGTTTTATTGAAGTTGCATATAAAAAAATATAACTTTGGAATTTTGCCGCTTAGTAATAAACAAATTTGTACTTGTTGTACTATTAAATAACTTTTGAAAGAGTTGACTTATTAAAAAAACATATTATACTTATAAAACATCTAATTTTTTACAAGAATATATATATATATGTGTGTCACGCAACTTCAAAATAAAAAAACGACCATGTTATTTAAATGGGAAAAAGAAAGCCACGACGATAAACCTCCTAATATCAATACTCAATACTAAAAGCTCAAACTTTAACAAATTTTTTGTTTATTTAGCATGTATTTTAAGCTCTGTCACTTACACACCAGGGGTGTCTACGTACTGTTCAAACTTAATTAGGTATAGGTATTTAATGTATATTTTATATTTATAAAAAGCTATGTGGCTCTAATAAGGTAAGTATCTATAAACAAATTCTTATCCAACTTGTTTGACAAGTTGAAATACTTTCCTTTTATGACTTACTTGCCAAACAGACAGATAATATTAAATTATTAAAACGGAACTCAATTCTTGTAGGTGTTTGGTGTTCTGATTACAACATTTATAATACCGACAATTTATCAATATTATACAAGATCGAAATTAAGATTTATCAGTTGTGGGAATTTTGATAAAATCTTTTGATTGCAATCGCGCCAAATTGATAAGTACGGTGTTATGAAAATTGATCGGAAATAAAATTTCACATGCGATTACTTAAATATTTTTATCATTCGAGTTTATCATTATTCAGTCGTTTGTTTTTCAAATCTTTTTTTTCCTTGTTTTGTTATCGGAAAAAAATCTTTCTTTTATTCTCTTATCAATTTTTCCTGCATGGCTTGACTAATTTCGACTTACCCCCATTTTGTTCTACCAATCAATGTCATCAGTCAAATAAAAAATTATTAATCAACTTCAATTAAAAATAATTTTGGCTGATTGACTATATTGTTAATGAGATTGAATCTTAAGGATGCGGACTATTGATATTAGGCTTAGTGAAAAGAACGTTATTATTGATAATAAACACTTTAGAAATCATTCATTTCTTTCTTAGGATATAATAATGATGTGTACCGAAAAAAAATTACAAATGCTTTATGTTGCTTTTTGCCTTTTGATGATATTAAAATTGTTTTCATCTAATGCCTTCCATGTCCATATCAATTTGATCAAGATCTAAATAGTAGTTTTTTTTCCGTTAAATTACTTTTGTAATACTTTTTTCGACACATCATTTTGACACTTACAATTGACTATAAACATTTGTAAGAAATTAAAAAAAATGATTCCAATATAATTAAATACCTACATATTAGTTGATTTATTTAATTAATTTAAACAAATTAAACAAAAGCAGTTTCATTCTTTTAAAAAAAACAAATAATAGTTATTCATATTACATATATTGAAGTCGGTTTTTTCCTATTTTTTAAATTGTTTAATTATTAATCTTTGAAACGATTTCTTCACTTTTGGAGTTTTTATATATGACACTGTCTTCCTTTTTTTACTTGTTCTCTACTTTTTATGTGATGTTTCTCAATCACTTTCTATATCTTTTTGTAATGGTTTGTTTCTACTGTTCATATTTCAGTTTACTTACTTTTGTAAACTTACTTATTACAGGTTTGTTCGTACAAAAACATTATAACTTTAATCGGTTTATTCAAATACTCGAATATTGTTTCCTTTGCTTGCTGATTCGCCGATGAGAGAACTTTTGTTGTTTCACCGTAAACCATATAATCCCTGTGACCGTTGATATTTGGCAGCGACATTGGTCTTATCAAATAATGTTCAGATACAACGTACCCTCCCAACATGATGGTACGTTTATTTACAATATTTAAAAAAACTGCTGTTCGATCATAGAAAAATGTTTTAAACCGAACTTGAAAGACAATTGAAAGGTTTGTTCAAGTCTAGAAAACTAGCACTCTCATACTTATTACTTTTTAAAACATTCTAAATTTTATTCAGTTAGCAAGAATAGATTTTCGTATGAAGTGTAAAACTGTATAAGGTGTTATATGTGGATAACTCTTACAATGAGTGTTTTTTTGTTGATATATTCAGATTCTACAAAAAAGTCTGGCCACAAACTTGTCGGCGACGTTGCCTACGACGAGGCTAGTACCGTAGCGTCTCAAATAACTCCAGTTCCTGGTGGTGTAGGACCAATGACTGTAGCAATGCTAATGAAAAATACCGTCCAAAGCGCCAAAAGAGCTGCTGATCGTCTAATTAATACTAAATGGAATCTTCAAGCACTTCCTCTACTACTTCAGAAACCTGTACCACGGTAAGTTTGTTACAATAGCTAGAAATTGTAAGAAGACATTTCTTGAAGCTTGGCGTATAAGTTTTAGCATACTTTTTAATAAAAGCTTTTTTAATAAAAATTAACTACCTATTAAATCTTTGCTTGCAGGGATATTGATATAGCCCGTTCGCAAGTACCTAAAAACATCCTTCAGTTAGCCGATGAAATAGGTGTCTATCCAGGAGAAATCTCACCGTACGGTTCAACAAAGGCCAAAATATCTCTGTCAATTTTAGAGCGTTTAAAAAACCAGAAAAACGGCAAATATATTATTGTTGTGGGGTAAATTACTACAAACTTATGTAATTAATTTATTTAAATGTTTTCTACACTTAGAATTACTCCAACACCATTAGGGGAGGGAAAAAGTACAACTTTAATAGGTCTTGCTCAAGCGTTATGCATACAGAAAAATGTAAACGCTTTTGCTACATTAAGGCAGCCATCACAAGGTCCTACGTTTGGAATTAAAGGTAAAACATCTTACTAATTAATAAATAAATATAACAAATGTTCTTAGGTGGCGCTGCCGGAGGAGGTTATTCTCAAGTTATACCAATGGAAGAATTCAATTTGCACTTAACAGGCGACTTTCATGCTTTGACAGCGGCTAACAACTTACTCGCCGCCCAATTAGATGCTCGAATTTTCCATGAAGCTACACAAAAAGATGAAGCGCTTTTCAATCGACTTGTTCCTGTCATTAAAGGAGTAAGAAAATTTTCTTCTATCCAATTAAGAAGACTGCAGCGTCTAGGAATTAGTAAAACAGATCCAAATGAATTTACCAGTGAAGAAAAATCACGATTTGCTAGACTTGACATAGACCCTAAACGAGTTATTTGGAAAAGAGGTAATAATCGGCAGACTTATAATGAGAGATATAACTAATGATTTCTTTCAGTTCTTGACGTCAACGATAGGTATTTACGTAAAGTAACAATTGGTCAAGCCGCCACCGAAAAAGGCATAACTCGGGAAACAAGCTTTTCCATTACTGTAGCAAGCGAGTTAATGGCAATTTTAGCTCTAATTAAGAACTTAGAAGATTTGAAGCAAAGAATAGCCTCCATGGTAGTAGCATTTGATCGAAAAGGTGAACCTGTAACAAGTGATGACCTAGGCGTTACTGGTGCACTAATGGTACTTTTGAAGGATGCAGTTGAACCAAATTTGATGCAAACTCTTGAAGGCACACCTGTATTGGTGCATGCTGGACCTTTTGCCAACATTGCACATGGTGCATCCTCAGTCCTTGCTGATAAAGTGGCCCTCAAACTGGTTGGAGAACAAGGCTATGTGATTACAGAAGGAGGTTTTGGCTCAGACATTGGAATGGAAAAACTTCTTAATATTAAATGCCGCACTTCTGGTGATATTCCCGACTGCGTTGTATTGGTTACGACTATAAGAGCATTAAAAATGCATGGAGGAGGACCCCCAGTCACACCAGGCGCTCCTCTGAAACCTGAGTACACGCAAGAAAATATTGAGCTTCTCAAGAAAGGACTTCCAAATTTAATTAAACACATTAGTAACGGAAATAAATTTGGGCTTCCTGTAGTAGTCAGCATTAACATCCATGCTTCTGACACAGAAGCAGAATTGAATATTGTACGTCAAGCAGCTTTAGAAAATGGTGCGGCACACGCAGTTATAGCCAACCAATGGGCCGAAGGAAGTGCAGGAGCAGCAAATCTCGCAGAAGCCGTAATTACAGCTTGCAATACTCCAAACAATTTTAAATATCTCTATGAAGCAAATGCATCTCTAGACGAAAAAATTAATATTATCGCCAAAGAAATGTACGGTGCTGGTAAGATTATCTATACACCGGAAGTTGAAGAGACAATAAAAGAGTACGAACGACGAGGCTACGGAAAATTTCCGGTTTGCATGGCAAAGACGTCAGGTTCTTTGACAGGAGATCCAAACATAAAGGGGGCACCGACTGGATTTGATTTGAAAATTAATGACATATCGGTATCAGTGGGAGCGGAATTTGTGGTGCCTTTTGTTGGAGAGGTATATATTTTTTCGTTTTGTGCACATTTATGATCTGAATTGTTTTTCAGGTTTCTACCATGCCAGGATTGTCAACTCGTCCTGCTATTTACGATATTGATTTGAATACTGAAACGGGCGAAATTGAAGGATTGTTTTGAGTTTATTTAAATGGTTAATCTATTTTTAAGACAAAGCATATTTGTATTTGGCTGTACATTCCAAAGAAAGTAATATAAACACAGTCCAGAATTATTGCAATAAATTGTTTGCTTAACATCTCCCTACGCGTTAGTATACAATATGTAACGTGCTATATATATATCTAGCCTTGAAAAAATTGCAAAATAAAGTTGGTCCTCGGATAACAAACTAGTAATTAGCTTGTCCCATCTCAAAGCAAGCATAGTTCAGAACAGATCTCAAAATATAAAACAAAACTGATTTAATTTTTTTTTATTAAGCTGGAAACATCAGAATCCAAAATCATCAAATAATATTTGAAATAAATAAATACAGAGTTACGAAATATAATATTAGCAAATCCAGTTGTAGGCAATGAAACTCGATTTAAGGTCACCATTATTTAATAAACAACAAAATCGATAACAAAAAGAAGACAACACATACATCCATACTTTCAATAAAATTTACGGAATTTAAGTTTAATCAGGCAGTTTAAAATGAATTAAACTGGGTGATTGCACTTATCTACTCAAAGTCGTTACTGCAGTGATAATTGTTTTTGTAACCGATGGCGTAAAAAATGTAAAGTGTACATTATACCATCAATTGTAAAGCTAGAAAAAATAATCATCTATGTAACAACACAGATAAAAACAAATTTTAGTGTTTCTCCGTTTGCTTTTCTAACTTGACAAATTGAAAAATGTGAGAATTGGCTTCGGTACTGTACACATATTAATTGTATTATCGTTTAGAGACCAGCTAATATTACACGAGGATCTTCGACTGCTTGCTTGATTTTGCGAAGAAAGAAGACTGCTTCGCGACCGTCGATTAATCTGTGGTCGTAGGTCAAAGCTATGTACATCATTGGCCTGATTACAACCTAGAATTGTCAATTTTAGGGTAATAAGTACTGATCATAAAAGTAATAATTACTTGTCCTTTAACTGCTACGGGACGCTCGAATATTCCATGCATTCCCAAAATTGCTGACTGTGGCGGATTTATAATTGGAGTTCCCATCAAAGAACCAAAAACACCCCCATTACTAATAGTAAAAGTACCGCCGTCCATATCTTCTACCGCCAGAGCACCTAAACACAATCAGTTAGATTTCCTGACAGCAAACAAATTATATATATTTATATATTATGAACGCTTCACATTCATATTAGCATTAAGTCTTAAGACTGTAATCTTAACTATAGATATTAAACACAGAAATAAAAACAAATGCTTTACAGACTGCGCTATCTCAGCTTCATAGTCCAAAGTAGGCTTGATCAGGCTGGAATTCATGTCAAAGTAAATGTAAGCTGCACTTATTATTTTTGTGCTTCATTCAGGATATAATTTCTTAGTTATTTTGACATATCTCATAATATATCATGTTACTTGCATAATATGTTTAGAAATTGTGAGTTAATCACAATACTATTGAATGGAGTATCTGAATGTCATGACTAATAATACTGCGTTTTCTACTGAATGAAATTTCATTTACTTACCTTTTCGAGCTTTCTCTCCTAAAGCGTTTAAACCTAATTCAATGTCGGCAAAATTCATTCGCTCAACATTTCTAAGTACTGGAACGACAAGTCCTTTCGGCGTTGCCACAGCCACAGAAATATCAACGTAATCTCTGTAGACAATCTCCTGCTGATCGATAACAGCATTAACAACAGGTTGATCTTGCAGAGCATAAGCCGAAGCTTTTGCAAAAGCTGACATAAAACCTAATTTTAAACCATATTTTTTCTGAAAAGCGTCTTGATTCACCTTACGGAACTCCATTATGTATCTGTAAAAAAATACGATTGAAAGTTAACAGTAGAAAAACATAAAAAAAAATTTCTTTTGTTATTAAAAAATATTTGAATGTTTAAACTTTCTTATCTATTGAGTTATTTCACTGTTTTGAGTATTAATAACAAAAATAAATACTTACGACATATCAATCTCATTAAAAGTAGTCAACATCGCATTGACATTTTGTGCTTGCTTCAATCTTTCAGCAATTTTTAGTCGCATTCTATTCATTTTCACTCTTTGTTCTGTACGAGTTCCGGAAATTTCCTTCGTCGGATCCTGTGGAGGCACTTTGACAGTTGCGGCTTCGATAGCCTGGGCATGACGTATCGCAGCCACAGGAATAGAACTTAGAGGTGCAGCTTGTCGAGGAGGTGGAGGTGGTGGAGCAGCAGGAGCAGGTTTGGAAGCTGCTGGTGGTGGTGGTCGCGCGGCTGGAGTTGATGGTGGAGATGGCGCTGCACTTGGTGGCGGTGGAGGAGCAGCAGCAGGTGCTTTAACCGCAGCCGGAGGTGCTGCTCCAGTAACCTTCAATTTAAATAATTGTTGGTCTGCTTTAACGGTAGCACCATCTTCGACAAGGGTTTCTTCAATGATACCGTGTGCTGGTGATCGTACTTGAACTGATGTTTTATCGGTTTCAATTTCAAGTACAACTTCATCTTCAGCGACAGCATCTCCTTTCTTTTTTTCCCACCTATCGTCAATTACAAAATAACAGGTGTTGAAGATGAAATGTTAAATTACTTCCACAAAATATTATACTCGAAATATTATAAACGAACTTTCTACCATTAACTTTTATTAATGTGTATCTTATTGTGGAGTGCTGAACAAAATATTTTAAAAACTTGATTTACTTTGACGCACGCGCATTTATTACCACACTTAGTTGAGAAGTATAATATATTTTTCCTGCAGAAGCGGATGTGCGCATCGTGAAAAACCCTATGTACAATATAGCAATTTGCCAAATCTCACAGGATTTTCAGGAAATAGATAGAAATCTGCTGCAAATTTCGAACTATACCGTAGATAGCTTCGGCACTTTCAAAAATAACATTGATTAATTATAATTAATACATGAGAAACCGCACTTCTACATACCCAAATTGCATCTTGAAATTTAATGCACAAAAATGAATAATGTGAGTGGCATTGTTGTTTTTGTCAGTTGTTTGCAGGTACACGTTTTAAAATATTCTACCTTCAAGGCTTCAAGTTAGTGTAAAATACATACAGAAATGAACCTGATACTGATAATAAATAATGACATAATTCGATATTTATAAAAACGCTCACTTATGAGGTTACTTTTACTGACCTGACATCCCCTTCTGAAACAGAATCTGCAAATGGGGGTACATTGACAACTTTAATTTCGTCAAAAAAGACACTTGACGACCTAAAATGCCGGACCTCTCCACCACATATAGAAAGAGGCCTAAAAGAATAAAGATTGTCAGTGAAAGTCCACTTAAGTCTATTTATTTTACAATGAACCTAGCTAATATTGCATCATGAGTCCTTAGGTTTGCTCTCCCACATATCCTCAATCCTTGATGAATAGCCCTTCGATCAACTGGGACCTATGACAAATCGATGGTAGTCAATTACATAATATAATCACTAATAACAAAAATGTCAATGCATTCCGTTCTTTTAATAAAAAAATTGTTACATAAGAGAAAATTTAATTGATGGAGGTTTATAAAATTGTTTGCATTGGCTATTTTTGACTCAACTAAAATTACTTTCCCCGACTTACCTCAAATAAAGATTTTGCAATATAATTGTTTATAGTCCGGAGCACTGATTTTTGTAAATTTCGTGATGTTATTGTAAGCATACCCGCCATTCTCTTTAAATACTGGGGAGGCCCTATCTACGAAAACTCGTACAGCCCCTTATCATGTGCTGTCACAAAATGACAGATACCTAGATGACTTAAAACGTAGGTAATGTAGAAAACTGTAATATCGTCTAACAACTCAAACAGCCAATGACGTCACAGAACTGTAATTCTTGAGTGTTCAGTTCAGTTGTTCTGTGTGTAACTCTATTATGACTTGAACGATGGCCTAGTTGTTCCGCATAGGTACTGTTGTATTACCAATCCCCCTCAAGGCAATTTGAGCCTTTTTATAATTTTATTTAATTAATTTAGATTTAGGGGTAACTATCGAAATTCAAAGTTTTGTTGACAGCCTTTATCTTTAGATTTTTTTTTTGTTTACAAGATTATATGTTTGCAAATGTCAATGTAATATGAATATTTGTTTAAATCATATAACCTCACTGTTTGGTAGTGACAAACAAAGTTAAAATATTTTTCACAATTATATAAAACATGTTTATTTTTTAGTGACATGATATTGTTGATTTTCGTTATGGATACGATATATGAAACGTATCTTATATCTCCCTTGGGAGTTTGTAAAGTTTTTCACCCTCAAACACATGGTTACCATGCATTTGCAGCAATTATACATTCATGCATTCTCGGATGTTGTTATTTTTCATATAATTTTATTAAGAAAGCAGTAATGAAATGCTAAAAAATAAAATATTTAATGCACTACGGGAGATATTCTGTTTTTCACCCTCGGTAGACTTACAGACCGCGGGCCTCCGGCCCTTGGTCTGTAACACGTCAACCTCGGAGAAAAAACATTCATATCTCCCTTAATGCATAAATATCTATTACACGATGATAATATTGAATGTCTTAAATGTTAGAATTAATTGTTTTAAGGTAAAACTGATTAAAATATAATAACCTAATTACACCGCTTAAGTTCTGGAATAGCTAATTTTGAACTAAGCTAAGAACTTTTGTGTTTTGGATTTCTAAGGAAGTAAAATAAGAAATATAAGTAAAATAAAGAAAAATAAGAAATTGTAGCAAACAATCAACATAAGACATTTGCCAACTTTACTCATTACTTTTTGTTACTTTATAATAAAAATAATACGCGGATGAACCAATTTTAGATTTCAAAAGTTTATTTTCTAATGTTGGTAATAAATGAATAAATTTTGTCCTTTCTTTTCTTATGTGTTTAGCACAGGACCAACTTTCTACAAACGTTTCCTGCCACACCCATCCCTTTCCCTTTCCTACCTTTCTTAACACTAACATCCACTTTAAGTAAAAAGACAAATAAGACAATAAAAAGTTTCGTTATAAGTTGTCCTTCATAATGAAAATATTGTTAAAAATATCTAGAGATTTTTTGCGATACAGGATTGGCACTGCTTGCAACTGGTAAGAAAAGTGTCATAATAAGGTCAAGGCCGCGGGTGCTGCTGCTGATCAATGATTATTATTGTTTGTTGTTTGTCATCATACATAACCTCATTGAAAAAATTCCAGGCCAACGATGGGGACACTACCTCCTAGAAAAAACCCAACTCCTACGAAAATCTCTAAACAACATTTATCTCCTCTACAAACCCTTCTTCAAATGGGTTTTTCGAAACACCGAGCGTAAGTCTTTCTACTAAATTTATACATTCATTTGAAACTGCAATTATTATTATAGTGAGAAAGCATTAGCTGCGACTGGCAATCGGGGGGTACAGTTAGCTTCCGATTGGTTATTGGCACACGTCAACGATCCTCTCCTCGATGACAATTCCCCAAGGGAATATATACTATATGCTTGCCCTACAGGACGGTTTCTGGATCAATTACAGAAGTATTGGGAAAAATCCCGAAAGGAATGTTCATGGAATGGGGCACATAATTTCACGCCACATATAACACTAGTGTCATTCTTCAAAGCACCTGATGAGGATGCTCTTCATTTGGGTCAAAGTTTGAAGGCTGTAATGGAAAGACAAGGCGCCACTCTTGAAGAGCCTCTTAAGCTTGAACCTTATACGTCACCGAATTTTATGGGATTTTTTGTTGCAGATGAACATGCCGATTATTTAAAGAGAATTGCAATGCAGTTTGTTAAGGAAGTCTCAAATGCTAGTGAGTAGTTGTTAGTTGAGCACTATGACGTACGTACTTGAGTAGTCTTCTTTTTTATTCTTTTAATTATACAATTATCTATTATTTGTCATGATTACTGTGTTAATTGCACGATTATTTTTTTTGTGTATTTTTTATTTTAGTTTTTTTGTAGCATGAACTATACTTAAATAACTTCTGGCTAAAGGTGGTGGTTATTTGCAGTTATTAGTGACACATATGAACATTTCGATGCTCTAACAGCCTGTTTTCCCTGGTGTACCACTACAACTGCTCGTTGCATTCCTCGGGGAAGTAGATGTAAGCAATTTGTAGAGCAGATTTTAATAGGGTTTGTTCTATAACAGTAGAGTAGTTCTATTTATTTTTCAATCACATTTCGTTTCCAATTTATTTCTTAGTTGAAGCTTAATATAGACATTTGTTTAATTATCATGTTGTAAGTTGATATAATTGTTGTTTTATCTTTTCTTTAAAGCAAATAACAAAATAAAGCAAAGGTGTTTGCTTAGAATACGATAACTCTAAGAAGGAAACAACTGCGCTACCGCGAGATGCACCAGCTTCATGACACTGTACAGTGGCGTGGACTGTAGAAGCATGAATGTTTTAAAAAGGTTTTGTTTAGCAAGACGTATAGTATATAATTAATATGTACTGTAGGGAGTAGCAATTTGCATAAGAATAGTAGTAAAAGGATCAAAATAATAATTATATTATACTATATAATTTTGTGGGGGAAAGCAGTATATCTGAATTTCTAGATGAAGTGTTATGTAATTTTTTTTCACTAAAACTAGAAGTTTTTTGTAGGAAAAAATATGACAACAGTCATTTAGGTTAAATTTTGTTGGTAAAATGATGTCTTTATACAGAAAGAGCAAAAAAGTCGAATCGTGCTTCTATCTTAAAGAGTGATCATAGTAAAAATGTTCAGCTTATTTTTGATGTGATGAAACTACTGTACCCACCGCTTTTCAAAGCAACAGATTTCTTGGTTTACTCGGTTTGGCTGTGACTCTAAGGCTCTAGCCCAACCGGTTGGGCTAGAGTCTTATGCGCATTTTTGAATATTTTATTAACATATATGATTTTGTAGTGTGGATTTTGAAATTATTTTGTTAAACGGTGTTTAATTAGAAGTAACTACATATATTATATTCATACAAATAATTGGGGTTGGTTTAAAGCAATTAACTGATACTAAAATTAAAATAATTGTAATTAAGCTCAAAATTTTCGTTTTTGATTAGTTGTTCTAAATTTAACGAATAAATATAGTTTATTTAAGTTATCTAATAAGTTATGTGATATTTTTATGTTACTAAAAAAGTCAATAAGTAGATAATTATTCAAAATGACAAAAACTATTTGCGTTTATAAGCGATAAAAACTAGACATGTTTACTCATTTCAATGTCAAGGAAAAATTTTGGAAATTATGCGTGAAGGTCATAGGCAAGCCACACCAATAATAGATAAAGCGAGACAATTGTGTACGCTCTATCGAATTACTAGATATTATACATACTTGTTCTGATAAGGGTCAGGGCTTAGTTCCATCTATAAACAGGGCTTTTGGTGGTAAGAAACCTATTCAAACAATATTGCTTGCCGATAAACATTGTTTGAAGAAATAGTCCCGAATAATAAATGTTCTAAACCATCAATTATTTACAAGGTGAGTTCGTTTTAAACAATTATTAGTCCTTATTTTCAAAAATTTATTAATGACAATTATAGAATTATTTGAAGAAGAAAGGTTTTCAAATATTGACGTTTTTTGGAAACGTCGACAATTTTATTTAACTTTTCGACTCGGTCTTTTCTGAAAGATGTCAAGATTTCTATAGAATTATTTATTATTAAATACTTATAAATATAAGATTATAAATTTTTACAAATGTCTATATTAAAATTAAATGAAAATAATTAACAGATTCATCTAATATGATTAATTTTTCCTTTTACAGCTATCAGTTTAGAGCCACACGTTAAATCCCTACATTTAACTTTAGCTTATCAATTTCCAAGTAACCATTACACTCCTTTAAAAACATTAGTCGAAGAGCTTGCTCCAAGCGGCTCCTCTGAATGGGAGTTGAGACTTTATTCGCGAGATCCAAGAGTCAACGGAAAACAAGTTCATAAAGTGAGTTTTCTAATAACAAATACTTTATATTGTAATATGTATATCTAAACAGGTAGTCCATCCATATCTGCCTACTGAGTCTGATGAATTAGATTTACGTACTGGTGACTACGTGTACATAAATTCAGAAGCTATAGCGAATTCACCTGACGGGTGGGTTGAAGGTACATCGTGGCTTACAGGACTTACAGGTATGTTAAAACAGTGGCGTCTTTTGATAGGGATTTAAATGTGGAAAAGAAATATGTTATTCTCTCTTTCAATGTAGTTCCTTGAGGAATCAAGCTTTAGGTTTTCAATCAGAAAAGTGACAATATTATAGTACAATGTTGATAAGCTATACCCATATGATTTTAATGTAATACCTATTTAAAGTGATAATTTTTATCGCTTATCATAGAGAATTCTAATACTGTAACTATGGGAAATTTTATCAAGTGTCTGGGAAATCAAGACATATTTTATCTACATATAAAACATAATTTGCGGTATATTTTTACACAAAAATTATAGCTTATTTCTTTCTGAATTCTTCGGTGATGTTTTTTGTTTGGTTTAATTGTTAGTTGTTGATTTTTGCTCAAAAAGAATAACTGATGGTTTAAGTTGCATGAGTAGAACGGAAACAAATTTTTAAAGCTTGTTGGGCCGTCGAATTTGTCACAAGAAAAACAAAAATTATATAAGAAAAAAGTAATGGTAATTTTTGCATATTTATATGTTTGATTGGTTGATCTCGCAAATGCAACCAATCACGTAATGAATTTACTTTAATTTTAATTAAACATTTAATTTGGCTACTATAAATCCATCTTTAATACCATAGACAAAGAAGTGAAAACTGAAAATCTTCAACTTACACGATTGAGAATGATTAATTTTAATGTTTTGTAAATTATTGCACTGTCCTGTCAGACGACTACAACACTTTTCTATTTTTTTTTTCAAAATGTGGAAAAATTCTTACAAATTGTAGTAGAAATTATTTATTTATTCATTATATTTATATAGAATAACAATAAGTAACGACCAACGTATTTTGACCGCAATTGTACAACCTTTGTAGTGCTCTGTGAAAATTATATTACTTGGTGTTTCTTAAAAAGTTTATTAGTGTACTTTTTGATACCGAATTAGTTTGATTTAGCACTTTAGCCACTTTGAGAAAATGACATTACTTCTATTTAAGGTTATAAATATAGGGTGATTCTCAATTTGGGATTTTTCACAAACTTAAGTCTAAAATACGCGTTGTCTCAAAAAATCGCTAGGTAAAATCGGTTAAGTAGTCGAAATAATGTAATGTTGAAATCGGGCTCCTATTTTGTGGATCCGGCTCTGTTCACTGTTGTTTGGTCGACCTTGCCGTGAATACAGTGGATTCGACACGCCACTTTGTGCTGAGGAAAACGGCTCAAAACGGACTCTATAATTTGGAAAAAAATTTTTTTTAGTTAATAAATGTTTTTTGTTGAAGTGATATTTGGTTAAAGTGACTTATTTTAGTCTTTACTAACATCTTCTGGATGGAAAGCCTCAAGTTAAGAATAATTCTGAATAAACGTTGAAAACACAGAAAACAACCAAAATGTCCAATTTCAAACGTAATAAATGTCATCTTGCCAATGTGACTAATAAAGTAACTAATTCAAAATAATTGACTATCACAGTGTACCTTGATTGCCTTTTTTTATTGATCTGTAGATATATTGAAAATTTTACAGGTCTACTACCCGAAAGTTACACTGAACGAACAGCTGAATCTGATGCTTGGACCCTTCATAAAAGTATTGCCCTAAATCAGATCGCTCAAGAGAAGAAACAACCTAATAAAATGGTCGACATAGGAAGTGAAAATTTACCCAAGTACCCCGGTAATATTTATGAGAACGTTTGGCAAGTGCGAGAATCTGATAGGAAGAAAGAAGCTGAAAATAAATCTAGACGCTTATTTATAATGCGCCATGGAGAACGTGTTGATTTTACATTCGGTACTTGGGTACCATATTGTTTTGATGAAAATGGTACTTATATAAGAAAAGATTTAAATATGCCAGAAACGATGCCTAAGCGTGCACTGGGACCAAGTGGATATCAAAAAGATACTCCATTGACAACTGTTGGTGTATTTCAAGCGACACAGGTTGGAGAAGGCTTGAAAAGTAAAAATATGGATATTGCTTATGCTTACTCTTCTCCAGCTTTACGCAGCATTCAAACATGTGATGGCTTTTTGCGCGGTTGCAACAAACGAGATTCAGTTAAAATAAGAATTGAACCTTGTTTGTTTGAATGGACGCAATGGTATCAGAGCAAAATACCAGGATTTATGACAACTGAAGAACTACTAGCTGCTGGTTATAATATAGATGATACTTACGAACCGATTGTGAAAGAGTCGGATTTGGTACAACTTGATGAAAGTTGTGAGAAATACTATCAAAGGAATACTTTTCTTACCAACACAATTTTGAATGCACACCCCACAGGCAATATTATTCTAGTAGGGCATTCCTCTACTCTAGACGTGTGTTCAAGAGAGCTTTTGGGCAAAAAACCACGAACGGCAAGTGAAATGACAAAAATTATACAGAAAATTCCCTACTGTGGACTGATTCAAGTTGGACAAGGAGATGACGGAAAATGGGAAATCTTAGAACTTCCATTCCCACCAATTACACATTCAAATAATAATAGATTTGATTATAGAATTATAATGACTTGAAATCTTTATTCCCTCCATAAAATTGAACGAGAGCACTGAATGGATTTTGGATATGAAGCGCTCAGCATACTTTTTTTTACTAATATTGTAGAAGTATTTTTATAAACAAAAATTTTTTTGCAGTGTCGTGCCAATTGTATTAGAATTAAACTATATAATCATATTTGGTAAGAAATAATTTTAGTTACTTATTTAGTTTATTACACTTGTTTTTGCCTCTTAGTGCAAAAACATACTCGAGATTACATTGACTGAATTTTAGGTTAGAAAATCAAAGTAAATAATATATCTGGTATTATTATTTAACAGTGTTTTATTATCCGCAAAACTCTAAATGAATGTTTTTATCTATGAATTTATGTTACATTTTATTAAATCACGCCTCACGGTTACATTTTTTTTTGTTTTGTTGGTATTGTAAAGCTTTCCAATGAACCTACCGGGTGATTTTTTAAATTTACGGTCAGCATGAGGCTATGACTTGACAAGACAAATCCATCGAAAACGTATGGCGTAGCTTAATGTGTCAAACTACAATAAATTTATTTTACAAAATAATTTACAGGCAAGTCAATTGTGTGTAAATATTGTGTTTTTAGTTTTTGGTAATACGCTAAAAGTCATACGTTTTCTAAATTGGTCTCGTCAAAAGTCATAGCCTGCTAGAGCGCAAATTTCAAGAATCATCCGGTATTATTTAATTAGTGTTTCTACAGCGGTGACGATTTCGAAAACCCTAAAAGAATTTAAAGTATCTTGTTAAGGCAAATTGACCAATAAATCATGCCAAATTAACTTATAATAATTTAATATAGTTAACTTATAATAAATCGAATTTCTTGTTTACCGCTCTCCGAAAAAAAAACGGCGAATAGTCACGGAATTTTCCGATTTACTTTTGCGCAACCAATCAAAACAGGTGGAAGAAACCTTCTCTCCTCTTTATTCCCCAAACTTCGATTCGAAAAGCCATGGCCAAGGCCAACCTCAACCTCTAGTGATCAACTTTGACTTTGACCTAGACCCAGCTACCTGACCTAGCTTTATTTGGAAATTTATTTATTTTGTTTTCTAGGCGAAAATTTCTGCAAAGTTTCAGGTAAGAATCCAATTATTTTCATTTTCATCCACGCCGCTATTTGGACGTGGAAAAGTTAATTTATTAAGAAATTACAGAAAAATGTATGAATTTTTTTTGCTTTTGTATAAACAGGTTTATCACTAAAATATTTTTGTGCGCAACTGCTAAAAAACGTCTTTTTTTTGCTTGATTTTAAGTCGTGAAATAGAACGTTTGTTTTAGTAAAAAAATCGTAACATTGTAAAAAAAAATTTTTTTTACGGGTCATGATCTTAAATGAAGCTTTTATTAGAAAATTCGAATGTTATTTATTAATATGTGATTACAAACATTGTAGTCATAATATAATACCGAACAAAAGATTTTTAATTATTAAAATAGCATTAATATCTACCAGAGGAAGATATATTATAGAGGCGCAATGTGTTTTATTTAAAATTTGAAATGATGTTGGCAAGCTTGCTGGAGCAAAAGAAGTACCGTCTTTTTTTTCTCTCTTGATGTGACTTGATTTCTAAAAAACATTTTTGTGTAAAATAATAATTTCTAATTAACGGCAAAATGTGATATCAAATCAGATTCTCCAGTTTTTATTACACCTTTTTATTTGTGTGAGGAAAATTTTACAAAAAATGATAGTTATCTCTGTTTTTTTAATGTCATTTTTTATGGAACTGTAAAGTATGTAGAGCTTATTTGTTTTCTGTTGGCGGCTCGCTTCTTCATGCGCAGAAGCTCAAATTTGTAATTCTTTGCTAAACTAGAAACGTCAGCTTTGCGCTTGCTTCCTTCAATATATATAACATCCCCAAAACTTACAGCATATTAGCACAGTAATTTAATTTAGTTTACATAAACTACATTTAATTTTGAACGGTTTAAAAGACAGTCGAATGTTTTCAGCGCCCACTTATTTCATTAGCTGTCAGTGCTCGCGCAGGTTAGTGACGTCACAGCCGCCAATAGAAGGCAAGAAAGCTAACGTAAAACTTATTGGAAATTATTTTAGACAGAAATTTCATTATTAATGCATATAAAAAAATATCAACTCATATGAAAAAGAAAAAAAATCATTTGGTTGCCATTAAAAAAAAAACAATAACGTTTCCATGGAAATGCGTTAACACAAAAACAACGAGTAGGCTAAGAAATAGAAAATAATTAGTAAAAAAACTTTTGTTAAAAATATTTACCGAAATAAACCGCCTATTTGCGTATTTCCTAATTTTTATAAAACAAGAAAATGAGCTTTATTTATCCCCTGACCTGGCCTGATAATGAACACTCGGTGGTCGAAACAGCTCTTGAGATCTATTAAACAAACATTTTGGCAAGTGGTGAAACTGTGTCACTGTGAGAATAGTCTTGAATATTTTCTGAATGAAAAACAAGCTTGTGAACTTTAATACAGTACTGTTTAATGATAATTTTTACAGATCAGCTATTTGAAAATTTCACTAAGGAAACGTCCATCTTCATGAAAATATTGTTCTGAATCGAATCCCCCATACCATGCCATCTGATTTAGGAGCTAATGTTTTAAATTTTCATCCAGGCAATGTAAAGAAAAACATATGGAAACCGCTAGAATCGATTGGGAAGAAAGAAGCCGAAAATATATCTAGACGATTATTTCTAATGCGCCATGGAGAACGTGTTGATTTTACTTTTGGTTCTTGGATTCCTTATTGTTTTCATGAAAATGGCAGTTACGAAAGACGAGATTTAAATATGCCTGAAACAATCCCCAAACGTTCACAAGGTCCAAATGTTTATCTTAAAGATACACCTTTGACTAATATTGGCGTTTTTCAAGCGGCACAGGTTGGATCAGGTTTTCAAAGCAAAAATATAGACATTGCTTATGCTTATTCTTCTCCGGCTTTACGCTGCATTCAAACGTGTGATAGTGTCTTGCGCGCTTGCAACAAACGTGATTCCATTAAAATAAGAATCGAGCCTGGTTTGTTTGAATGGGGGCTTTGGTATCAAAACAGTTTGCCTGATTTTATGACAGCTGAAGAACTGATAGCTGCTGGTTTCAATATAGACACCTCTTACGAACCGATTGTGAAAGAGTCGGAATTGAAAAAACTTGACGAAGATTGTGAGGGGTATTATGAAAGAAATAGCTTTGTCGCCAAATCGGTTCTAAACGCCCATCCCAGAGGCAACATTCTTCTGGTAGGGCATTCTGCTACACTAGACGTTTGTTCAAGAGGACTTCTGGGCGAAAAACCTCGAACACTTGCTGAGATGATAAAAATTATACAAAAAATACCCTATTGTGGACTCACGCAGGTTGGTCAACTAAATGACGGAACATGGAAAATCCTGGAACTTCCGTTTCCACCAATCACACATATGAATAATGATACCTTTGATTTTAACATTCTATTGAGTTAAATTAACTAGACCCTCCATAAAACTGGAAAAAGAACATTAGCACAAATTTTTTTCTCAACAGAAGTATTTTTATAAATATTTTTTTGGATCGTATTCACCATGGAAATGAAAATATTTGTTAAAAAATAAAATTTAATTTCTTTTAACATTAGCCACTTTGTTTTTGCATGTTAGAAAAAATTAATAATTTTTTTAAAGCTGGGAAATAAAAAAAATATATGGTATAATTAATAGCTTTTTATTACCTCGAGAAACGATAACATTTTCAATTGTGATTGGTATGAAGAGTGCACAATGCTCTTAGCGCCGTAATACTCTTTAGGTATTAAATCTAAAATTGCATTGCAGTTTTGTGCGACTTTGCATTTTGCAATGAGATCGGGATAAAATAATACCCGGCCCGTGATGTAGTTGTTTTTAGTTCATTGGTTTGTCAAAAAGGTTGATTCTTGGTGTACAGCACGTGTCGGAATCGGAACTTTAAATCCTATTTTTAATGTCTTAAATTTTAAATGTACGAATCTGCAAATTAAAAATTTCAATATTGACACAATACCGTAATTTGCAACAAAATTATAAATAGTTATATCCAAATCAGTCCAATATCGCGTTGAAATTATATTTATAATTTCCAAACGACATATTATAAATTGTAAATAACGATATTTCTATCAGGAAAACAAAACGTAAAACAATAGGAAATGTTTAATTAACCAAAATTTTCCAGCATATTTCATTCTATTCAATAAAAAAACAAATTCACTGATAAGACGATTGTGTTATATATGACCACCCTCCTTCAGCTTGGTTACAAGCGCATCGACATCCGGAAGAATTACACCAGCTTCTCGTACAGGTGGATCTTCAACGCTGACTATTTTTATTCTAGGAGAAATGTCGATTCCCAGATCTTTTGGGGTTGTTTTCGTAATGGGCTTTTTCTTGGCTTTCTGCAAGCATTTTATTTTTTTTTATATAGAATTAAACTTTTTTACGATTTTATACATCATCCTCAGCCTAGTCTTCATAACAAATAAATATAGATAAATTTTCTTTACTTCTAGATATATAGAAGCTGTATTTAATAAAACACCTTGCATATAATGTACAATAAATAAAAACCGAACAATGTGAGCCAAGTTTCGCTATTCTTTGATCTCATCATATTAGCTACTTATCCCGATCTACTTTAAGACTTTGTATAACTATATCCTTAAAGTAAAAACGGTCATTATGCGTACAATTCTGTAAATTGTAATTTTATTTATTTTAAAATATACTTGAATTAGCAGAAATTTCAACTCGATTTTTTTAATGAGATAAACAAATTGTAATATTTTTCCTCATTGGTAGCTACAGAACAGAGCTATAAAATGACAAAATGGTTCATTATCTTAAAAATCCTGTTTAGTTGGAATCTTATTAGAATTCTTTTAAAATAGCAAATCTAAACTAGATCTTCATTGATGAGATTGTGACATTGTTGAGTATATATTTGTATAAGTATAAGCATCAAAATGAGGTTGATTTTAAAAGAAACATATGTAATTGACATGCCCTTATAAAGTCGTACCACATTTGAATTAAAATACTGACCATAATGTTAGGCAATGTTGCATATCGGGGCTCATTCAGCCTCAAATCGGCACTTATAACAGCTGGCAATTTGCATTTGACAGTTTCCAGCCCTCCATCCACTTCCCGAACAACTGTAATTTCTTTATCGCCTTGTTCAATTTTGGAAGCAAAAGTGGCTTGCGGCCAATCCAAAACAGCTGCAGTCATTTGTGCGGTTTGATTTGAATCATCATCAATTGCTTGTTTCCCCACAATAATTAAATCAGCTTTTTCATTTAGCGCTAACTTGGCTAAAATTTTTGATACGTGAATCGGCTGCAATGTTTCGTAGTCACTCCCGGCAACTTCCACGTGAATGCCTTTATCAGCCCCCATTGCTAAAGCGGTACGTATCACTTCTTGGGCTTGAGTGGGGCCACACGATACAGCAATTACTTCAGAAGCCAGTTTCTTTTCCTTCATTCGGACGGCTTCTTCGATTGCAATTTCATCAAAAGGATTCATTGAATGCTTGGTTCCTTCAGTAACAACACCAGTTTTGTCTGGTTTAACCCTAATCTATAAAAAGTTATGTAGAGTCAAAAGTTGTTAGGTTAGACGTAAGGGGGCTCACTTTAACTGCATAATCAATTACTCTCTTTACACCAACTAGTACTCGAGCCATTTTAAATTAAAATACTGCAAAAGTATGGTACTATTGGTTTAATTGTGGACTTTGAAACTTATGAATAGATATCTATCTTTTTATTAAACATCAACGACCTTGACAGCAAAAGTGATTCTGACAACACACCTGACAAGTGATATTATTAAAAATAAACCGTGATCAACAAAAACTTTGAGCTGGTAACAATTTTTAGAGACTTTTTTGTTTGCTTAGTTGCAACACTGTAACCGGATACACATGTTAGACAAATATTTGACATAACACATAAAAATTGTAAGTTATGCCACAGCAACTAATTTTATAATTGACATCTGTCAATGATGTTGTTAATGTCAAAGGTGTTACCCGTCAACAACGAAAAGTGGTTAAAGCTTACTATTTTAAAATAAAATGTAGGATTACCAACTCAAACCGTTATTGTTGACTACGCTGTATATGTAAAAGACTTTTTTGGAAGAGTTTTCAGTCAGTTGGTTGGCAATACAGATCTCCTTATCGTTTGTTATTTTTATTTTTGAATCTGTCAACTGTCACAAGAGTATAAAATTTCCATTATTCTGAAATAAAATCCATGTAAAAATACACGCTTCTTGCTAATATTAATTAAATAAGGTAAGAACATAATAAATTATAAGCTCTCTTTAATTATTTTATTATAAAAGATTTGCTAAGTTGTGAAACAAGAAGTTGTTCTAGGTTAGGATGACTATGAGAATTAGATAAAGTTTTGTTATTTTTTACAGAAAAATGAGTGACAATGAGGAGTTAGTATCTCAGTTCACGGCTATAACGGGAGTGGATGATGAAAGGGCGAAATTTTTTTTAGAATCTTCAGCATGGAAGCTTGACGTGAGTATAAACGATTTATTGCAGCTCCCTTCATTATGTTTTTGTTTTTTTTAGGTTGCAATGAGTCGGTATTACGAAGCTGATGCTAATGATGTAGAGATTGTAGAGCCTTTCGAAAGTAACGAGTCTCAAGAGATAACACCACCAAGACCAGAAAAACCGAAAACAAAAGCGCCCAGAACGAATTTTGCAACTTTGAATACTCTAGCATCATCAAGTGATGACGATGAAGAGGAGGGACAAGCTTTCTATGCGGGGGGATCCGAACATAGCGGACAGCAAGTTTTAGGACCATCCAAAACTAAGGATTTTGTGGCCGGCATGTTTAAATCAGTTCAGAAGTAAGTTTTAATATTATTTTGCTATAGGAATTTAAGTATACACAACTGTTTTTGGTTTTTTCAATTATCGTTGAATTTTTATGTTGTGGCATGCTCGGAAAACTTATAGCTCTTCTACTTCAAGAGAGGCAACAGTGTCTATCCCTTTGTAATAAAGGAGCTATAGCCACCTATGATAATAGCCGTCTGAGCAGAATTTTGAGCTCTCTGATTGGCCGTGCCTCTACACAGCCTGAACTCTCTACGTGTCATTCCATTGGACTTGCATCTTTAACCGAATCGGTTTTTGTTTTTCAATATTTAGGATTATTGTTAGTTATTTTATTATGATTTCGTTATTACGATCTTATTTATTATCATAAGCTCTAATTTTGAAAGTAACCAGATAAGGCTCAATGTGGCTTTTGCTATTAATTGCATTCCTCTTTCAACAAACTTCAAACACGGAATTTGAACACTGTTGTCAAATATCTCTAATTTATCGCCCACGTTCTGTGAACCGTTTAGAAGAACTATCAGCGCCGCGTTTCGAAAATCGCTGCACTGAAATTATATGCACTGGTCTATAAACAATCCAGTTGATAGCAACATCCACATTTGCTTTTTGTTATCTAATAACGTATGCAATAGCAATTTTTATCAGAGTGGAAATACTGCGTCCGTACGTTAAATGCTTAATTTTCCCACAGACAAGTGGAAGTGGTTACGAAAAATAACATGAGAGGACGCTGAATATATCATTGCAGATGCATCAAAATTAACTTTCAGTGTAACAATCTAATTTACCCAATTTTTTTTAGACATGGAGTTCAAATAGTAGATCAAAAACCAAGTGGTTCAAAACTATTCCGAGGAACTGGCTATAAATTAGGACAAACATCGGATGATTCCGTTGCTGTGCCAGACGCAGCTGCAGGGTCATCTCAACCGCCAGAAGTGACTTTAAAGCTTTGGAAAGATGGTTTTAATGTTAATGATGGAGAGTTGAGATCTTATACTGATCCTGCAAATACGGAGTTTTTGCAAAATATTCAGCGAGGGGAAATTCCACAAGAATTGCGGCAAGGCGGTTCAGAGGTACCAATACAGTATTCAATCCTAATTTAAGATTATATATATATATACTTTTAGTTTTACTTATCAATGGAAGATCACCGAATGGAAATGTTTAAACAACTTGTGGATAAAAATGTTAAACCTTTTACAGGTCAAGGTTACACATTAGGTAATCCTGCACCTCCTGTTGTCGGTGCTACACGAGAAGAAGATAAGCCAGCCAATGAAGATTGTGCCAAAGAGGCATTAAGCGTAGACCAATCACAGCCTACTACAAAGTACTTGATTTAACTAATTGTATTACATTACTTATACTGTTTTATTTTTAGTATCCAAATTAGATTAACGGATGGCTCTCGCTTGGTAGCGCAATTTAACCATAGTCACACGGTTGGAGACATTCGTCAGTATATTCTAACGGCACGACCTCAATATCAAACCAGATCCTTTAATCTATTATCGGGATATCCTTCAAAAGTATTAGAGGATTCAACGAATATAGTTGAAGGAAATCTACTTAATGCAGCTATTATGCAAAAACTAAATTAAATATTGCTTAATAGAATGTAACTTTTTGGTACGTTATAATACATTTAGTATAATTACGGAAACATACTTTTTATATATATATATATATATCACATTACTCCCAACAAAATTTTATTGTACGCTAATTTATGATTTTAATTATTTAATGAGTTTTATAAAATGAACTTTTGATGCGAATTGAGATGATAGCATTGTACCTGTGTAAATAGAGTGAAGCTTGCCGAAATATATCATTATTAGAGTTTTGCCAATTGATGACAAATTCTAAAAATGCCATTCTAACCAACTAGGTGCATCAATTGTAAAAAAATGTACAACAATCAAAACGTATCCCAGCGTTTGCTTTACTTGTGTTAACCTTATTTGTCAATATTTGTTAGTTGAAAATTTAGTAAAACGACACTTCAAACATGAGGATTGGGGGCAGTAATAAAAAAGAATCCAGTCAGAAATTTTATTTTTGCCACAAATAAGAGCAAATCACTATACCAGTAAATCGGTTATATAATATAATTGCGTCTCAATAGAATTTAATAATTAATAATGATAACATATTAAAAAGGAATAGTAAACAAACATTTATATAAAAAAATATACAACTATTATTACAAATCTCCACTTCGCTTAAGGCTTGCCTTCATCACAACTCGAAAGTTACTTATTATTGTACGTATTCTCTAGCTAAAAACTAACTATATAAACTGATTTAAAAATTTGAATAGAATATATGTGATTATTTAGTTAGTTTTTTGATGAACTTTAAAAATAGTAGATAATTCATCAATAAGTGTCTCATATCTAAAAGCTACCCTGATATCCGGTACATTGGTACGAGCGATGTCATTACCAGCGACTCCTTCTTTAGTGTAATTGGGCCCCAGCCAATACTGCTTAATTTTATGTCTAAATCCAGACATCAATACACTGTTTCTAGCAAGCTCGCACATATCGCAGCTAGAAAGTTTCCAAACTTGAGCAGCTATACTGTATTCCTCCATCAGTGGTTCTTTGGTGAAATGGAATTGCAATGGATCGTCAGTAGATAAGGATACCATCAAACCGCGAGATAGGTATTCAGGGAGTGGATTGCGATGATAGTTTAAAAATAAACTGTTATTAGAAAGGGGGCTCATAGCAATACCTATTTGAGCTAAGTAGTATAAATATTGCAAAACTGGAACTTTTCTTAATAAAAGACCATGGGATATATTCTCAGAAAGCATATATCCACAGACTAAATGCTGCACTGGACCAGCCTCACCACAATGCGGTCTCAATACAAAAGTAGGCAGTCCTTTTTCAGCACGAAAGTGATTTAAAACTGTCAAATTTGCATATAAATAATACAAATAGTATGCATAATTTGGATTCTCATCCTCAGACCAATCCTCTGGAGCTGGCATATCTTTATCTAATAAAGGATTTTTCTCTGGTTTACTTTCATCATCAACTGAATCAAAACCTATCACATATTCCAAAAAACGATGCAGCTCTGGATGGCTAGATGGACGAGCTGTAACTTCTAGCAGAGGCAGAAAAATATTATCGATGACTTGTTGGAAGTTGGTCAAGAGTTTGTTTAATTTGAAAATATCACTGCAAAAGAGGATTGTTTTAATGTAAAATTCGTTGTTCTCTCAATAAACTGATAAAAATTTTCTATACTTACAAAAGTCTTGGTATTTGAATGAGCCAGCGTACATTATTCGAATATACATTCGAATTGATAGCCCATTTAGCTAGTTTATCCCATTCATCCCTACTTTTTCCATATATACTCAAACGAAGTTCAGCGTTTTGATATTTCGATTCTTCCAAATCACTCGCTACTTCTTTTATAATTCTTGCATAGTATTTTCCGTCAAGATAATTATCTGTTTTTAAAAATACTTCTCTCAGTCTGCTTTCCCCAATTGGATTATATTTAGCATTGAATTTATCAAAGCGATGGAAAGTATTTCTATCAGCATGCACATCTAACATATCTACTGTTAAATCATATGTTGTAAGATTCATCGATTGGAAAACTTCTTTAAGTGACATTGGTTTTCCATTTGTAACTGTTACAATTTCATCTGCATGATTCTTCAAAGTTTTCTTAATAAATCGGAGCAAATGTTTTTGATTCATGCAGGAGGCAGCATGAATATGAGTGTCCACTTTACGAATATTATAGAAATCACGATGTGGAACTGCCTTTTGTGAAGCTAACTCTCGCAGTTCATTTAGCAGCACATGCAATTGGTATTTTGAAGACAAATAACTGAGTCTTCGATAGCAGAAAGATTTTCTGAAATATAAAAAAAATGTGTATATGTTGCAAATAAGTATTTAAAGAGCAAAGTAGACAAGCAAAGAGAGCAATAGGCGTAAATTTATGTCTTCAGATACACAAAAATATTCATAAAAAACATTGCTTTAGTAAGTAGTCGAAACGGTAAAAATTAGAATTGTGACGGAATTAATTAAAAATCATTTGAGTTTCCGATTGTGGACCTAAGTGTATGTACTTAAAAATATAGAGATAAAACTATACTAAAAGAAGAAATAATAAAGTTAAGTAATCGCATCAGCTAAAAGACATGGGGCGTGGTTTGGATCTGCGTGAAAAAAAGTCCGTCAACAGAGACGTAGCATAATGGAGTAATATGACTAGTTTGTTAAAAAAAACGATTTGATTTCGATAAGCTCAACACAGAAACTAAAAAAAAAAAGACAACAAACACACACACATCGAAAACGGAACAAACTGCTATCATCAACTGTCAAAGCAAAGCACAGCTGATTGCACCCCTCCCCTTTTGCGTTAAAATTAACTGTTCTAAACTACCGCGTGCACTGAAGCAGACCACGCCCTATGTCCATTAGCGGTTGAGATGACTCTAGATATACTCTAAGGACGACAAACTTAAGACTATGACAAGAGCAATTTAGACAACTTACAATGGTCCATCAGCAATCATATTGCACATGATGATCATATCAGCACAAAAAGTTTGAACGTCTGTATATGGATAGTCGCAATGTTTTCCATTTTTTAAATCCTCTTCATTGTTATAGACTTCAAACACCCCATGTCTTGGTTTAAAGACATGTGCTGTCTCTGGTATGCTTCGCGCAACCCATGGATGATGCGTTGGAGGATGGATACCGTGATCTAAGAAAATTCCACAAAATTAAGATTACAATAATTTCCTAAAACAGTGAAGAAATTTATTTTAAATTAGAGCGTCGAAGATAGGTAAATTTCCTCTCTGTACTATAATATAACATTATTAATTGTGTAAGCGAAATATTATAAAATATAATCACATACAAACTGCTATTTGAAACAGTGCACGAATGCTATAATTGTTTTGTTATTCTGTCAAGTGTACTTTCGGGTGTATTTAGATACAACAAACAGCACAAAAATGTTTTGTTAAAATAACCTGACTTTTAGGGTTGTGCGTCTTGGTGGAGATGATAGTTATTTTTTTTTTGTATAAAATCTATGATTTACCTGTACCTGTAGCACCATCACTTAATATACAATTAATCAGAATGTCGCTCATTGATTCTGTCATACAAAAATCATTCGAAGCTCTTCCTGTCGATGGTCCCGACGAAACCGTTTCTGCTAATAAAATTTACAACATGCAAAGATTTCAATAGTTTTTTCTATCATGCATTGATAAAACTCATATATATATTTTAAACATCATTACTTGTATATGAGTTTCAATTGAAGAAAAAACTGAATATAGAAAAAGGATTGAAGAAATGTATCCCATACCTTCTATTGTTTGCTTCGCGTCATGATGTTGCTGCTCTTTATGAGGATCTAAAAACCGAGCTACGGTAGAAGAAAAGCTTTGATGGGACATTTTCATATAGCGTTTTCTTATTTTGAGAGCTTGTATTATTAAACGAGAGGCTCTTTCCAAATCTTCCAATGGTACCTGCAAAAGTTAGACCCAATTGCATTATATACTTATGGAATTTATACTAAAACGTTGAAGATGTCAAGGTTTTGCAACAGCCTTGAACTTTACTAATCAAATTCAGTAATTAGGTAAAGTTTGTAAAAATAAATGGCTTAAAAACACATACCCCACTGGTATCTTCTCCTGATATGGAAACCCGTTGAAAATGTGGCACATAAACATCATGTTCATCCAAAATACCTTGATCTGGTTGTTCTTCTCCAGGCACTGAAGGTTCATAATGGCTTCTTCTATCACTTAAACCCCTTTTAATAGAGAAAAACACACATTAAATGTTGCTAATAATACTACAAACCATTATTCATACTGGTAATATGGTTGAAATACACGCCATTCGGAGGCCACTCCAAACATTTACCCACTTCGTTTACACAGCACATAACATACTGATGTATTAAAGTAGAGCACAAATGAAGCCAATATAAATCAACCCTTCACCCTCTTTTCTTTCATTTACTGACACTTGCATTAAGAAAACCATGTCTCTTTGACAATTCAATTTCTCAAGAGGCAGCATTTTTTAGCTCATAAAAAAATCATTGTTTTAAAATGTAAGAGCAATAAAACCATGCATTGATTAGGGTCCAAAAGTTATAATTCTGAGCAGATTTAGAGCGAAATAAAAAAATATCATAATTATTATAAAATTATGTATATCAGAAAATAGAATTAACACGAATTATAAATTACAAAGTTTCAATCGGTATAATTCAGCTTCATTGCTGTACATCAGAGCAAATTAGAGCAATCAAACAAAAAATAATTAGCCACTCAACATGTTCAGTTATTGGAATTCGTAAATTGGACTCTCAGAAACATAACAAATCGTCGATATTCATTTGAATCAAATTATTAAAGAGTCGAGAGACACTGTATTTCAAAAACGCTTTAAATTTTCTCGCTGTAACAGACGGATATACAGGGTGTTTCTGTAATAATTGACCGTTTGGTAACTGGAGAATGCTTGATTCAAAACGTGATGATTTAAAATAAAACACTTAGATGAAATGTTTCTCCTGACCGAGATAGAGAGCGTTTTAGTTTCTACGTTAATAAGAAATGTTTCAAAACGACTTTATATGAAAACCATTACAACTAACGCTTGCTATTCAAAGTGTTAAAGTTCTCTCCCTCTTCTTTCGTTGGTTTCGTTACATCATTAACAAATCTGTTTTATTCAAGACAACTTGGTTGCAGTACTTTACAGTAAATATTTCCTTTAACCAAAGAAAATCTATGTGGTTTATGCAGAATGGCACCCCACCACAATTTGCCTTAGTGGTGCAAAATTATTTAAATAATGAGTTTCCTCATAGATGGCTAGTGCGAGGAAGTGAATTTTTTTGGCCTACTTAGCGTTCAGATTTTAACCCGCCAGATTTTTATTTCTGGGGACATGAATACACTAGCGTATGCGCATGAGACTAATATCCGACAAGAATTATGGCAACAAATACAAAATGTTGCGCATTTTATTAGAAATCAACCAAACATATTTTCAAAAGTTAGAGCAAATTTTAACAAAAGACATCAAAAATGTATTCAAGTCAAGGGAGCCCATTTTAAAAAGTTATCATAATATTGTTGATTTTTTATTTTAAATACATTTTTTATGAAGCCTATCTTGGTAAGGCAGAACATTTTATCTAAAAGTGTTTTTAGTTAAATTGTCATGTTTTGGGTCAAGCATTGTCTAGTTACTATATGAACAATTATTAGTGAAACACTCTGTATAGATGTAATTAAAATGATCGTAATGGTCATGCTCTACTATAAATTTTTTTCGTAAAAAAAATATATAGATATATGTTCTTAATTTTCCAAGTCAAACGTAGAGCGTCGATTAACTTCGTCGATGATATCAAGTATGATTAAAAACGCACTTACTTAACATTCAGTTGTCTTTGAATAGCTAATTTCTTCTCAATTTGTTCAATAGGGAATTGTGGAACCTCATAGGGTGCCGATAGGCCATTTGGAAGTTCAGGTTCGTTGCCTTCAAACTGCGAATTGTTTAAAAATGACGGACTCTCATTTCCTAAAATACACAAAGTTTCATTTTAAGATTTTGGCTTAATTCCAAATTTACATCAACTTAAAAATAAGTATCATGATTGGTAATGGGTGGTCCAGTGCCAAAATTTTTGACAAAGTGAGAGAAATGCCTGATCATTGTTTAGTAGAAGGCATTCTAAGTATAATGACATTTGATTATTTTTAACGTTAGACATAAAAATAGTACGAAGTTTTTTATGTTTAATATCTTATCATTATAAATTCTTTCTTTTCTTCGTTATTTTTAATCACAATCATTTTGTATTAAATAATTTCGGCTGAAACTTTCTTGAAAACATTTCATTTCAATCTTATATCTTTATATCTTTCTAGTATTAACATTTTCCCTGAAATTTCGGTATTTTGTACTCCGAAAACAACAAAGGTTTAAAAAATATATCTAGAAACCATAAAAATCATAAAATTTGCTTGAAAGCCGAAAAACCTGACGCTTTACTGTGGACTCGCTTATGTTGGTGGAAATTGGAAAAACAAGCTACCAAACTTCGTCTTGTAGATAGCCGAGGGACCAGAGGTGCAAAGAATAGCCCTGACTGCCAAAGAATGACAAACTTAATAAGATTGATTTATTGATTTTGGTACAAAACTTTACCATATTACGGTAAAATGGGTTCTTGAGTAATTATAAGCCCAAATTTCTTATTCAAATCTTAATTTGATGCGGCTTGCTGAAGAATTCCAATAAGAACAAAACATGTCCAAGTTTACGGATCTTGTTTGAATGAATATGCTTTGACCTTATGTTTCTAGATATTAGTACATACAAATGTACTAATAACGTGATAAGCAAATGTTTTATGAAACTAAATAAAGAAAATACTATAGATGTAATTTATAACCTAAACAAATTTTACATATATTCCATTGTAAACAATTGCAACAATTAATGTCAAAACGTTGATGAGAATTAAAAAAAATAATTGAACAATAAAATAGAACGTAAATGGCATATCGGAAGTACGACGAAGATTGCGTAATTTTAGCATTTAGTAGAAAAGCTCAGAAAATACGCCATAGAGTCGGACTAATTATTCACTACAGATGTTTATCTGTGACAGAGTGTGCATGTTACAGCTGAATACAACGCCGACAGCACGCAATGTTGTACAAGTTTATGCTTCTACGTGTCATATTCTTGACGTAAAAGTTTTTACGGTGACAATTAAAAGCACCAAAACTAACAGAATGCTCCCCATAAGCTTTCTCTTCGCTTGGTCATAAATTTGTCTTTGTCATCTCCTCTAACTCCCAAAATTTTAACAATAATTGATCTTGTATTAAAGTATTCGAGGAATTGCACTGAATGTTATTCAAACATAGGTTTTATTGGTGCTGAGCCGCCTACTAACCAGCCTAACTTGCTCTTCTGTAATGATGGTATTTTTGTGCCCAAATCAATAACAATAATTATTAAATCACAAAGTCAGATATTCAACGTTGCAGCTTTAGACCTAAGCGGTGAGTGCTTTTCCCATCAACAGTTATAGGTAGCCTTTTCGGCATCACTTAGAAACCAAATTTATTCGTATAGACTATATAAGGTCTATATGAACTTTCAGGATAAGTCTTTCAATCTGATCTGACCTGACATCATAACCACGGAGTGGTAAACTGATAATTCTACATTTAACCTTCTTCCTATACGTCATTACTTAGGTAGTCTATTGTATAACAAAGTCAGCTGCAGATATTATATATATATATATATATATATAAATAATCAAGAGCAGTAACTTCACATTTTTAACTTTTTTTTCTTTTCTAACTCCTTTGACAGTAATTAAATATGACTGCTATTGGTGGCATGGAGTTTTTAATCATAGTTAGGTTACCCAGTTGCTTTATAAACCATACTTCTGTTAATAATTTGTCTCTTACCTTTTCCAAATTTCTTAGACTTATTTTTTCCTTTCCAAACAAAATTATTACTAGAAGAATTAAAAAACATGCTCTATGAGAAATAAACACTATTCATCACAAATTATAAATAACAACTGACCATTCTATATTATACAATTTGAAATACATATTTAATTACTCCGTAATTGTAAAAAGATGAAGATATCTCAATGATAAACATATTATTTATTATAAAGGTCACATTAACCGAAACTCTGACATTCCAGAATATGTTATCGTTATTTAACATATTAAAAATATTTAAAATGATAATTATGTAATTTAAATTAAATAAATATTTTTATAAATAACAAATTAGATTCTTCTAATTTAAAAAAAAAGTTTTGCCTATATTATTATGGTATGATAATGATTTTGAAATACTATAACTCCAAACAAATATATCTATCGCAAATTTAAAATAAACCATATTGCTTAATAATATACTATAATCGGTATTAGCGACACTAGATTAAGTATAAAAATAAAACTAGATATAAAATATAGAATAAAAAAAAAGTTTGAACTACAATGACAGTTCCCAATGGTGTTTATGATTTTGACCCTGCACATTTGTCACTTAGACTGGATACAGGATAAGATTATTGTTTACGATAAAATAGAGGAAAATGTTTATATAAATAAAATGTTGTGGCTATATCATGATTTCAAAGTAATCATTCTACATAAGATGTAGTTCCATATCAATTTGATCAAGATCTGAATAGCATTGAAATATGGACATCTTTTGGAAAAGACCGTGTCGAAATTTTTGATGAAATTGTCGACGTTTCATCAGCAGAGGGAAATAAGAATGAGAATAAGCACGGTAACTCGTCGTGAAACCACGCTAGAGGCCAAACTTATTTTCTGAGAATATGTGTCAATATTTCAATGACTTCGGGCCGTGAAAGCGTTTCTTCTTCAATCTGAATAGTAGTTTTTAAGTTATTCTTATTAATGCTTTTTTTCACATATATTTTTGACACTTAATTAATTGATTTTAAGAGCAAGTGAGAAACTCAAATAAAAAAAAAAGTTTCAATATAATTAATAGTTTATTTATTTAATTAATTTGAACAAATTAAATAAATGAAAGAATTATTAATCGTATTGGGTCGCTTTTTTTTAATTTTTAATTTGCTATATTATATGAAAAGTTGATAGTTTCTATACTATTGAAATATTGACATCTTTCGGAAAAAACCCTGTCGAAAGGTTTAATAAAATTGTCGACGTTTCACACTCCATCGGGAGAGACGTCATCAAGACAGGGAACTAAAGGTGAGAACAAGCACGTGTGAACCACGCTAGAGGCGAAACTTATTCTGAATATTCAATGACTTCGGGCCGTGAAAGCCTTTCTTCTTCTCTATACTATCTTTGTATATTCTTTTTTTGCTCGCTCTTTATCAGTTATATTCTTTTTTAAGCTTTTTTTTTGTTAAGTTTTTTCTTCTTATTCAATTTTAAGTTTTCTTTAAAGCCCATTCTCCTACCGTTTGTGCGTTGAAATCTCTTTTTTTTAATTTTGCTTCCACTCTTCTCTAGTAATTTTTGTTTTATATACCGCGAAATCTGAATCGACTCTGTTTTTCATTATTTGAAGTTATTTTTACAAATCTGACCAACAGATTAAAAATACCATTGACTAAATAATAGGTTTACTTAGTCTATGAAAATACCTAGCTACAACTAAAAAATAGACAAAGAAAGATTGTTGTAAAGATTGTTTTCTTTCTGTTTTTTTTTTTAAATTTATGTTCACTATTTTACACACAACTAATATAAATTAGCTCTTTACCTATATTAAAACATTAAATAAATAAATAAATTTGACAGGTTTTCTGCCAAAATTTTGTAATAAGTCATTTGAAAAATGACTGGCTTTTAAAATTTTAATCTGACCCACTTCATTCTACGACGTAAGTCGACGTTAGAACTAGAAGTTATTTATTGAAATAAAATTTAACAAAATGCGTTAGAAAGACACTAAGAAGCGTATTTTTTTCTTCTAAAAAAAAACTCTTGTATGTAGATCCAAACAATAAAAGTTATGTAACACAATGGTTTGGTTATATAACCAGACTTCCACTAACCTGATGCAGCAGAATCTTCATCAACAAAAGAATTAACTCTTAAAAAGGAAGATCCAGTTAGTATGGGCAATTCATCATGAATTGGTAAATACACACCACGAGAACACATTGTCCTGAACTGACTAACTTTCAAACGATTCAATAAAAACTAAACCACGAACAGCCTGGCACTTGTACAAAATAACAAAACACCAAAAATACTGCTTCACCATCCAACAATACATATTATACAAAAATAAACATTCTTAGAATAGTAAAAAATTATCTGTCTCTAATAAATTTTCTCTAAAGGAAATTTTACAATAATGGTTTTCAAGGCTTGATAAATATAGCGTGTAATTAGCACATGACTGTGACGTATTTAAATTGTCTTACCATTGCAAATTGAAGTTTCGGAAGGGTCAGTTACAAAAACTTCGGGAAGTGGATTTCCTCGAGAACTCATCACTAACGATTACTCTAGTAAAAATATTTTCTTATCATTCGCATTAACTTTTATTGTGCTGTCTTGACTTTTAGCTTTTGTAAATACACAAAAACTGTCACAATTTTATCAGTTTGCTTTACCTTGATGGATAGTAACTATAGTAGCTTTAAATACTAAAAAAAATAAAATAATAATTGTTTTTATCAGTATGTCTTACATGTTTTTTTGCAAAAATACCAGGCCCAAATAAAATGTTGACCAAAGTTTTACCATCGTAGCCTTTAAAACGTAGAACAAGTAAAAACAGGCTGTTTGTAAAGTATAATGGTTGATAGGTTTGACATTATTGGTCTCTAAGTGAAACATTTTGCTTATAGATTTTTGAAAAACCGTATCGTCTAGGAGGTATAAAATGTTCATGAATTAATTGGAATTTTAGGTCAGATGGTGTCCATCAAGCTAGAAAGTTTCTTTTCAAATCTTGAAATAGGGTTTCTACATAAAGAAAGAATATAGACGAGTCTACTTAAAAAATGATTAATTTTTTTTTTTTTATCCAGTCAGTCAAGAACATTATTCCAATAAAGAACACCAATGCAAAATCATTTTCGTATTTTGGGGCTGACAGGATTAGAATTTTTAGATAAAACAAAAAAAAAAGACAAATAGATAAAATTTTCACTTTTAAAATCAAGATATTGCCAACTCTTCAAAAATCCCTAAATCGATCAAATTTTAAAAAAAAGCTCAAAAACAGCATAAAAAAACAAATTACAAAAAGTAGTATAAAAAACTCGTTTCATAAGACCTTAAAGCACTTATTCTTTAAAAAAACTCGTGACTTTTCCACTCGTTTTTTAAGTTTGAATGCGTGCTTTAAGACATGTCTTATAAAACTTGTTTTTTAATATACATACTATTTTATATCATTTATTTCTCGCAAATGCTCAGTTTAATACATGTGACTGTTTTGTAGCTTAAACGTCGTTGTCATAAAGTATATTAAAGAATTACTTAAATTAGCGCTCTTCTATAGGACATGTGCGCCAATACTCATCATAAACGTTTTCTGATTTTTACAAATTTGCGTCTTGTTTTTTTTAAACAAAATTAAAAAAAACTTTTGAAAGGTGATTTTGTTGTTAACAGCGGATAACAGCAATAAATCATTTGATTTAAAATTCAATTTAAATTTTTTCTTTGACATAATTTGTTTAATTTATAACAAAAAATTAATATAATAGACAAGAATAGAATTTATGCACTCTTTTCGAAATTTGCGAAGTAGCCGAGACAACGATTAAAAATTTATTACGTGATAAACCCGACAAAGGCTACTGAAAACAACTCTACAAATTTGCGGATTGGCGAAAAGAGAACAAAATGTGAGCAATTTATAATATTTTTCTTTTGGTTTGTAGGCGGCACCTACCTAAACCTGACGTCACAGCCCAGTGAAGGACTGATGTTTTCAAATAAACCTGGTGACAGTTACACACGAGGTTAGTGTTTAGCCTTCGTTGAAACTTTAGTATTTGTTTTTGATGAAGTGGAATACACACTACATTATGACAACAATTTCGTTACAAAGTGTTCTAATGTATCTATGACATAACCTAACTTTGTATTTGGAAACATTTAAATTTCCTCTCTATACGTCATCACTTAGGTACATAGTTCATTTTTTTTAGAATCATCAGTCCCCCACTCCGTGGTTTGTGACGTGGTCTTTAGGTAGTCTATTGGATCTTGCATCACTTGTTAACTTGTTATGATATTATAAATTACCTATGATAAATTATCTGACTATTTCTTGTATTGTTGGATGAAATTTTTTTTCTATAATGAAAGACTATGTCAAAATGTAGGACTTTGACAATTTTATTCTATGGCATTTTCAGTTGTTTTTTTGCAACCAGAGCTGTATCTTGAATAAAATAATTAATTAATAATTAAAACCGTATCTTTTGTTGGTATGTGACGTCATAGGTGAAGGAATGCTAATGAGGTCAGTCATCTAATTATATCCGTAAGTAATAATAAAAATAAAATAGTTAAAATAATATGTCAAGATTGAGGATTGAGGTTATGTGTTATTTTATACACCGAGACCGGTTAGTGCCGGGAGTGATAAAGATAGAAAGGATCTTGTGGTAGAACGGCACAATAATAAATCATGTAAAACTGTACCGCCAATCCCGCCAATCAAAATCAATTCATTGTTGAACAGTGAACCCTAAAAATCTAGGTAGGTAGTATTCAATCTTCTTTATTAAGCAAAGTAATAATAATGATTCATTCGAATCATTCGTTAAACATCTGATGAGAGTGGCAGTGGAAACGGAAGTGAAGACGCCACATAAACCTTGATTTTATTGTTTTTATAAATATTAGCAGGGCAATAATAAATTTCAAATTTGGTTACTAATAATTTAGTTAAATAAAAATATGCAAAGAATTTATTTAGATTTTGCGACCACGCTGTATTAAAATAGATTTTTATTTATTAAAGTTTACATCTGGCAATCTAGTCACCTCACCTTCTGTCACATCACAATTTTCCTAATGTCGATTCACTTTTGTTTAATTATTTCTAACCTTAGTTTTTTCTAATTAAATAGTTAATAAAATTAGAACTTACCATCGCTTTGTTCTAACAATACTTCTTCGGAATCATTTTCTGGAAAATCCGAATAAAAACTCATTGAGCATTTAGGCTTATTCAACCCATGTGCGTAGACCCCTGCCCAGTCTCCTGCCATTGTGCACTGGAAAATATTATAAAAAATAATAAAAACCCGGCGAGAAACGTGTTTTCCGGACACTCGCAGAAGTAGTAATATTGATTTTGGCACTCTACAAAGGCGCCTTCAGCAAACGCGCAGCGGAAGATTTTTATTTATGATCTATGATAGAGTATATCGCTGTATGCTATATTAATATGCTTTCGATTAAGTAGGAATAGAGATAAGAACCACCGTAATCACTAATAATATTGATTCAGGAGCCGTCACAAAGCGATTAATGAATTAATGATTATACCTACGTATTTCTCCGGCCGCACTATAAATAAACTATTTTGCAAAAGAAATTAAGTACGTGTTTGCCTTTGCCCAGAGTCGAAACAATGATTTAATTGTTATTATGCGTTTTCAGGAGGCATTTGAAAAATGTATTAAAAGGCACGACACACAACAATTAAATCCAAGGACGTTGTAATATGAATTTAATGAGAATTGCAAATACACTTAATTTTTGAGTTACATTAGAAATTATAGACAAAATTAAAAAGCAATAAAATTGTTAGCAACTTTGCGGGGCAATTAAGTAGAATGTTTATCTATACCTAATTAGATTCGTCAAACTTGTCACCAATTGCTTATAAAAGCAATAATGGAAAAACATTATCTCATATTGTATGATCCCACTTCTGATAATGCAACTGTTTTCACTTACATATAATTACCGACCGAGAGCTTTTTTTGATAACCTTGATATTTTAATGATAATTTTGTTTCGTGGCAATTTAACCAAAAAATCTGAAAAGACTACGATTATGTAGGGCGAAAAGTTTTTCTGACAGTTTTTTGAATTCAATTTTTAACTAAAGGCAGCGAATCGTGAACTATAAATGTCAAATTTCTAATTCAAAAAATGTCAAAATTTACTTGACAATTGCGAGAACAGTGACATACCAATTAAATAATTTCTTATTGACATTGACGGTAAAAATTTATTGCATTTGACTTTATTAACTACCTGTAGATTAATTCACCACTATACAACTTTTTAATAAAAACTTTTATTAGTAGCAAGTATAGCAGTAAGTACAGTTGATTGTTTTTTTTTTATAATTAATTGACATGACAACTAATTATAAATGGCGTTGCCAACATTAAAATTGTTTGAGAATTAATTATTTAAAAAAAATTCACTGTATGCATATCAAAAACAAATTACAGATTTAGGAATATCCGCTCATAGGTTGCTATAAATTTCGTTAGGTTGGAGACTATTTCTGACGGAAAGAAAAAAATATCGTAACTATGTCTATAATTGGGGTTAGGTCGGCTTATTTCCAAACTATTATTATAGAATTTTTAAATTTAATATTTTATTTTAATAAGATTTTATTTATATGATAATAATAATTAAATTATTATTAAGACAAAATGCAATCTGAAAAATTGTTTTTAAGCTGCATTATCAAATGCAAATCATGCCTAGATTCATTGTACAATTTGTTCACCTAAATAAGGAATTGCTGATAATAAATTAGTAATTACTGTTGCCCCTCAAAATTATATTTGACCTCTAGGCATAATTACCGTAAAATCATAGAGGGTTTGTCATTCTGCACAAAGTCGTAACATTATTAAAAAGTATATTTAGGTTTTTCATAAAGAATGTTAACTTACAGAAAATATTCCCATTAGTCTTTCGATAATTTCAGATTATTTTAAATGCAATGCAGCAAACTCCTTATGACATTGCCATAATCAATTTTGATTTCTGGCGGCATATTTTATTAAATTTGTGCAAAAAATCTCTCATTTGATTATTGGCAGATTATACGACAGCTGTCAACATCAAGTTTAACCAACCTTTAGGATTCAAAATGACTTTTAAAAATTCCTGTTACATGCAACATTAAAAAGGTAACTTCCCCAAAAGTTTGAATTCTAGGGAGTAATTTGCATATATACAAATATGTATATATATTTTTAAAACCAGACCTAAAAAGCGAATTAGAAAATATTACTTTGGGCGATTTGATCTACAATCTCTTAATTCTTTGAATAAATATCTGTCTTTGTTTACTTTTATACTTTTTACTGAGAAAGCAGTAGAACTTCACTTTCTTCGTGGTATTTGCGTACCTGCTGGGGTTATTACAACAAGAGACGGATGCGAGTTATTTATTTTACTTCCATACTTAGAAACAACAACAACAACAACAAAACAACGAAAAGTATGAAAATAACTTCAATAATTACGTAAACAACGACCAGATCGGCCCTACAAGTTAGTTTATAAAGAGATAATTATGTACTTTATAACGAGTGATAATATTTCTCAATTTCTATATTTTTGAATTTAAAATTATTTTCGTAACGGCCACCGAGTTGATAGTGAATTATTGGATTGCTCCAATTTTTTTTAATGGAATATTGCTGTAAGATATCGAGAGGAGATTTTACAGCCATTTTTTGCACTGTTTCATGACGATGAAAGTGTGGACGAGTGCTTTCAGCAAGACACTCCACATACCACTTACGAGAGCTTGAATATGATACAAGAAATTTATGTTGGGAATGAACTCACTACTAATAAATATAAGTATAACGGTATATAAGTTTTAAAAGTGTTGATAGGCATTTAGTTATTTTTCTCCAGCATCGCATCATTCCGCTCTACTCTCAAATTATTATTATTGTTCAAGAGTGCAAAACTTCTGTACATTTAAAGCAATTAAAAACTTTATTAAACAATAATTATAAACAACTACTTTAATAAATAATTTAAGCATTACTAAAATCAAAATCGCTATCATTTGAAACTTTCGTGTCTTGCTTAGCGCTTTCAGTGTCTGTGTCTAACATATCCATCACATTTGCCTGAATTGGTTCCTGTGCTTCAATCACTAGACTCCTCTCTTCATCCTCAGCGTTTTGCTGTACTGGCTGCGAATGATCAGTCTGGTCTACAATTGGTTTCTCAGTGGTGTTCTGATGCTGAATTTCTTGCTGACTTATTTCCTCACATGACTGCTCTATTACCTGATGACCTGTCTCTGCAATTTGTGCTGATTCTATATTTTGCACTACAACATCTTGTTGAGGGTCATCAATTCTATTATCATCATTTTGCATAGTCTCATTATATTGAAGTTCAGTATACTGCTGCATTGGTTGACCAGTTTCATCATACTGTTGTACCGCTTGAGCGTGTTCATCATTCTGTTGAACTAATCCACTTTCATCATTACGTTGAATGAGATGCCCCGATTCATCATAATTTTGAGTAGGTTGCCCCGCTTCATCATAAAGCTGAATAGGTTGCCCTGTTTCATCATAATTTTGGTTGAATCGCCCTGTTTCATTATTATGTTGAATAGAGTGTCCTGTCTCATCATAATGCTGAAATGGTTGCCCACTTTCATCATAATGTTGAATGGGTTGTCCAGTTTCATCATACTGTTGGATGGGTTGCCCTGTTTCATCATATTGGACAGGTTGTCCTGCCTCATCATAATGCTGAAATGGTTGCCCACTTTCATCATAATGTTGAATGGGTTGTCCAGTTTCATCATATTGGACAGGTTGTCCCGCCTCATCATAATGCTCAAATGGTTGCCCATTTTCATCATAATGTTGAATTGGCTGCCCTGTTTCATCGTATTGCATAATTAATTGTCCATTTTCATCATACTGTTCAGCATATTGCCCTTCATACGGATTTAGATATTGTCCATTTTCATCGTATTGTGGCAGATATTGTTGTCCATTTGCATCATATTGTATAACTTGACCATGTTCATCATACTGAAGTATTAATTGATTATTTTCATCATATTGTCCAGTTTGATCATATGGCTGAATAACTTGTCCATTTTGATCGTAGCCTAAATATTGATTTTGTTCGTATTGATCAGCGGGATAAGATTGATCTTTTGAAGGCTGGATTTCGTCTTCATAATTTTTTTCTGAAGGTTGCTCCAAAGGAACTTTTTTCTCAAACATTTCTTCTAATTTATTTGAAACACTCTCATCGCGAATCGGATCTTCAAGTTCAAATTGTGATTTTTCATTTTCTGTATTATCTATAACTATAGGTTCTTCTATTAATTCTGGCGTCGGTTCTTTTGTGACTATTTTGAGTTCATCGGATAAAGTTTTCTCTAGATTGATGTCACTTTTCTGTTGTAACATTTCCTCTATAATTTGATCAGTTTCTTTTAGAGGGTTTTCTTTGCTAGCTGCTAGGTCCTCTTTTCCAATGTCTATCTTTCTGGTATTTTCTTCATCTTTTTCAATTAGTTCTATTTTAGTCTCCTGAATTGTTTCTTCATCATTAGTTAGCTGAATTTTATTAGCTTTTGTTTCTTCTTCGAACTGTTTAGGTAAATTACTGTTTTCTTGCTTGTAAATGTGATTCAATTCAAGTTCAGGCAGCTCTACTTTTTGGGTTAGTTTTTCAATGTTTGGTTCTTGTAAAGTCAGATTTGCGAAGGATTGTACATCAAATTCAGATTGGTCAGTTGTAGTTGATTGAGGGGATTTGACAGATTCTGCTGGTTTTTTATTCCTTGGAGAACTTAATGAATGAATAATGTCATCAGCTATTTCATTGGTATAGTTAGGTCTATTGGGCACATCATATAAGTATGAGTCGGATGGTTTTTCCTGTATTTCTTCATCTTGATTTTCAAAATAGTTTCGGAGCTTTGCAGAAGACATGTTTCTTATGTAGGCTTCCACAAGATCATCTTTTGGACTAGGTTTTGTGCTGCTCTGTTGTACAGGTGCAGCTTTAGGAAAACATTCTTCTGTTTCACCTCGTGGTGTTTCATTAATGCGATTGATAAACATTTTGTATTGTTGCCTCAGCAACTTACACCGATCTGTTTTTGCTTTGATCATAACAATGCGATTCTCTATCCTCTCAAGTGTGCACACAATTCTTTCATTTCGGTCCTGACGCAAACGATCTTCTTCTAAGAATTTTTTGTATTTCCAACGTAGTTTGCGATAATGATGCTGTTTCCTAAAAATTAAAGAGAACATGTAACAGAGCCACGTATTATCAAAAAAAAATGTGATATATTAACAATAATCTAAAAATAAATAAGAAAGCAATTCTAATAGAATATGCTTAGGAGTAGTCAAATTTTAATTAATAGAAGATTTTAAGAATTTCAAAATTTTTTTAGAAGAACGTTTTGATGCTTTTTGCTTATACTCTTTTAAAGCCTGTAAGATTATATGGCCGCAATAAAATCAGTTCTATGTTTAACATGGTATAGACATCAAAAGCAGCTAAGCCGCAATAAATCATTATACTTCAAAGTTGGATTTTTAAAGGATGATTTGCTTTGAAAGTCTTTTGGAAACAACAATTTTTATTGGTTTTTATTTAAAATGTAAAGTCAAGTGATAATATAAAAATTTCCAACAGCTGTAATTAAAAAGAAATTAATGTGTCTGTATAGTAGGCTAAAGTCTAAAGTTTCTTCTCTGAGGCGATTGTTTTTTTTACCACTGCCTAATAATCTATCAAAACAATTAATGGAACATTGCATCTACGTACGCAGTACACAACTGCGTGCTGTTGCACTGGTCCAATATTCGTGGCCGACAATTGAACGATTTAGTCAGTAAAAAATTGTGATGAGTAATATGATCGATATAAAAATTAACTGGTTCTACAGCCGGAGAATGCACGGGCGGTAAATTCTTTGCATCAACAATACCTTATTAATAATAAGTGTCAAAGCAAACTTGACCCAATCGTCTGCTTTCTGTACTTTTCAGTATATACTTTATTAAAAGTTTTACAGTTTTGAAATCATTTAATTGTTTCAGAGCAGAACAAAAAACTGGCGTAATGTAAGGAAAACAAATAAGATACAGAAACAAAATTTTTTTTCCAAGTTAAACCTAAGTACATGATGTGCCGTAGATCAAAAAATTTAGAAATAGAGTTATCGCATAATACAGCGCTATAGATTAGTATAAAATTTTAGAAAAATGGATTTAAAAACACTCACTCTTCTCTCGTGGTTTGAACCATTTCATTAAACTTCATTTCAAGTTTCAGACGTTCTTCTTCGCTACAAACAAAAACACTTTGACCCAATTTTCTACAATACAAACACCACAAAACTCATACCTTTTCCTCAACTTTTCTTGTAATTCAATAAACTTCTTATAATACTCCTCACTTCTGAAACTTAACGACATTTTTGACACACTGCAACACAATTATTTTTCGCTATAAATATATTGAAGTTGAATCTTGAGAGGGTCGTTAAAAGGGGTGCGCATTGATGTGTAACTAGTGCGCACTTATTTACTATGGACTATACTCAATGTATGTTTTAATTAGTCAAAAAAATCAATTGAGTTGCGTGGATATAATTTTCAATTACACACTATCCCGCCACGTATTTAATGAAAAGTAGCTAACTTAAACTCGAAGAAATATAACATGCAGCAACGTACGCCATTCAAAATTTTGTTACGAAAGTCAATATAAAATAAAAGTAGGTTTGTTTTATTTGTGATGGCAAGGGCGCACGCGATTGATGGTACCAGGACAGTTGACCTTCATCCAATTAGCATTAGATAATTTATGTCGCAGAATTTATACAAGGTGTTCTCACTCTTGCTAGGCAAAAACCAATAATACTAAAGACCAAGAATTTAACAAAATAAATTTTATTTGAACTTCTAAAAGTTCTACCTACAGTTTACAGAAAACACTAAATGAGTAAAAATATGCGATTAAAGATAATAATTTGTATGTATCACCATACAAATCATTATCATAGTATCAAACAAAGTTGTTGTTTCATCCCTTTCTTCTTTTAAACCACGCAATGGCGTTGGATACACTCAGTATCATAGTTTGTATCGTTCCATTAGTCTTACAATACATTAATAGCTGAATTACTTATCATCTGATCCTCGTATTTATCTTTCACACGAAGATAAATACACGAAGCTCCAATTATACAAAACTTATTTACATAAAAATGTGAAGCACTTGTTCCTACACTCCGCATAAGCAAGCTCTTGAGCTCTAACCACCCTGAACATATGGTGGCGAGTCTGGTGGGAAGCATAGAGCTACGGCGTATGTCGTAATGTTCGTTCTAGTTAAAATTTCTTAGATGTGCATAATGTAATACAAACTAAAACCGTAAGTTGTCAAATTTCAATTCAGTTGAGCTACTCAGAATACTCCTTTTTTTTTAATTGTTGCTTAAAGTTTTCTTGACATTAAATAAGAATGACATATGACATTGTCAAGAGAACCCAAAATTCACACATACGTCTAAAAATATTGATGTAATGCAAGTTTTATCACTACGTTATCTTGTCTACAAAGCTAGTTTACCAGAGACGGCAATATAATTAATAAAATCAAAAACAACTATAAAAAAACAAAATTTATTAACAAAAAAAAAGTTTCTTATTTACATGAACCCATTTGTTGTAACAAACTCATCAATTTATGAAATCTACTCTTAATCTCTACCAGCTTTCGATTAGGTAAAAGCTTTGAAGTTTGTTCAAAAGTTGCTTCATTATTGCTACTTTGCTGAAATGTGTGCAGAATAATCTTATCTTCGTCACGCGACCAAGCATCTCCTGGCGATTTAGGACTCGCAGTGGAAGTATCACTTAAATCATCACTATCTGTATTTGTCACATCTTGTGAAGATTCGCAGCATTCTAAAATTAGTCACTTAAGCTACTTGTTACTTAAAAAATTTATAAACTTACCAGTCGCCGACTCACCACTATGGTCCGACCTAACTTTTAACTCCACCAATTTAGCTGGAGTTGTATATTCAATTTGAGCATCTTCAGCGGTGCGTTTTTTCTGGCCAGGAGCAGCACCGGGCTTAGTCTCAGATGAGACGCTATCTTTCTTAATGTTTTTCGTTCTTTTCCGCGGCGCTTTCTTTTCTTGACTTTTATTACTTTTCGGAGTAGGTTTAGCAGCTTTAACAGATTTCGTTTTAATTTTTTGTTTTTGCTTGTTTTTTGATAAACGCTTCTTTTTACCACCTTGGGCATCTTCTTCACTCTCATTGCTGTTCCGAACCTAAATAAAATAATGACAAGAATCACAGGATTGTACAATCATTTATTGGACACATTATTGCTTACTAAAAAATATAATACATTAAAAATTTGGAAAAAATCGACTTCAATATAATAAATTATTACGTTCTATTTTTAATTGTTAATTATTAATTTAAAAAAAAAACTAATAATTAAATATATTGAAAATTTTCAACTTTTTTCTTTTCGAAAAAATTCATGCGAAATAACGCTTTATATAATCAGAAAACTCAAAAACTACTAATTCCAATGTTAAAAAAATTTAATGGGAAAACATGAAAAGCATCTGCTTTCATAAAAACTAAAATCGATTCACCTAGAAAAAAATTCCGAGGTAACACAGATAAAAAAAAGTCCAGCCGAATTAAATTTTTTCTCTATTTTTTAAAGCCGGTTAAAAAAAACTGCTATTTGTCACAAAAAAAAAATACAAAAATGTAATGTTTTGTGTGTCGATCATCAAAGTTTATTCATGTTTGCTGCTAACTTGCCACTGTGAACTGACTATAGCCGTAATATAAAAAATTAAAATCCTTTAAATGGTCCCAATTTCACTCACCTCATCATGTGTTGGATTGTCTTTGCTCGGAGAATTGACAACAGCTTTATTTGGACTGGTTTCGGTGCGCTTACGCGGAGTTGCCGCTAACCGTTCACTATGATCTTTGTCTGGATTCGTTAAAAATGACACTTTACCAGGTCGTAAGGCTTTACCCCCTTGAATATATGGTTTTCCCTGGATAAACTAAAAAATAATATACGCTAATATAGGAAATACTTTACTTTCTGACTGAAATTCAAACCTTTAACCCACATTTTTTACAATGTTGAGTTCGCGATTTGAATCGAAGATTTTCAACGTCGTGACAGGTACATATACAGTGTGATCCCCCATATGGGTCTTCGGTATTTGGAACCACAATAGTTTCATAAATTTCTTCATCAGGCTGCCTTGCCAATTCTTTTGATAAATCTATTACTTCATGTGGACCACTTGATAAACTACAAACGTTATGGTTAAGCATTATAATTTAAAAAATCCAGATGTATTTTATAGTATTTTTAATGTTAAGCATGAAATGACGTCATGCGTTAATTTCGACAATGTTGTCAAATTTGATTATTTTCATGAGGATCTAAAGACAAATTCATCACTTCAAACCAGTGAGCTGTTTCTATTTTTGATAACTAGTAATCATTAAACAAAGCCATCCTAAGAATCAAAACCAAGTTTTAAATTCCTTGAAATCTGAACAAATTATTATGCAAATACTTTTTTTCTTCATTAATTACTTAAGTAACACATCACATTCACTTATAATTTGACTCAACTCGATTCAGGCATAAGTCTGACGACACTCCAAGCTTTTTTTTCATAAGTATCCAAATTTAGTGATTTTTAATTTCATAGTGCATTAGAAGTTTTCAATTATGAAAAGATTTATATTGTAAAAAGAATATTATTTGAGGTTATATTGCCATCAATTTAAATATTACTAAAACATCTCTGCCACAAATGATTTAAAAATAAGCTTGACAACTTTCAAGATAATATTCAAAACCATTTTTTTCATAACAAGAATGATATGATTATTATAAGCTAAAGAAATATTTTTGAACAAATTAATTGCCATGCATCGTAATAGAGCTCGAATACTTGTAAGACAGGAACACAGAAATGCGCTCTAACTCAAGATAAGGATAACTTACGTCAGTGCGGTCGCTAAGCTTTTTCAATTCTTGTGGCGTACCACTGCGCATCAAAATAACTTGTTCCTATCGTATTAGATTTGAAATATAATTATAATACGTACATGTTAGGGGGTCGTTCAGTTGGAAAGATTTGCAAAAACCAATCTGTTAATGCAGCACTTCCTTTCAGGAGCGGTGAAACCGTTGTCTTGACGGTGTCCATTGTACAATTACGATTGCCTGACAACTCAGTCAACACCTTTAACACTTTTCTCAACTGTGCTGGTTGATCTTTGAAATAAATTTGTAACTTTCTAATAAACCTATTCATATCTTTCATAATTAAATACGGTATTAATTTTCCTACACTATGAGCCTGAATTTGACTCAAAAACAACAAAAATTCTGCAGATAAATCTGTATATTTTGGTAAAAACACTGACTGTATATCACTATAAAATCCAACAAAATTACACGTACGTTCATCATAGTTACTTAAAATTTCAATTAGTCTATTATATTCTTCCTTATTTAAAGTTTGTCGGATTTTTTCAAAATATGACTCGGCAAATGCTACAAAAAAAAACAATTAAACAGGAAAAATTTCAAAAATTCTAAAATTACATTCCTCCCTTCGTATCTCCATTTCTGGATCTTCAGGTGTTGTCATTGCAACATTTGCTATATATTCTCTACGAAGTTTAGCGCGCTTTTTTTCGGCACCAGATGGTTCTTTCTTTGTTGTTGTTTTCACAGTTGAACTTGCAATCATTAAATGATTTATATCGTCAGGATTATCCTTAAAAAAAAACCAAAAAACAAACCTCAATTACAAAGTGATGACTACTGAATAACATGGTAAATTATATCTTTATTTTTATTAAAATTTTATTTGGTGATTGAATGGCATTGTAATTATAGACAGAGTTTTATGGATTGGTAATGATCACGGATAAATTTACTTCAATTTGTTTAAATTGTTTGTTTTTTAAAAAAAATTTATTTTATGGAGATCATGCTTGGACTTTTTACTTCAGGAGCAGCTTATGCCTATTTTTTTATAATATTTATTTTTTGTTATCAATTGTTGTTGTAAACATATAACATGTAGTGGCACTGTGGTTAAATTTATGCATACATACAAATTTATAATACCAATCAAAAATATGTATATTTAAAGGACAAAAATTACTGAGTGAATATAGAAGATTACTACGTTAATTCATTTTTGACTTTTGATTGTTTTTGTTTTAATAATAAATAAACCAAAATATGAAATATTTTAGGCGTTTTATTGTAAAGTTCATTTTTTAAAATGTCGACTAACGTCGCAGTTTCCTAGAAAATTATAACCGGCAACGCTGCAAGTGTTTTTAAAGAGCACTTGAGTTGATAAGATTATTGTGAAGTATAGGCTTGTTTGCTTCTGTTAAAAGCTGGGTGCTGTCATTAATATTAGTCAACACTTATTCCTGAGAAATGTTAAAAATAAAATGCAAGTGAGGAAGATATGTATTAAAAATGGGTGGAGAATCCTGGAGACACTGAAATGATCCAAATTTTTGCGCCAGTCCTCGCGAATGAGGTCCAATGCCTACAAACATTAGACCTACAATAACACCAGCATAATGACAGGAAATAAAATGAGTTATTTTCGAATACACAATCTAATAAGACAGATTGTTAATTGTCTACAGATAGTATTTAAACTAGTGCCATAACCCACACAACAAAGCACGTATTAAAACTAAAAAAATCAATACTATATATTTTCTTACCTTTGCTTCTTCAACATTCTTTGGTTTCTCAAACAAAACACCTTCCGGCCTATAATTTTGGAAATTAAGACTCTGCGGTGCAACTTCATCTTTATCAAAATTAACACTAGGCGGTGCAACTTCATCTTTATCAAAATTAAGACTCGGCGGTGCAACTTCATTTTCATCGACTTTTTCATTTTGAGGTTGTGTTTTCATTGGGGTACCACCCAAACTTGGCATATCCGGCAACATTGTATTTGAAACAAGTGCTTTTACCAAGTGGCTTGGAATATGTGGATTTATTAAATTGTTCGCTAGTATTTTAGGTCCTTCCCTCAGCGGAGTAGAAAACTTGGTCTTATTACCTCTTTTTATTCGTGGAAGCAAACGCTTACCGGAACTGTTAACTCGAGGATATTGTGGGGATATATTTAAGCCTTTCCCAACATTTACCAGAGGAGAAATCACTATAATTGAATTAAGAGGACTACTAACACCAGCGTCAATTTCTTTCTGTAAACAAATTTTGACATCAGTTTGACATTATTGACAAATGACAGCTGTTACATGTCATTTGTCATAGGATGTTTCGCTCTGAAGAGCTGGAGTGCGTTCATAAATATCGCTCGAGCGCGCCGTATCTTTGAAATGTCGCACAAAGTCGTTCATAAACCATCTAATGACGTCATAGTTCACCAGAGTAAGCGTTCAAAAATACCACTGTGCAAACACCATGAGCGCACCAAAAACGCCGTTTTCCAGTGGCCGGCGAAAAACGCTCCGCATGCGCAGAAGTGTAAAATCGAGAAGAGTTTTCAAATAAGTGAGATAATTCTTTATGTCTAGTTACTAAAATAAGAAGTGAAAATGGAAATTATCGGAGTCGACGAACAAAAAAACGTCGCAATATTACAAAATACAGGTAAGTGTAAAGTGGATGAAAAAGAATTCTTCTTCTAATAGCTCTGTGTTTTTGTTTCCCTCTAGAAGACAGAACTTCATATTGGAATATCAAATAATCATTGTGTCGCCATTATACATGGTATCGCTATGTCCATAACCTCTGCCATATTCAAAACCTGCTTTGTTCTGTTCATACAAAAAAGATTATTGTTTCATGATATTGTAATACCCATGGTAATACCGAATACCTAACCTATAATAATAATTATTGTTGATCAAACGAAAAGGCACATTCTTGAACGCACTGTATCGTTCAAAAATTTTATATCGTTCTGAGCGCGCTCGGACGTAACATCGGTTTACTCTGGGTGTAATACGGTCCCCGAACACCTAACATTTATGAACGTAACCCTGCATTCAGCAAACAAAGCGGCTGCGTAACCTTCTGACGGTGCTACATTTTGTGCCAAAGCCAAAGCTAAATAGACAATGACCGAAAAGAGGCTATTTTTTATAGTAAGACTAGATGAATACTAATATCAAGTCTCATTAATCAACAAGAAATGAGAAATATTACTACAGTCAAATGCAATAAATTTTGGTCGTTATTGTCAGTAAAAAATAATGCGATTGTACAATTCTTACTTTGTGATCAGATCTTGCCATCAAAAAGTCAATGGCGCTCTATATTAATGATAAACATAACAATGCCCACCCATTGCACCTATAACAATCACTTTGACAGATAACCTCCACATGCAGCGCATTAGAGCACCACCAAACCAAACTACGGAAATGAACGAGTTTATATATGATATATCTAGCAAGTTGTGGTGATTCAAATTTATATTTTAAAAATATAACTCTCTAATAAAAAAAACATTAATCGCTTAGACGATGCCAGATAAAAGTGAAGATAGTCTAGCTTTGTTGTTTTATCCCCAAAGATACAAATTATTACTAATTGCGGGTCTGATAGCATTCTTGACTGTTTCCATTATAGATACTCACCCCAAAATCAGGATATATATATTGTCGCCACAAGTGAGGTAATACATCAGCCGGTTGCTTATTGGGTGATATCATGTGTTGTTCCGTATTGGATATATAATGCACAAAAGGTGGAGCTTTTCTATGACGGTAAAAGTATTTAATAGGATTCTCTTCTGAATAGGCCCTTCTTACTACTAAAAATCTATAAATCTTAGGAATATCCACAAATGGCATTAAGAGTCGCTGTATATAATAGCACACATGTGACATTTTCAATTTCTTTGATTTTTTTAGATGAAACGTATCTTGCTTTATTTGCGGCAGACAATGTTCCAAAAATAGAGCTATGAGACTGCAAAGAAGATAATTAATTCATGTTAATTAATCGAAAAAAGTAAACTAAGAATCCCCAGAAAAACTTCAAACTAACACAATAACAAAAAACAGACAAGCTTTTTTGGGGAAGCCAGTAGATAAAAATAATACTTTTCTTGTCCTGGTGTGAAATGGTAGTGGGATGACCGTGTCACTTGAGAACATTTAAATGGAATGCGTGGCAGCAAATTTGGATATCCAAAAACATTACTTTCAGCAATTGTTTTCATAACTAAAGAAGGAAAGGTGACTACATAAAATGTACCCGCGGTCTTTGCTTGAATGCTGAAAATTATTTAACAATTAATTACTAAACTTAAAGGACTAATAGTATGAAAGAAGACGTAGCTCCATGTCTCGGTGAAACGAATAAAGTCAAGCATAATAAAAATTGCGAAATTCAAGCAGCAAAGCTATCTCTTTATGCAAGATATTCGCTCAACTTAAGCACATCTAGGATGTGTGATTGTTTAACCCGTCTCAATAATCTACTGTAATACAGAACTGAAGAAAAACATGTTTAGGAATTAAGAATAGGTCTTATTCACGGTGAATATTAAGCTATGGTCATTTCGGCTTTAACTATAAATAGACAGAGTGACCACCAGTGGCTTAGTAGGATCAAAATATAAACTAAACTATGTAGAACCCGTGATATTGTTGTCGCCCTACTTAATGTAGTTTTTCTTGTTAATCTCTATAAGCCTGAAGATAGTCACTAATATTTATTTACAGCTAAGGCTTAAAACAATATATCATTAATTCCTATGATTTTGAAAACAATCATCATAGACAACTTCTATAACTCAAACGAAATTTATTTAGCAACAAACCACGTATTAGGTTACGGATTATTTATGCTGAATAAATTTGTTTTGGCTATACTTTTTAACTATAAAAAAGTACTGTAAAATACTTACGATTTGCTGATTTGTTCTTCAACGTGTCTGCAACAGAAACAGATATATAATAATAAATATAACGCAAAGAAGATAGTAACATTGTATTTTAAGATTTTACTAAATGTTTTTGCTCTTTTATAATTTGCCAAAAAAAAAAACAGATCAATGAGAATTTTCACTTTTCGGAAGGTCATATTGTAAGCATAAAGTGTTATCGTTCTGTGGTTTTATCTATAATAGACTGTCACCGCCAACACTTTTTTAGCTTATTAATATATGCTTTTAGTGTTAATTCTAGTAACATTATTTTTATTAACGTTTAGACCAATTTATGTTACCGGAATTCTGCGGTTTTTTTTTCAATCCATTTGCTTTGAGATTTGCAATATCAGTACATAACTCAGACGAACTATACTATATTCTTCGGCTACTGGCAAGACGAATAATGTGAGTGTTCTAAAAGAAATGACAAAGACCAGACTATACAATATCATTTTGAAGAAAAAAAACTGTTTTTATCTACTTTGTATTGCAATCGATTCTATGTAGTCGTTAATATTGTAAAATCATGGCAACCCGCGTGTTGCAATAAACGTGTATCTTTAGAGATTATTTAGTCTTGATGGTCTATGAAAAAGTAAACTATAGCCAGAAATACTTACTTTTTACATTTTATTATTTCTTTGTTTCCAATTTCAAATTTTTCTTCCCAATCCTCAACAATTCTTATGGCATCTTCCAGATTAGACACATTGAAAAACGATTGAATTTTGTCATCTGCTTCTGCTTTAAAACTTTTTAACATTCCTCTGCAAATACAGGCTATATCATGATACTCAAAATGCTCATATGCCAATAAAAACGTTTGCGTAAGTAATTGTACATGTTGTCGCAATTGTTTTTCTAAAATAGGTATTTGTGCGGGCTTAATAAAAACATTGGGATCGTTGTCTAAATCAGGAGGTTGTACAAAGTCAGTTCTACTTTGATCGTCAACAAATGGAACATTCTCATCGTTTTTCTGTTTATTTCTATCTTTGTTAGATTCGTATAAATCGGCATACTCAAAAAGTTCTGTCATCAAGCAATTAAATTCTTTTCGTGAAACTGTTACTGCTCTATCGGCCCTTAATTCCTCCCGATCAATGACATCAATTTCCTCATCCGCAAGCACATTATATTCAGGATCATGTTCTTCGTCTTCAGCACCTTTTGCCTCTTCGTCTAGCGGTCTCGTAAAAGTGTTTAAAAACTCTTTCCAGACATCATCATCACAGTCCATATCATACATATCAGTTGTAATATCAGGAGGCATAAACGCCCCTTCTATTTCTTCCAACGGTTTATGACTCAGACTCAATTTTGATCTGGTTCTTAAAGCTATTGTTGCCTCATTTTCTATTAGAGAATCGTTTACAGTCTTAGACGCATCTAACGACTCTGTAAATGACGTTTCCGCATCAGGAATGTATTCATCTCCGGAAGAATCTTCTTGAAGTTCCCCTGAAAATAAGACATGGACTCCTGAAGGTTTTTTGCTTAAAGTAGACCACGGAATAAGCCCTTCTTGATTACTCGATAGAAGCCTTGAAAATTATAGTTATTAAATTGGATTTAACATTCTTTTCAAATTTATTACTTAGCTTTCGCCCGTGTACATTTAGGCTCATACATGAGGTCATTATTTTCAGCTGGATTTTCCGCTTGTCGCACAAATGCCATGACATGCTCATTTTTCATAACCTCCTTTAAAATATTCTTGACTTGCTTTGCTTTAAGATTGGCTCTTACAGCTTTTTCTTCTAAAGTCTCTTCAAATTTTTTATCAACAGATGCAATTATTTCTCGGTCATTATCATTCAACTCCTTTCTAGTTCTTTTCTTAGGACGAGGGCTTTCAATAACAATTTGTAAACCATCCTCTTCTGAGTTGTCTTCGTTTGAAACACTCTCCATTATAAAATTTTTTGAGCTTCCAAAATACAAAACATAATAACATCAACAAATAATACAATAACCTCACATTTCTCACATCACGACCGATGTCAGAAGTCAAAACAGTAATATGTCATATGTCAATATTATACTCCTTGATGTTTACCACAGAAATGTTCACCACAGAACATGTTCACTATCAAGCAGAAGATCAACCCATCCCTCGATTAACCACTGATGTCAATTGTTATCTGCAATCTATTTACCTATAGAAGGCGTTCATAAATTTTACTCCAACGCAAGAATGAGTAATAAAATTCTACGCAAAACTGGTCATAAAAATAAAAATTTTGATGGCGTTTTTATTTACCATTGTTTATATAGTTACTCAAAGAATAAGTAAATGAAAAAAAATCCGACTGCAAAAAAATGATAATTGTTGTTGGCTCACATGACGACCTTCTGCATTGACTTTACTTCAAATTAGCTAGTTTTATAATTTAAATTAGTTTTACTACACATTTTTCTTAAATACATCATTGCGCGTGCGCATTATAACTACAGTTTGTTCTAATTGCTCTACCACAGCCGTTTCTACTTAACAAGCCGTGAACATCAACTTGGCAACAGCGTTAGTGGGTCTGTTGTTGCAGTGGGCTCAGCTAAGACCATAGTAGAAGTAAATAGGGAAAATTCATTTTTTTTTGACCCAATTGTCAATATCAAAAGTTTTAAAATTATGTTGGAATGCTGCTTTATAACCGTAGAAATCACGCTCTTGACAATAACATTTAAATGGCGTTGTCAACATAACGCCACGTTGACAATTAATTTAAAAAAAATTGCTTTATCCCATTAACTAATAATTGTTAATTTACCTATGTCACTGTACAAATTTTGAAACCCCGCTTACACCACAAAACAATGCCATATAAAAACACACAATACACACGACTAACCGCATCTAATCTCAAAAAATTGGTCTCTGCTAAATAGTGCAATTTGTCATACACCCACTAATGAAGTAACAAGTTAAACACTTGGAAAAACAGTAAAAGACAAAATACACATAAACCACAAACAGTTTCACTTATTTGAAATAGAAACCAAAAGTTTTGCTACCGGAAAAATTAAATAAACACACTTGAAAGTTCTAGTGAATGCCATCAATAGACCCACTGGCAGCGTTGCCACATTTTGCTGTTCACGGCTTGTTAAGTAGAGACGGGTTTAGCTCCAACTTTAAGATACTCTGAAGCTATTCAAACCTATCAAATTGATAAATATACTAAACTGTTGAAATCAAAATCTATTAGCATTGATTTATGAATAACGTAGTATTATTTATATAAATAAGTGTATTCTACGTATATTAGCCCCAGCCAGTTCATTTCAGTAGTTCAATGATTCTCTATGAGCGCTGTCTGACGTGGTTATTTGGCAAAGTCGTTTGATTTGAACGTTGCTTGCTGTTATGGTTGGTATACATCATTGTATGTAGAATATATAGTACTAATTTTCAGAATAAGTACTATTCTACAATAATGGCCGCTAAGTGGAACAGCTTATTAGTTGGTTACTGTGGCTACAATATACACTAATGCAAGACGTCTCGTGACGACACCTAAGCGCTCAATAGAGTACTATTATATCTAACAGCAAGTTGTGATTAAGATCATTTCATGTTGTCGAAATTAATTTAAAATTTGCATGTTTGACATGATTAACGAATTTTATGTTTCCGTACATATCTAGAATGAATACACTATTAGGTTGATTTTTATTGGCACATTTATCCTAACTGAAACTTTGAGTGTAATTTAATAAATCAGCACTACTTAAGAAAGGTAAAAAAACACAAAAACCAAGTTAAAATTGTTTAATAATTTCACATTGCTTTTATGATGATTTGAAACAATGAAAAAATATAACAATGAGAAACAACCGTTGATATATAAATTTAAATTGTTTAGATTCCTACACTGAGAATTGCATTTTATCACACTAGAAATATGTTATCACATTTTTGTCTTAGTAGTTGAACTGTAGTAAAGTAAAACCGGAGAAATAATAATAAAAAAACAGCTAACAAAAAATCCTTTATAATTTAATCAACCAATATGTTGGCAGATTTGGTAAATAAAGCATAAACCCAACCTAGCAGTCATATTGTTTTTTTTTTAACTTAAAAACTAAATCACTAAAAATATAACAAAATAAATAAGTGCGTCACAGTTCCACTACCTTTTTTTATCGAAATAAATACTAACTTAATACAATCACGAGGTCCCATATTTTCCATTTTCAAACACTCCTTTCCTGAAAAAAGGCGAAAAATGAATTAAGGCAGCTTTGGTAACTCCATAGGTAAGCGGACAGGAAGATACAGTTTTACACGTATCAATAAGACGTCGCAAATAAAATTCCAGTTGTTTTTTTCGTGATTTGGCAACTGCTTCACTATTTGCAAATAGTTGTTTTGAAGGAAAAGAAATGGAAGAGACTTTTGCGCCGTATCGGGTTTTCATTTCGACATGTAAATCCCTGAAACGACTATATCTTCGCAGAATACTCCAGCGGTCGTCACTTGTACAAATTCGTATGTCATATTCGTAGTGTGTTCTAGTACCGGCACCTCTAATGCAATATCCAGCTATTGTCACAATTGCGTCACAATCCTCTGCAACAAAAATATGTAGAGATCTACTATATCCAGTGTTGATTCTACCTATGGAAATAGAAGGCATTGATCTATGGAAGCTATAATTGTTAAAAGATGAACATAAACCAAGCCGAGTCTAAAAAGAAAATAAACATATAAATACAATCTACAATCTTTTCCATATGAATCACTAACTTGTAAACCAGGAGAATGTAATGCTGTGGTAGAGCCCGTATGAAGTGGTTTTATTGGACTTGGACTCAAACTGTCTTGCAATGGATGCTCGACTGCTGGCGATAATGTGGAATTAGGATTCATCTTATAGGATATATATTGTTTTTGAAAGCCTTGTAAAATCTGTAAATGTTTCTCTTAGTGTACCATCTATAGACAGCATTTGATACACTTACAGCAATTTGAGCATCCAAGTGTGCTTTTGGATATCCAGAATCTAAGCCTTTTATAATCGCTTGCTTTTGCTGCTCAATTTTTTGACCTAATCTACGGTAACCTTCTAAATCCCTGCGTTTTTTTCTATTGACCGGTGAGCGATTTTCTATTGAGCTTGTTGATTGTGAGTCACTTATCATACCCTTTTAATTAATCACAGATTAGATAAAATGGTAAAAGTTAGGGTTCAAAATGCAATATTTTTGTATAACCGTGAGATATAAAATTAAATATCAAAATTAAAATTGAAGCCTTAAATGTTAAAAAAATCTGTTATGTCATATACACTGACATCACATGTCTCCCGATCTGACGACAAAGAATCCACTCACTGCGTTGAAATAAATATACAAACATATCTTTTATGCCTTAAAAAATATAAATCAACGATCCTTGTTGACCGGTGGTAATTCTTGAACTTATTAAAGTATTTTTATTTGGTTTGATAAACGACGAAGGATTACTTTCCAATATCAATTATAAAAAATGAGTAACCTCTTACCTTTTGATAATCTTCATTGCTAGACAGATCACTTTCATCTTGAATTCTAGGTGAAGTTCGTAATTCGACTCCACTATCACTCATTAAACAGTCTATATTATTACCTAGAGGAGAACAAGCACTAGCTGCTGTGTGATATGTATCACTGCTTTGTGTACTTCCTCTTTCTAAACTACTGGTATAATTAGTCTCACATGAATTTGGACTATCAACAGAGTTAATTGTCTTCAAATTAAGTTTTAAACTGCAACACAAAGTGTTCACATAAAATTATATGACGTGTATAAGCCAATTTACCCCTGCTTCTTCTTTTCAATGATATCAAGCTCCTGCTGTGTTCGTGAAGCCAGCGATTCTTTCAGATTATCTAAATTCGATGATTTGGATCCCAGTAAACCTTGTTGATCTACAAGTTCTAATAATTTTTTATCTAGAAGTTCGACGGTCTTGCGTCGTTCAGATAATGCCTCTACACGACGATTTAACTCAATTTGTAACTCAGCTAATTCTTTACGCTAAAAATATAAGTGCATATTTTTGTTTTAATACCCTGGACATAATTACTTAACAGATAATTTCAATAAGCCCCAATTAACTGATTTAGAAGCCAAAACCAGTTTTAATTATCGACAGCACTTTTATTTAATTAGAAACAATAAAAGCCTATAATAAACACAAATAAATAAAAGCCCTAAGGTGGCAAGGACTAATTTAAGAAGGGGGGGGGGGATAAAAGTACATAAAAAATATACTATTGAAATAAAATACAACAAAATCGAAGACTTTTTTACAGAACATTAAGTTAAGATAGAAGATTAAGTCGAAAAACGCAGAAATATATTTTGCACCCTCTAACTCTCAAATCTTGTTTCCTATTTTCAGAAATAAACACTCTAAATTTATTTTTTCTGCACTAAATATTAAGCCTCACTAAAGTCTGTTTACGGAGATAAGTCACCACTGCTAAATAAAATGACGTTAAAAAATCACAAGTGGTAAGTAGATAATATCACAGTTCAAAAAAATAAACTCATAACAATTAATAAAACATATACTTACATGTTGTGTTACCAATTCCTGAATTATTATTGGTCCTTTAACACTATTCAAAACGTCAATCAAAACATCTGACTCTGCATCAGTAAGGCTATTACTTTCCGATTTTAAAATCAACTCCTAAAAACATATCAAATTACACAATATCTATAACTAAACAAAGAAAAGAAAAAATACCTGAAAAGCGCGTTTAACTTGAGGACTAGGAAAGGTAAAATCATTCGCATGTGACGTAATAAATTGACACGCATTATTCAATTTAACAACAAAATCAGATTTAAAATCTTGCAATTGCTCAAATTCATTTGTTATCTAAAGAAAAAAAAAGAAACAAAAAAAAAAACAAAAATATAAGACTAAAAAACATAGAATCTGCTTACATCACCCCAGAGTTTACGACGTTCATTCTCTAATTCTTCTCTACATGTCACAAGTTCTTTTTCTTTTTCCTTTAATTCAAGCTCTCGTTGCTGTTGTTGTTTCGTTAAATTATTCCAATTTTCTTGCAATTGCCGAGTTTGCTGTGCATGCTCTTGCTGCATTTGAACTTTCTCAGCTTCTAATTTGGCTTGTGCTGCTTCTAGATATTTTCGTTTTCTTTCGAATTCTTCTTGTTCTTTTTCAAATACTTCTTTTTCTTTTTCTAAATTAAGGCGTTGAATTTCGATGTCAATTCTTTCTTCGTCGTTAATACTAAAAAAAAAGTTATATAATTATTCCAGATTTAAACATAAATAAAATATACGGTTGCAAATTTTCCATTGATACGGCAAGATCTGGTGTGGACCAACTAAGCAGACTTAATCGGGATAAATTGTGAGTTTTTTCACCTTTACGCAATTCAGCCGCTTCAGCTGGATCATTAAATCTAGAAATTAATTTATTGCTTAAGAAATTAAACCAACATCTGACATAAAAACTACCTAAAAACGTGTGCTTTTCCTAAGAAAATAATACAACCTTGTGACAATCGAGCTGGCGATTCAATTAAATTATTATTAAGCATCACATAAGCTCCTGGGCAGGGATTTATAGTTGCTATACTATTTTGAAATATTATTGTACAATGTTGTGGCTCCATGCCAGTACCTTTGAGTGTTATATCTTGCTTAATGTCAGAATCTTCTGTACCAATTGTTGTTGTTCCTTCCTGTAATACTACAATAGTAGTGCTTGTTGTAATCGTCGCCACACTTAATTAAATTTAATTAGACATGTCAGATTCAATATTGTAATATTAATAGTGTACAATATCAATAACTATATTTTAAAAAGCCTAATTTTAAATTAATTAAGTGTGGATAGTAACAACCCAACTATACTTTCAAATGATATAATGTTACTCCAGTACTCAACGGATCATCATCAATTGCAACTAAATGAGGTCTATCCGAATCTAAAACAACTCCAGGTCCAGCCTTGCGCAGCCCCAATGCTCTTTGCTCTCGCAAAATAGCCTGTGCTTCGCGCCATTTCCCAGCCCACTCTTCTGTCAATTCCTAGAATATTTTATTGTTATAAAAATTTACTAATTAAGGTCAGACAACGAGACAACTCACTTTCTCTCTAGCTTCCTTTTCCTGCAGTTGAGCCAACATGTCAGTTCGTTGTTCACTAAACATCAAAGCCTTAAGTTTACTAATTTCATCACGTAATTCCCTGATTAATTTTACGTTTGGATCTTCATTCACAGTTGGCTTATTAATAATATTTTTGGCTCGATTTGCATAGCGCAATGTACTTAAAGTCTCCCCGTAATTACAATCTTAAAACAAATATTGAAATAATATCTGAATTAGAAAAATTAAGTTTTTTTACCAGCAGGACTGATAGCTGCAATCATTATTGTTTTCGAATTGCCTCCCAAGCTGTCCTTCAACAGCCATGTTAGGACGGAATCACGATACGGAATAAATGAGGCTTTTTTGTGGCCATTTGTATCTTGACACAATTCAGCTAATGCTGATATCACAGAACCTAGAGTAACTAATGATTTATTTATGTGTGCTCCTTCTTTTAGTCGTTGCCCAGTTGCGCCTGTTGCATCTGCCCTTTCGCTTCCAGCAAGATCCACCAAATGGATCTATAATCAAGTAAAATATAGCAGAATAGACACGGTACTAATTGTTGTGTATAAATATATTTAGAGCCAACCCTGTACAAAATGTGTTATCATTAAGGCAAGAAATACCTTTATCACTGTTAAGTTTTTGTAGATATTCATCATCAGTATGCATTTAAACATGTAGAAATACAGTTGAATTATTATTAAAGAATTAACAGAATCAATTCTTTTTATTCTAAGATGCATACATAACACTAATAATATAATTCAATAATAATATACTAGAATATCTTCTATAAGTTTTAGACAGTTATGCAAAATTAGAATCGGGATTGAATGTTTCAGAAGAGACAGACGCGCTAAGTAATCAAATTTTGAGTTATTATATTATCTCAGTTTTTAATGTTTGCTTTTACTAAATTCTGCAGAATTGCTTCTTGTTTAACCAACTTGTTACTTTGACATGTCTGGAATCTTGTGAATTTACTGTACAGTTTCCTTTTATCCAAGTTTACTTTATTAATCATTTAAATGGTCGCTGTATCGTGACTGTTTAATTAAAAGTAGCATAATAATTTTGATGAAATGAAGCCTCTTCTTAATCAATTGTCAACATATAGCTGCTAGATATAAACAACATAAAAAGCCACAATACAGAACTCAATACAGAAATCTCAAACACAATATTTGGTCTTATTTGATTTTATCCAATCTAACAGAACACGTATGCCCGGTTGCGGAAGCTTAACAATTTGTTAGATATTGACAACTAAATATTTGTTATAATAATTGCAATAAGAATAAGTTTCGCCTCACACGACGAGTTACTGTGCTTATTCTCACTTTTATTTCCCTGTCCTGATGACGCCTCCACCGATGGAGTGCAAAACGTCGACAATTTTATTAAACCTTTGAACACGATCTTTTCCGAAAGATGCTAATAGCCTTGACTTAATCTAACAGTAAAAAACATTTAACTGCCCAAAATAAAGTTTTTGGTTTTTCAAAATAAACAGTATTTATGCTCATAAAAAAAACAAATTATACATTTTAATTCATCTGTAGGTTGAGGTTCACTACTATCTGAGTTGACAGAAATTATTTATAAAGTAAAGTATCACCAGAAAAGCGTAAAAAGTACGAAATATGTTAATATATTTGTTGTTATTGAATGACTTTGCTTTAATTTATTAATTTTTTGAGTCGATTAAGTAATCCATCTTATTATTAAGAAAACTATACATGAGTCATTAACTTCATAGAATATTTGTATTAATAAAAATTAAACAAATAGTTGATGAGACACAAAATGTCTCTTATTTTGTTTAAATAATGACTAAATTTAAACAATTACTTTTTATTTAAATTATAGATATCTTCATTTAATCTACCCATTATTAGATAATTTTTTAAAGTGGATATATATATATATATATATATATATATATATATATATAAATATTTAATCAATATCAATAAATGATATAGATCAAGCACTTGACTGTGCTCTACATTATCTATATCAACTACCGTTTTTAGTAGTCAAAACATGTTCATTTTTTTTTAAATTATGACCCGAACTAGTTTAATTTACCTTTGACACAGTTTCGCTAGGTACGCCATCACAATAGCCAGCTTGAACAAATGTTATAGTGAAAATTGCATGGCTTCTACTACTGACATCATTCATATTGGTGGCAGCAGTTGTTCTATGAGAATTTCCTCTAAAATGTTTTAATTAATGAAACTTTGTCAAGTTCACATGAAAAAACCTACCTATTCATACATTCTTGAATATGACTATAATTTGTGACTAAACAAGTTGTTAAACCTTGCACATATGGTCCTTTTTTAGGGTGCTCCCGTACTTTTAAAGACGAATTATCGCGTCCCCTCAGCAAATCCGCTACTCTTTCCTGATAAATTTCTAAATAGCTAACTTGTACTCGATGGGTTGTACCTCGCTTGGAATTTTCAGTCATGCGATCAAATAGAGCTTTGCAAATTCGTGGAATTAAACCTTGATTTTCCTAAATATAGATCAATAAGATACAATTTACATAATAAATGAAATAATCACAGTTGAGCCCATCATTGTGTATGTTTTTCCGCTTCCGGTTTGTCCATAGGCAAAAACGCAAGCATTATACCCTTGAAAAGCACAATCTACGACTTCAGTACCCAAATCGTTGTACACTTGCTCTTGTGATGCAAAATTTGGAGAGTCTTCATCGTGTGACCAATAAGAATAATCAAAGCTAAACTCCTTATATCGAATACTTTCATCTCTGGTGTTAGCCTACAAAACGACAACATATTGCCTTGTGAATTTGCTGCATGCTTCGTACCTTGCTATTAAGAATTCCCGTTGTTTTGCCTTGCATCTGAATAATTAAGTTCGTATCTAAATCGAGTTCCCTAAAACATAAAAATTCAGTTCATTGCCCCTTTCTTGTGCATTCAACCATAGTATGCTTTATCACTACCTACCTCTGGTTAAAGGGGCGAACCCTCACCGCCACTTTTACTGATGCCATTCTTATTTCGATTATTCCCGCATTTATTCAATTATCATCTTTAACACAAATCACGATTATTACGCACTCGTTTTCTCAACGAATTTGTTTTCATCCCACAGCTGTCATCACAAAAATAGAATACCGATTTCAATTTACAATTTGACGTTGACATTTTACTTTAAATGACAGTTAATTAATGTACTAACATCTGTGGTACTAACGTAAATTAAATGTCAAAAAAAATAGAGTACGTTCGTTAACCAAGTAGTAAAAATAATTATTGCTTAAAGTCTTTCTCGTCAGAAAACATAATGCTTTTAATTACTAAATTAATTATCAAATTAAAATAAAATTCTTTTATTGAAGTTCGCTAACTCTACATTTCCTACAAAATTATAAACGCCAACGTGGCTAGTTGTTTTTTGGGGACAACTTATTTTGAGGTTAATTAAACCACAATTAACCTTAAATAAATTTGTATACTTTTTTACAGTTATTTGCGTACACTAATATTCATCTTAAATAAACTACAAGATCAATTTAAAATCAAACCAGTTAAATTGATTCTAAAAACGTTGCAGCAGTTGGCACGTATGTACCTAATAGAAATTTAAGGTTTATTAGCATTCTAGCGAATGCTTCAAGCGTTTATTAAATTTTTCTGGTGGCAACACTTTTGTTTCATATTTCAAATAAGTGAAACTGTTTGTGGTTTATGCGTATTTTGTCTTTTACTGTTTTTCCAAGTGTTTAACTTGTTGCTTCATTAGTGGGTGTATGTCAAATTGTATGTTAGTGTGATCTGAGAGTCATGCCTATCTACTTCCACTATGGTCTCAGCTGAGCCCACTACCACAATAGACCCACTTACGCTGTTGCCAGATTGAGACGGCTGTGACTCTACTCCTTTATAAAATAATACTGTACACTTCCGCTTCTCTCATTTTACAGTAGTTCCGTTTCAACGTATGTGAGCTGAAATGCTACAAACTCAAACAACCGAATAATTCAATTTGGTCTTTATTTTACTAATGAAACTTAACAAAAAAAAATTAAAATCCTGGATCCCATGACGTTACTTGGTCCACTAATTTTGTTTGGAAGCAAACTAACGTATCACCTTGTTCAAACGTAACCGTCTTATCAAACAACTGTAGCCCACATTCCATATTAGTTTTTATAACATCAGTATCATCTTTGAGATGTTTCATTGATGATAGCTGCCCTACGTGTATAACCTCGTTGTTTCTCAAAAGTTTGTAGTTAGCTGATTTCCGTAATGTGCCTTTAACGCATCGACATCCCGCCACAAGTACTTTTTTTCTTCCAATATTAATTTCAAATTGTTGTAGAACAGTGGCTTCACCGATGATGTCGTCCACTTGTTTTTGTGGCAGTCTTTGATTAATTTCTTCTTTCACATCGTCAACAAGCTTGTAGATAACGTTATGATATTTTATAATAACTCCTAATGTTTTGGCTAACTCTTGTATTTGCGGTGGACATCCAATGTTGAACGCATAAATCAAAGCCTTAAAAGTACTTGCCAGTTCAATGTCGTTTTCTGTAACAGCACCGACGCCATAATGAACTAAATCCATTTTACAATCAGTCAAATCATAAGTGTCTAGAGTATTAAGCACTGCTTCTAAAGTACCATCAACGTCACTTTTTATCACAAGATTTAACGATGGATTAGGGTCAACTTCTTTAGAGCTTTCTGGTTGTCGTGGTCCTTGATTTCTCAACCTATATCTGCCCATACTTCTCTTCAGCTCAAGATGCTCTCTATATTGCTTTTCATGATGAGCTTGTTTTTCTTTTATGATTACCATATCTTCTGCTATTCTAGCTTCAGCCATTTTATCTTGACGTACTTTGATTACCTCCCGAGCTTGCCTCTCAGAAGCAACTTGCAAAATAAGCTCACCTGGTGATGGCAAATCTTTCCAACCTTCAATTTCTGCTGGATTTCCTGGTGCTACCTCTTTGACAATGTTACCCTGAGAATCTCTTATTGCACGCACTTTTCCCATTGATGGTCCAACTACCAATACGTCTCCTTTTTTTAAAGTACCTGAAAAAGAGTGGCATATAAATAATCCAATTTCTATGAACAGTGTCTTTGCCAAACATGTATCTATGTAGCAAATTGAAACACCACTTACCTCTTTGCACTATAATCGTCCCCAATTTTCCCCGATTAGGATCCAATTTACTTTCTATTACCACACCTTCTACAAATCCTGTTGGATCGGCAGAAATTTCAAGAAGTTCCGCTTGTACAACTAATGCTTCTACTAATTGATTAAGATTTTGTTTTTTTAAGGCAGATATTGGAATAGCTTGTATGTCACCTCCTCGTTGTTCGACTTGAAGACCCACTTGAATTAGCATGTCTTGAGTTCTTTCTACATCAGCTTTTGGAGAGTCTATTTTATTGATTGCAACCAGAATAGGCACTGAAAATAATTTATATAATCACAGCTGAACATTTGACTGATTTTAGACTAAATATGTTTAAAAAAAAAAGAATAGTAAATTATCTGAACTATTCCTAAGCTAGTTTTTTTTTATTTAAGTATAAAATTAAAATAAAATTTCAACAAACCAAATTATTCTAAGAGCAAAAAATAAATCGTGAATTAAAAATAATTTCATATTTGGTTGCAATAGTTAACATTAATTAAAAAACACAATTATGTAATTTATGATTGGCAAATTGATTTTTAAAAAATTTTAGAAAGCATTGGAAACCATACAAGAAATAGTGTGTCCTACGTAAATAAACTGTTGTCCAAGACAAAAAACTTTAAATTCAAAATATCCTACCTCCCAAAAGTAAGATCGGATAGAAAAGATTTTGGGCCAAAAACAAACTATACTATTTTTCAATAATTTATCCTACTTCTAAATTACATTAAATACCGTTTGCTTCACGCGCCATTCTAACAGATTCTACAGTCTGTTCCATAACCCCATCATCAGCTGCAACAACCAGCACGACTATGTCAGTAGCCGAAGCCCCTCTTTCTCGCATTGCGGTAAAAGCGGCATGCCCTGGGGTATCCAAGAAAGTAATTTTGGCCCCCGAATCCAACACCACTGAAAAAGCACCGATATGCTGTGTAATTCCACCAAACTCTTGATCCACAACCTTTGAATGCCTGAGAGCATCTAGAAGAGTAGTTTTACCATGATCTACATGGCCCATAACTGTGACAACCGGTGGACGTGGCTTCAAAACTGATTTTGGAGCTGGAGGCCGTGGATAAGCATCTTTATCAATTAAGCTTTTAAATTCTGCTTGTGCAGGATTTGCAATTACAGACATGCGACGTCCACTGCGCCTAATAGCCTGTTGTAAAGTTTTCATATCAGTTATCTTGGTGTGTGCACCCTTGATTTCCGTCAAATTTGTGCATAAGTCCTTTACGTAATTTAAGTTTTTGCCTAGAGCCTGTGCCAACTCTCCAGCAGTCATATCCTTCCAAACATCAACCAAATCACCTTTTACTTTTGGGTACTCCAAAACTCTGATTGCTTTCTATAGGTGGACAATAGTTTATAAAAAGACGTTGTAAATTACGAGATTTCATTGTTACCTTCTCATCTCCAACTTTTCTACGTTTGAATTTGTATGCACTAGTGTGAAAAAGCATATCTCTGTTAGTTAAACAAACTAAATGGGGGCCTCTAGAAAATCAACTTTTAAATTTATTTTTTTGCAATTCAATTTCATAAACCTTTTATTCACTCCTTGAGTTAATTTGTTCAATGGAATACATATTTTTTTGTGAAATTTCATAATTCGTGTAAATAAACTCATTTCATTTATATTTATATATTTTTAAAAAAGTGAGGTTAAAATTTTATTATAGTTAATGTTAGGCATGTCAGGTACCAGAGAACACTTATGTCATTAGACGCACCTAATGGAGTGCGTTCAGAAATTGCATACCTAGTGTGCGTGCACGTCTAAAATCGTTTAACGTTGAGCCAAACATTTTGTTTTAAAATATTAATAAACTGCTAAGAAAAACAATCTGTAAATAAAACTAAAAATATTTTACTTCAATAGTACTTAAGAAAAAGACTAGGCTAATTGATCTATTATTTATGTCTTGTTTATTATTTTATTTTAAATTAATTAAGTCTATCTCTATGTTTTTTTGTATTTTTTTTCTTATCTAGTTTTGTTTATCTACAACATCTTGTCTAGTACTCTATATTAACGGCTAATTATTTTGTGTTCTTTTAAACTTTCCCCAATGTCTTCTTTTGAGCTCTGTAAACAACAATGCTTTTTGTAATGTTGTTATATAATCGTATTTTTGTGATATTATTTCATATTAATGTGCAATAATTGTCTAAAACCTGCTCGTTCATGTTGTGCTTTTACAATACTTAACTATTTTTATATTGTGCCTTTTTATGTAAATTTTTTACTACCATATATTTCTTATTTACTACATTGATAGTAAATTTGTATTTATTATAATATGCTTTATACAATTTTCAAGTCATACAGTCTATCTCAAAATGATCTTCTGTTACTAGGATATAGTCATTTGCGAAAAACAAGGTACATAAGTTGGTTAATTCCTGTACATTTGCGTTTCTATTTTGAAGTATTTCTTGTGAACAGATTAAGGCTATACAGCGTTTTTGTCTCAGCTGTACTGTGACGCTACATGTTCAGGCCGGTGTATTACCAGTTTTGACACAATTTTGCTTATACAGCCGTTTATTTGCTTTTATTATTAATTTTCTAATATTTGTCTAGTCAAGCATAGCTTAGTCAGAGAAACATTATCATACGCTTTCTAGAAATCTGTGTTTCTATGTTGTGCATGGTTTGTTCATATACCTACCTATAAACCTATATACCTTAAAAATTATTATTTGTAGACGCAAGAAAATAAAAAAAAATATTTTTTTAAGTTTGTACAAATTGTATAATAAACTGTCTGCTTCTGCTTGTTATGGTTTAAACAAATGTTGATTATTTTATGGTCTAGTTATACAGTCGACCAATAAAGTGCGAAACGTCGACTATTTTTGCCACGGTCCTTTCCAAAATATGTCGACAATATCTCAATAATATTAGTGTTATTGGTTTTGCGGTTTTAAAAAATATTAGCGAATTGAGGTAGAGCTGAAATAAACTAATTTTTAAGTAAATTAATTTTTAAAACTCAGGTAACTTAAGCCGATGACTTAAAGTCTTATTCACTATAAATCGCAGATTTTTTTAGATAGACGATGTGTTTCAGTCTTCTATTGCTGGTGAAACTTTCTGCAACAAAATGAATTCTGCAAATTTTCTGTTTAATTTTATTTTCGGTTAAATTTTCTACATGCTTAGTAATTTTAACAATGGGATTTTCGTGGGTAAACCCTAGTTTGATACTTTTTTATCTATATTTCTAAGCGTACAATAGGTATCTAGATACGAAAGCGTAATGTATAGATAAGTACTTGTTTGTTAATTTGGCGCTAACTCAAAATTATTCACATTAGTGAAATCACAGCTGAAAATTTAGAGAATGAACAATCAATCTTGGTAAGTTTTTGTCCGCTCTAAGTCTTGTTTTTACGACTTATAATACGTTGCTTTTTAAAAAACAAATTTTATTTAAAAAATTAAAAAAAAAAACAAAAAAAACTTTGACTCACTAAGATTACTGTTGTCAAGATTATACAAAATTTTAAGAAACTCTAAAAATCATACCACGAAAAAATGAATAGAATTTATAAAATTGAAAAAGTTTATAAAAATTTAATACAATTTGAATTGATTTAAATATTAATGTTTACTTGATTAGATAAATATTTATCAGAATAATTGCAATTTTCTTAGATTATTTTTATTTTAAAAAGCCGTAGGTAATTGAAGGACACAATAGAATCTTATAAAAAGCTTGGCTATTTATTTTCTCGCCATTTCACTTCTTACACTGTTTGCAAATAATATACTTTGTGCAAAATGATTCGTATTTTGTGGTTTTTCTTCGGTGCTTTTTCAGTGACGGGAAACTTAATTTTTCCATCTCTTCCAGTTCCGGAGCTTTCCGCCAATAATTCTTTATGTGCTCAGCAGTGCGAAATTTACAAAACAAATTTGGAAAACTCTACATTGTGGGCCATAGAAAGCAAGTGATTAGCTGTTAAAAATGTCAAAAAAATAGTTCTTTTTAGTGTGGGACGCTACAGCAAAATCGTCGACGGGTGTACTTCGTGGTAGTATTTTCCAGATGGGACATTTTGATCAATGTTTAACAGTGGAAGCTCCTTTTGCTTCGCAGTATTGCTTAGTTCAAATTCAAGCTAATGTACCAAAACCCGAAATAAATCGAGATGAGAAATCTTTGAAGCATGATCCTTATGAACACATTCTGGAACGCCTTTATGTGAGTTATGTTTATTTGTAAAATATTTTAATAGATCAGTCAATACACATTAAAACTGAAAAAAAACAATGGTCTACTGTAGATTTGCAGATTATTTTTTTAGATGTTATTTAGAAGTTTCAAATATATGTTCTATGGGTTATAGAAATTATTTGTTATCACACATATTATTATAATAATGAGTCTCTTTTTCAAAAATTTATGTTTTTATTTTTTAAAACTACGCTGAATACTTATTCTACTTTAATGTCAAATTATGTCAACATAAATTGTGAATAATTTTACCGAATGAGTTTACTGTGTCTGAACTAATCTGTTGTATATATTTTGGAACTTTATTTAATTGGATAAAAATTATAACTTATAAGAACAGTGGAACAAATAATCTTGAATCGCAGTTTTTACATGTGGGAGAGGTTTTCTCAGCAGTGTTGAAATTTTTTTATATTTTTTTTTGATATTTTTATTTGATTCACTATCTTTCAATATCAGTAGATAACCTTCTTATCCGTGTGTCTTAAGACTGACAATATTACCACTGGTTTTACTAAGAGGGTTGCTGAAGAACTTCGCATGCTGTGACCAGTGTATGTCTCAAGATTTGCCAGTATTAGCCTATGTTAGCTATCATTGCACCTGAGATTTTTAGAAACATGAAAAAAAAACATCTAAAAGCACAAAATAAGAAAATACACATAACAAAAAGAAAATTAATTTGGTTTTGTTTTTTTTTGCAAGCACAAGCGCGAAACAAACGATGGTGAGGCGCGATCGGTTGCGAGTACCCAAATCATTGTTATCTTATTGACTTATTATTAAAAAAATCAGTCATAGTTAATCAGTTTCATTCTCTTTTTAATTTCAAAATGTCGCGCGTTAAAAAAAAACGTATAGATTGCTTAGGACTGACCAATTAAATTTGTTACTTCTTCTTTTTGTTAAAGTTTTAGGTATAAGATTTTAGATTTATTTTATGTTCAAATGTTATTTTAAGCTTTTTAATAAGTTTTTAAACCAAAAAACAAATAAATATTCGAGCAAGCTTTTGCTGCAACTATCGAACTTGTGAATAAAATGCTATCTAAAACACTTGAACAAAAATTATTATTTGTTTTTAAGTGTAACAGAACTGTCAAATCACTAAAGCAAGCTTGGCATGGTGGTTGTAGAAAATAACAGATTTTAGCTATATAAGGTTTTAAAATAAGATAAACAAGTTAAAAAAAAATCGAAAAAAAAAGTTTGTTCGAGTGGAATAACTTTTTATGCGTGTTTTATTTACGCGTGTATAGCAAAACGTTACCAACACAACATCTCAAAACATATTTTTTGTTTGTTTTATTATAATTTTTTTTTAGTTTTATAGGCACTTGTAATAATGAGTTTATGACTCTATAAAGTGCATAGTTCGAGTATTTTAATAGTATATTAAAAAACAAGTTTCATACAACATGTCTTAAAGCAGGCATTCTTTAAGTTCAAGTGCTTTAAGGTCTTATGAAACGAGTTTTTTATACAATTATTTGTAATTTGCCCTTTTCATGCTGTTTTTAAGCATTTTTTTTTTTAATTGGATCGATGTAGGGATTTTTGGAGTGGGTTGGCAATATATTGATTTTAAATTGAAAATTATATCTATTTGTCTTTTTTTTGTTTTATCCAAAAATCCTAATCTTGTCAGTCCCAAAATAGGAAAATGGAAGAAAACTTTACATGTACGCCCCCCGAAGTCCGTGAAATAGGACAAATTACTTTGGTTTTTATTATTATAAGATACATACCTATCTTTTTAGGTTAAGTAATTAAACTGTGATTTTGGCTTTATTGGAATCGGTTGTTCTTCCCAGACCAGTGGCACTTATTATTTACACCATTATATGCCATATTTCACATAAAGCTATTCCATTAATTGTTCACTTCACTTTGCTGTTAAAAAATTAAATATTATTGATAGATAGATAAAAAGTCAAATTAAGTTTTACCAACCTAAAAATTTTTTAGAAAAAAAAGTTTGGTGCTCTAATGACTTATAACCGCACCGAAACCTATGACGTAGCTTTCTCTAATGAGTCTATTAGAGTATCAAAATTCAAAATGGAGGCAAATTGCAAAAATGTTTTTAAAATAATTAAAACGTATTAGGGGTAAAAAATGAACTATTTTAGCTTATTAACCGTTTAAGAGATATTGAAAAATGACTTTACTAAAACTTTAACTGAATGAAGCTTATTATTTAATGGTTTAAGACTTTCTTTGTATTATTTAAATTATACTTAATTTTACCGTTTTACAAAAAATGTTTGATTCTGTATTAATAATATTCTATTAAGAGCTTTTCAACTTTGTAGCCATATAATGATGTCTCTCAACAAAAAAGAAATTTGGTACGAATGGCGTGGTGTACACCGGCTGCGTGTACTCCTCAGGATTTAGAAAACATGATGACGAATTATATATCCAAAAAAAAGTTTCCTCTTAAAAAATTCAATGTGAGTTTTAACGTGGATGTACCAGTAATTTCCTGTCACAGCCAAGAAGAAAATATAAACCTTACCGCAGCAGACATACTTTTTTGGTATTATTTATTGAATTTTTTTTCTATTACAAAAAATGTATTTTTTAGTGTTATTGCGTTGATATTGGTTGGTTTGGTGTTAATAAGTACAATCTGTGAATATATAATTGCATCCGAAGATTTGAAAAAAAATTTGCCTTTTGCTATATTCTTTTCCTTTTCGGCAAAGAAAAACTTTCAAGATTTGGCAAGAAGTGAGGATAGCGGAAAGCCGCTAGCAATCCTATATGGGATTAAAACGCTTTGTATATTTTGCATTATTTTCGATCATCGCTTCGGTACTTTTACTTCGTCGGCACTACTCAACTTCAATTACGTAGAAAATGTAATTGTTTATTATATTGTAATAATGTTGTAAATTGATAATGAGCTGTTGCAGCAATACCGAGCACCTTTCGCTCCTTTTCTATTTCATGGCGATCTATTAGTAGACACTTTTTTTCTTGCTGGTGGATTACTCGTTACGTATTGTTTACTTAATGAGTTTGATAAAAAGATTATTAATCCCGGATTTATAATCTTCATGAGATATATCAGGTAATTGCAAAAATTGTTAATATTTGATTTTTTATATGTAGCGTATTAGTTAAAAACACTGCTCTATTGATTTTTGAATAGTAAAAAATATATATAAAGGTATAACACTGTTGTTATTGACAAAATAGTATTTTTAATATTATTTTTCTTATTTGACTAATTTAACGTTGTTTGGTCTTTCATTTCCACAGAGTGACAACCATTGTTCCTATAGCAATTTTTGTTAGAAAGTAAAAAACATTATTTTTAAAAAGCATTTTATTAGTATAATGAGAATAACTGGAAATAATATTTTAATGTTGCCCTTTTACACAAAACATTTATATTTTTATTCTAATGTTGATTGAAAGAAAAATGTCATATCATCTAAATATTTTTTGGATTTATTGCTGATGTCTTAGTTTTTGAAATTAAATTATGGAATTTTATTTATTTTGTTGTATAAATAATGTTCTATAGATCCATTTCGAAAGCATAACAATCAAGGATAATTGTTTTATAGCCTTCATTACACGTCAAAAATACAGTTTAAAAAACTAATCAAGCAGACTTAATTTCTGACATAGTATCGGTAAAACAAAAATAAAACTACTAAAAATAACACATCAGTTGTTGCACCTTTCAATTTTTAAAAATATTTTTGTGATACCGGGTTTAGATTAATTGCGATAGATACATTAAAAAATAATTAGCTTTAAAATTCTAATACACAACGCCAAAAAAAAACGTTGATAGAGATAATGAACATATGCTCTGCCACTTGTAAAAGTTCAGCAAAAATTATGTGTTAAACCGTTTTTGAGCCAAAATTTTTGAATTGTTTTGGCTCTTTTTGTTTCCTTGTTTAATTTTTTTACATAGTGGTTTCGTTGTTTTTAATTAAATTTGTACTTTTATCATTCTTGCACCGTAATTTATTAATATTATTTTAATCTTTTTTTTCTACCTTTTCGCATTTTTGTGTATATGTTCTACAACCTCTTCCACTTTTTTTCTCTTGTCTATTTTAGGTACATACTTTAGATATTAGTATTGCTAAAACACTTAAAATCTTTTAACTGTCACACTCTTTTTTTTAATATTTTTAAACGTTTTTTTATTTTTGTAGTAATCTATGTTTTAATACACAATATTTACAATTTTTGCAAAATATTACATTTCTTCTGTTTTGTCAATTTCTTTTTATAATCTACGGTTTCTTTTAATGTTTTTGCTTTAATTTGTGTTTTTTTTTTGGTTTTTACTATATATTTTAGCGTTTCCTTATCTAGCTTTATCAACCATCTTACATTTTTCTCTTGCACTAGTTTTTTTTGTACTTATTTATTTCTGTGTGATTGATTATTTAATTTTTTATTAGACTATCAAAACTTTCGTAATTTTATTCAAATAATACAGGTATTGTAATATTCTACTACGATTTTATTGTTTTTTTCACTTTATCTTTTTTCCGGACATGTCTTATAATTGTTTTTTTAATTCATTTTTAGTTTATTATTGTTACATATTGTACCATGCTGTTTATCTTTTTTTTTTATTTTTTGGTTTTATTTCTTACGTAAAGTCAGACATCTTTGCTTTAATTATTTATTTGCTCAAAACTACATACTTTTTTTCATTCATTTTTTACACTTTGTTTCTTTGCAGAGTTTGTTACTCTGGTCAATATTTTTTTTTTATATTAAACACTTTTTTTCCATCATTGATCTAAAATCAAATGCTGCTAATGGTATAAACAATGCACGTGTTTATCTTTTTCTTTCTCATTTTTTTTATATTATCTGGTACAATTCGGTGTATCTTCTCTACAAATCTTTTTTTTTCGATATCTTGTTTGTTTAATTTATATTTAACTTTTTATATTTTTTACAACACACACTGCCTACTTGGTGTTGCTTTTTTTAGTGTGTTTAGTTTAGTGCTTTTTTTTTATCTGGTTTTATATAATAGAAATACTGCATTACTTGTAGTTTATTTATCTGTTTCATACATAACAAAGTTCTTTTTGTCGTTTTTAATTGGTTTGGTTAAACAGACAACTGAAAAAATATTTTATATAACTCTGGCTAACAAATTGACAACTAACAAAAGTTTTCTTTCTAATTTTTTGTTTGGTTCAAGTAAATTTTTGCAATTTTGTTTTGTTTTTTTCTTTGTTTTTTAACAGTCTTCAAAAAAGGAGAAGGTTTCTCTTTATTTTTTGTCTGTTCGCGGATAAGTTAGTTATTTATAAACCAATTTTAATAATTCTTTTTTTGTTGGAAAGGATATATCTCGAAAGTAGTACCATGATAAGGAAATTAAGATTTGATAATAGCATTTTAAAGACGTCGAGAGAAACCTTCGAAGATTTTAATGATGTTCGTTGATGACTTTGTTGTTTATAAACCGATTTTGATAATTCTTTTTTTGTTAAGAAGGAAATATCTCAAGGTTGGTACTATGATAAGAAGATTACAACCTGATAATAGCATTTTAAAAAAATCGAGAGAAATTTTTGACAATTGTAGTGTCAACTAGTGCGTTTCTTAATGTGTGGCTGTGTTTACTTTTTAGTTTCTTCTTTAAAGTCGGTTTTTTTTTGCCAACAATTATTTTATTTATATATGACTGTTATTTTTCTAATATATAATTTTTTTATGCTGTGCTTTTCAATTCTTTTAATTTCTCAATTGCTTACAATTGTTATTTTGTTATTTATTTTCAGTCATTTTTTTTTATGTGCTCTGAATTTTTTTCTTTATAATATTTTTAAAAGACAAAATAGTTTAAATTTTGTTTCTTTTTTATTCGGGTTCTTTATTCGTGTTTGACTGTGGTTTTTTAAATTTATTTATTTATTTTTATTGTGTTTCTTTATTATTTCATTTAGGTTTTGTAATTGTTTACAATTTTTAAGCTGTTGTTAATTTTTTTCTACATTTTTTTGCATATTTTTTATAGTTTTGGTCTAAAATGTTTTTCTGTTGTCTGGCTTGATGTTATTATCTTTTTTATCTTTTGCTGTAATTTGTAATTAACTTAATATTAACTTTCACTAATTAACTGTGTAAATTTTACAATAAATTTAAACATTAAAAGTTTAACTTTGTCAGCTATTTTAATTCAAAGTGATTAACAGATTAAATAGTTAAAATGTTATGCCGTTACAACATTATATAATTTATACGCTCTCAAATATAAAGCAGTTGAAATTTATTAATAAGCTCAAAATATGAATCTATGCTTTTTGATAGAATTTATGTTTTACAACAATTAATTACCAGTTTTTATAATAATTACTTTTATATACAAATTGTTAAAAAATTAAAAAAGTATTGCAAATAAATATGTTTTTGTTAAAAATGATGAAAAATAATAAAATATTATTTATTACTTTCTGCTTTTCTGTAGAAATGTATTTGTTAATACATAATTAGATTTGTCATTCGTTAGATTCCCTTCACCTAGTTCAAGGTGGATTATATTATCATCATGTTTTTCCCTTTTTAGATTAACACCTGTCTACGCATTTGTAATATTTTATTATGCGACGATTTTTAACTATACAGGCTCAGGACCTTTGTGGAAAATAATAGCTGGTCAGGACTCGCAAGATTGCAAAAATAATTGGTGGACAAATTTATTGTATATTAGTAATTATGTAAATGCTGATCATATGGTAAGTGTATCTGTTTATTATTATAAAATTAGTCACAATTTAATAATTAATTTGAATAATTGAAAGTTGCTAATATTTATCTTATTGCCATTGGCATTCTTCACTATTATTGCTATTATTTATAGTCGGTTTATCGAAAAAACCATGACTAAAATTTAAATTGAAACAAAATTTGATTTCATGTATCTAGTGAAGACTTGTTTCTATGAGGAGCCACCGTACATGCTAGTTTAAACAGAACTAATCTTTTAATTATATAAGACTATTTACACAATTTTACCGCTTGCAAAAATATTTTTTTTATTGAATTGCAAGAGAGCTTTCGACCACTATGATGTCATTATCAAAAGATGAAACAAGAATTATTATCTCCAGATGATAACCACATAATAGTCGAAAGAGCTCACAAGATTAAATAAAAAAAGTTTTTATCAAGTGGTAAAACTTGTGTTAATAGTATCAAAGATTTTAAAGCAATTAATTAATTTATATTAGAAATAAGACAATGTTTAATTGGTTGAGTTTTATAACAACACTTTTTTCTAACGTTTATTAACTATATGCTTAAACCTTACCAGAAACTTTTTTTTTGTTTTAGTGTATGACTCATTCATGGTATCTCCCTTGCGACTTTCATTACTTTATTATAGCATTAGGTGTATGCTTATTGTTAAAAAACCATCAGAAATTGGGTCTATGGGCTTTAGCTTTCTTGACCTTTCTTTCCATGTTAATTCCATTTTTAGTCACTTGGATATTTCAACGTCCCGCATTGCTGCATTTTTATCCAGAATTTTTGACAGGTCCTAAAACTCATCCAGACTTTTTGCTGACTTATAGCAAGTCGCATACAAGAGCTACTCCATATATGGTTGGAATGTTTGCTGGATTTTGTTATTATAAATGGCAGAATCAAGACAATAGTATGAATCAAGTAAGATTGTAAATTTAGTAATGTGGGCCCGATCCGAACACTTTGTGTTTTGAATATAGTTTGCACTCATCGCTCAAAGATCAGCAGTTTCTGGTCGACCCAATGCATCAAAAAACTTCCCGCACCGCGGTGTTTTTTACTTTGCTGTCGAAACTAGGGAAAAATGTTCAAAACAATGTTTTTTTATTGAAATTGCAACCAAACAATGAGACCATTTTAAGTTTATGAAACCAGATAATCGGCCAAATGATAAGAGAAAAACTAAATCATTGATTATTAAAACTTTAGGGTTATTTATTATAAAAAATTTGAGTTATTTGTTGTAAACAACACTTTTGGAACTCGCTAGGTAAATAATTATTGCTTTGTTTTTAAAAAAATTATTTAAAAAGCAATAATATGTTTCATACATTTTGTATGGTTTTTCTTAAATTTTAAAATTAACAATTTTTAAGACTTTTTTTTGTTTTTAAAGTACCTAATATATTAAAAAGCACACGTTAAATAAACATTTAACGTGTGCTTTTATTTTGACACTTTAAGGGTAACAACCAAGTTGACATTATGAATTCCAACGTATTTTGTCAGCTCTGTATTTCGCTCTGGTTGTATTAAAATAGTTATTTATAATACTAGTGTGTAAAGTTAGGCTTTATAAAATACCAGACTCGGTAATAATGTTTAACTTTTTTTTTTTGATATTATTAATTATTTGTTTTGAAGTACTACCTTAATTCTTAAAAAATACAGAATACACTTTTACAGATTGATCCTCGAGACAAAGTAATTGGTAAAGCCAATAAGCGAGCCATTACTACAAAAATTTTAGTTTTTAGAAGCAAAAAAAAAAATTTTTATCAAGTTTTATACTAATGTAAATATTTAAGTAATTTTGAGTCGGCGCCAAATAAACAAACAAGCAGATGGACATAGATTTTGATTGTTTGGCGCCGACTCAAAATTATTTAAATATTTACATTAGTGTAGAACTTAGACTAAAAAGATTTTTTAGTTTCTTTTTTTTTTTGCTTACTACATATTTACATTTTTGCTTTCCAGATTTTGTTTTTAAGTTTTTATTTGAAATTAGAAAAAATTGGCTTTTCTATTGCATTTTGTAGAAAAATTTAAAATTTAGTTTTAGAACAAGCAATAATTAGTAGTGCCAATTAAAAAATGTGTTTTTTTCCAAATATACTTTGAAAACAGGGTAAAATCCGGCATAAAGTATAAAAAAACAAAATGTTTTGAACTGGCCCATGTAGTAATTCTGCTAATTTTTAGTTATTTTTAAGTTAAAATCTGCGGCTACTCTTCTTTTGTCTTTGTTTTTAATTGTGATATCAATAATGGCTGGAACTGTTTTTTATGATCCATACCATTCATACAATGTTTGGGAATCTTCAATTTATGCAGGTCTTCATCGAGCTGCTTTTGCTTGTGGAACATTTGGAATTATTTACGTCACAAGCTATGGTCATGCTACGTTTATTAAAAAAATTTTGATTTGGGGACCATGGGTACCTTTGAGCAAATTGGTGTATGGTGCCTATCTCATGCATATGCAATTTCAATTGAGAGCCGCTGCCAAATTTATGAATCCAAGAGAGTTTAACTACTTTGATGTGGTAAGCTATTGCATTGTAGTATTTTCAAGATAAAGATGATGAAGTGGAGGTAAATATCACGTGGTCTAGCCTGTCGAGCTAGCCAATCGACGCACTTGTGCTAAGTTTTATAATGATTTAACCAATCGGAAATTCAATGATTTTAAATCACACATGCTTCTTTTCTTGTTTATCGCCATTTTGTCTTTATTCTAACTGAATCATATATGGTAAAAAACCTAAAAACCTAATAAATCTACAACATACAGTTAACAGTTTGTACGTCCCGTTGAATTTTAGATTTATTAAACTTACACTATGTATGGCTCATTCTATTTACATTCTTTTAATTTTTTTTAATATATTTTTTTTTAGTTTAGTCTATCGTTTTCCGACATGGTGCTGGCTTTTGCAAGCGCGTTGGTGCTGCATCTATTAGTCGAAGCGCCTTTTAGGAAAATTTTCAAAGAACTTTTAGTTCCAAGAAAACCACCTTCTCAGAGAAATGCAGAAAATGGAACAAAATTGTAAACTAGATTGTAATTTATTTTTAATAAAAAATGAAAAAAATGATTTCTGTTTTTGTTCATGAAAAAAAAAACTTATTAGAACCATACAGAATATAGAGTAATTTTGAAAAAATAGTAATATATTGGCAATTTTTTTAAGGGTACTATAATACCTTTCTTTTTTCACTGACATTTAACTATATATAAACAATTGTATTCATTATTTCATGCTCCCTTCACCTTGTTCAAGGTAGATTATAAAATCTTTTTATTATGATTGAGACATATCTACGCATTTGTAATATTTTATTGTGACACTTATGAAAGAACACGCGGGTTACGATATGAATATCTATTAATAAGGAACATTGTTTTTATTTTTGCTAAACATTTAAACAACTGAAAATCAATTTAACTGATTTTCGAATAATAAAATACAATGGTTTTAATTTAAGCTGAGAGGAAAGATAATTTTATGCTTTTTTTGCATTATAAAATAATAATGTTTTTTATTAATTCTGAACAAGGTAGAAGACATGTAATTAAAGTTTCTTGGAGCGTAGATATGCTGAGGCGGTTTAGGAAGTTCATACATAAGTTTACGCACAAGACACTTGGTTTTTAAAATTTATAATGCCAAAAGAAAATAATAACAAATTCTTTATCGAACTCTATTTTTACATAATTTTATAAAGAAAGATTTAAACTAATTTAAGAGAAGACCGCGTATACTACATAATTCTAACTTTTTAAGAAGTATTTATGTTGAGGCTAGCTCAGTCAAATGCTTTTGCAAAGTCACAAAAACCTGTAACCGTAGGTCGTTCAAAATTGTTTAAATTTAGTTTAAATTAAAAAAAAAATGACATTGCTTGTGTTTCTACTACTTCAAAACGATGTCGTTTCAACTTTAAAAATAAATGTTCTAATCCAATAAACTCTCGACTTTTAGCAAATACGATATAGTTTAAGCATGGTTTGTCGTATTTCTAAATCGGTGGATAGGAAGACGAGGATCGCTAGAGTGGCCAGCGCGATCACCCAATTTTATCCCATTAGACTTTTTTATGGGGATATGTTAAGAAAATTATTAACAAAACAAAACCCTTTGATCTATATGACTTGAGACAACGAATAACGCTTGCGATTAGGCCGATCACGCCTGATATGCTAAACCATGTTAGAAGAGATTTTTATTTAAGATTAAGATGTTGCCGAAACGTTCGCGGGAAGCATTTTAAACATCTACTTCATTGAATTTTATTTTAATTTAGTTTTTTTAATTTTCATTTTCGTTTAGAGTTGTATTATGCAAACTTCGGTAATCATTCTTTTTAATTTTCTTTTCTTTAATCTTTGAATAAACTGGAAACCGATAACACTTTTAAATAGAGAATCAAAGGTCCTTTAAAAGAATTTATCACAAACCCATACTTCCTATTTAAAACTTTAGAAGTTGCCCTTGTTATTCGAAGGGGTTTGAAGCTTGTAGGTAGGAATTACATTTTCACGTCGCAGAATGTCAATTTATAATTTAAATTTGACGTATTTCAAATTTTCTCATAAATATATACAGTAAGAGACATAATGAATTTATTTCACTTGACTTTTCCACACTGTATATGCCTAATATTAACTGTATTTAGTTAAAAACATTACTTTTATCTACTTTTCGTTATAAATGGACTAATTTTTATATATAAAATAAGTCGTATTATAAAAGATTTTGGTAACATTTAGCGTTATTGTTATATTAATATAATAGCTGCCATCACATCAGTTAAGTAATACTTGCAAGAAAAACGTTCTACTACATTTAAAAGCGTTTTACACTACTTTTTATATGCCGATTTTAACATTGTAGGCAAACATATTTTGAATAGTTTTTTAGACGGTTTTGCCTATTCTCAAAAAACAAAAAAGTAATTTTTTTGTTTTCTGATATAATAGATATAATACTTTTTGCAAAAAAGTAAATTTTTTGTTTTTAGCATTCATATTAAACATTAGCACACAAATAAATTATTGAATTGGTTCAACGGCTACTAGATTATTTTCAGCCTCAAATGCAAATAGTGGATAGAAGTACCAACTCCCCTATGCAAAAGCCCCTATGATCCAACAAGAAAACTCTAGCAGTCAAAATATTGAAAATTACTAAAGTAGAGTAGATAAAACCGGATATGTTGTCACACTCGTTCTATTAAACGTTAAACACACTAGTGTGACAATGAAACATCTTATTAAACTTGTATAATAATATACTATTAGACTATTGTTGTCACTTTTGTGTAAAGAAATTATTATTGCTGTTTCTGAACAATGTGAAAAAATGTCTTGTTTGAAGAAGTTGTTAATAAGAGAAATAAGTGTGTAACGTCGTTTCGGTTCTGAGAAGTTTATAAAACGACTTGTTTTGCAAATAATTTACTATTGTAACAGAATTGAAGGTTTGAGAACTTATCTAGTCAATTCCAGACGGTATAAATATAGGACTAACCCAGAGCGACAAAGTCTTGAATTGATATAAATATAAATCTACAAATTGTTTTTAAACATAGTGTAATAGTAATTCCTATCAATAAGTGTAATATTTGTGTACAAATAAATTAGTGTAGAAAAGTAGCGTTATTTAAGTGTATAAAATAGACACCCAGCGTATCTGTAAAAGTTAAAAGTCTGTCACCGAACCGAAAGCCAGCGGTTTAACTAAATAATTAGAAATAAATAAATTGTATGTACAGTTTTCACGTTACACTATGAATCAAAATTTTTTAGATTTACTTATAACTAATTCAATGCGTCAACAGAGATTTTGCACTGCGACCTTTTTGGTCTATTTTGCTCCTTACATTTACACATTAACTTATAAACACCCATGGATAAACAAAAACTATCTTCTTTTTAAAAAAATACTTTTGTTTGGGTGGGTTCTCTACCTACGCCACTCATTCGGCCAGGCTCTGAACGCACTATCGTCAGCCGCCTGGCGATCAAGCGACTATAACCGACAGAAACTTTAATATTGTTGTGCAGTGTATAATTTGTTACCCATTATATATATTAGTTATTACTTTACTTAAATAAATAGTAAAAGCAACAACATTTATTGGAATTTAAAAGCTTCTTACATCAAAGCCAGGAGACCAGATTTCTGCATGTCAATGTATATTTTACTTTAATTTACAGATATTTATTAACATAATTTTAAGTCAAACGGGTATCGCTAAGTGGAAAACCAAGTTAATGCGTGAGCGTCTTTCGTCTGAAACGCTATACCTATGGTATGCAATATTATCTATTTACTTTGGTTTCTACCAAAAAATAGAAAAATAAGATCAAAGCAAATTCATTCAATAGACATGTTTCGTTTTTATTGAAACTCTTCAGAAAGTCGTACTTGAATATATATAAGAAAGTTGTCATTTATTTGTAAACTTTAGTTTTGTGTATGAAAACAAACATAATCAAATAAACAATCAGATTAAAAATTAGGTTATTGCAAAGACAAACATCTAGGTAAAAAATGAATCAATTATTTTAATGCTAACCGAGTCAGTCATTTTTGATCAGGTTGTACTATTTCTGAATAGTTTTTCAATTTATTTATTGTGTAGTTATTAAATTGTAGACATCTCAGCAAAACTGACAGTTGTGAAAAAAATGATCAACAATTTTGAAAGCATAGGTCCTTTAGGGCAACTAAGCCCTGAAGAACGCGATATACATTCTGATTTAGTTCCAAACGAAGAACATGAATTTGTTTACGCAAAAAGTTTTTTACAACAATGTAGCGCCAACACAGGAGACAATCTTTATGATCATTTGTCTACAGTACTAAATGAAATTCTATCAGAAAGGCCTCAAAATGTAGTCGATTTCTTTGAAGAGTACAGTCGTAAAGTCAAAGAACGCCAGTATAGACCTCTGACTGATCATCTTGAAGATGTTTTTATACCCAGCAGACGCTTAAAACATGCCAAGAAGTTGCTGCCGTTACTAAAAGTATCTCTCTACATAGTTTTTTAAAAATCGCTTACAACAGTTTTTCAGCCTTTACCTCTTGAAGAACCTTCAACTTTAGACCCAGATTATATACAAAAAGCTGATATGTCCAGCAACAATTTATTAGAGTTATTATTCTATCTCGAACAATTAGGATTAGGATTACCAAAAACAGAAATGTTTTATCTGACTATGTCAATTCGGAAGCTAATTCAAACGGAACCTATCATAAGTGTCAAATTTTGGGGCAAAATTTTTGGACTATTCAAAAATTATTTAATTTTGGAGGCAGAGCTTAACCCTGAAGAGTCTGCTAAAAGAAATGAAAATTATGCAAAAATAGAAGATATAAAAACGAGCAGTTTAACTGACCCTTTGGAACAAATTCAAAACATTCTAGGCGAAGATCCTTTACCAAAACTATGGCAAACTTTACCTCCAATTCCAAAAGTACAGTATGAGCAGCCACCGGAGCCACCATCTGAACCTTCAAGTGTTGGTGTAAACAAAAAAGTCTATTACGTATGTACTGAAATTGGAGAGCCTTGGATTCAGCTACCAGACTTAACACCTCAACAAATTTGCACAGCTCGTGTAATTTATAAACATTTTACTGGAAATTTAGATCAACCAATAATATCATTTCCGTATTTTTCGGGTACTGAAAAAAACTATTTACGAGCTCAAATTGCCAGAATTTCTGCTGGTACACATATTGCACCAATTGGTTTTTATACTTTTGGAGAAGACATAGAAGGCGAAGGCATAGAAGAAGAAGACGAGGAAGAAGAAATAAACAAGTTTGAAATTACAGAGAATCAAAAATATGAATCTTTGCCTTTGAAAGATTTGATCGACAAATCAATGAGATTTTGGGTACATTTTGAACAAAATATCCTAAACCAAGGTAAAAGATTTAGAGTTGTGTTGTGGCTTGTTTAATTATTTTTTTTATAGGTCGTACTTCATGGTGGAATTCTAATCCATTACCAGAACTTCTTGATGAAGAACTGGGAGAAGAAGAGGAAACCGAAGATAAGCCAGTATCACCAGGTCCAGAACCAGAAACAGGTCCAGCTCTTTTAACATCCTGTTCAGAAGATGTTACTCAAAATGCAATTCCTGCCTGGTCTGTGCGCAGCTCTTCTAATATTGCTGAAGAGTTTGCTATTGCTGTGATTCGCTCAAATTTTTGGCCTGGAGCTTACACATTTGCAACTCAAAGCAAGAAATTTCAGAATGTTTACTTTGGAAATGGTTTGAAATTTAAAACGCCTAATTTCTCTCCAATGCCGTTGCCGTTAGTTGAACAAGAATATCTAATCGGGCCTGAAGTACTTGAAATTTTAGATCCTTTAGGAGCTGATGAGGAAACTTGGAGAGTTGCTCATCTTCCTAAAGAAAAACCAAAAAGAACCACTGAAGAAGAAATAGACGAAGAGGAACTTGACGAGGAAGAAGAAGAAGAAGAGGAAGAAGATGACTAATTTTATAAGTTTGTATTTGGTCATGTTTTGAAAAAAAAACACTTGACAAAAAAATCTAATATTATATAAATATTCGTTTACTTTAAAAGAAAAAAAAAATGTATATTATTTAATTAGTGTATAATGTAGAGTGTATTTTACGAAAATTGGCTAGAACCCAAACAAATAAAGTGAGCGCATTTCTATTACATTTTTTTCTTCCGTTTTATTTATCTATAATATCAGGCATGAGTAAATACTGACTAATATTAACCACAACTGTCAGTTTTGACAGAAACTTATAACTCTAAACTTAACCTCAAATTAATCAGTTTTTTAAAATGTTTGTCAAAAATAACACTAAACAAAGTTGCCGCTTATAATCTTGTAGAAAATTGAAAAGTCAATTATTTATATATCACATCACTCGTCGACACCAGGAAGTGGTTGCAGTTGTACAAATTTTAAATTATTATATTAAGAAACAAGTTTCATAAGACATGTCTTAAACCACGCATTCAAGTTTAAAAAACGAGTGGCAAAGCCACAATTTTGTAATTGGCCCTTTTTATGCTTTTTTTTAATTTGATCGATTTAGGGCTTTTTTGAGTGGGTTGGCAATATCTTGATTTTAAAAGTGAAAATTTTATCTATTTGATTTTTCTTATGTTTTATCCAAAAATTCTAATCCTGTCAGCCCTAAAATACGAAAATGGAAAAAACTTTACAAGTAGGTGAAATCCCGAAATCCGTGAAATAGCAAAAAGTATTTTGGTTTTCATTATTATGATTGTAAGATACCTACTTTTTTAGGTTAAGTTACAGATAAATTGTGACTTTTGCTTCATTGAGATCGGTTGTTTTTCCTACACCAGTGCATTTATAATTTACACCATTATATGCCATATTTCACATAAATATACTTTCCATTAATTGTTCACTTCACTTTGTTGTTCGAAAATTGAAATTTCACATTTCAATTGACAATATTATTGACAGACAGGAAAAAAGTCAAATTAAGTTTTACCAACCTAAAATTTAGAAAAAAAAGTTCGGTGCTTTAATGGCTTATAACCACACCGAAACCTATGACGTCACGTTCTCTAATGAGTCTATCAGAGTATCAAAATGCAAAAATAAAATATAGGGATGGCAACTCAAACAGTCCTATTTGATCACGCTGTAAATGATCGTAAACTATGAGTTCATGTAATATAATTAGAATATGTGTCTATAGTTACGAACTCTCGCTATGCAGATAATTTATGACAACCTATAATCATGTTAACAAAAAATTACTGTTTAAATTTCGGATTTTTTTTTATCATGTTGCAATAAATTTAGTTAAGTATGTATGTAATTTTAAGTAAAAAGCAAAAAATATGGCAACTTATGTCAATAATTCTAATACCAGCATTGTTATTATTATTAAAAATTTTCATAATTACCGTACAATCCTTTTTATAAATGTATCATTGACCGTTGCTTTAACGTATTACCACAGCCGTAGATTAGTAGTACTACTCTTGTAGCAACACTAAATATTACTATTTTTTTATAAAAATGCAAAATAAAAATGGATATTTTGGTGCTTAATAAACAATTCTAACTTACGGAAAATAATTGGGTTAGAAACTTAAATTTCAAACAAGTAAAAAATTTAAAGTCTTCCCATAATCAATTTAAACCCATTTAAATCCCAAAATCTTTTAAACAATCCCATTTTGAGTTATAAGATAGAACAATTTTATAAATTGTAGAAACTTAAAGTTTTTTAATTAATTAATATATGACAGATATTACGTCAATTGTTAACAGCAAATTTACATTTGCGCAAAAATATTACAATTTTTACTTTACAAATAATGCATACGTTAACATCAAGTTTAATTAACTTTTAGCATTTAAAATTGGTAAAACATTTTCAATATTGGGTATATTTTTAAAATTGATTGTTAAAAGGGTAAAATAATAGCTAATTTGCTAAATGTGTTGTATTGTCTATTAACATAATATAAGTCGACGTAACAGTATAAATTGTTGCACATAATTTTTTTTAAATTTGTTTAGCCAAATCGTAAAAATGGCGGTAATTATCTGTTTTCCGTTAACGCCGACAGCAGCTTGTTTTCTTATTTCTTCACCTCTATATCTCTGACGGAAACAGACGTATTCGCATACGCCATTTGTCGTTATTTCACATAAATCTCGTGGCAACTGCAAAATCAAAATAGTTTTGCTGTAATTTTCTTCCGCGCAAGTTTAGGAATAAGGCTTATTATTTTTTGTTTTTTTAATCAAAAATCAAAAAAGTGCTTTTTATTAGAAAAATTCTTTAAAAGTGGTCTTTAATTGAAATTCCCGCGTTGAAAACGAGTGTATTGATTCCGGTGGTGGAGGCCGGCCATTAATAATTCGAGTTTCTTGTAGTTCGCAGCCGCGGTCGCGCACGCAATTACTTTTTTGACGATTCCAGTCTTGAAATTCCTGTGGGCTCGTGTTGTGTGGAGTGCTTTTTTTAAACAGTAAAGATGTAAGTTGAATTTTTGATTAATTTTGCATTAATCTGAGTAGTTAAATGAGATTCTTCGTTAGGTGGTTTCAAACGGTGATTAAACCGAGCAGTTGATGTCGGTCGAATTAAATTTTCGCAATTGCTTGCTTTTCTTTGGTGTAGATTCATAATAATGGTGGACCATGCCGTCTGCGAATAGCACGGCATTGTGCAATCTATCTTTAAAAACTTTTCACTTTTTACAATTTTTTTCGAATTTGGTCTTCTTTTCGACAAATTAATCGACATATTTTGCTCAGGTGAACGGATTTTGGCAGATTTTTTTGCGAGTCGATGACCTGAATCGTATGTTTATTTGTGCCGTTATTTGTGATTTCGGTATTTTACTTAAATATTCATAATTGCTTAAAGTTATTGTCCTTCAATGACAAAGCGGAACTTAATATCAATGAAATATATTTTACTTTGTTTCAGAAATTTTTGTATGAGTCAAAAAGTAGAAAAACCAGTTCTATCCGGTCAACGCATCAAGACCAGAAAAAGAGGTAAAAAGACATTATTTCATTATTAAATTTGGCTCAAAATATGCGGCACCCACACTTCTACAATGCTTTTTCTTCCCAAATACACCTTCGGCTGCAGATGTGACATTGAAAACAGCTGCTTGACCTGACTTTCATTAATGTCATTTTTCTTTCAAATAACGGACACGAGGGGTCTGACTTTTTTTTGTCAAATCTAAACACAATTTATAAAGTACATTAATAGGTCGAGGTTACAAATGTGTGGTTTTTGTTTTAATTTATCAGGAAAACAATGAAATGAAATATGTAGTCTCCAAGTTCTCAATTAAATACATTTTCTTTTGTCAAAGAATTTTGATCGAAAATAGATTATCGGCATAAAATTTATAAAAAAAGTGGTATTCCATTGTAGCTGATAAAACTTCAGTTAGTAAAATGCCACGACGGCTGTTTATATTACTCAGCTAAGACCTCATGAAATTTTATAGCACTCTTAAGTCTTAATTCATAGGCTTAATTCATAGAATTTCAGTTAATATTGAGCAAAAACCATGGAGCTTATACTTAAGAAGCTTTAACTATTAAAAATCCAAAATGACTAAGTATTTTGAAATGATTTAGATTGAAAACCAGACAAAGTTCTCAAAAGACTTAGAAGTCTCCGATTTTTCATCGTCTGAGTAATATTTTGTCAAAATGACTGCACAACTGAATTTTCGGTGGCTACGTTCATGCTTGAAAGTTTTATTTCTAGACGCTACATACTGTTTCACTTGAACGCGTATCTTTTCAATTGCATTGAGTTTAGAGGGAAAAGCAGTTTTCAACGACTAATGCTTATCACACAGCAACGACGGAGAAAAAAAGACGGCCAATCCCAGTGTTGCCAAGTATTGAACATTTCATCTCGTTAGATTTGCACTTGAAAACTGTTAGAAATCTAAAAAGCTGAGTTGTCAACACTGCCGAGTCGATTATCGAATTTCCATCTCCTGGAATCTAATTTAGACCCGGTCCGGACTAACTCTCGTTTATGCACAATTGCGCATCATGTTCATGTACTTTTTAGACGCGGTGGAGTTTGGACTATAGATGGCTTGGGAAGTGATCCTTTTCATTAAAATTGAAAACATCAAATTTTATTGGTAATTGATTATATTAATAGCGATTTTATTGTTGCATAACTATTCTGTTGTTAATTTTTATTGTAGCTGATACATTTATATTAAATCGGTATGACTCCGTAAACAATAGACTATCGGTGACTCGAATACGCCACCTAGCAGACGTTTCACGCACTAGACGAAGAGAGTTATCAGAGAAGTAATTATTTTTTATCTGTCGTAAATCGTTTGTTTATTACGGTTTATTTTACATAAAGCTGGAGTGGTGTTGTTGGGTAGTATAAATTTTATTAGTATGGAAATGGAGAGTAAATGTAAGACATTCTGTTGCGTCATTAATTGCAGCAAAGTTGCGTGCAAAAGACCAGACATAAGTTTTTCTTTGTTCTCTAAAAATATCTAGTTTTTATATAACTTGAAAATAGAAGAAGAGAAAAAGTAGACAGGAGTCTTGCGTGGGAATATGCATTAATCACTGACTTCAACTATATTTACTTATCTTCTATTTGTTTACTTAAAAATGAGGCAGAAAGTATCAGCTTTCACCTTTCAAGTAAATTAATAAAATTAGCTTGAATTTATTAATTTTACTTCCGGTCTAGTAATTATTCTAGGCAAGGATCTGCGAGCTTTTTTGCAGACAATTAATACCCGGCAAATATGGGAAAAATTAACCAGCGCTTCTTTTGCAAGCTAAATAATAGTAATCATATTGAAATTTTAAGTGAGGACTATTTTATTTTATATCCATATCACCACCGTTACAAATTCAGACAGTCAAATTCAGAAAAAATGTGCAAAAGTTGAATAATCTAACGTATTTTACGACGGGTAATTGATTACGATTTCTATCCAATAACAAGTGATTTTTAAATATACCTTTGTCTAAGTCTTAAATTTGCATTAAACATGTGCGCGATAAATAGACGAATAACTCAATATCACGCCAACCAATTTTGATGGATCTTTATTTATTAGAAAGGATGTACTTTAAGGGTAGTTTGGTTAGGTTCTGATTATGGGATCTATGATAAACTAACGAGACTTTTCAATTCTTAGAAGCAAATTAACGATTAATAAATTATACTGAAAGCGGTTTTTTTCAAATTTTTTATTTAAAGTGTTTTAAATACATACTGAAATTTATTATAGAAGGTAAAATAACCAGTGCCACAAAGGTACAGCTTGCCGTTGTGTACAATACTATTGCAGAAAAAGAGAGAAAGATTAAACAAGATAGTTAATTTGAGAAAGAAGAAGCGCCAAAGGTCTTACTGTAATTTTTATAGGACAAAATATCTACCACTGTATGTATAATATAATGAATATTATATAGAATACCCTACGTGGGTTGGGGAGATTTTATCTACACTAGTCTACACTATCTACACTAATATTATAAAGAGGAAAGATTTGTATGTTTGTAATGAATAGGCTCAAAAAGTACTGGGCCGATTTAAAAAATTCTTTCACCAATAGAATGCTACATTCTTCCTCTTTGACATAGGCTACATTTCATTTTGAAAAAAATTAGGGGTCCTTGGTAAAATTTGAACAATGTAACCGAAGGTGTAGAAAAATGAGTCTTAAAATGTCTTTCGTCGAATGCGCTGCCGAAACTATTAGCGATAGAACAAAATAATGTACAACAATATTGAAGAACATCATAATGTCTACAAAAAACTCCGCGGTAGCATATGTCCAACTATTGTAGTTATGTCACTACAACAACTTTTTTCATTTTAAACATTAATGAAAATGCTAACCAAATTCAAACCATGCTATTTATGTGTTTATATTAATCCTTATCCAAATAAATTATTTTATGGTCAAGACCATTTAACTACCTATAAAATAGTTTTTAAATTATTTAAATTGGACTTTCCATTCAAAAGATGTAACGAATTAAAAAATTCAAACAGTAAACAAAACCGCCATAGCGCCGTGGCCGTTTTTTGCGATGCAGTCTGAAAAGCGCGGCGGGCGGGGTGGAGGGGGCACTGGGGGGGCAAATTTCCAAAAATAAATAATTGTCTACCCCGTGCGAAGCCGGGACGGGCTGCTAGTTATAAATATTTAAGTCATCGTAAATTTTCTATTTTTTGCACTAGATATTTTATCACTTTATTTATACAATGTAACTCTTTGATCAGCATGTTTAAAAAATGGTTGTTAAATATTTTGATATTATTTAACAAAACATTATCGATATGACATTGATTAATTAATTAGATTGATATTGCCATACTATAAGCACACAATTATTAGTTCATGGTTACTACGCTTTTTTTTATGATTTTATCAGAACTTTTATAAACATTTAAAAATATTTCATAACATTAATTTTTACTATTTTATATTTTATTGATCATAAACGAATAAATATATAGATACAAAATTTATCTGCGCGCGGACAAACATTTATTTATTATCTAGAAACGATCCTTTTATGCCGATAATAGCTTTACGTTCACTTGGTATACGAATATTAGATTCATTCCCTAAAAGAAAAAAGGCTAAATGAAAGGTTTCTTTAAGATTCACTTAGCTAAATAATTGACCAAAGACGCTCCACTTAGCTGATAATCTTCAACAAGACTGAAACTTAGATATCGTGTTTGGTCAATTATCTCTCAGTAGCGCCATTTGCATTATTTGATTTTGATGATAAGAGATAACACTAAAGATTGTAGAAATCAAGTTGCTGCTTCCTTTTTGGTATTTTTATATTTATTAATTTTGTTTTTTTGAAATTTAGATGAAAAGGAAAGGTACGATCCAGTAGGGTTTAGGGATGCAATAATCTCTGGGCTCGACCAATGTACTGACAGTTTCGAAGCAATTTCACGTTTTTTGGATGGTGCAGGCAATAAACAAGATTACCGTCGATATGGAGAAAGTCTTTTTGATATACTTATTGCGGGAGGCATCCTCGGTTAGTTGAAATATATTTATTTTTAATTTTTTTATAATTATATTTTTCCGTAATAGTTCCAGGTGGTACCTTATCTCAAGAAGGAGAGGCATCACATAAAACCGCCGCTTGTATTTTCAATACACCGGATGAGATAAATCTTGATATTATGAAGAGCTGGGAACAGGTCTTCATAAAGCTTATGCGTCGTTATAAATATTTGGAGAAGATTTTCCAAGTAAGTGATTTAATGTTTACTTGATAAAATAGTACCTTGCGGAGTCACAAACAGTGACTCAACCTGAGGTATGACTCTTAAATATGTAGTTGATTCTTTTGTTTTGATTCTAATTTTATGTTTTCTGTTTCATAAAAGGATGAGATAAAGAAAGTACTGATGTTTGTAAAGTACTTTACCCCAGCTGAACGTAAGAAGCTCTCTGTGATGGTATGTTTGTGGATATCGAACGGCAGCATTCCGTTTAGTGCTGTCTTGGTATTGAACAATTCCCATTTGGTAAAAGACCATTTGGCATTAGATTTCCTGATCGATGTGTTCAAGTATTGGCGCCAAGAAAAGGGCGTAAACTCCCTCCATTCAGCAATTAAGAAGTCAAACATCGAATCGCACTTGTTGAGTTTTATACCAGATACAAAACAATCACAGGTAAATAAAATTAGGTTATTATTACTGAGGTGGTAATAAAATTTATTTTTTTATTGTAGGTGTACTTCCGCAATGCCTTCCAGGAAAATGGCTTGGAAGAAATACTCAAACTATACAACGACCAACATCAACAGCTAGCCAAAAAAGAGCTGCAAATAATGTTGGCCGATAGTCTTTCCGAAAATAAACAACAGCGCGATATAATCGCTGAGATACGGGAATTTGCCGCTAAAGAAAATATAACCGAACATGAAGCGGTTTGCATAATATGGGCGACTGTAATGGACATTCCCGAATGGTCTAAAAAAGAAGAATTGGTTACTGATCAAGCTGTACGCCATTTGAAACAGTATACTAGTCTTTTTGAAGCATTCACACAAAATGGTCGATCTGAACTCAATTTGCTTTTAAAAGTTCAAGACTACTGCTATTCGAATATGACGTTTATGAAAGCTTTTCAAAAGATTATTATGCTATTTTATAAGACGGATGTTATTTCTGAGCAGGTTATTCTTAAATGGTACAAACAAGATTACAGTGTTAAAGGGAAAATGATGTTTGTTGATCAAATGAAGCAATTTGTCGAATGGCTGCAAAATGCAGAAGAGGAAACCGATTCTGATGCAAGCACTGATTAGGTAAATATTCTTATTATTATTACTCATTTAATCAGGACATGAAAGTTGTTTTGAAGTAATAGTACTACATATTATCTTCTGTTATATCCTGAAATAGTAATTTTACATCAGTACTGGCATTTAGACACTTTTTTTGCTAAATGTTATCGAAAGATGATACAACGACATTAAAAGATATCTGCAAATTTATTTTATGTAACTAGATGTCCTAGAACAGTTTTTGTAATTTCTTTTGTTTCAGACGACAACACTTTCGCATCAGTACCACCAACTATGCTATCAACTAAATACATAAAAAACAACAACTATTACAACAACAATATCATTTTTTCCAATGTATTTATATCAATTGTATAAACATTTCTGGTGCCTTACAATGTTGGTGTGTGGCAGGCAATAGTGACCAGGGATCCGTATAATTCCTGTACTGACCTCTTCAAATTATTCATTATAAAGTATTGTTGCATTGGAAAAAATGTTATTCGATCAAAATATCGCCAATATTGTCGACTCAATGTTAAATATGAATGATTTATTGTCAATTTTTTTAATATACAAACAAATTTTAAGATAATTCGTATATCATTTCGTAAACCCTTTCCGAATTAGGTGTTGAATCTATTTTATATAACGTAGAAATGAATAAGTTTATATTCATTAGTGCTCTGTTACAAAACAAATAGTTTTCGCTTAAAGTTAAACAATTCTTTAACTCCAATTGTTATTTAAAGATGGAGTCATACTAGAAGCGAGAGTTTTAATAATTTGCCAGAAACGGAGCAAAAAGAATTATGAAGACGATGAAAAGCATTTGTCATAAACTCTAGAAGACCAGTTAGTTGTCATGACAACTTGTTGACAGCACATTTAAATCTTTTCACAGAGAGTTTCTGCTACAATACAAACACCTCGGAATGGGGGCCGTTTACATAGCTGAATATAATAAGTTGAAACACATTCAACATTTTTTAGAAAAATCCGACAACTTACAAGTTTTATCATCAAATTTTGAACTTTCCGATTTTTTAATTGGTATAGTTCAAAAAAGGTATCTATTTTGTATTTGACAACTGTATAATCATTTTACAATTTCAGACAAGCTGATGATGTACAGCTGCAGAACGAATTAAAACAGATTTGGTTGTCCATAAATGAAAAAAGTAGGCAGTTATCAAAAGATGTAGAGTGCATCAACATTAAAGATTTTAAGAAAAGCACCATAGAATTACAAGATAAAATCTATGATTTGAAAATACAATTGAAAACGGTGTTAGAAACTTTAAAAGATGAAGAAAAAAGCTTATGGGAAATTAATGAAACTTTTAATCAAAAATCAGACGATTGGGAAAAACCTATAAAATGTAACATTCAATCTTCAAAATTTAAAAAGATTCATACGAGAGAAGAATGCGATAATAAAGAAGTTACAGAATTTATGGATTTTGTGTCTAAAAGTAATGGTCATGAAAATGGATGGTCTAGTGAAGATCATCAACTATTTTTAAAATTAAGGAAGAAGCATAAAGACCCTTCAGTAGTCGCTATAAATTTAAATAAGCTTTTAGCAGGTTTTGCCTTATAGCTTATCATTATTTCAATAAACGAAAAACATGTATACATATAACCATAGAAGTTAATTGTAACGTCATTCTAAAACTTAAATTCGTCCAATAACAGTTTTGCTTTCGTATCACGTATCACGTATATAGTTAGGTGGCTTTTCACCATCGCATGCGTAATCCTTGTCAACTTTAGGTTGACGAATTATAGTCAAATCACTCAGCTAAGACCCCATTAAACTTTATTGCATTTTTTGGCTTTATTAGCAAACGGTTGGAGAACAATAACGTCAATTTCTAATTCTCTATGAGCCATCTCAAACTGTCTTCTTCGTGCATGACCATCTCTTATAATTACCTATTTTTTATTTTTCATTTAATGATAGGATAAAGGGCTTCTCAGAATACAAGAAAGTATAAGTACGGTGTTACCTAATGGGTGTCCAAGAGATTTATGGTTTATTTACAATTCATTTTGCCTGACGGTTAAGCCATTTGTAAACCAGTCCGTAAGTATATCCGCAATCTCCTTTATAGGGAAAAACTCTCGTGGCTTGATATGTAAAATCCAGAATAATTACTTTAAAATTGATATTTATGTTCGATTTACATTGGAAGTTTCAAGAAATGACGTCCCAACTATCTTGGCCGCAAAGTATACATTTGCACAAATTCGTTTATTGAAATATATATCCTATCCGGCATTTACCAGGATCTTTTTGTAGATATTTCTATCACAGAAATAGAAAAGCACGAAAAATGGTACACGCAATACCTTCAGCTAAAGCACAACAAAGAAGAATCGATCAAAAAATGGCGTCAAACAAAAATTGCCACCGAACCATTAGACGAAAAACATGAGACAAAAATTAAAAAACAGAAACACTTTCAACCCGATAACTGGGATAGTAAAGAAAAACTAGCATTGTGGAAAGCTGAACGAAAATCTAAACTTGAGGAACAATTAGAAGCCGAAAAACAGAAGCAAAGCGAAATTAAAACTTATAACAATCAAATTAAAGCCGACCGAAAAATAGTAAAAAGCTTGGTTAACGAGTGGAGGAATCAAAAGAATCTGTTGAATACTTTGGAAAAGCAACGACAACAAGAAATAGACCAAAAAGAGAATCAAATGCGGTATTCATGGTTCTATTTATTGTATTTTATAAATAACCATTTTTTCCTAGAGCTGCTGAAGCAAACAGACGAATAAAGGAATTTCAATCTAAAGATGACATGTTTGTTCGCACAAAATCAACTCGATTGAAAACTCCAATTGTTGTCAAAAGGAACAAATCAAGCCATATTGCCGCCAGAAATCCCGATAGGCTTCTAAAACCTACAAAAACATGGTTGATGAGACTTGTATCAGAACATGACAATTCTAGCAGCTCAACATTTATTCCAAACATCAAGCAAATACCTAAATTGTAAGGATATCTTACTCAAATAACAGTCATCTAATGGGATATTTTTAATTTTAGGGGAATTCCGGAATGGCGTCGAAACAGCCATTAAAACATTTAAAGTTCATTTATTAAAAAATAATATCACTGTCACTGTAAGCTTATACATAAAGTACAAATATATATTCTAGTTATAAAAATTTAAAACTTCAATAAAAAAAATTAGGAACGTTGGATTAAAGGCTTTTCAGACGCCGTTTGATTTGTTTCGTCAAACTGTCGCAAATGGATCTGCAATGTCAAAATGAACAAATTGCTGTCTAATTCCTAAAAATTTTGTCACTGATACGGTTAATATTGGATGATTTTGATCTGGTGTCCATAACGTAAACTCCTATCTAGAGAACCTAGACAATACTCTAGTAATATATCAATAAAATTATAACTTCGTTTGATTTTTTGAAAACCGCTAAGAGTAGATTAAAAATTTAATCATTTGATAAAATACTAGCGGTACAAAGTGTACATCGTTTGTTTATCAAGCAAAATAGAAATTTTAGCAAACTTGACCTCTAAAACATGTTTTGATAAAAACTACAGACACCAGTTTGAACTAACCCGGCCTTTCCTTACCATGACAAAATTTTAGCTGATTGATCTTTTACAGCATACCTGCAAATGTAAATTCACTTCGGCACATCGGCTCAAATAAGGAAAATTACCCCCTGATTTTAAATGAGCTAGTTTGGCACTTGGGTAACATTTATATAATTCTTCTCTTACGGTGCTAGATAAGGCATATTCGTCGAATACATCGATTATGGTTACTGGAACGGCAGCTAGTTTATGAGCTTCGACGTAGCCTTTTAGACAATTTAAAGTCAGTCTGCTTGCAAGTTCTGTTTGTGGAAGACTCTCCAACTGCCAGAAAATAAGCAAATGATAAAATAACATTATACTGTTAATGGAGAAAGTCATAGTTGTCACAAGGCAGAAGTAGATAGATAGAATATTGACAACGTCGAAAAGTATTATGAGAAAACAGTTATGGTGTCTCTCGAAAAATTTTAATTGTTTGGAAAGCAAATTGTAACACCTGCAAGCATTAATTAATTTTTTTATTAAACATTATATAATCCAACAAATTATTTCATGACTTTCAAGTGGCGTTTGACAACGTATAAATTCAAACAATTGTGAGAAAAATATAGCACACTCACCCTTTCAACCATAAAATCTATAGCCTCTACCATTCGAGGGTCGACTTTCTCTGAACCAAAATTGCCCATCAACATTCGCTTTAAAACAAGAGATGGTAACATCCAAAAAATTGCAGCTGAATCATGATTTTTAAAAATCGAGGTATCTGTGAAGCTATTGCACAATACTAACGAGGCAACTCGGGGGCATTTAAAAGTATATTCGGCAAATTTTTGTGCCAAATACCCTCCTAAAACGGAAAATGTACTTAGATAGAAAACGTATTGTATAGCCCAACAATTTAGACCAAAAGGCTTATTATAAAAAAAGTATATTTTTATTATAAACCAAAGCGTGTTTGCACAACTGTTTAGTAGTGGAAAATAAAGTTTTATGATCGTACGACAAAAAATTACGCACAAATTGAACTGGCCGGTAAAGTAAACAATTTCCGCTATTTTTTCTTAAAAACTTCTAAACTTCAAAATTCTAATAAGTCTTCCGACGCTGGAGTTTCTACATATTTAGCATCATAGGCTCCTCTACTATAAACCAAAATGGTACAGATTTGCCAATACCACTTCAGTACTTTAAATTTGTAAAACCTTTCTGTCAAATTTGTGTGGGCAAATAACTTAAATAAAAACCTAAAGATGCCCCAAATAAATGAGCTTTAACAATTCCTAAGTAATCCAAAAGTTTTCTGAATCCCTCACACCATTCTCTGACACTCCAGTAGACCGGAGACTCAGCAGATATAACCCGTATACCCTTTGCAGAGAGAGCGAGGGCTTGCTTAAAATAAATATCGGCGGTTCCTGAGACTGGTGGAAGACATATTAATGGACATTTCACATCTTTAGGACCGCAATCAAACACCCTCCAACCCTATAAAATAAGTTGTATCGAAAATATACCCTAGCTTTTTTACCTTAGAATTATCTGAATCGACGATGATTCTTCTCAGAGGAACACTGCTCCGGAAGCTCATATATTCCTCTGATTGTGACAAATCACTGACGGAGTTCATTATCTTCTAAGGGGCTATTTTACCATGACACGCCGTGTTGAGTTGAGTAAGGCAGGAGAAATACTAATAATGAATAAGTTTAGGTATAAGTATGAAACTCTAATAAGCAAAAATTAAAAATGTCTACGTGATTTCAATGTTATCTATAAATATAATAACAAATTTGCGATAAGGCTTGCTCGTTATGGGTTTGTTGTGGTTTGTGTCATTGTGTCTATGTGGTAATTTTTTTTATTTATATTATAATTCGATTAGATTTTGACATATTTTTTGAAATGTCAAAAAAGTTTGATAACAGAATTCGTAGAATAGACAGTAGACTGAGGTATTTTTACAAGTTATATGAAGTTAACAATAATCTTTGACATGTTGTAGATTTTTAAAACTAAAAATTCGACGATAAAATCATTCTTAAATCATAGAAAATACGAAATCATTAAATATTTTTACGATACAACTAGTAAAACAGTAGAGTAATAAACTAGTAAAAACAATAGAGAATAGGATATTGTTATACGAGTTGCACAAGACATATGTTTGTAGCACGAATAGGTTTAAAATCATAGCTCCATGGTTTAAAGCACACTTCAAATAAATAAGTACCACAAACATGTCTTGTAAAACAGAAGTAACATGCTATTTTTTCTATTTTGCTTTTATTAGTATGTATAATTCAATATTAAGATTATGAAAAATCCATCTAGTAAGTTTTTTTTCTCAGGTTGGTGTAACTATTAATATCAATTATTATTATAATGCCAGTAATGTCTATTTCATTGGCATCACAATTGCTAATCATACCAACCCACGGCAAAAGTCCCTAAAAACGATTGCACAAAATTCAATTTGGTCCATGGAGCTATCTAACTGATGGAGCTTTTTTAGAAACAGTGTCACAAAATTGTCACAGTGAACGTGAAATAGAAAAAACTTATTACATATAATTGACACTTAAAGACACTTTGAATTTTATTATTTAGCTTCAACTTATTGTTTATCACTAGATTATTTACTAAGATATAAAAAATTACAAATGGCGTTGCTTTAACACCTAATGTGTGTTAATCTAGTTAACCTAATAAGTAACTTATTGTTGACATTGAAATGAAAATTATCTAAAAACTAAAGATTTATTAATTTATAATTTTTAGAAAATAAATAATAATAATTATATAGCATTTTTTTTATTGAAAAATAAATCCTCTCAGAAACACTAATTCACTTTAACTTAAAAAAAAGTATTTGCAAATTTAATTATTCCTGGCAAGTGTATCACATTTGTAAAATTATTTTTCTAACATTTTTTTTTAACAAAAATGTTTTTTTTTAATTTTACGTTTAAAATGACGATTTTGTGACACTGTTTCTAAAGAAAGTAGTTAGACAAAATTGAATTTTGTGCAATCGTTTTTAGGAACTTTTGCCAAGGGTTGGTATAGTTAGTAAGTCATACCAACCTAAAAAAACTCACTAGATTTCTTAATCTAATCTGATGTTAATATTGAATTATACATATTAATAAAAGCAAAATAGAAAAAATACCATGTTACACTCGTTTTACAAGACAGCCATGTGTGCCACAAACATATGTTTTGTGCAACTCGTATAACAATATACTATTCCAGATTTTCTTGTAGCAAAACTTTTTGCACAGTTTTTGTATTAGCAATGTTTTGTAAAAATGGTGGGTTTTTTAACAGTAAGCAATACAAGCCTTTAACTTTAGTGTTGACTAAATAAAAAATTTTAATTGCAAATATATTTTTCTTAAATTTATTTAAAAACTTTACACAATTTTGTAGATAATAGTATATTAAAAAACAAATTTTATAAGACATGTCATAAAGCGCCTATTCAAGTTTAAAAAGCAAGTGCTTTAAAGTCTGATGAAACAAGTTTTTTATACAATTCTTTGTAGTTTGCTTTTGTTATGCCGTTTTTAAACATTTTCTTTTAATTTGATCAATTTAGGGATTTTTGTAGTGAGTTGGCAATATCTTGATTTTAAGAGAAAAATTTTTGTCTAGTTGTCTTTTCTTTTGTTTTGTCCGAAAATCCAAATCTTGTCAGTCCCAAAATACAAGAATAGAAGAAAGCTTCACATGTATGTACGCCCTTTCACGTGGAAGAGAGAAATTTACCATTTGGATTTTGTTATTATTATTGTTGGATACATACCTGCCTTTTTAGGACTTTAGGTTAAGTGACAGATAAACGGCGTCTTTTGCTTTATTGAAATCTGTTGCTCTTCCCAGACAGGTAAACTTATTATTTACATCATTATATGCGATAATTCACATAAAAATACTTTCCAATAATTGTTCACTTTATTTTGCTGTTTAACAATTGCAATTTCAAATTTCAATCCACAATATTATTGACAGACAAGTAAAAACTGTAAAAAGTCAAATTTAGTTCTACCAGCCTAAAAACTTTTTATTAAAAAAAGTTTGGTGCTCTTATGTCTTATAACCGCACCGAAACCTATGACGTAGCGTTATCTAATGAGTCTATTAGAGTATCAAAATAGAGGCAAATTGCAAAAATAATATTATTCTATAAAAATAATTACTTTTAAGACCACCATGGCAACCTCACTTTACATAAATTATTTGCTATAAAAAGTTAATTGGTGCAAAACTTGAATGAAAAGCGACGTTTTTGTGTGAAAAGTGAGAGTTTCGGTTGAAAAAAAATAATTGTCAAGTGACATAATAAAATGATTAGACATGGTATGTGTTTATTTTGATATTTCAACTTTAATATGTAATAAATTAGTTCTTTTGTTAAATGTTTTAGTTTATTAAGTAGTTGTTGGAAAAACTTTGTATAAAAAACTTAATGTATTGTACAAAATTCAACCGGTATATACCAATAGGTCACAAAAGATACAAAAAACTTTATCGTTTACGGTAAGGTCAGTTTGTAGATCTAGTAATCTCTCCAACAATGATCGAGTAATAAATTATTGTCTTTATTAGAATTGCAAGTCATAATATTCATACAGAAATTAGAAGACTAAAATTTTGAAATGTGTGAATAACGAAAATTCGGTTGGATCATCTCTATGCTTAGCAATTTCTGCCACTGTTAATAGTAGATTTCAGAAAATCTTTTCTACATTGGATTTCACATCGTCTTCTGTATGAGCCATAGATGTCGTTATCTTCAGCGTTTTTGAAAAATTTTTTTGTAAACCCCACTTTTGCCGAATAGCTCCCCTAGTTTAGCCTTATCCAGCCAGAGCAGCAAGCGAGACTCACCAGCAGTTATCAACAGTTTAAGTTTGCCTGTAGCAGGGGCTTGCTGTTTTGTGTCTCTTATTGTTCGTACTCTGTACTTTTTATTATTTGCTATGATATGCAGCAGGTTGATCCGTTGTGAAAATTTCGTGTTTGATTTTATTCTGTGATGAACATTTATTTTTTCGTTCATTTCCACCCTTTTTGGAATATAAAGCACCATGGTGGAGTTGCAATTCTCTTCCATCAGTAAGTATTGGCCCAAATAAATCAGCCCTTGTTGCTACTGTTAAGGGCGGTTTTACGTATCGACGTTTGCTGAATTCATCTTTTTGATTTTTTTTTATTAAAATTTAGTTGGCTTTAAGGAAAAGTGCTTCTATTATTTGAAAAATACGAATTAAAGGATCCAAATAAAATGCAGGTTTTAATTGATTGAAAACAAGGGGTGGCAATTTTGTTAAAATATACTATTTTTTATTCAGAAATGTATTTTTATTTGAAAAAAGTAAATATTTGACTTTATTTATACAATGTATCTACTCATTCAATGTTGACTAGGAATGATAAATAATATGATGACTACCTATCTAAACTTTATTATTTTGCAAATAAATATTCGTATATATTAAAATATGTACGACTAATGAATTTGTCACTATTACTATTAAATATTTGTTTCTAAATAAACACTTTTTCAATATTTTTAAAATATAACAAATTTTGTTCTAGGATGACAGGTGTGATTTTTGATTCTTCCAGGTGCTTATTTTGTTATTTTAAGCACCTGCGGTCTGTCTTGTCTTGAATAAATATCAATTTCTACTCTCCAAACCCCATATTTTTAATTTTTAATTAATCAATTGTTAATTAATTATAATTACTACAAAATTAAATTAAAGAGCACACATATTAAACAGCTATTTATTTAAACGTTTACTATCTGCTGATCTGACAATTACAAAAAAAGGAACTTTATTTATACTTAATAATATACAGGGTGCTAACATTGTTTTCATCTTGTAGATTTTTGTTTCGTTACAGTGTGACCTATTTATTTAAAAAAAATATTATTTGGGCTTCATATTTAAGGTCTTAAAATTTTTTCTGATTTTTTTTTAAATCTTTTGCCGTTTTTTTAATTTAAATAAAAAATCTAAATTGAAACTAATTAGGTTAAAGTTTATATTTTAGAGCAATTTGTTTTGTCTTCTGTACATTTCAATTTGTTACCTTAATGCGGCTTATTTGTTAAAGTTTACAGGTCTTTGTTGAAATTTTAGGTTTTTAAATAGAATTCTACAATTAAATTATTTCCAGTTTTTAAATATTTTTAAGTTTAAAATTAATCAATGGCTTTTCTCTTTTTAATTCTAATTCTAATCCTTTTTAATTTTCAATTAGTTTTTAAAGTTTTTGGAAAAAGCCAAACTTTTTAAGGGTTTAGTTTTTCAGACACATTTTTGAATTTTTTTATGTTGTCCTAGGTGATCTTAATAAATTTAATTTTAGGTTTTTGGTGTTGGTCTCATATTAATTTTTCACATTGTGTATGCTTAATCTTCATTTTATGATATTACATTCCTCCCGTTTCTTACACTATCGATTTTTTGACTACCTTTACGTTTAAAACTTTTACAAAATTAATTTTTTATATTTGACAAGTGTTGCTTTACAAAATCACTTTATGCAGGTGTTTTTAAGTTCTATTAGTAAAAGATGTCTGCTGCTTTTTGGAAACAATAAAACATAACTTTTTATGTTACCATTTACATAATTAAACAATTATTTGGAACAGCGTTTACCGGAAATGTTTTTCAAGTTAAAATTGTTTTGATATTAGCATAACTTCTCTTAGAATTTGAGGTTGATCAAGAATAGTAGACTAAAGAAAAGATAGGTAGCTATACAGTGCGTTCATAAATTATTTAGATCTATCTATTCTTGCCCTAACGTATGTTCTATTTTTGATTAGTTTATACAGAGAAACGTACGATATTATAAACTTGCTTTGACATTTGTCGACAATCATACTTTCAAAGACAATAAAAATCTGTCAAGCTAAATTAGACAGCAAGAGTTGATCTAAATAATTTGTAAACACACCGTATTTTTTAAATTATACTAAAGTATTGTTTAGAATACCGAAAAAAGGCGCTTGTTACAGATGGAGCAGATTAATTTTAGTTTTAAGTAGTGCCTCATCTCGATTTTCTATTTAAATAACATGCATTTTTTTTAAGTTGTTAGCTTTTTAACGAATAGTCCAATTGCTTGGGTCAGAACATATTCTTGTTAGAAATTGAACGCTCTTCAAAAAAGGTCTTCTATATTTTTTTGATAAATGCAATTCCTTAAAAGTTATTTGATTTGGAATTTGACACTAATAAAATTGTTATTTATTTTAATACAGTTTGTTTTATTTCAGTTAGGTAATAGTTACAAAACTTATAAACTTATTTAACCGAAATTAAATTTATTCAAATCAGATCAGGTCAGGCCAGGTCAGGTCAGGTATATAAATAAATAGTTAAAAAAAATCAATTTTTTAAATAAACTATTGCAAATAAATATTCCTTCAAAAATTTAGGTATTTCATATAAAAAAAAAATCATTGAAAAAAAGCTGGATAAAAAAAATATTTAACATCTTAAATAAATTAACGACAAGTATCTAAGGAAAGGATTTTTTAAATACATTTGCAGCTAAAATATCCTTAAAATGACTTTTAATTCAGAAAAAAAATTGTGGGAAAAAGAGTTTTGAGTATAAGTTAGAAATATGCCCCAAAAAGTATAAAAACCTTAACATTTTTTTAGGACCAAATTCCAACTCGAATAACTTTTGAAGAATTGCATTTATCAAAAATTTATAAAAGACCTTTTTTTAAGAAGCGTTTAATTTCCGACAAGAATCTTTTCGTTAAAGAGCGACCAAATTCCAATCTTCAAGCAAAAAATCCGTGTTTAGATGGAAAATCACGGTGAGGCACAACTTAATATTAAAATTAAGATTCAGATAAGCCCTTTTTTTCGGTCTCCTGAACAATATTTTTAGAATAACTTTCAAAAAAAAAATAAATTTTTTTGATACATCTTAATATTATATATAGGTGTCCCAGAACATGCACCCGTGAGAAAAACGGAGAACTCTTCAACAAATAAAAGTTCTCAAAACAAAAGAAACCGTCTTCAAAATAAAAACAGATTTAAATGGCATTTCAGAGCATTGTAAGCTTAACATTGTTCAGAGGTGATTGATTTGGTTACGTTTTCTATAAACTCGTTGGCTGTGAAACTTTTAAGAAACGTCTTTGTTACAATTTTGAGATTGTGGTCGACATTTGCTTGTTTTCTCTGGGGCGCGAGTTTTATAAGCATGGTTTTAATTAAAAATGGGCACTTTTGTGACGTCATATTAAGAGCTTTCTTGAGGAAAGCACTAATGACAAAGTTAGCTTCAGGCTGACCTAACTGTCACATCATTTATGGGTCAACAACAAAGTGAGTGGAGTAAATAGGAAAAAGTATTGATGTAGGTATAAAAGATTACTAATTCCTACTATTTTACAAAGTGACAAGCGTCAGTTTTCCAATTGCTAATATTTATATTAGCTTACTCTTTGAAACATTAGCAGAACTCTTAGCTTTTGTTGCAACAAAAGTTGCTACTGTAAAACATTGAGAATTGCTTCCAAAACCACAGAAATTTTGACTGAAGAGGTCCAATAAAAGCTTTCTCAGTCTCAAACGATACTACAATTGAACTAGCACAGACATAGTTACGCAAAAAGATCAAAATAGTGTTCAACTTCACGTAAAATATTTTAATAAATACTGTAAAAACAGTTTAGCAAAATGTTATGTTTAAATTTGAAATCCAAAACCTACTTGATTAACATTTTCAATGCTTGATAATATAACATGTTATATTATCTGGGGTTCTGGTTAACCAAAGTTTTTATCTAGGTTTTAAACCATTTCCTTTACTTTATATTGCTATTTTATCGTAAAACACAAAAATTATAAAATAAAAAAAAAGCTAGATCTCTAGAATAACATCTCACTTATTAATAGCTTTTTGGTATAATAATTCATATCTATTTTTGATTTGAGGCTAAACAAGTAAACCAGAATAAACGGTTTTGTGTAAAAGTTTCTATAGAGAAAAGCTTAAAATTGTAAATTTAGAACTGAATATACTTTTACAAAAAGAACTTGAAGCAATTGCTGTACAAAAGCACAAAATGCAACTATAAGATCTTATTTTTTTTTTGCTTTTAGGGCAAGTATGTTTTTGTTTAAAAAAAATATATAGAAGTGTTCTGCACTGCACCAATAAATCAATCAATCAATCGGTTTTCAAGAAAAAAATACACAACCTTATCATTATTTTACTTATATAGCAAAATGTGAATAATATCAATTAATCATCCAGGTTTTGCTTTTGCTAGGCGATTATAAGCATTAATTTGGGAGCAGCTGATGTTTGTCGAGGTACTCAGCACGCGTCGTCAACATCTGCTGCTGGCCTCAGCCTTGTTGCTCTTCTGTTAATTCTAATAATATAAAACCGCACCATTTGGCTTGTCTTCTTGTACATTTATAGATTCGGGAACTCACTGTCGATTTATAGATCGTATTAAAAGCGCAAACAGGTAGTTTATGGCACATTAAGCAACGCTATTAAAGAGAAATATTTCCTTTTTCAGGTACTATGCCTGAAGATGGTGTCCCTGACATGACCCGACTCACCGTCCTGGATGAAGAAGTTATCAACAAAAACCTTAAAGTGAGATATATCAAGGACCAGATTTACGTATCCTTTTGTGGTCAATTTTATTTGTAGCTTTCCGTTTCGATAGTTATTCTTAATCAATGTGTAAAGAAGCGTGATAGCATCCGCAATTTCCTTTCGTGTTCGACTAATCTTTTTTTTATTGATTAATCCTTCGCTTTTCATTTATTTTGTCACTAAAGTAATATCAAGTTTGAACCGCATAATTTGAAAGCAAACATAGGAAAGTCAAATTGAAGCAAGACCTATCTGATTTATTAGTCTTTGTCAGTGAACTTAATAGGTAATGATTAATAATCAATCAGTTGTAATCATACTTTAGTTAGTCAAATTTAACATATTAGCTGAAGACAAGCAACCTGTACTTCTAGTCCTGAGGATGCTGCAATAAATGAGCGAAACTAATTGACTGAAGGTTTAACTGATATTAATTTGTCTTATAAAAAACGAAAAACAAAACTTGCTGAACGTACCCGTTCACAATTTTATCGTTATAAAGCTGTGCAAAGAAACCACCTCTCGGTATCTTGCAGCAGAAAATATTGTTCTATTAAAAAAAACAGATTAATAATTCACCATTCACCGTCAATTCTGTGGCCGTTACAAAAACAAGATTCTACCAGAAACATTATTTGTTCTTGTGGGAAAACCATTAAATTCAAAAATAAAGAAATTGATAAGTTTTGTAATTATTTTGACATTTGAAGTCAAAATATTGTAATCATTTTGACAACTTGTTTAAACATTATGGTCCGTTCATACAAACTCATAGGCATGGCCAACTATAACGTCAACTTAAAATAACACTCGTTACAAACATTGCATCTCAATAATAAGTGAATATTAATATATAAATTAAAAATTAATATTAAAAAGGTTCATAATGAACTTCAAGCACCATTAAGTTTCTACTGAATTTTTATTAAAACAATAATCATACCATAAATAAAAAACACTATAAGATTATAATGACACAACAGTGACTAGGTTTGACATTTTAGTTTAACAAAACAATTTAATAACTCAAAAACGACTGAAAATAGACATACAGAATGATAAAAAATTCACCTTTAAATTTAAATTGACATTGATTTCTAGCATCAGAAATAAGAGTTGTCATTTAAAAAGAATTGTTTTTTTAAAAAATCTGAAAGAGATGATGATTAAGGACCATTTATTTATCTTCAGTGGTTGAAGAGTTATGAATTTTTTTAATAAACTTCACCATTCGGGTTTTTTTTAAAGTGTGCCATGCGTCACAAAGTATGACAGACAACGTTTGACAACTGAACGTTTTAGATTTACAATTTAGATTAGCAGTCAAATATACAAAATGGCGATTTAAAATTTTTAAAAACAAAAATAGCGTCGATTGCCGGTATTTACAAAAATGTTGCCATTTTGAAAATATTTGACACACTACGGCTGTGTGTCAAATCTCCTATAACTATGATTTCTGAAAGTTAAAAATCTTCTAACGAACGGACTACGTGAATACCTTTGTATATTTTATAGATTATAGTATAGATCACCAAAGCTACTATAACTAATATTTTCAAAGCATTTTCTTTTGAAGTGAGGCACTGCTGAGTAATACAGGAGTGTTTGATTATTATATTTTTTAAAATTAAAACCTTTATTTTAATTTTCCAAAATCTAACAACTGAAAGAGAGCATTTCTTTTTCGATTTGGAGTCACCAAACTACATTATAGTAAAAAAACATTTTGAAAAAAAATTTGTCTGAATTATTTATTAGTCTCATTCGGAATTTTATTTTGCCTGTGCACCTATAGACCATAAGAGATTTTAATGAAGAAAAAAGTGATATGTTGTTTGTGATGTATGGCTAGTAATGGGAATCTTTGCCCAGTCAACTGCCGCGTTTTGTTATCATAAATTTGTCATATTTTTGGCTATAATCTCAATTAACTTAAAATTTGCCATTATTTATCAAGTTTCAATTTCGGGAATCTATTATTTAAGACATATATTACGAATGTAATAACAAGACGAAACAAAAGAAATTCTTGAATTTTATAACACTTTGACGTCATTAGCGTGTTTTTGGAGTGCATTTCCTAACATGTTATGCGGTCGTTTTAGGCTTATAATCTCATCTATACTCATTTTATGAAAAGAAAAGATTTATATTTTAAGAATAAACCTAAAAACTACTAGACCGAGTTTTAAAATTTTTTTGTCATTAGAAAGCTACATTATCACTGAGTAATATAGACTATTAGAAAAAATTAAGAGATGCTTAGGAATTCCTCCTAAAGCAGACCCATGGTGTCTATAAAATGTCTTTCATCGCATGCGCTGCGGAAAGTATTGATGATAGAACAAAAAAATTTTCTACAAAAATAGAGAACATATCAATATCTACAAAAAATTTTGCAAAACCATATGACCAACTTATAATCATATAAATAGTTATGTCACTATACCTACTTTTTCACATTTTAAAAGTTGATAGAAATGCCGATAAAAATTAGACCATGCTATCTATGTCGTTGTATCAATTTTTATCCAAATAAATTATCTCGTATTCAAAACCTGTTGATTACTTTTTAAATTATTAAAATCGGACATTCCATCTAAAAGATGTTACGGAATTAGCCATACGAAAGTAAAAAAAAAAACACACGTCAGTGTGGTTCCCGTGTGAAGCCGGGACGAGCCGCTAGTCTTGCTATATAAGCTATTCTGTAATTTAAATTAAAAAAAAATTGTAAAAGTCATTTTGTAGTGTAATAATTATATATTATTGAGGACTTTTAAAATGTTTTTTAAACACTCGGTATCTTGTAAAAGCACGCGTGCTCATATTTTTTGCATGAATCAGTTAGATAATTATTTACTTATCCTTTAATTTAATTTTCATTTAATTAAACTTTCAGATTAATTAATTAAATAAGCAATTTATGTCTCTCAATTTGCTTATTTTATTTTGTACACAAATTTTTTCTCAAATTATTTTTGAGGTGATGTTTTACGTACCATTAGTATTTTGTATCATTTTAAATCAAAATTTATTTTCAAATATATTATTCAAAGGATATCTAAACCTAAAAAAACCTTAAAATGTTGTTAAAATTGATGAAAATAGCTTTAATTTTGTAAACTTTAAACAGCTACTGAAACAAAAAAGTTTGCTAAACCTGGTCGATAACGTTGACAAAGAAATAATCGGTAGATGAAAAACGTTTATATTTCCATATCAAGCGAACCGACCGTAGATACAAGGAAAATAGAAACTCCCTAATTTTAAAATATTAGCAATTTTGTATCATGTTTAAATAATGCCCTATTTAGGGCTACCTTTAATTCTCTCTCACTGCAATAAATAATTAATTAGCTCATTGACCCAAAAATTATTGATAATGTTCCAAAATGGGGTCAAATTTAATATTCCCAAAGAAAAACCGAGGAAACCTATTTTGGAATGCACAGAAAGTACACAATGAAAAATTGTTGGAAAATATAGGTCAACCAAACAAATATGCAAGTGTTTTAGGGCTCGACGATTTCCCCTAGGCTTTTTCACATAATTTTAGGAATTCCGTCAAAGTGACTCATTCCCGGAGCCACTTTGATCAATGATTTTTTTATAGGTCAAAAAACCAATAAGATTGACTCATTTTTCAGTGATTGTTCCGGTAGTTGTGGAATTCCACACTCAAGACTAATGCTTCGTCGAATTTTGGACCACCTCTTAGGAACGCCAGACACCGAGAATTGATTGAGAAATTTTTTTCGAAATAATTAGAGGCTTATTCATCAACGGATCGCCAAATTTTAATCTTCAAATTAGCCTAAAGATAGTAATTAATTGTCAAAATTAGCAGGTCGTGAAACTGTGTTTGAAATATTTTAAATACTGGTCAAATTTAAAATTTTTGATAGCCCCCGGTGGCTTCGGTAAACAAAATAAGTGTTTATGTGCTTATGAATATTTAGACACTTTACAAAAAAAAGTATTTCCACATATGGTACTTATATTATTAGAACGTTTGGGCGATGAGTAATATAATTTCAGCTCTATCTAATTTTTTTCTACGATGACACATTTTTCGTGTGTTCTTCCTTAATGTAATTTAGACATATACAGGGTCAATCCTCGTCGCAGTCAACCCCTACAAGGACATTGACATCTATTCTCAGGTAAGTCTCTTTTTAATATTACAAATCTGCACGCAATCTTTTTTTTTAAATCTTGTTAACCCTTACCACTACCATTGATTATTCGAGATATTTTACCAAGTTTTTAATTTGAACACTATTAATTTTTTTTAATTAAAAATGGCGATTATAATTTTATGTGTATATATTTTATATTAGGGTAGGGGTTTATTGATCAAGGCGGTGGCCACCCCAATGACAACAAGGATAAACTCTGTCATGAAGTAAAGTGTGTTAGAGACAAAACATTCAATAAGTTGGCATGAATGGGCTCCCCGATTGCTCATAAACGATTGTGTCGTGCATTTTAATAAAAGTAATTTTTTATTTGACAATGAGTTAAGACGTGGTGAATAAACATAGGGGTACATCTAGCCCTCATACGACAAAAAGCTTGAATTACTTACTATTGTTTTTTTTACAAAAGCGAAAAAGATACTTTACAAATAGGTTGAAGCCTCGCACGTTTTGCGGTACAGATATTCCATCATCATTTTGTCTTAACTTTATAAGTTGTTTGCTATTACTACTTTTTAAATGTGTTTTAGTATTTACTTGAAAATATATTTTTTTATATTAAATTTGCTATAATCTTTAGCTAATAGCGAGATTTTTTTGTTTCGGACTCTAATATTTCATTATTATCAATTTTTATACCAAGTGAGTTCTATTGATTGAAAATGATTTTCCTACGTTGGTAAGATATTTGAGTTCCTTAGTTGGCAACATCATTACCATGGCACACGCAATGTACAAAAATTCAAAACAAATGTCAAAAATGTCTTTACTTTCCGTTGTTTTACTTTCTGACATAACCTAAATAAAGACGATTGACAACTGAGAGGTTGCACTACCAACTTACTCAGTGCTGTCAATGTATTTTTGCTTCTTTGATTTATAGTCACTCGGAATATACCTACATAGTTTTATATTGTCCCATATTATTTCTGATTTTGAATTCAATTTGTTGAAAAACATTTATTGCAAGACACTGTCAAGATTTCAAATAATTCTCCTGTGTGAGCGGATTTATTATAATTGGTGAAATAATAAAAAACAAGAATATAAAATATATAAGAAAGAGGATATTGTGATGAAAAGAAGAAAAACAAATTGGAAAATAAATAATGTCAATAGAATAAAAGCATGTTAATATTTTAAATAAATATTAGAAGTAGTTACGAATTAAAATAAAAAGTAAACTATAAGAAACACTTTTTATATATTTTTTATCTGAAACATTTATCTTTGTTTGTCATTGTGTTTTGTTCGTTTCTTGTTTGCATTATCTATTTATTTTCAGATTTTTTTTTTATTAATGTGGTATGTTTTTTTCTTCTAGTCTATTTTCATTTTCATATCTGTTTTTTTTTCTTTATGTGTTTCCGTTTCTTTAGTCTTCTTAACTTTTTAATTTTCTCAAAATTATATTCTACAATAGGAATCTAGATTTGGTTGTCATCAATCATTTTTGGTTTTTGTCCGAGTAAATGTCAAAGTTTTTTTTAATTGTAAGGTGTTTAAAGTATAGTTGGTGTAATTTAGGTTTTTGTTTCAAGATTCATAAAATACCAGCTTACGATCAATCTAAGATATTTCAATCAATTGACTTAAAAATTTTATATTTCATACTGCATTTATTAGTATTTGGTAACTCCTATTAAAATATAAAAAACTGTTTATAAATCAAAGTTCTATTATTTTCAACATGTATAAAGAGAAGAATATTTACTCAAATTACTAGCCCAACAAAGGAATAATGGAAATGAACATATATTTACATACTATTCTAAGTAGAGAAAGCGAAATTATTACTTTTGCAGCTTTTTTTATTTTTTCGTTGACCTCACACCTAAAAAAAAAAATTTAACAAAAAAAACCAACTTCAAAAAATTAAAAAATGCACTAAAAAGTATATAATAATTGAATAGACTTGTATGCTTAATAAACAATCAAATTATTTGGATACTATAATGTACAATTATTGTTATTTTTGGAGTCGGTGTCAGTTAAGGCAGGATGAGCGCTCGCGTCTGCTCGCCGCGTGCGGTGAGTTTAAATACTGCATGCTAATATTATGATTAGTATATCATAATATATTATGATCAGTATGAATATATATATTACTAGCAGCCCGTCCCGGCTTCGCACGGGGTAGACAACTATTTATTTTTGGAAATTTGCCCCCTTAGTGATCCCTCCACCCCGCCCGCCGCGATGCCCGGCGCGCTTTTCAGACTGCATTGCAAACAACGGCCACGGCGCTATGGCGGTTTTGTTTACTGTTTGAATTTTTTAATTCGTAATATCTTTTGAATGGAAAGTCTAATTTAAATAATTTAAAAACTATTTTATAGGTAGTTAAATGGTCTTAACCATAAAATAATTTATTTGGATAAGGATTAATATAAACACATAAATAGCATGGTTTGAATTTGGTTAGCATTTTCATTAATGTTTAAAATGAAAAAAGTTGTTGTAGTGACATAACTACAATAGTTGGACATATGCTACCGCGGAGTTTTTTGTAGACATTATGATGTTTTTCAATATTGTTGCACATTATTTTGTTCTATCGCTAATAGTTTCGGCAGCGCATTCGACGAAAGACATTTTAAGACTCATTTTTCTACACCTTTGGTTACATTGTTCAAATTTTACCAAGGATCCTTAATTTTTTTCAAAATGAAATGTAGCCTATGTCAAATAGGAAGAATGTAGCATTCTATTGGTGAAAGAATTTTTTAAATCGGCCCAGTACTTTTTGAGCCTATTCATTACAAAAATACAAATCTTTCCTCTTTATAATATTAGTGTAGATATACTAATCATAATATATATATACAACCTTATAGTACCTTGACTGATACCGACTCCAAAAATAACAATAATTGTACATTATAGTATACAAATAATTTTATTGTTTCTTCAGCATACAAGGTTATTCTTTATACTTTTTAGTGCATTTTTTATTTTTTGAAGTTGTTTTTTTTTAAATTTTTTTTTATTTTTTGATTTTTAGTGTATTTGATCACTATATTGTTTGTTTCAATATCACTATATAAACGCGCGAAACATTTATCTCAAAATAGAAAATCTACTGTTTACTAAATATTTAATTAATTGATACTATTTTATATAAATTTTTTTTATGGTCTGCGCTTATATAAGTAAAGATTATCAACAGGAAATTTTCTTTAATATTGTAATGCATTATCAAACACATTAAACAACATAATTAATAATATTGAAATTAAACTATTATTTAATTATATTAAATTAATTTTTTTCAATTTTTCACAAGTTTTTATAAGTGTCAAAAATATATGTCAAAAAAAGTATTATTAAAAATAACTTAAAAACTACTGGTCAGATCTTGATTAAATTTAAATGGGACCATTTGGAAAGCACAAGCTTCCAAATAAAAGAAAAATCATCAAAATTGGTTCTCCCAGAAAAAAGTCCTGAGGTAACACACATAAAAAAAATACAGTCGAATTGATAACTTTCTCCTTTTTTTTTAAGTCTGTTAAAAAATTAAAAGATTTTAAAAACTATAAGATTTTTGGAAACTTGGTAATTTTAAAAATTTAATTCTCAATTAAAAAAATGAAAATTAGCAAATTTAAATTTGAGCTCTGACAGACTGCGGCCGAAGGAAGGAAGTGCGAGTACCAATAATAATTATAATGTAATTCATTTTATTTTGACTTATTTTAAAAATAAGTACACATAAATCTATAAATTAATTTCTATATATTCAATAATTCTAGTTTTTTTCCATTACTTATTTTAACAGTGATAAGAAGTTCCGTCTTTGATAGTGCAATTTTGCAAATCTCTAACGGAAATCCGTCAACCGCACGACTTAAAAATATTATAACACATAATTCTAATCATAGTGCCATTTGCTCTTATTGTTATAACAATATAATCGAGGACATGACCCCTGTGCTCAAGAAAGGCATCTCAGATTTTGCCCCTCGATAGATATCCCATTTCCGCTAAATAAAATTTTGAAAAATAATGTTCTTCATTAATATTCAGTACTTGCTTATTTTTTAATAACATTCAAATCGCGTAGACAACATTTTGACGGAGAAGAAAACTCTTTCAGAAGCGAGGGGCTTGAGACAATGGGTGTTTTACAGGAAGTGGAAAGTAATAATAATAGTACTGTAATTATAATTGATGAACAAATGCAGTCATTGTCCGATTGATAAAGATTTTTGATAATTTATAAGTTTTGACCTTCTTTCCCCACAAGATAAAGCAAGAACTCAGGAGGGTTTATTTTTTAGAAAACTATAATCTTTTTGTTCTCAGCAATAGTGGAACACAATATTTCTAAAACCTAAAATTCAAAAGGCTTCAAGTTAGTACAATTAATCTTGTAGCTTCAAATTTGTCTCACTTAGACCTAAGCAATCTGTTAAACAAATAGAAAAAAAATTACATTTCCCGTATTTATTAATAAATCCAAAGATAAAATATATAAAATCTTAAAGACAGTTTTACACAATAAATGCAATTATTTGTCATAATATGGCAATATCGTTAGACAGATTTTAACAAATTAAGATTAGTTATTTTTTTACTATGATGAAGTAATAATCTCCATAATGTCAAAACATTTTAAAAAATAAGAATGCCGCTTTATCAAATTAATCTTGCTAATTGTGGTCAAAAGAGATTGTACATGGTTAAAAACAAAGTTGTGGCTAAAGGAGAAATGGTGTCGACGTTATAAAAACCTTAAATAATATACACCAAAAACAAATAAACTGCATTTATATGTATCATCCAACGAATATGAGACTATAGTAGTAAGAAAATTAAAAGCTAATCGGGCTAAAGATAATTAATTAATGTTTAAATTGTAACAAACAAGAAGTACCGGGTGTCCCGTTAAGAAAGGTCACCGGCTATATCTCAGGAACCACTTGTCATAGAGCTTTGAAATAAAAAATGTTTTAACAAAAGTGGCGAAAAAAAAATGCTGGAAATTAGTTTCAAGTTTCTAGATTGGCCGCCAGAGGGCGAAATCGTCACAACTACCTAAAAAAACCGTTTTTTTTTCATTAAAAGTCTAGTAAACGTTAATCAAAAATATATTTATTGCAAAGATGAGACAATTTTGCACAAATTTGATCTGGCACTTGTTACTCTAATGTGTCAAATGTGAGTAGGAAGAGGGTGGGGATATGCAATGCGAAAAACGTCTATATCTTTGGCTTGCATCAACCTATTTTGACAAAATGGGTGTCAATGGAGAGATAACTTTTTGTTTTATTTAATATGTTATAAATTAAACAATTTAACTTTGTTTTTTAAGTGCGAACAAGCACTGTCTAAAGAAAAATTAAACTTTTACAATTTTCTTTGAAAATGTAAATGGAATGGTATATAAATCTTTACAAAAATGTAAAGAAAATTAAAAAACAAGTTCAAATTCGAAAACCGCACGTCGATAGCTTTTTTGCATCAAAAGTTATAAGTGAAAAAGTGCAAGGAGTATGACATGTGTTACATTTTTAGCAATACGCTTGATACGTGGTTCCTGAGATATAGCCGGTGACCTTTCTTAACGGGACACCCGGTACATATACCTTTTTGAGTTTACCGGTTTAGACCTTTTTAGAGTATGCTCAGCGCAAGCGCGTCCGCCATGTTAACATGGCGGCAATATGAAAGTTTCGGGCACTTTTTATAAATATGGCTGGTCAACAAGCATTATCATCTCTAATATCACTGCAATTAAATGAAAAATTAATTGACGGTGCTTGATTACTGGATCTAACAAAAACTGTATTCAGTTACGACGATGGTTGAAGTGCCATCGACGTCCTCAAAGAGGAAATAAAGCCAAAATAGTTCAGAGGTTGCGATAATAATAATTTAATATTATTAAGTAAAAACCATTACAAAAAAGAAAAAATAGTTTGTTATTCCTACTTTCTCTTGATTCCTTATATTTTTCAGCCAACAAAGATTCTTATGGCTTTTACTTTGGACAAATTTTATTATTTGAGATTATGGCGCAAGCTATTATATTTATAATTAATTAAATATTACTATATTTCTAAACAAAGTTTTGGAAAACTAAGAAGGATAACTAATAATTCTCCTGGAATCACTGAGGCATACTCTATAACAAAAAAGTTTTTTTGTCATTTTTCTTATATATTTTAATTAAAATATTCGTAAAATTATTTTATCATGTAAACAATTTCAATTAAACTGTTTATAAAAAATTGTTTATTATTACTGGTTTTACCGTTAATTTTTTATAAACTGTTCATACGTTTTTAAATAAAGTGCCCGAAAACATGGCGGAAGTTGGGGCATGCATATATATATAATTTTCAAATATTACAAAGTCTATAAGGCAAAACTTTTCCGGAATAAACTTGATTGGATAAGTATGTTAAAACTGGATTAGAATAAATTCTACCCAAAAATGTGAAAATGGTATGGTTTCTTAAGCCTAGACTTGATTCGTATAATTTTGTAACAGATAATAATAAAATCAAAGTAATAAAAAACTTACATTAAATAGTATAAAGATGAATTGATTTTTAGATGAAAAAATGGGTCTTATGCAATTATTTGGCATTTATCTTCTATATGTGATTTTTATTTTGCTAATAAAATTTTTACCAAAATATGACTACGCTGAATTAAAACAAAATAAAACAAATTCTAAATAATTGTCTTGCTACATCGAATTATAGTTTCAAAAAAAAAAAAAAAACAAATACATCCACCCAATCTTTTCAAGAATTTGCTTTGAAATGCAAGATCTTATTCCTGGAAAGAGGAAGACCCCAGTGGGAAACTAATTTCTGTCACGCCTCATGATTTTTATAATTAGAACATTGTATTATTCCGAAAGAAAAGGAAATCCGTCCCACCCTTTTTTCCTCCTGGGAAATCTCTTCTTTACGATACAATAATTCTTTAATTGCTCCATTTATTTTAATCAGGCTTGTATCAACAAATACCATGAAAAAAAGTGAGAATATGTGTGAGACCCATACATCTGTTGTTCTTTGCTTGGAATGTGAACAATTTTGAAAAAAAGAATCAAATATTTTAATGGTACCCTTTAAATTGTTTTCTAGAAAAAAAGTCAGCAAAACCACAACGATAATAAAAACGGAGAAGTGCGTCAAAGGTCACATTACAAATGTCAAACACGCACTCAATTTTTGAAAGAAAAGTTTCAAATTTTGTATACGAAGCAAATTATTTAGTAGAGCCTAATCTGTGGTAGAGCTCTAGCTCTACCACAGAACCTAAACTCCAACTTGAGGTTTTATTAATATTCTTGGTTGAAAATATGCAACCTTATCATCATTTTTAAAAACTTTAATATTTATAGCGAGATTTCTAGATAGCTCTTCTAGTAGGTCATGTCTCATTAGTTGGACTTATTGCAGAATAAGTGATCATCCAATCTCGAGAACTGCTATTTTTAATCTATTCGCAACTAATCACATAATTAATGAAATCAAGTATACAAACTCTTGATTTTAGTAATTTTGTTCAAACTGTGGTCACCGTGAACGATAAAAGCTTTATTATAGTATATTAACTAACAAGCACAAAATGATGCACATTTTACACGAGTTTGAAAATTTGCGACACGAGCCGTAGGCGAGTGTTGTAATTCAAACGAGTGCAAAATTTTTATTTTTTGCGATTTGCATACTACGATTGCCAAGCAGAAGCCCCAGAGCCACACACCACTTGGTTTCGGAAACGGCCGGCCCCCTAGATATACATACTTGATTTTTTTAGCAAAAGCTGACTAATAGGTGATGACTCTTATAAAAACTTTTATCGGTTTCAACAATATTATAATGATAGAAGAATAAAGTGTTTGGTGCGGACATACCAACATAATATCTGTGCCTCATGACTTCACGCTAGTAGCAATGTCTGACACAGAGGAACTTGAAAAGAGATAAAAGGAATGAGCACCGGTTCACCTATCTATTTCCACCATGATAAAAGCCATAGCATATTATTATAAAAAGCCAAATTATGTAAAAACCCAACATTTAAAAGGCTTGAATAAGTCTTTAAATATACTAGTCTTGTACTTAGTCTTTAAAGAATACTAAAGTCTTATTAGAGTATATACACCAAAAAAATTAAAAACTGGTAAAACGTGAATCTCAAAGCTCCAATTCTAAACTTTACCAAAGGTACCTCTAACCAACCTAATTTTAGAACTGCAGCTCCAAAAATTGCTTTTAACAAATTATTTTTGACTTAGCACTACGTAAACAAATACCAAGGAAAAAAGTTGAGAGCACACGAACCGCACGTTTTCGCATTAGCAGAAGCCGCTTATGCTTCCATAAAAACCGATAGTAATGGAAAAGGTCCTACCAACCAAAGTTTAGTAATTAGTGGTGAAAGTGGTGCCGGAAAAACCGAAAATACTAGATTTATTCTCCAATATCTATGCTCGGTTACGAGTGGCGTATCAACATGGGTAGAACAGCAAATTTTAGAAGCCAATACAATTTTGGAAGCTTTCGGTAAGATTTTACTCAAACAGATTTTGACTTTTTGACATAGAATTGTTTTTTAACTAAATGTCGTTCTAGGAAATGCAAAAACTGTAAGAAATGACAACTCTAGTCGGTTTGGAAAATTTATGCAAGTGTGTTTTGACTCTCGGTGGATGATAGCGGGGTGCATTATTCAGGATTATCTTTTAGAGCAATCAAGACTGACATTCCAAGGGCCTGCCGAACGAAACTATCATGTTTTTTATCAATTAGTTGAAGGAGCTAAAGTAAGTTTATATCTAAAAGATAATCCTCATAGTCGCACTACATTATAGCCTAATTACCAAAAATATTCTTCTATTTTACATTTTGCCAATTTTTAGCACAATAAAGAACTCGCAGCACAATTGCATTTACGGGATGCAAATTTTTACAATTATCTGAACCAATCCAGCTGTTCCAAACTGGAAGGTGATGACAGAAGATTAGATTCTCTAAGATTAGCCTTTAACGTTTTACAAGTTCCAACAACCATGTGCAATGGTATTTTTCAAACTCTTTCAGCAATTTTATGGCTCGGAAACCTCGAATTTGAAGATGTTGACGGTGAACGTTGTCAACTATCGCAGAAAGATCAGGAAATTATTCCAATATTATCAAATTTGTTGGAATTAGAAGCCAACAGTTTAAAACAAGTGGTTTTGTTACGGCAAATAAACGTTCGAGGTAATATCACTGAAATTCCACTTAAACTACAAGAGGTAATTGTAGAGAACTTCTTAAGTTTTTAACATTCAATATACATAATATTTTTAGGCTGGAGAAAATCGTCACGCTATGGCCAAAGCCTTGTACTCCAGGACTTTTGCATGGTTGATAAATCATATTAATAACTGCACAAACCCCGGACAAGATTCTACAAGATTTTTAGGCGTACTAGATATTTTTGGCTTTGAGAACTTTGCTGTTAACTCTTTCGAACAGCTTTGCATCAACTACACCAACGAAAAATTGCACAAGTTTTTTAATCACTATGTCTTTGCTTTGGAACAGGACATTGTAAGTATTCTAGAAGCTTTGTCTCACGTAAGCGAGCATAGCATTTGTAACATTACCATTTATGTTGTTATAGTATCAACAAGAGGCCATCGAATTTAGTCATATATCATTTACCGACAATACTTTATGCTTGGAGCTGTTGGAAAAACCTCCACGTTGTATTTTGAGGTTGTTATCCGAACAGTGCCATTTACCTAGAGGTTGTGATGCTTCATATATTTCTAATTTGCATTCGGAGTTTGAAAATCATGAGCGCTACGTCAAAGGTACGTTTTATAATATTATATTTTTTTAAATCACATCGTATTTTGCAGGAGAAGACAGGAGACGTTGGGAAACTGAATTTGGAGTTAAACATTATGCCGGTTGCGTAACTTACAACGTTAAAGGCTTCGTTGATAAAAATCGTGACGTACAACAAGACGTCTTCTTCGATATGATCTCGAGAAGTAAGAATGAATTCTTGCAAGAGTTATCAAAGTATCAAGACACAACTACGGTAGCAACGCGCCAGCTGACTAATGGTGGCACTGCAACTGTTTCACGTGGTACTAGCAAAGGAAAACCTACAGTTTCCGATAATTTCCGTCACCAGCTCCAAGCATTGGTAGATGTTTTGCAATCGACAACTCCTTGGTACGTACGCTGCATTAAGCCAAACAGCCAGAAGATTCCAAATGATTATAATACAAATCTAGTCTTAGACCAATTAAAATATTTAGGAATGTTAGATATAATTCGTATACGAAAGGAAGGCTTCCCCATCCACATGAATTTTGAGGATTTTGTAACTAGATACCACTGTCTTTCCAAAAATCGTCTTCCGCTAGACTTGCCGAAAGCCTGTCGCAGTCTCTTGGAAAGTCACAATTTACCAAATACTGAGTGGCAATTAGGAAAAAATAAAGTATTTATGCGATCACATATTCACGAACCACTCGAAGAAACCAGAAACAAAATGATCACAAGTAAAGCTGTTTTAATTCAAAAAACATATCGAGGTTTTACTGCCAGAAAAGAGTACCTGAAATTACGCAAAGCCGCTCTACACATTCAACATGCTTACATTGGCTGGAAAGTCCGTATCGAGTTTTTACGCAAACGCAGAGCTGCCATTATCATTCAAAGCCACTTAAGAGGAGTTTTTGCAAGAGAAGTAGCAGCAGCATTGAGAGAAATGCGTCGAGTAGAAGAGGAAATGCGCAAAAGAGAGAAACTCGAAGAGGAGCGCAGAGTACGCGAAGCGGAAGAAGCAGAGCTTCGACAACAACAAGAAGAAGTTATAAAACGCAACGAAGATTTAGAAAAAAGCGAAAAGTGAGTATTTGTGGTATAAGCTACTAAGAACTAACACTTTGCATTCTAGGGCTGCTGCACAAGAAATCGCTGCATTATCCCATATGGCAGAACAACTAAAACCACGTCTTAATGACCCTGTAACTGAATCTGTAGATTTAGATAATCTATTTGCTTTTCTCTCAGACGTACAACCCCAAAGCCGAAACTTAATCATCGATGAAATTGGGGAACAAATGAACGAACTTGTTGAAGACTTAGACGTAGAATTAGAAACTGTGATTCAACAAGAACTAGAAGGCTTAGCTATGGAGCAGCAACAACCTACTCCTCCAAAATTGGCATTGCCAAGTCTTCCAGAACCAACAGGACCTCCGCCTCCACCCCCACCTCCACCACCATCAGCTTTCCAAACAACTGAATCGCCTCCAATAGAAAACCAAAATGAACCAATCTATGAAGCTGTGTTGCCAAGAGATGAACCAACATGTGTATCGCCACCCCCACTCCCAGCTCCACCAAGATTACCTTCCGAATCTCCAATTACTACACCACCAACGTCGAGACCAAGCAGTGCAGTTGTACGATATTTTATTTGTATTTTATTCGAGATTTTATGAGTATTTATATTGCAGCCACCTAATTGGAGAAATAACAGTCACGAACCGGAATCCACAAATGCTGAGCGAGAACAAAGACGCAAATATCGTGTAGAAAAGAAGTTACAAGAACTTACCGAGACAAGCGAGAAAGAAAGTTCCGCTGAGGAAGCATATCATGATATGATAGAGTTTGCGGAAAATTATTTCAATGCACATGAGAGGAGTCCGGAAGGGACTATTATAGCTACACTCACAAGAAAACGTCAAAGTTCGGAAATGATCCCCAAATGTGAAATGGTGACGTTTTATAAAGGAAACACTATTCCGAATTCACATATACATATGTACGATCCCGATAATGTCAATATTGCGTGTAGTATATTTAGGGTAAGTGATAAAAAACTTTTACTTTTGAATGGATAGACATTATTAGCTGAAAGAACCTCTCATTGGATTCGGAAACGATAATAAAAGCAAACAAACTATTAGCCCAAAGTTCAAGATCAAGCCGTCAATCTGCTCATAATGCAAGAGTAAATTTTCAAAAGCTTCAAGTTAACCTTACGCTATTAGGAGCGCGCTTTATCAATGTTGAGAGCATTTTCTGTTAATGGACTTTGACAGTAAAACTTTTTAAATTGAAGGATGTCCCAATTACAGATATTCATCACTTGCGAACACTTTTGAGTTGTCGTCTATTAAGCCATTATTGGTTCTTTTTTTTAGAAAATTGATTGGTTTTGAAAATTTGGTTTTTGGAACAATATTTAGAAAATTTGGTACTATTTCGCTTCTCAATACACTGTATGTTTTACTATTTTCACGATTTGTGTTAACTTTCCGCTAAAACATCTTTGCACATAACTCGACGAAAATGCTTTTGAAACGATAGTATTAAAACCATTATGATAATTGCAAAAAACGTGCTTTCTAGTTCTTGAACATTTTACAGGTAGTATTAGACCAAATGCACCACTAATTTCTTTTCTCTTAAAATCTTTCGTGTTTTATTTGAATCCAAGTTATGTATATTGCTAGCTCTCATGCGATCTTAACAAATTCTTTCTGCAGCTCTCTGTCGTGACAAAAGTTTAAGAAGACATTTAATCACAATATATATTATCTAACTAGGTCTATAAAGAAATTATGATTTCATTTCAGGATCTGAGCAAATACATCCGTGGGGAAATGAACGCCGAAAGGGAATTACTTGTAATTCAAACAATAATCGGTTACGCGTTGGAACGCGAGGAAATAAGAGATGAAATTTTGGTGCAATGTATTAGACAAGCGACAAATAATCCAAGCACAGAAGGGACAGAACGTGTGTGGTTACTCCTATGCCTTTGCATAGTATCTTTTCAACCCAGTAAGCTTTTATTTCGGTACTTTATGTCGTTTTTGAAGAAAAATATTACACAAAGTGGAAAAATTTCACAATACGTACAATGGTGCTTGGATAATTGCAATAACAATAAAGTTAAGGTAAACAAATATACAATAATTTTAGGGTGATGCCAATCTAAGTGTTTATATACAGGTACGGGAACATTCGCCTTCTTCGGTAGAAGTAGCAGCAATGAAGCGCTTAGGCACTATAGTCTGTCGCTTTTTCTTCCTTGACGGCAGGACAAAAGCAATTGATGTCCATCCTACAGACACGGCTGGAGATGCAGCACGTAAGCTTGCGGAACGATTAGGACTGAAAAATTTAGAAGGTTGGGCGATTTATCAAAGTCGTCCAGACGGTGAAGAACATGTTCGAGCTCATTACTACCTCTATGATGTAATCGCACAATGGGAATTGTAAGTTTTTTTTCAAACTCAATTAAAATAAGTTCTAAGCAATAATCTTTATTGTAGAAATCAAAATAAACTGACTCCACCAAGTGGGTTATCGACATTGGGAAGGCGGAGCACTACAACATTAAGCGGAGGTGAAAACAGATTTATTTTTAAGAGAAGACTGTTCAAATCTAGTCGTGAATTGAGTCAAGATCCAGTAGAAGTAAATCTTCTGTACGCTCAAGCTGTGCACAGTGTTGTTAAGGTACGCACACTCGTTTAGTTATACAATCAAACAAGCCACACTAATGCAAAAACTCTTCGAAATTATTTGACTGAATTTTTGCCTAAAAGTTACCCAGAGAAAAAGCGTACGATTTTAGGTTTAACTTCCAACCAGTTTTAAGAGTTCTCCAAATATAGACTCATTATTAATATAGTGTTTAAAAAGACATACACAGAATCAAAAAGTGTTTAGAATGATTATGGATTCAAATGTCTTTTTTTTTCCAGAGTGATGATTTCCCGGTGACAGAAAAAGTTGCCCTTCAGCTAGCAGGTCTACAAGCTCAAGTGTCTTTAGGCAATCCAAAGGATAATAACAAATTAGAGTACTATACAGATATTGATGCGTATCTTCCTTACCGCATTAGTAGAACTCGCGGCGAAGATGTATGGGTACCTATTATAGCACAGGCACATAAACAATATGGGGCTAATCGTACTGAAATAACAGCAAAAGCTTTATATTTGTCATGTGTAATGCAGTACCCCTTGTATGGATCTACTATGTACTCGGTAACATACCGAGGCTACTGGTCTTATGGAAACTCATTGATCCTAGGAGTGAATAGTGAAGGAATCATGTTGATTAAACCCGATGATAAGTTTGTACTAAACGAGTACCGCTATCAGGAAATTGAGAGTATTCTTTTGGATCCCAGCGATAGTTTTATTACAATAACTTTCCAACGCCATCTAAGTGACAGTAACCACAAATGTTTTGTTTTTGAAACTAGCCAAAAGAACGAAATCGGTTCACTCATTGCGAGTTATTGTCCAAATCTCGCGGCATGGCTTACAGATAATGAAGCGCCACAAAAGCGAACCAAAGGTATGACAAACGAAGATCGCGTAAGACTGTACCACAATCTAGTAAACTGCCGCAGAACATTAGTTGATAATGAAATTCTGCGAAAACCAACAGATTCGTCGGGTAGTTTTCTAAGAAACACCCTACGTAGATTAAGTAAACATAAACTAGATAAATTGCGGCAAGAACATGGTGGAGATACTGGCGAAACTTATAAAGGATTTCATTATGCATTTTGGGCTTTTAGTCGACAACAGCTTCCCCAAACCATCAGCCGTATTCCTGACCAAGAAGAACAAATCATGCTACAAGTTTTCCAAATTATTCTAACTTATGCTGGCTTGGGGCAAAATGGTGAAACTATTAGACGAGTCGAAGATGAACACGTTTCATTGCTACAAACAATCCTCGAACGGTGCATGCGGAAGGAGAGTCTACTCTGTGAATTGTACCTACAGTTGATTAAGCAAACTACAGATCACCCTGATCCCAACTCGAGAGTAAATTTACGCCACTGGGCACTACTATCACTAGCTTGTTCAGTAGTATTACCCCCTAGTAAACCTATACGCCGCTATCTGATCGCACATTTAAAACGTTGTAGCTCTGATTATGTGACAGAAGAAGGAAAATATGCAAGATTTGCAGAAAAATGCTTACTCAAAACACAAGGAACTAGAAGACGTCAATGGCCTCCGTCTCGGGAAGAAATTCTTTGCACAATTAATCGACGTCCAGTATATGCCAGGTTTCATTTTATGGATGGGCAGTACCACTCCGTCGAATTCCATCCATCAGCGACAGCCAAAGATGTTTTGGAGATCGTAAGAGATAAAGTAGGCTTAAGTGGTGAAGCCAAAGGTAAGTTTATGGCAGCTTAAGATTCTTGGCAGGTAATAACGTTTTTACAGGATATGCCATTTATGAAGTTTTGGGTAATTCAGAGCGCAGTCTTTCAGCAGAAGAAAAAGTAGCAGATGTAATGGCAAAGTGGGAGCGTTATAGAGCTGCGACGCAAGCAAATGTTGCTAACAATTCGAGCACTGCCAAACGATCTAAACCCCAATATCACTTTTTCTTATTCAAGAAGCACATCTTTATGGACAATTACATCAATTTAAAGGATCCAGTTGAAAAAGAGCTACTATACCATCAAGTTTTGCACGATCTAAGAACTGATCGGTTTCCCGTCACTGATAAAGAAGCGGTATGTCCTAAACGTTCCATATTTAAGTTCTTGTGGAATGTATATTTTTTTTTGTAGATGATGCTCACAGCTTTACAAGCACAACTTGAACTAGGTGATCTAGTGGATCCTATTCAGGATTATCGACCAATTGCTTGTCACTGTTTACCAGCTCGATTAGTTCCAGTAGTACCACACGATGGAGTTGCAATGCATCATCAGTCACTTCGTGGAATGACGGCTTCGGAGGCTAAACAGGCTTTCCTCAATTTGATCCAAAGCTGGCCGTTGCATAAAGCCACCATTTTTGACGTCATGGTGAGTATTTAATACGTCAATAGTGGAAGTGAAAACAAAAGAGACAATTAGGAAAAAACTTTCAAAAGTTTACAATTTAGACGTTTTATTAGCTGAGAAAGCAAAATTAGAATAATAAAAGCAGAGGCAACTTGTAAATATTTATATAATTTAACAAGTCTTAATTTCAAATTGATTAAAATATTTTTTTCTTCTAGCAATCTTTTACTTCCAATTGGCCCCGTGTACTTTGGTTAGCAGTGGACCAAAAAGGCCTCCATCTTCTGGAACATCGCTCTCGCAACGCTTTATGTACCTATGACTATTCAAGTATTTTAAGCTATGCTCCAGCTTTAAATTACCTCATGATAATCACAGGAAGTGACAAGAAACAAAGCAAAGTCATCCTAACTACAGCACAAGCATTTCAAATAGCTACTCTGATTAGAGAGTATATGGAAGTTTTGCATGGAGATTCGATAGAAATGCGGAGGTCTCAGGCGCCAAAAAGTCGCCCTGTTAGCTCGTTACATCCTAATGGTCCATTGGTGCCGCCTCAACCCAGCTAGAAAAGGGTTACGTTCTCAGATCAGGTGATGGCCACACATTATTAAATTATTCGTGGGCTATTGCAAATATCATTTGAGAAAGAGTAGCGGGGCGCTTAGGCCCAAATTAATGTTTTAAATTGCAGTTACTCCTGGAACAATTGCCGAAAATTTTGTCTTTCTCAAATGGTATTTGTACTGATTTGCAGAACAATGCATGTATATTGTTTTTGGTTGAATATTACAGTTGGTTATCTCTCATACTATACCTACTCATAACCAGTTTTATTTAATATTTATTGAACCATACAGTATTATTCACCACTAAACAATTTAGTAGAAATTTGTAAAGAAGACTGAAGTTATTATATAATAAAAATGGACAAGAGATGTCCCTCGTGAGTTTAGCGTAAGTCTTGCAACTAGTCAAAATGTATATAAGCCAAGGAGTCTAAATTGTACAGCTGTTAACAAAAGAAATCGCAATTGTTGTTTGATATAATATTTAGCTTGATTATATTTAAATTGTGATACGTTCTTTTAGTTTAATATAAAGCATTTGTGTTGAAAAGTATCAATCTAAATTTACATTTAGATACTTTTTAACGCCATTTATATAAATGCCATGGAAATAGTTTATATAAATGTTTCACGAATTAAAATCGCATCTATTCCAATTATTTTTTGTTTTCATTTTTTTTTCCAAGCCATATCCTACTTTTTGTTCTGTAAACTGCAAGAAAAGTCAAAACATATAGTAGATACATTAAATACTGTTACGGGAATGCAACATTTAGTCAAGGTTTGTATGCTGTTTTACCCACAATCACTCATAATGCTCATTTTTAATTCAATATAATTATCACTGTAAACGTGTTTTAAATAAATTAAAAAAAAATCAAGCTCAAATTTGTCATGACCAAAATTGAAAGTTACTAAAAAAATGTCTAATAGTGGCAGATTATTTAAGAATATGTACTGTGACCCTTTTTTTATTAAGGTTCTATTGTACTCCCACATATACATTGACACACCCATGAGCCAGACAAGAGTACTTCTCCCTGTAGAAAAATGCTCTTGTCTGGGTGGGAATCAAATCTACACCTCCTCAGACGAGTTTCCAAAGTACTTTCGTTTGGCCAACCGGTCTATCAAGGCATTTCCGAGAATAAGTTTGAGACGAATGATGTTTTTCAAAAATTTATGTTTCTACATAAAAAAATTCCTTGTCTAATAGTAACTCTAGTAAGACACAATTAATCCCCGCGGAGTTATTGCACGCTGCAGCAGAAGCTACGAACAATCTAATACAGGAAAAAAAGTCGCAAGCGGTATGGAAAGACGTATAATATTTGGGCTGGGCCAAACAACACAAAAAAAAACATGTATCCGAAAATGTTTTATTGAAATATTTTCATGGCCCTTCTAAATAAAAAAAAAAACAGCACATGCTGCTGGTCTCTGTATTCGATGCTCAAATGCACACTAACCTTCAAAAAAAAAGTTAAGTACATCGTACTACATAACGATGTTGTACAGTGTAATCAAGTAGGCCAGGTTTTTCCGCCAAAGAGAGGAAACATACACATAACCTGAGTATTACAGGTTGGTTTTTATTCAATTACAATACTGATTGGTGGTGAACGATTATATACGAGCTATTTGGCAGTCAATGGTTGTAGCTACTGTCTTAGCGCGCTTTTGATGCCAAACATTTAGTTTTAGAACTTTTATTACCTTTCCAAACTCACAATTTTAGTTACTCTTTGGGCATTCATTATACTAACGATTAAATTTCACCTAAATTCAAATAAACCGCTGCTTTTCACACATAAGACAAGTCTAATCAAAATTTTAATTAGTTTATTTGTTATAAAATTCATGACAGATACAATAATGAGTAAAATGGAATGATTATATTTGAGTTACAACCGTTGTGACACTTCGTGTGCATTTTCTTTAGAGTTTGCTATCCTCGACCCAAATTGGAGTGCCCTTTTCTTAAAACTTGCTGCCCCGTACAAACCAAGCTGATGAGCCAAGCACCGTAAAAGAATTTTTTCTCCGAAACCATGCGGTAACAGTGGGATACATCTGAAAAATTAACGGAAGCATTTTTTTTAGTTTTCACCGAGTCCGTATCACTTTTTCCACGTAGGTAGAGCCCTCACAAATTCCACTACTCCTTCATCAAGATAAGGAGTTCGAAGCTGACGACCATGATCAGATATGACACGATCGTCTCTTGCTAAATTTCTGTGAGGAAGGTTTTCCCAGTCTATATTTAATAAATCATGTAAGGCAGGCCAACCTCCTTTTTTGAACGCAGCTCTATGTTTAGTGTATCCACCGAAAAGCTCATCGGCACCCATTCCGACTAAAAGGATCTAACTTCAATTTTATTGCCTAAGTCAGTTACGAGCGCGAATCAAACATTGACTAAGTAGTTGGAAAAAAGGCTTGTGTTTTAATCTCTAATAAAAAGTGTGGATTTCAAAAACTTGTCTAAAACGTTGAAAGCTATTTGATCCACCCCCGTAAACAAATACCAACCCTGCAAGGTGAAGTATAATCTTCCATTGCACCTCTTCCAGCAAACCACAAAGCACACCCCAAACTATCATCAAGCACTGAGTTTAACGGATAAATTAAATCAGCGATTATATGACTCCTACAGAAATTCAATTCTTCTTGGGGAATATTGATCTCCATAAAATTCCATTCTGTCTCTGGACATAACTTCTGCAATTCTTGCAATGTTGCAACACCGGTTATTCTATCAGGTGTTTCATAACTACCGTTTTTTTCAAATGCGACGTTTATTAAATCTATAGGCCGATCTTGAGAAAATTGTGCAGCTAAGCGCGCCAAAATTGCACAATCCACACCCCCAGAAAATAGAACTCCTAAAAGTGCGTGTCTGCATGGGTGAGATTCCTTAAGACAATCCATGCAAAATTGAGGCAACGTTGACACACGTTTTCGTATACTGTCTGTTAAAAGACTATTTAAATTAGAAATAATATCCGACCAAATCCCCGTTTCTAGAAAATTGAATATTTCTTCAAGAGGCTGATTAACTAGATTGTCTATAAAATCTAAGGCTTTGATATGTGGAGGAACAAAACTTATTAGCCCTGACGAATCAGGGTTTCCGTCATTAAGCACCTAAAATATAAAAATCACAGTAAAGATAACGTGATGGACATCACAGCTCCAACAAAGCTGCCAAGGTTGTTAACACAATTTCAACCCTAAATAACTTTTGAAGAAATGAATTTAGCCAGAATTGTTGGAAAACTTTTTTGTAGAGCATTCAATTTCCTTTAAGAATAATTATTGACTTTTTACATGAATTGAACTAAAAAAACAAATTGTAAAATCATACAAATGTTCAACGCTTGATTATAAAGAAACGGTTAATCTCAGAAAAAAATCTATAGACACCTAAAATGTATTCTAGCCAATTTTGCTTATCTTCAAATTCTAGAGAATAACTTCTTGTTGGCATAACTTCGAAAGTGAAAATTTAACTCCAAAATGGTACTCCACTACACATCAGATCGCAGAAGCATGGCTCAGAAAGCCCTTTTTTGGTATATTATTCTTTATATAGAATAATATCTATACAGTATGTAGATCCGTATGGCCTACACACAAGCAAATTTTCATTCCCAAAAATCGACTTGAATAATACCATTTTATTGTAGCGCTAACTACAGTGCCTTGTCTGTAATAGGTCTACAGGCAAATTCTAAAGTTTACACTGTTAGACAAACATTTTAAACACCAAAATCCTATTGGCTATGTTGAATGAAATAATGCAAAACAATTAGTAAATTATACCTGAATGTTAGCACCCAAAAACGTTTCGACCATTTCAAGTTTTTCTCTAAAATTCGTATTTTTCCTACTCCAAGGTACAAGTTTCCAACTTTTAGTATCTAGATCAATATAAAAAACACCAATTGGGGGCAATTCGATAAATTTATATTCAGTGTGTCTTGCAGCAACACTGGTGAGTATAATCTTGTCTTTATGCAGCCCCAATAGCAAACTTCGCCTGCCGTACGCATCTCGTCCAAAACATATAGTATTTCTGACAATATCCAAATAAATAAATGCAAAGGGACCTTTAGCTTGCTCGGCATGGTCCGGCAAAGTTTCTAAAAATAATGTTGTATCCCCAATCTCTCCACGTAAATGATCAGAGGCTAAGCCTCCAAAAATGTCACCATTGTATAGGAGGATTGAACTTTTTGAATGAAGAGGCTGTTCCGTAAGTTGCTTGCCTTGAAGCCATAAAACACTAGCAGCTATTGAAATGTTGCATGTTTTCAAATTAAGGCATTCAATGCTTTGAAAATTAGGGCCTCGTCGTTTTAAAGACTTTTCAAACAATTTATACTAAAGAAATAAAAAACGTAAAAATTAAAACGTGTTTGAATAATTACAAAACCATAGCAAACCTCATTAATCAAATTATTCGAAGACGATTTATTGAAAAATAAACCACAATAAATACCGCACATTTTTAGGTTACGTTAGTTTGACAGCAAATTAGCAAAGTTTTGTCAAGTTTCAACCAGTTTGTCAATTGACCGAATTGACATGTTTTTGACTAAAATCGCTAAAACTTGGCAACACCTTGCGCATTTGCTGTCAAAGACAGCTGACAATTGGTTGACACACAGGATTGACAGGAAGTCTCAAATCCTATTTCGATCAAAAACATAATATATGTTAATTGACTGAAATGTATGAAACTTGGCAACTTTCTGTGTATTTGCTATAAAATGACCTGAGTAATAAAGTTATTCCATGATGAGAACCTATTCAAATTTGCTAAATATTTAAGTATTCTAAAAACTAACAAAAGAGACGACATCTGTGGACAAAACTGTAAGCTTACATATAGTAAATTATAATTATTTTTTCAAACTTTTACTTTTTTCATATAGAAGCTAAAATGTCAAGATACGAGACAGAAATTCAAATGTACCTTTAAGCATTTTACTAAAATATAAATTTAGTGTTGTATTATCAACTGAAACTGGTAATAATTTTTATTTGATAAATAAATTAAAATTTGGTTTAGGGGGGCTTAAACCAGATAAATGAAACACTCTATTTAAATTCAATAGATTTAGTAATTTTTATTTGATAAATAAATTAAAATTTGGTTTAGGGGGGCCTAAACTTCTATAAAATAGTGTACCATAATTCCAAAAACTAATGATCCAACAAGGTGATAAACGATAAATTTTCTTCAGAAACGCAAAGATGTCTTTTCTTATTAATTCTTAGGTGAAAATCGATAACAGTACTTTTGGCCACAGTCAAACCCTGTTCTAGTGCCAAACATTTCAAAACAATCAAAATAAAAAATTGACAAATGAACTAACACTTTCACAATAGAGAAAATAATTTATTTTTGACAAACTACAATAATTATTTAATAGAAATTAGATTATCCTTATTTGCTTTTTCTTTATGTTTTTTCAAATCCTCCTCATCACTGAACAATTCCGCTTCGAAACTATCTTTTGGACTTATAAAACAATCTTGTGCTTTCTGCTCCTTTGGATTCTGCGCTTTAGAAATGGTCGAATATATAGTCAAAGCCTATTTGAGAAATAAAGTAATAAGAAAAACACCATAAATAGTGGTATTTTATTACCTGTGAAACCAACGATGAGACGTCTCCAGCATTTGACGGCAGAATTAGAGTATTATTAGTTCGCGCTAATTTATCAAAAGCGCTTACATACTGTTCGGCTATACTTAAAGATGCAGCATTCGGCCCTAAATCTTTCTGCAAAGCCTCAGCTACAAGTTTTAAACCACCAGCCCGCGCTTCTGCCACTGCAAGAATTGCTGCAGCCTCACCAGCTGCTTTATTAATCTGCTCTTGACGTTCAGCTTCTGAAGCCAGAATTCTAGATTTTCGTTTACCTTCAGCGACATTTATATCAGCTTCTCTAGTACCTTCAGATTCTAGAATTGCAGCGCGTTTTTTTCTTTCGGCTTCTACTTGCATTTGCATGGCTTCCTGAACACGAGGTGGCAGTTTAATGTCACCTGTTTATCAATAACAATTAAAAAGAGTCAAGCATTAATACTATTAAAAAAGTATTAATATAAATAACAGCAAAAAAAGTGCCGTCTTTGAAAGCTGCCGAAATTATATTTTTACAAATTTATAGTAATCGCCAACTCTTAAATTCCAATAGTTTTCGCAATTCCAGTTATTGGTGTCAGACGACAAATAATAATAATAGTCCCTTATTGTTCTCTAAATTATGTAAACTGGATTAACAATTTCAGCATAGCGCGTCAAATACTTAAATAAATTTTAACCCTTGTACGATATTTTATGTTATATCGTATGAAAAAATTAAAGCTTTTTTATGCTCAGAGTTTAGTATGAACATTATTTATTGCAATCGCCACAATAAAAGATATAAACTTTAAGCTACTTAACGACTCGAGATTACATTAAAAAAGTAAAGCAGAAAATCATGAACTCAATAAAAAAACAGATATTAATGTGACATCAACGCTTACGATTTTAAAAAAACCTTAGAGAAAATGTAAAGAAATTATTAGTGGTCCTTATTACTTACGAATTTCGTAACGTAGGCACGTCATACCCCAAGCTTCACTCGCTTTATTAATCGAATCGACAATTGAAACATTCAAATTCTCCCTTTCACGAAACACCTTATCCAATGATATTTTCCCCAGCTCTGACCTCATAGTAGTTTGTGCTAGCTGAGTAATAGCAAACTCAGGATCCTCAACCCCATAACTCGCCAGATATGCATCTATAATTCTTAAGTACAAAACACCATCAATATTGAGCGTAACATTATCCGATGTTATTGCGCTCTGTTTCGGAATGTCTACCGCTATTTCTTTTAAACTTTGTACATATTTTACTCTATCAATAAAAGGAATGAGAATGTTTAAGCCAGGCTCTAAAATTCGATGGAATTTGCCCATTCGCTCCACGACCCATGCCTGCAATGTTTTGCAATCTTGTGAAAAGTATTATAGAACACAAATGCATACTTCTTGTTGAGGGACAAACATTACAGCTGTATTAAGAGGCGTATAAGACTTATACCTTACTGCAGAAGCAGATAAATGCCTAGTACTGTGAACTTCAAATATTGAGGTGCCCTAGAACCAAACTTTTGTTTTACTCTTTGTATTTAAACACTAACAAAAAAACCACCTTAGTAGCATTTCTACACAGATTTAACAATTGTCTTGATAACATTTTATTGAATATCTCTGAAAATTATACTTTTTAAAAGAACATATACATAACCTAAGAATACCGGTATTTCCTTATTATTTTATTTTACACTTCGTAAATGTCAATTGTCAATTTAGTTGTTGAAACTTTTCACGACAGTAAATTGACATTTGTTTTTGGCAGCAAATGTGCAATATATTGCTAAGTTTTAATAAACACGGAGAGTAAAAATTTTGTAATTTGTTTAACCATGAAATAATTAATAAGTCAGATCAAATCAATGTTTAACTGTATATGCATGTCAACAATAAAATTGGTTAAACTTGACGCTGACAGTTTACAAATCATCTGTTAATATATAATTTATTGAAAAAGTCTTTGGGAGATTTTATATTAATTTATATCAATTAAATATGCTTACATAAATCATATAAATCAGTTTATTGTACTGCCACTCTTGATTAAAAACATAACTCAAATGTGTCAAACTTTTATCATCCATATACAATACACAAATATACATCATATACATTTTAGTATTTTAGTCAACATAGGTCATGAATAAAATGTTAAAAATTTGGCAACATTTTGTACATTTGCTGTCAAATAATTTGAAAATTGGTTGACGTAAAATGTTTCAATTGCCAATTTGCCATGTCAAATTAAGTGTCAAAAAGCTTTAAACAAAAAACAAAAGTGGAACGTCAATTAAAAAAATACCATTTTTCAATATTTATATGTTGCGATACTTTAAAATATAATTGTATAGTTTTTAAAAAATAAATTTCTAAAATATAGATAAAATGAAGACCCGGTTCAACACATTTGATATAGTTTGCATAGTGGCGGAGCTTCAAAAGTAAGTTTAACTGTGACCACCGTTCAATTTAACTATCCTACCTCTCTAGATATGTTGGAATGCGTGTCAACAACGTCTACGACATAGACAACAAAACCTACCTCATACGACTCCAAAAAAGTGAAGAGAAATGTGTTTTACTTTTGGAATCCGCTAATAGAATTCACGTGACTGCTTTCGAGTGGCCAAAGAATATGGCTCCGTCAGGTTTCAGTATGAAGCTGCGAAAACATTTAAAAAACAAGCGATTGGAGTCACTAACACAAATTGGGGTTGATAGAGTGATAGATTTGCAGTTTGGAAGCAGCGAGGCTGCTTACCATGTCATTTTGGAGTTGTACGATAGAGGAAACATTATTTTGACTGATTTTGAGTTCACAATTTTAAATGTGCTGCGGCCTCACACAGAGGGAGACCGATTTAAGTTTGTTGTTAAGGAGAAGTATCCATTAGATCGCGCCAGAACTAATACGGTTCAAGGAGATTTAATGGAGATTTTAAAACTAGCTAAAGTGGGTGACCAATTAAAGAAAGTCTTACTCCCTAATCTAGGTAATTTTATTTTGAATTTATTATATTGTTTGGAGCAAACATATTAGTGATGATTTAGATATTATTAATAAGGCAAACAAATTAGAGATGATTTTATAGATACTTTTTTAATTTTTATTCTAGTTTTATGTAAAACACATTTCGCTAAGTACATCATAATGAACAAAAAGATCCTAGAAGCAATCACTACCCAAAAAAAGTATAGTTTTTTTAAGGATTTTCAGCTTAGTCAAGCAGAAAATTGACAGCACGGATGTGGTTAAAAACTATTAAATTCAATTATTAATTAGTGGTTTTCAATTACGTCATGCTGAAGTCACAAGCCCTGGTCAAGTTAATCCAGGCAGCCATGGGTAGACCAATAACAACAGACTAAGTTCGGTTATCTCATTGATATGTTGGACATTAGTAACCAGTTAAACACAACAAAATTGAAAAGTTGACGTAGTTATAAGGCTTTGCCGTCTCAATTTTTCAGGAACTTGATAGGAGTTACTTTGTAAATAGAACCAATATTAGTGTGTAATTGCTCAGTGCAATTACAAACAATTATTTACATAGTTTTTTTAACGTTTAATTTAATTAATCTTATTTAAAGCTTCAATAATTTGCACATGAATCATTTCAATTTAAAGTAGAAGGCGCAATGCTCTTGATCTTTGTAAATAAGAACTAATTTGAGTAAACAGAGTATTCTACGTCGCTTATGTATACATCACATCTATACTTTTATTATTTTTATATTTAGAGTATGGACCGGCTTTACTGGAACATGTTTTAACAAAGCAAGGCTTTCCGAATAATGTAAAAATAGGCAAAACTTTTTCTATAGAAAAAGATTTTGATAGAGTAAAGCTTGCTCTGGAAGAAGCAGAAAAGATGTTTCAAAGTGCAAAAACTCGAGACATACAATTGGGATATATTATACAGAAACGAGAAGAACGTGTTAGAGCTCCAAACGAGCCAGAGAAAGAATACTATTTTTCAAATCAGGAATTTCATCCGCTTTTACTGCAGCAGCACTCAGCCTCGCCTTACAAAGAATTTCCATCGTTTAATACCGCTGTTGATGAATTTTTTTCCAACGTTGAAAGTCAGAAGTTGGAACTAAAAGCAATGCAGCAGGAACGGGAGGCTTTGAAGAAATTGGAAAATGTCAAAAAAGATCACAATCAGCGATTGCAAACGTTGGAAATGACCCAAGAAGTCGACAAACAGAAAGCGGAATTGATCATGCGCAATCAAGAGCTGGTTGATCAAGCAATCTTGGCTGTGCGAACGGCTTTAGCTAACCAGGTTTTTAGGATCGTTAGTTTTTGTACCGTATTTGTTTGAAGGTTGCTTTTTTGGTTATAATGGCCACAATGACGCGATGTCGGATGCATTTTGTTGAATAAGTTCTATGAGTGGAAATATGGTGGGATGAGGTAACACAGTGCGTCTCAAAGATTTTTCGATGTGTTCCAGTAATAACTTGATTTGAAAAACATACAAAACTTTTGATATTTATTTTATAGAAAGAGGTAAAACTTTACAAAAACCTGTTGGCATATGTTTTGTTTTTTTAAAAATAAAGCTTTTAATGTATCGCGTAGCTGTTTTGCAAAGCTTAGGCTGTAGAAAAAAATCGAGCAAATTAGAAAAATCGTAGGCTGCTTATTAGATATTGAGTGCGCATTATAGATAATATAATAATATACTGTCGTATATAGAATACAAAGTCACTGTATTCGAAATTTATGGGCTTAGCCCCAAATGTTAAGATGTTGCTTCTAATGTTTCTATGGATACTTCATAAAACATGACAAGCGACATCTTAACATTTAGGGCTAAGCTCTTAAAGCAAATAAATTTTGAATACAGTGGCTTTGCAGTCTATATACGACAGTATATTATTATACTATCTTTGGTGGGCCACTACAAATACTCTTTTAAACCAATACGGTGCAAAGACTTTTAATTGTATAGTGCTCTGAATAATTCTAATTTAGTGTTTTTAGACATCATGGTCCGAATTATCGGAATTAATAGCAGGAGCAGTAGCTCAGGGAGATGAAATTGCTCAACATATTAAAGAATTAAAATTAGAAAGAAATCATATTTGCTTGGAATTATCAGATCCTTACGCTGAAAACTCAGATGATGAAGATTTGATTCCGAAAATGACTGTAGATATTGATTTAGAATTATCAGCTTTTGCTAATGGAAGAAAATACTACGATCAAAAGAGATTTGCTGCAAAAAAACAACAAAAAACTCTCGAGTCTCAAGAAAAGGCTTTCAAATCGGCCGAAAAGAAAACCAAACAAACGTTGAAAGATGTATTTAGTGCTTTTGTTATTGTGTTCCGCATACGATTGCCTCTATGCAATTTAATTATTTACTTTTATTTATTATTTAAATATTAACGATGTTTTAGGAAATGCTAGCTTGATAATATTATATTTTGTTTTTAAAAGTTATAGTTCATATGATTATTTCAAATGTGTTGAAACATAGATAAAGCATTTTTTGTTAGAATATATTTTCTATAGCGCTATTTTAGTTTAGTTTTTTTGAAGCATTGTATGCGGCACACTATATTTTTTTTGTCTTTTTTCGAAACATAATGATCCAATTATTGTAGGTGCAAACAATCACAAATATCAATAAAGCAAGAAAAGTGTATTGGTTTGAAAAATTCTTTTGGTTTATCAGTTCTGAAAATTATTTAATAATTGCTGGAAGAGATCAACAACAAAACGAGCTAATCGTGAAAAGATATATGAAAACTGGCGATATATATGTACATGCTGATGTTCATGGCGCTAGTAGTGTGATTATTAAAAATCCAAGTGGACAGGCTGTGCCCCCAAAAACCTTAAATGAAGCAGGAGTTATGGCTATTTGCTATAGGTATTCGAATATTTTCTGTTAACGGAAAATTTACTGATTAGGATTTCAGCGTTGCTTGGGAGGCCAAAGTAGTGACAAATGCTTATTGGGTTTGGAGTGACCAAGTCAGTAAAACGGCGCCTACTGGGGAGTATTTGAGTACTGGTAGTTTTATGGTTAGGGGCAAGAAAAACTTCTTGCCACTCTCTCATCTAATTTTGGGTTTGAGCTTTTTGTTTAAATTAGAAGACGATTGTGTGGAGAAACATAAAGATGAAAGAAAAGTGGTCACACTAGAAGAAGAAGATGTTGTTACAGCCTCTGAAGATGTAGAAGTTGAAATACCTGTCGAAAGCGATGATGAACTCTTAAAAACCGAGGAAGTGGGAAAATCAGAAGATTCATCTGATGAAGATGCAAAATATCCCGATACTCACATTAAAATACAACATTTTGAGGGAACAAAAATAAGTATTGTAACAGAACCGGTTGCAGAAGATGATGAAAGAGAAAACTCTGAAAGTGTGGTATATTTAGGTGATGATAAGCCAGTGGTGATAAATCCGATACGAAGAAATAGAAATAATAGTGAAAGATCTAGACCAAAATCTGTTTCAATAGCACCAATCGAAGAACAAAATAAAACCCAAACCCAAACAAAACGAGGACAAAAAAGCAAATTGAAAAAAATCAAGGAAAAATACAAAGATCAAGACGAAGAGGAACGTAAATTACGAATGGACATTCTAAAATCAGCTGGTGCCCCAAAAGAAACAAAGAAAAATAAAAAGAATAAAAAAGGGGCTTCAAATAAATTGGAAGGAAAAACTTTCACTTTTAAAGAAAGATCAATTTTAAGCCATCCAAAAACCGAACAAGTGACTGAAGATGTAGATGATGAAGAGCCAACAGTGCAGACTGAATTAGATATGATCAATGCTCTAACAGGGCAGCCTTTTGTAGACGATGAAATTCTTTTTGCTGTCCCTGTAGTCGCCCCTTATAATACTCTTATGAATTATAAGTATGTTTTTTGTTTTGAAATAATTTTTGTGTCAAATTATATAATTGTTTTTAGGTTTAAAGTGAAATTAACCCCTGGTACTGGCCGTCGGGGGAAAGCGGCTCGTACAGCTGTAAATATGTTTCTTAAGGATCGTTCTATAACACCACGAGAAAAAGATGTACTGAAGGCTGTAAAAGATGAACAGCTGGCTAGAAATCTTCCTGGAAAAGTTAAATTATCGGCACCAAAGTTGCAGCAGTTAAGGAAATAGTTGGATTGTTTATATTTTTTTGAAAATATGTTACTTATTGATGAGTTGTTTCTTTTTCCCTATTTAAATTCCACAGCCATTTCTTAAGGAAATACTTTTTTTGAAGACAAAGTAAGATAGATTATAACTAAATTAAATAAAAACGTAATGTTTTAACAATACCTATAATTGATAAAAAAAAAAATTTATCAATATCATTAAACCAATTTATTAATGTAGTAGAAAAAGTATTTAACTATACCGCATAAAGCCAGAATCACATGGGAAATATTAGGGAATTTATGAATTTAGCGGTTTAAGTTAAGTTTATTACTAAATTTGAAACTATTATATGTTCAAATAAAATCTATTCATTTTTTAACTGACATGTCATTAAAATATTTTAAACTTTAACAATTACTGTTTCAGTTGACAATCCTAAGTTTCATTTTAAAATGGTACAACTGCAACCACTTTCTGTTGTTGACGGGTGACACATGAGTGTTCTGTGGGTGACACCTTTGACACTGACATCATTGACAGATGCAAATTAAAAAGTTAGTCGCTGTGATATAACCTACAATTTCTTTTTATGAGTGTTATGTCAAATATTTGTCAAACAAGCGTATCCGGCTACAGCCTTGCAACTTGGCAAATAAAAAAGGTGTTGTCATCGTTGAGCACTCTGTAATAATGGGAAAAACTTTATTTTTAGTTTTTAGAGATTTTTTCCAACATGGTTGAATCAATTTACAATGTTAAATTATTTCTTCTTCAACGGTCGACTTTTGGTAGCTCGGCTACCGACAATTTTTTACAACTTTGTTGAGTCAATTATCTCAGACTCATAAAGGGAAAACAATCGTTTACAAATATCTTCTATTCAAAATTTTTTGAGAGTATTGATTTTCAGTCCGATACAGAAAATTATCAGATTCCTATTATTTATAATAGCATAACTTTGTCTGCTTTTCGCAGACCTTGACGGATAAAGTGACATTATGTAATCGAGTTTTGCCTTCTACTTCTTACTTCTATTATCTCTTTATTGTACTGCGGTTCAAATTTGAGTAAAAACACTTTTTTTCTAATCTAATCATTAAAATTATATTTATTTTATGGCATAAAAAATCTGTCGACAAACAATGCATGATAATAATATGTATCATTCAAATTTGACTGTGTAGATACAATTGAAACAATGTGGACCTAGACAGATCGGTAGAATATCTCAAAATTGTTTTATCACTAAATGTCTTGGAGGGACTAGTTGAACATTTTATATATTTGTGGATTGCCAGAAACTGAGCACCTAAAGATTGAGTAGATACATCTTCTTTTCGCTGGTCATTTTTATGAATATATCGTACATTATTATAAGTAAAATCCTCAGTAACATCTGTATTCATCATGGAAATTGGTTTAGAAGATTCATAACCACTGCTGATGCAAAACCTTTGGACAGGTATACTTATTCTTTCAGAGATTGTATGTATCTTACCGATTAAGGCATTGAAGCTATATACTTCGCCTGGTACTATGTACTCATTGATTTCTAAAGTAACAGCGTATACGCTTTGCTGATAAGTGCGTAAAAGGCAGTCATTTTCAACAACATTACGAGTTATTGTACCATCACTTCTCGGAAAATTCCACGGAAGAAACACAAATTGAAAGCCCATTCTTGTAGATAGGTTGGTCAGAATTTTGACAAGACGATGCGGTATGTCCCTATTATAAAATATAAATGAATCAATACCAATTAATTTGTGATAGCTCAAAAATTCCAAAAGACGTTTCTTGCTGTACACGGAAGGCGACACACAAACTGTTGTATTAACATAAATTTGGTGCTTTATAGAGTTCCCCAGCATCACTTTCTTTAAATCATTTTCTTTTTTTACTTTATTACTGAACGAAACAGCAAAAGGTAAATGTTCTGAATTTCCACTCTCACAAATAAAAGAGTACAAGTTTAAATGAGCTCCTTCATCGTATCCTAGTTTGGAAAATCTAAACTTTCCAATAATAGGCTTTTTCTTGTCTTCAAACCAAAAATAGCAATTGTGGGGGGCCACTTGTTTATCATCGGTCAAAACTGCAAATGCTTTAGCCTCATTTTTCTTTGTAAGAAATGCTGAATAGACGTAACCAGTGTCGTATTCTTGCCAAATTGGTATGGGGCCCCAATCGTGATGACTCAAAATATCTTCGGTTTGTTGCAAATTTGAAATGTTACAGGGTTGACCGAAGAAGTTAAATACTTCAAGAACGTAGTGTAACCGGTTATATTCATGACGGTAAATTAAAAATAAACTTATACTAATAACAGAGATTATTAGAAGTAAAAGCTGGTGGTATTTTTTCATTGTTGATGTGTTTATTTGGAATAACTGGTATTATTATTATATTTTGTTGCGGTTGTAAGAAAGTAGGGTTATATTATTTAAATATGACAATGACGTTTATGTGACAAGATGAGAGTTGTCAGATAAAAAATAATTTAAAATAGCTTGACCACATTAATATTATACAAGGTTTATATAAATGATTCTAAAGACGCAGCTGACGTAGGAAGTGTGCCGCTTCTTCCACTTTGTGTACTTTCAAGAACACGTATTAGACGCACGACAAACTTGATACAAGCGTGCATAGTTAATTGCCTAAGAATCAAATGCTCTTCGTATTTTAAAAATTATATTCAAAAATAAAATTACTTTATGACAGATGCTTGCGGGAACTTCTGACTGGTGAGACAATCTGGTCAAAGATGCTTGTAGGCTCTGCTTCAATAGTGCCCTCAAATCTTCAACAACTTTCTCAGATACTGAAGGCCTTGCAGGAGATTTTTCTTTTTCGACACTGCTAGTTCAAACAAATCTGTTTATTACGTCTCTGATGTGGAACTTTAATGACGTTTTTTGAATTTGCAGATTACGGTATTTAGCAAAATTTTCTTGCTTACAATCTGCTACAGAATACACCCACTTTCCGTTGTTGAATGTTTCATTGCGATAATAAGACATTACAATTAAAGTCTCATGTTCAACAGAATAAACCATTTTCACAGTCTTTGCTTCTTAGCACAGATGAGTTTGAATTAACGCAAATTATCGTATTTTACAATTGAAAAACGTTAAATTGATAAACGATAAAACTCAAGAAAGTGACAGGTGATAAATCACATTAATAAGCAGCGAAATTGGTCAAATTATAAGTATCATTTCAACAAGGCGGTATTTTCAAAGCTCACAGCCATCTTTGTTCTTAGAAACATTAATACAAACCCTGTACTAATTTATAAATGTTTATGATTTTTATTATTTTTTTATATTTTAGTAAAGTTAGCATAAAAATGTCAAATATGAGCGTCTGTTTTTATGTCAATTGCAATTATTGTTTCTGAATAATATAGCGTATAGCTATGGTGTATAGTAGCGTCAACCAAGCACAATCAAAGACTTAATATTGTTTAAAATTATTTTATTTTAACACACAAATAACGTCTTTTTGACACAAAGTTTAAAACACATCTAAAGTGTTAATAATTTATGGAACATTAGAAAACATTACATAAAACTAGAGGGTGTACATTATTAAGAGGAATTAAAGACGGCTGTGCTTTTTTAGCAGCAGGTATTAGATCGGTTTGTACTCAAGCCGGGTAAACATAAAGTCGCTTACGCAATACAGTAGAGATTTTTGTAAATTTGAATATATTAATTTAATTATTGTTTTTCTTATTGTTATTGTTTTTGAGCGCTGTAACATAAGAAATACATTTTTTTTCTTGTTTAAGAATTTTTTGTTTTATTTTTAAATAATCAAAAAATTTATTTCACATTTGGAAAACGGCATTGTGCTCCAATAGCAATGACAGTATTGATTGGCAGTTGTGAATAAACAGGTGCAATACCGGTTGGTTTATCGGCACTAACAAGTAATTAATCAATGCTTTTTTTCAAAATATGTATTATAAAGCAACAAAATGGAAAATGTAAATATTTGATTAATCTGTGCCTTCAAGAGAAATGCAGCCTGAGCCGTTTTATCTAATTTTACCTAATTTTAGTACGAAAAAATCTAAAACCTGCTGCCAAAAAAGCACGAAATGTTCGACAAGACAACTGATTAAAAAAATAAAAATTATGAAAAAAACAGTGAAATTATTTAAAATATAATTTACCTGAATTAATTAATTGATAAATAATTCTATCAACAGTTAAAAAGTCTTGTTTAATTTTAAATCACATGCTTCATTATTTTCTCAAGAATAGCATTTTAAGTCATTTTAAAGATCGTTTAAGAGTCTAAGTTGAGATTATAGGAAAATAATCGTATTTCTTATTAGTTTTCTTATTAAAAAAAATCGTAAATTTTAGCAATTACAAAAAGTAGAATAAACTGTCTTGATTTTTCAACAATATTGAATAGTTATGACAAAATCTAATTAATAACCGACACCAAAATTTGGATGTACTTTACCACTTAGTAACTTCCTGGTGTAGAGCGCTTGGTAGTTTTCTAGGGGGCTACTCCTAATTGTTTTACACGAAGACATCAAGTGTTTTGCACTCACACATATCCACAAAATAAAAAAAAAACATTCCACAAAAAGATTGTAAAGTTTTTGAACATGAATAGCACTTTTCTAACTCATGTAGCACTAAAATTAACACCCGTTGTTAAAAAAGCTACGTGGTCACTAGAATATGTAATTTAAAAATAAGTTTAGTAGGCTTTTACATAATAATATTTTATATTTACATATTTGATTATTTTAATACTTAATATTTTTTGTTTTGTTATCACTAAACATCTAATAGGTTTTTTCTTTTCAAATAATGAAAAACACTTTAATATCGCAATTGTTCATGATAACGTAAAAAATCTGTGAATTATCAATTGATAGTGATATTAAATAAATTTTGATTTGTTTTTTTATTGTTTAATAAAAAATAAAATTACTTTTAAAAACAAGAGAATAAAGAGAAGAGAAAGAAAGAAAAAAATTAAAAAAAAAGAAGAAAAAAAATTAAGTATATTGAATAAAATGTAATGCAAATTTTTTTAATGAAAAAAAAATTGTTGATTTATTGTTGCCGAAGGCAACATTTTACATATAAGAAAGTATCGTAAGCAAAAATATAAGAGAATATGGTAAGCAAAAGAAGGAATACATAAAAAATATATACATAATAAGTAAAAAAAATAATATAAAATAGTAATAAATAGTAATATTATTTTTGAAAATTATAGTAATATATTTTTCCGAAAATCGTCTTAGAAACAACATTTTCTTACTTATTTACGCGCAGAAAAATTGAGTTTTCCGGACTAGTACTGTAAAAACTCTACAAGACGCAAAATAAAAAAGATACTCTAGTAACTATAGTTGCCAACCAATTTGACAAACTTGATTTTTGTGGAATTTGTAAAAAAAATTCTAAAATTTGTAAATTTCGTCGTTTTTTACAATTTCCGGAAAAATTTAATACAAAACACGTCAGTAAAATCAATTTAGCTCCTCTTTAGTATTGTGAAATTTTCCTGACTTTTATGTAAATAACTCATAATATAAAAATGAAAAAAATAAAAAAGAAGAAAAAAAAGTATAATGAAGAAAATGTGAGTATTTTAATAAAAACCAAATAAGGTTGCCGAAGGCAACCGTTTACGTATGAGAGAGCAGGGTAAGTACGAAAAGAAATAAAAAAAAAAAATAATGAGAAAGAAATTAAAAACAAAAAATATAAAATAATAATAAATAGTAAAAGTATTTTTAAATATAAATGATAATAGATTTATATATGTGGCCGCAGAAAACTATTACAATAAAAAAAGAAAAAAAAATTGATAGTAATTAATAATATGTTTGCTTTATTCCAACAAAAAACAATAAAAAAAAATAAGTATAATCTATATAATCTAATAAAAGATTTTTAATACATACAAAATAGGGTTGTTTTATGTTTGCTTTACATGTAAGACAGTAGGGTAAGCATAAGAAAGATTAAATAAAAATATAGTAATAGAAAACACAAAATAAAAAAAAATTATATAATATAATAATAAATAATAATATTTATTTTAAAAGGTAAATAATTCCAAAATGTTGCCGCAGGTAATAATCTAAATGAGAGAGTAGAATAAGCATAAGAAGGAATAAATAAAAATTTATTACGATAAAAAAATAAATAAACAATAATCTAATAAAAAATAAAGTGTTTGTTCTATGGTTGCCGAAGGCAGCCTCTCTAGGTTCATACACGTTGCCGCAGGCAACCCTCTACTCAAGAGAGTAGGGGGTAAGCACCCTGAGGGTGCGCAGTCATACTCTCGTGATATTAAATAAATTTTGATTCGGTTTTTTTTGTTTAATAAAAAATAAAATTGCTTTTAAAAACAAGCTTTTTAATTCTGACTTTTATTATGTATTTTTTAATCTTATGCATAAATATATGACTTACTAAAAATAAGATTTGCATACGGCAAATATTAATGAACAACGTTGATAAAGTTAAATCTAAATAAAGTTTTAAACTATTTATTTATAAATGTTTATTTGTTAGAATAAATAAATGACGTCTAAAATGGTGAATAATATAGATAGGTGAAGAAGACATTATTTTTCTGAAGTTGACACTTTTGTGTTGCGTCAGACTGTATCATATTTTTAATTTGTATCATAAAGTTAACAAGACGTATTATAACATTGGCTTGTAATTACGCGTATATTGTTGTCAAAAGCTTGGCTGTGCGCTGTTGGAGACCAAGTTGGTCCTGTCAACTCCATCTGGTTGCTAATAACCCGCTCATTACCTATTATCATGCGGTTTGACGTCTGCATACCCGGCTTTTATGTGTCCCTTAACTAACCAAAAACTGAGATTAATTAACCTGTATAAACCGCTAACTAGTTGCCTTTAGTGGTGCTGATAGCTTGATGGAACCTCAATCCTTTGACTAAATGCAATGCCAGTTATTCAACCACAGAAATGTCCAATTTTATTATAATTACTATTTGGAAATACCATTTTTTCTTTGAATTTCCAATTTCTTTGATTCTGTTCTTATTTTTCTAGTAAAACAGTATGCTTTTGAAAAAATTTAAACTTTTTTATTTTTAGATTTGCTGAAACTGTGCTTTCAGTTCAACTAGATAACACTTAAAAACATTCTATTTTAGTTTACCATTGATTTATTTAGTTAGTTTTATTATTTATTTTTTTATTTTTATAAATTTTATGGTTAAATATTTGTTTTTTGTGTCTTAGTTTGGCATTTCTAAAAAGATTTTGTAATATGCGAAACCTTCATTTTGTTTTCACTATCATATACTTCTAGTTCTTCATGTGAAAGAATGTTGATACTAATTTCTCACTATTTGTTCAAATATATACCTAGTTAAAAAACAATTGTGCTATATATAACACAATTTTTTATCATTTTGTTTGTAATATCATTGACCATTTGCAGAGCAATACTTTCTTCTATTTTTTATTTACGTTTTATTTTGGATACCAATTTGTTAGATATATTCTCTTTGTGCTATGTATATCTTGTATGTGTCTTTTTTCAGCATTAATACAGGAGATTATGTTCAACCCTCCCTATCCTAGAAGCACAGCAGTTTTGCTGGATTCAAAAATCATTACGGTCTTTATAAAGTAATGACAATAAGGACAAAATTACTTTTTCTATAATATAAAAATTGTTGAAAATCAAGCGTTTAGTTTAAAAACCAATTTACGAATTAAATTAAAAATCAAAATCATAAATTGTGTTTTAAGATAAATAGTTAAAGTGAAGTAGTTTAAGTTAAAGACATAAGTTTGTTTTTTGAAGAATCAAGCTGAACTAATATTTCCACACGCATCTGCCATTATATTATTTGAATTGTTGGATTTAACCTTCAAAAACATTTGAATAATATGACATGATCGTAATAAATAATTTAAATCTAAATCAAAAATTTGAAATAACTAAAGGTACATTTTTTACCATTTTTGAATTCTAAAGATGGTCTCCGAAAGCAGCAAATATTTAGCGCTTTTCGTTTTAAAAGTATCAATAATATTACAATAATTTGGAACACTAATATCTATAAAATATGTAATTTTAGTTTTTTTAAATACTATAACAATATTATTATTATTATGTTCAACCTTCCCTGTCTCGGAGGCACAGCAATTTTGCTAGATTCAAAAATCCTTACGGTCTTCGACAACAAGATAATAATATTATTATTATTTATATTCAAGCTTTTTTGTCCCAGAGGCATTGCAGTTTTGCTGAATTCAAAAATCATTATGGTCTTCGACAAGTAATGATAATGACAATATTATTCATCAAATTATATAAAAATTGTTGAAAAACAAGCTTTTAATTTTCAATTAGTTTAAAATCCAATTTAAGAATTGAATTACGAAAAAGACAACAAATTGTGTTTTAAACTAAATAGACTATACAAGTTTGTTTTTTGAAAAATCAAGCTAAATCACAATCTCCTCATGTATCTGCAATCATATTATTTGAAATGTTAGATTTAACATTTTAAAACATTCAAACACTATGACATGAATATAATAATGCTGATTTCTATATTTCCGCGAAAATTTAAATCCAAAACTAAAATTTTTAAATTTTACTTAATGATATGAGTACAACACTCATATTTGATATAACTAAAGCTAAAATTTTTACCATAATTAAATTCCAAAGATCCCTAATGGCCACCGAAAGAGCGAATATTTAACCATTTTAGTTTTAAAGGTGACAATAATATTACAAGAATTTGGAACAGCAATATCCATAAAACATGCAACTTTAGTTTTCTAAAATACTATAACAATATACGGTCTATAGGCTTCAATTTTTGAAGCAGTTAGCAAAGTTTTATTCCAACATAACTTGTATTTACTATTTTTAAAAAAAAATTCTAGATTAAAATTATACATAAAAATCTACATTTTTGACCAAACCAAATTTAAAAGCCAATCTTGAATAAACTATTTTTGCAATCGCGTCATGTTTTTTATATTGTTTATTAACTAGCACTGAACAAGAAGATAAAATGTGTTTAATTGTTTCCGACAAATTAAAACACATTTTACAAACGTCATTCACTAATTATTGTTTCTTAATTATGAACTTACAATAATGTTTAGTGTTAATTACCTTATCTTGAATAACAAAAATAAAACCTTCAGTCTTTGAAAAAAGTTGTTCTTTCTTGATCTATAAAAATGACAGCTATTTATCTATCCCATCCAACTCAATTTCTTTAAAAAATCTACTGTGTAATGTTTTTTGTTCAATTTTTAATAACAAATTATTATGTTGTTTCTAATTTATTTGTGATAAATTTACTCTTTAAATTTAATGGTGTATTATTATTATTCATATTATTATTATTTTTCTTTTTCTCACATTTGTGGTTTCTTGACGGATCTTTCAATAAAGTATACTTTTACTCATTTTTGGGTTCAAAATGTTCTGATGTTATTGCATCTGTCTAGAATGACATTTTTTTTGTATCCGAGTTTTAGCAGATGATTCAACTGTGTGAAGTGTGTGATTAATATTTTTTGAGACCGATTATACAGAAAGTATTACAATTACATTTTTCTGTTTCTATCCTTGTTCTATTTCCATGACTAACTGTATGTACTTTTTTAGGTTTTTTTATTATGTTATATTATTATTTTTATTATGTTATTTATTGTTGTTAATGTGTATGTGTAGTACGATTGTGTTTTTGAGCTGAGTTAATGCTGGAGTGGCTGTTACTAGTGCCGCTGATTTATTTAGGTTAATATGTTCTGTTTCAGCTATAAACTTACATCTTGGTGTAATATGGTAGATTATTTCGGGCAAATGGTAGCATTTTCTGCATTTGTCGTTTGTGGTTTTAGGGTCTTTTATCAGGTATTTTCTGTTGTAGTTTTTTTTTGGCAATAGTCTAGTTCTAATGTGAGACTTTTGGTTTCAGAATGTACGAATGTCTTACTTATGTATTCCTTCTTTATGGTATAATGTTTACCACGTAATTTTTTCTGAGTTTATTTTTCTATTTTCTGCTGTTGCGTGTGTATACATTTATGCATTTTTTTCACCGTTTTTGCTGCATGTTTTTTAGTTCTTTATTGTTCAGCATTTTTATCTCTGTTTCTTTCTCTTATTCTTCTTTTTTTTATGTATATAGTAGGTTGCATTTGTTAACTCCAAATTTTGTTTTTTTGTCGTTTGTGAGGTAACTCTGTAAATTCTTCATTTGTTCTTCAGTTCAGTTGGAAAAAAAACTTATTATTAAAATAATAATCAGTATACTTAACATTTTTTAAATCTGTTTGCATGATCTACTAATTTGTACGAGAGCTATTGTTCTAGATTTGCTAAATTCAGAATCGTTTAATGTGACGTTACTTTATATATAGTATTGAAAAAAATAATTTTAAGGTGCCAAAAATGATGACAATGAAGCCTAGACTTCATTTCATTTTCTAAAGTGACTGTAAATTTGATGATCGAAATTTTTTGACTGGCGTAGTTCCTGTAATCGATTTTATGGCGTTTTGTGCTGATACTTCTGCAAAGTTAAAGGCATTTAGAAAGCGTTAAAATTTCTGTTTGCTTGTGTTTTCTCAAACACTCTTTCTAATTTTGTTTTAGGAGTTTTAGAAATAGTTTTTTTTTAATTTATTTTTTATCTTAAAATTTGTTAAGCTCGCTTCAAGAGTTTACAGTGTTTTTTTAAATAAAACGCAATAAAAGCAAAAAATGGTTTTTTAAATATTTTTAGAACCAACAACCGTCTATTAGCACACAAGTGTTTTCAACATCGAGAAGTGCAATTTTAACAGAAAGAGTGTGACAATACGTCTTATTACACGGGTGTAATATACAATTTTTTTCTTTAAATTTAATTGTCTAAAATTATTTTAAACAAATAAAATGTTTTTGAAGTTTTCGCTTTTTGAATTTTTTTAACCAAATATCTTTGAAGGCAAATTATTTAAAGTCATGGTGTTATGTAAAAATTTTTAGTTGAATCTATTATTTTAATAATTGTTATAATTATTATGCTCTAGAATTGAATAAAGGAACGAAAAAAGTAAACATACACAAACTAATTAAAAAAAAACGATGCTGGTACTTATATTATTTCAATCATTCTATATGATTGAAACAATTTTTCTTATAATCATCGTACAAACAGAAGCAACTAAACACATAATAGCTATTTTTCTTTTTTTTTTTGTAAGAGACAAGAAGATTGAACAATTCGTGAACAAAAAAGAGTCATTTTGCGACGCGTTTCAAACTAACAACATCTTTTAGAAGCTACCTTGCATCAAAATTTTTTTTTTCAAATAGCTCATGCTCTAAGCAATAAAATGTTAGTGGTGATAGATACAATTTGAAATAAAAAGTATATCGCTGATTGGACAATCAAGTTATCACGTTAGCGCTTTTTGTGTCAAACGAATTATATCAATGTTATCTATCTTTTTTGGTTGGCAACCAACTGGTAAAATAGAAAGATCAATGCAAATTTATTCAAATTACATCTGTAAACTTAGACATGTTTCGTTTTTATTGGAAGTCATCAGCAAGTTGCAATCGATTTAGATTTGAATGAAGTAGCCGTGTCAAGCTTGGGCTTATATGCATATTACTTTTGCAATATGATAAAACTAACAAAATCTGTTTTGAAAAAAAAAATTTACTATGTTTTTATACAAATAGTTTATACTTTAAATAATGTCAGTGTGTGAAATAAAAAATATATTCCTAATTGCACAACCAAGTTATCAGCGTCTTTTGTCTCAAACGTATATCAATAATGTAAAATGTAATCTGTCTTCTTTGGTTAGCCATCAACTATGTAGTATAGTTTAAGCTTGTCACTGTAAATTCATTCAAATCTGAATCAAATATAGTTTGAATAAATTAACATTGATCTTTTTATTCTAATTCAATTACGAAAAGCACAAGTATTTAATTAGAATCAAGATTAAACTTCCGATTACAATAATTTTTAGAATCAGAATGTTGATACAGACATATCCTGCTTTTTTCAAATTAATTTTGAAAATGAGTGATTTAGAAGATGTTTTTTTTCTTCATACATTGAAGAGGATGCAAATGGGCTAATTTCTAATTTGTTACCATATAAATTTAAGAAACTATACCAACAATGTGGAGGCTATTAAAACCGAAAAATACACATTTTAGCAAATTTACAAGATTTATTGCTTTTTTGAAGAAAAATGCAGAGAGAAAGAGAGAGTTAGCGAGTAAAAAAAGTTTATAGTTTTCAATTCAAAGATATTAAGAAAAGCAGATGACTAAATGATGTAAGCTAATCTCACATTCAATGAGGATTTTTTGTTAATAAAACAATTTTTGCAATACATAACAAATAACTTTAATTTGTTAAATACAGAATTTGTATATAACATATTAAAATCATCAATTAGTTTGAACAAAGCAATTTAAACCAATTTAATAAATTAAATAAATATTAATCATATAAGGAGTCAGTTTTTTTCTAATTTTTTATAATTATTGCATAACTAGCTGACCCGGCAAACTTTGTACCGCCTAGCGTAAATTTGATGCACTACTTTATTTTGTATAGCTGACCTATCTTATGTATGGGTACCTATTCAATTTGAACTAGAATCTATAATATCCGCTATTTAAAAATGAATACCTATTTCCCTGGTCTCGTCATATCTGAAAAAGACTTTACTAATTTTATTAAATAAAAAACAAAATATATATTTTTATAATAGTGTTTATTCCGTAGGGTTCAATAATTTCACTTATATTTTTACAAATCGCTATTAAACAACTGAACATTTTAAAGTAAACACTGAGCTCAATATCACGCGCGCTTTAGAAAGCAACTAATAGCCTCTATACCCTTCACTGCTTCTCTCTATTGTAATGCTTTTTGATAAACTATATTTTTAGTTTTATGTTCTGGCGCGTAAATAAATAATGTTGATGGTTTTCCGACACGGGAACAGGCGACATATAATTGGCCATGTGAAAAACATGGATTTTCTAGGTTGATGCCACATACACTTAGCGACTGCGCTTGCGATTTATTTATTGACATTGCAAATGCAAGCCGCACTGGAAACTGTAAACGTTTAAAACTGAATGGCATATCGTTCGGTATCATAGGGATGCGTGGGATTAAAACATCTTCGCCTTTCAAAATGTTTGAAAGGGAAGTTAAATTGAATGACGTTGACATTTGTTAGCGCGGTTATGTCTGTGGTGTCATAGATCACCACAAAGTTTTTTGTTTTAAATTGAATGACGTTGACATTCGTAACGCGCTTTTTTTAAAATATGCAAAATTAAATGTATATTTTTCAATCTTTCTGAGAGATTTTCTTAATATGTTTTTTTGTAAGGACTTTGTACAGAGTATTAGAAAACTACAAAAAAAAATCAGCTAAATCGGTCAAGCCGTTTTCATGCTATGTGGTGACGAAAATCGGGTTTCATTTTTATATATATAGATTAAACTAATTATTTTTATTTTACATCAATATAAACTTGAGTTTTTTTAATTTTGATAATATGTGATATTTTAATATGCATTTCAGTTAGATCTTATTATTCTGACATTTAAAGTGTCTCATAAAACCTGTTTTTTTTTAAACCTTGTACGAAGAAATAAATCTAAAATTACTCAAGGTGTTAACCTCACCTCTGTTGAAATGTATAAGGTGTTACATGTAAATGGTTTTCAATAAATCTTAAAAAGATTTCAGAAGAAAAAGCACTTAACCAGCTTCTTGGTGTTGCAGTTGGCAGTGCTGGCTGAAGAACTTAAACAGCTTATTGAAGGATTGAGGCACAATGTATGCCATTATGAAACATTAGCGCTTCTTTGAACGTTTGCAACCTAATAGCTCCGTAATGGATTCCGGTCGCTCTCAACAATCATCATGATTCGATTTTTAACTCCCTTTTATGAAGAAAACGTCAGAGAGTTTAAATATAAAATTAAAATATTTATTCGACATTTTTTGGGAAGCGGACAAAAGTTAAACTATGTAAATGTATAAAAGTATTGATGAAGCTTCTAATAAATTGTTGAGTCAATGTGATATGAAGGAGGTGTATTTAAACTCGTTAATTGCTGGTAGAGAAATAAGTAGTAAATGTAAGGGTGAATAGCAACCAAAGCAGAGGCACTACGAACTCCCACAATCTAGCTACTCCCGATCGAGCGGTTTCCTTCCTCACGCCATTCCGATCCATTTCCCCACAATCACTTCTTTACTTGGTCTTTCAGACACTTAGAGTGCAATGAGCCGATTACTTCGCCCATTATATCCTCTATTCAGAAACAGAGAACTGAAAATCACCGCTTCGGTACAACGACTCAATTGTCGCATTGTGTACCAATTTATAAGCAAAGGAATTGGGAATTTTTATCTCTTCTTTTTTAAGCACTGATTTTATTGATTTTGTGACATCCATTTTAAGCGTTTTCTCTCTTTCCCGAACGAATATGAAGCTTACTAAATTTCAATATCATCATAATCATCACTTTGGGATCAATATCTTTCAAAAGTAGGATTAATTCTCCAAGAGTTCTTCATATATTCAATGTGTTTCAATCCTTTTTTATGAAATGTCTCTATTCACTGAACTTTAATTTGTCGGCTTACGTATTCGATGCTGTTTACATAGAGGGTCGACACCTCTATTACACTTTATACTTGTCAGCAGTTTTGCTATTTAATCAAACTCGCTGTACACAAGACTAAATTTTCTGTAATGTCTTCCTATTTTTCTATTATTTTTAATTTTTTTATTAAAAACATGAAGGAAAATTGTTTTCTACGCCAGTTTGGTTAATTTGCTAAGCGAAAATTGTTTTTATTTACCTCTTCTTTTTTAGGTGCTGTCTCCGCTTCGAAGGTTGGCAATCATCATAGTAATTCTCACTTTTGAAACCGCAGTTCTCAAAGTAGTGCATCCAAACCAGTTCCTAAAGTTCTTCAGCTATGAATTTAGAATCTTTTGCTTTGGATTTTCTTCTGCATAATTATTTGTAGCATTTGATATTTTTTTCCCCTCATGATATGTCCCACGTACAGCAGTCAGTTTTCTTCTCTTAATTGTCGGAATCACTTCTCTCTCCTTATGCCTACGTCTTATCACTTTCACGTTGGTCAGTCTCTCCACCTATAAGGTCCTCAATATCCTCCGGTACACCCACATCTCAAATGTCTCCAATCTCTTCATGTCGCTTACCTTCAGCGTCCAGGTCTTCATCCCAAAGTATTGTAAAAACAGCACATAGCATCTTATCAGTCGTATTTTTGAAACAAGTCTTGAGTGCTGTAAATGATTGTGCCTAGGTATTTGTCTTACTCTCTCAATGGGTTGGCTCTTCACATATATCTTATGTATGTTTTGGGTTGTTTTAGTTATCAGCATATATTTTGTTTTGCTTACGATAGTGATAGTCTACATTCTTTGCTTACTGTGACCATTCTGTTAATTAGCGTTCATGTTTTGATCATCAAGTGCCTTATTTATTATGTTGTCCGAGTGAAGATTAAAGAGGATTGGTATTAGTATACACCACTGACAAAAACTACTTTGTATTTGTATTTCTTCTGATGTCGTGTCTTCTATTCGTACTGCTGATTTTGGTCGATAGTATAGGCTTGAGATTATTCTTATGTCTTTGAGATCTATCCTTCTCTTGGGTAATGTTTCTATGAGTTGGTGATGTCTAACTTTATCAAATGCTTTATTGTAATCTATAAAGCAGGCGTATATGTCTTGGTTTATGTCCAGGCATCTTTGTGAGAGGACATTTAGTGCAAGTAGTGCTTCTCTTGTTTCTAGGCTTTTTTGAAATCTAAATTGAGTATCGCTGATATCTACATCCAGTTTCATAAATATTCTATCATGGACCACCTTAAATGTGTGAGCTATCAGGTTCAATATGCGATCCGGACTTGCAGCTTTTCCGTTCTTGAGCAAACTCAGTGCACTTTATTCTTAATTCTGTTCAGGCTTAACTCTTTTCCTGTATTCTCACAATTCGTGGTCGTCTCTCATCTTCGAACAGCTGTATAATGTATTTTTTTAATATTACTAGTTTTTGTTCTATTTCTGTAACTATCTTTTCGCTGTTAGATAATATATTAAGTGGGTTTTTGTGTATGTTAACGCTGTCATGTTTGGCTTGTAACTCTTCTATTGCTTTACATTTTCTATAGTAATCTTTCTTTGGTTTTCTGATTTTCGTGGAAAGTATTTGTTGTGCTTCTAAGATTGTTTTTTTCTTTATAGCGTATTCTTTATTCCATGAGATTAAAAATTTTCCTAGTAATCCATTCTTTTTTTTCTGTAAGTTTCTTTGTCTTTAAAATGTCTAATGAGGGTTCCAATAAAGCTGATTTAATTCTGTACTATTTTTTTTTATGTTTTTGCAGTTTTGGTATTGTTCCTTCTTTTTGAGAGTTTTCAGATTTTTGTTTATCTTTGCTTGCAAATATTTTTCTAGTTCTTGGTTTTGTAGGTGCTTTTGTATTTATCCAGAATCTCTCTTCTTTGAAATTCTTTCTAGTTTGAGGGTCACTAGGAGGTTGTGGTCCGACGAGACGTCAGCGCCCGGTATCTTGCGTTTATATAAATGTAATCAAAAACAATGAGTTTCTTATTAGGTTTTGGTTACTTGTAGGGTTTTAATGTGTAAAGTCGTCGGTTTGGAAGCTTGTAGAAGGTAAATGATTATTATCATCTCTTCATCTCGGCAAAATTGTATCAGTCTATTTCTTGTTCCCAGGCCATATTCATCTATATAGTTGTCACATCCCTCTTTTTCAACCTTTGCATTAAAGTCTTCCAGAATTATAGTGAGATCTCTTGGTTTTAGTGATTCAAGCGTTTGTCTGATTAGTTCATAAAACAGCTTGTTTTCTTCATCCGGTTTATCTGCTGCGCATATATTTGTATAATGTTTAGTTTTCTTTAGTTGGTTTGTAGTTGTAGAACTATGACAGTATGACACGATCTGAAATAAAGACAAAGTTAGTAACTGACGCCATAATATCTCTTGAGGCAGCGATTGCCACACTATATCTGTGATAATTATTGTTGTTACCAGAGAAGTACAATATGCCTCCATTTATTAGAACCGGGTCATGACCCAACATCTTGTTGCATTGATTGCTAGGATGTTGAGTTTCCGTCATGAATTTGTCCTTTTAGATGTTTTAATTTTTATGTGTTCGTTTGACATTTTTTGACTATTGGTCATTATCTCCTAATAGGTTTGCTATTCGCTTTGTCTACAAATTTTGTAATTTTATGACAATAAAGCTTATTATTATTATTATTATTATTATAGTCTTTGCATTTTGTATACAATGTTATGTCTTTTCCCACCTTCATACATAGACCTCACGTTCCATGTGCCAATCTTTAGCTTGTTTGTTGTCTCAATCTTGATTGGGGTACTTGATTGCAAATAATTTAATTTTGAGCCTTTCCATGACGGATACTAAGGGTATCCGTAGATCTTTAATGCAGTAGTTTCCTCTTGCTTTCTACATCTTTATGCCGTTGACTAATTGATAGTTCTTTCGTCTTTGAGATAAATTTCTTGACTCCAGGTCATAAAAGTGCCTTTACACTTGCTGGTTCTTCCACCTAAACGCTGTTGGCCAGGCAGTGTTGCTTACACCAGCAGCCATTTGGTTGTGCTAGTTTTGGTCCGCCTGGGGTATTTCCTCGGTACCCATCATATCTGATGTGCAGTTTCCTATCCGCCACGTGGGAAGGCACTCGATGACGGACTAGCAAAACCCCACACAAGTTTTTTTTTATTTACTACAAAATCATATTTACATTATGGCGGTTATGTTCACGATTACACATGTCCGAGCAGGTCATCGTGTTTGTTCCTCCGTGCGATCATTTGTCGTCTTGTTTGGGCAGCGTTAATCTTTGGTGAGGTCACAGATTAGTTATACCAGATTGCTCACTTGCCTCGAAACGTTTGATCTTTTGCGCATCGTTTCTATGACCTTGGCGTGTCTCGTCTCTTTAAATTGGTTAATAGCAGTGTTGCCGCGCGCAGTTTTTTGTCAGAATTACTACAGAAAATGCCCTGTTGCCAAAAAGTGTCGTCCTGGAGCTACTTGACACATCATAGGTTTTCTGAAGAAAACTTGTGAAATCAACATTAATTTTACTAATTAAGCATAATTAGGAGGTAATCGTTTGGTTTTTAAGAAAGATTCTACTTTATTCACATAATTACAAATGCATTAAAATAGTTTTTTTTGTTTTTTGTCTAGAGGTTTCCAAATAGTCACGTTTTAAAATGGTACATTGACGTGCCTTTTCGATTTTTTATATTTTCAACAGCAAGAAAGATATTAAGGGTGGGCCGTTTTATAATTGGTAGATAAAACCACGAGGCAAATAAATCTGGATCGGACAGACATCGGACCAAATCGTGAATTTAGACACTGCATACAATCATCTCGAAGCGTTCCGAGTGTATCTTTGCTTACAGTGAAATAAACCTCTACTGGGCATGCGTCAACTGGACCTTTAAACTGGTTAATATTCTATCTCTCTCTTTTTTAAGCTTTCTTTTCTAAGTGAGCGATCTGGTATAACTCATCTGTGGTGAGGTACCGAACAGTACAGTCATAAACCACAATCAACTACTTCAAAAAGTTAACAGTTTTATTTTGAGTGCTAAGGTCGTAACATTTTCACTAGCTCTAATTGGGTTTGTTGCACTATACATTTTCATAGCCGTCAAGTTTGTCATATTATGTTGTTCGTGTATTTGATGGTATAAATTAAAAATATGGTAAGCAAACAAATCATTACATTTATTTCAATCTCCGTTTAATTTGGTTAGTTTGGAGTATTTTTCTCCTTTGTTTTTTTGGATTTTGTCGCAAATACAAGAACATGTAAGTCATTGAAAATTTTAAAACAATTTTTTTTGTTACTTCCAATTTTTCGATTTGAAGTACACACATTTTTTCATTTTAGGCAAATGTTAAAATTAGTCTTTGTTCTTTTATAGCACCTAAGCCATAAAAAATATAAGTGTCAAATATTTTGGGAGAATTGTTGATGTTTTGTTTGTGTCATCAGAGAACCAATTCTTGAATATTGATCAAAACACGTCGCTTACAACTTTTGCTAAATGTTGCCTAAGTTCTCATAATCTTCAAAAATGTCTTTTAGCGACATTTTTTAGTAGATTTTTTTTTAATTAAATTGATTTTATTTTTCTGGGAAACCACACACCTATACAATGCCTGACTGACTTAACATTTTTTTACATATTTTCTTTGGCTTGCGTAACATAAATTGGTCTAGATATTCTGTCAGTAATTTGCAGCAGGTATAATTATAGCTAAATTAGGTTAAAATAAAACAAAAATACGTTAAAAAAAAGATTATATAATAAAGAAATAATAAGGAAAGGGAATGACAATCAGGTTAGAAAAATAAGAAATTGGAAGAAATTGTTAGCTTAACAATCACCATCAACGATTATGTAAATTAAAAAATTCACATTGTTTTAAACTTTTTATCATGTCTTCTTTATTCTTCTTTGTTTTATAAAACGTTTACTTTTTTTTAATAATATTTAATTGATTACAATGAAATTTTTAATGTGTTATTGTCACATAACGATAGAATAATGTGAGTAAGAGTAAGACAAGACTCGTCTAATAAAATGTGATAAACGGCTCTTAATTTCATGAGTATAACTTGTCTAAAAACTAAACCAAACAGCGTTTTATTGCCATATAAAAAGAAAAAATAGAATTGGCGTGAATGGTTGTGTCATGGCAGGCCTTAGGCATGGGTGTGCAGCAGTCAAGTCATGGAGACGCTTCCACTGAACTCCAGTTATTGGTTTTTACGAGATAAACATGGCCGAAATTAAATCCCGGGGCGCACACACTCTGTAGAAAAACATTTCGATATTTAATTCTAACTTAATTTCGCCTCAAATTTATCCCACCAACAATGAAACTTCTTCTCACACAAACACAATGAAAGCGGAGTTTGCCCAATCTTAATCAATTTATGAACGTTAGATTACATTTTGTTCTAAAGAAAAGCAATAATTAACAAAAACAAATTATAAATTATTGGTATACTCTTTACCGTCTTCTTGCTATTAAAAATATTTTTATTAAATACAACCTATTAATAAGTTAGTGCCAAGTTATACTAGTGCAGGTCAATGTGTATAGTGCGACAAACCAAATAAGAGCTAGTAAAATGTTTACAAGTTTAATACCCTATATAAAACAAAAAACTTTTCTAGGTAGTTTATGGCGGTCATGTTCAATTACAGCTGCCCGAACAAGCTTTGATGCTCTTTCGCCTGTGCGACCAAATGTCGTCTTGTTTGAGCAGCTTTAATCATTGGTGAGGTGCCAAAAAATACAGTCATAATCCATTATCAACAACTTCAAAAAGTTAACATAGGGTATAAAGCAAGTGAAATTTTTACTAGTTCTTATTTGGTTTGTCAAACTATAACGATGTAAACTTGCTGCTAGGACTCTCTCTCATACGGAATTTTAACTTTATAGAATTAGATATATTTGTTTCTGTAATCAAGTCTAATTAGATCAGGCTTATTATGTGTAGTTGCTATAAAAACTGCAATTGCACAATGTACAAAATAAACTTGACATTTACCAGTGGGCTAAAACAAATTCAAATTTTAAATCATATATGTAAAACAGATTTTTAAAAAATTAGAAAGAATAATAATAAACAAAAACTTTAACATTAATTGTTAATTTTGAATACATTTAAATTACTATCGCAAAAAGTAATAATTGAAGGAGGGGGCAATTTATTGCTGCTAATAATAAAATTTTAGTAATCTAAAATTTATTAAAAAGAAAGAATAACTAGATAAAAGCTAAACAATATAAAATAACTTTATTGAAATATTTTTTGCAATAAAGGTATCAAAATTGATATAAAAACAAATAAATAAAACATTACAGATTACAGTATACAAAGCAAGCACGAAAATAGTGTAACTGAAGATTTGAGAAAGATTGAAGGCTCTAGACGGTTGACCAGTGGCTTCTAGACTGTCGGTACCTAAAATGAAAAACCAATTGTTTAAGATGAAAAATGAGTTCTTGTGCGCTCATATTTTTCAATTTATCACTCAGACATTTTGTAAGCAATAAGATTTAATTAATTATTTTTTGTTAACAAAAAACATGCGTTTTCGCTCAGTTAATGTCTCAATTTTGCCCAATTGAAATATTTGGTATCTGTGTGAATACTTTTTGTAATTTTTTTTACTTAAACACACGGTTTGCTGACAGAATGACAAAACTAATAACTATAAGTGTCTTAGCGACATCTATTAGAAGTTTTTTACATCAAGGTTGAGAAATTACGTTTTTACATTATGATGCAAGAGATCTGTTGCGGATTACTGAAGTCAGTTAACATGTTTGAGTCTACAGACTCAGTTTAAATGAATTTGGTTTGACTTTATTTTATGAATGTTTTGTTCTCTTATTAGATAAATATGATATTTATGACAACACGCTAAGACTGCTTAAAAAACAATATCTTTGATCTTTAAATTTATTTATTAGTAAACACTTGGTCTAATGTTTCATATTATTTGTTAGCTATTTTTGCAACTAACAGTGTGATTAGATGAAATGTAATAATAATAATAATAATATAAGAAATAAAATAGTAGCAGAAAATGCAATTAAATTTCACACTCCCCAAGTAATCCTGCTCACATTGAAATCAAGTCACCTATACCATCACCGGAATGTAATAATTGCTGGAATATACGAGGATAAATGGAGGAATAATGAAAAGCATCTATAGTGTCTGATTTAATAATTCCAGAGAAATTAATAATAATTGTATTATATTGAATTGAGAGAGAGTACTTTGATGTTGCGCATTTCAACTCGGCCTATTGTTAAAACTTGTCATTGTTTGCTAGAGCACAGTAAAGCGCTTTAAAATCACCGTTGCTGATGGTGATTCAGCAATTGCTAAACCCTCATTCTATGGCTCAATAATAGAATGAATGTTGCATACGTTTGTTTTTTTTAATTAAATAAATATAAATTATATATAAAAATTAATTTCAAAAGAATTTTTTAGCTAGATAAGTCTGAGTGCTTAAGGGGGTTTTAAGCCCGTGATGAAAACAATGTTTTAGAGGTTTAGTAGAAGTCATCCCATTGCGTCAATTGTCATCAAAATGTAACTAAATTTAGAAAATAACAATTCTTGGCAATTGTTCAAACCATTTTGGTTTAACAATATGGCACCCAGACAAGATGCATTTATATCATCAATAAGACAATTTAAAAAAATTAAAATAGACTAGTTTTTGGTTCCGATTGCGTCTATTCTTATTGGACTATATGTACAGAGCCGTTATAGTATTTATAAAATAAAACACAAAGTAAAGTATTAGATATTTACAACTTTTTCTTCTTTATCCACAATGTTTCTTTAGACAATTCAAAGAATACCAACTCAAAAGGTACTCTTCAGCTAATTATTGACACTGCTAAAAGACTAATTAGCCAGCAAAAACATTTTAGATTATCAATATCAAAAAGTTTTGCTCCAGCTAAACGTCTGAGTATAAAAAAAGTCACGCCAGACGTCAACAAAATTCTCTAAAAAAGCTGTCTACCATGCATGTGATTGTAGTAATAAATAAAGCAAAAATTACAGTGGAAAGACTGAGTAAGTTGGTAGTGCAACCTGTCAGTTGTCAATCGTCTTCATTTAGGTTGTTTAATTTCATCGTTTTTTTTCTAATGGTTTCACCTGCTTCCTACCGAAGACTAAGAAGCTTTTAAATGACTGATCTAATTAACACATATTTAAAATCTTGATTGCTATCATTGCAGAAAACATATAATGCCATCTTCACACCAACAAACTTTTGGATAAAGAACAAAAAGACTGTCGATTTACAGCAACAATATAGATAACTTGGATAGCACAGCTTATTTACGACATGGCGGAGACGAAAAGCTATACAGCAGCCATTCAGAATCAAGTAGTTACTGTTTAGTTAAAATTTATCGCAGGAATATAATAGGTGAACAACTAGATAATGTAAAATGCAAAATGTGTAACACAAAAAATAAATATCTAGAGACATCTGCTTCCAGTTTGCTCCAGACTGACAACAAAAGCGTATCTGGATAGACACAAACCAAGTGCGGTAAAATTGAGCACCAATGGTTATGTCAGAAGCATACATATAGGACTAGACCAGCTGGTTAAACAGAATAAAAGCTAGATATAAAAACAAATGACGCAGTTACAAAAATCCACTGTGCTAGCTACATGTCATATTGTAAGACGGTTTCTATCAATCCAGAATTAGAATGCAGAAAGACGAGACAAATGTCTCTCTAAACATCAAAAACACATCATGGTTTAAAGACAATATTACAAAGAAGATAATAATAATACCTATATCATTAAATAAAAATTTCCAAGTTTTAGATTTGGATTTAAAAATTCTCGCAAAAATGCGAAAATACAGAAAGCACTATTATTATGTTCATGTTATATTGTTTGAATGTTTTTAAATGTTAAATCCGACAATCCAAATACTATGATTGAAAGATAGTCATTTAGCTTAATTTTTCTAAAAACAAAATTATGTCTTCTATTTAACTTTAAGCACAAATTGTGCTTTTTGCTTTAAATTTAATTTCTAAATTAGTTTTTAAGCTTGTTTATCAACAATTTTTATATCATTGAAAAAATAATATTGTCATTATCATTACTTGTCAAAGATTGTAATGATATTTGAATCGGGGAAAAGAAAGGTTGAACATAATAATAGTAAAAAATAATTAAGTAAACAAAAACTATAATTTATTTGAACACCCTTTGAACCTAAGATAACCAACGGGCTTAATGTTGTGCTTAAAAATTTAGAATTTAGAACGGGTTATCAGTCAAGATCAATATTAAAAGATTTGTTAGAAGGTCCAGACAAAACCCCATTTCTAGAAAAGTCTGAAATTTATTGCATAAAGCTTAATAACTGTAATAAATGTTATATAGGGCAAACGCGTAGAAATAGCACTTAGCTCACCAGATTGGACAAGTCCAGTATAGCAGAGCACGCCTCTAATATTAGTATTGAGAGCTTAAAATTTAGTCAAGCAATAAAAAACTATAAAGGAAGAGAGTGTAATAATGGCCTCTTAAGTATTTTCTCCTATAACAAACGTGGTTCACAAGATATATTAGCAAAATAATGTAACTAATATACATGTAAAACCTAACTTAACTATTTATTAAAAGAAAATGTTTAAACCAAATAAAAAACATTTTTAGAGAAAAAAAAGACATCGTCAGTTTTACTTTCCTCTGAATCACTAAACTTGTAATGATTTAAATTTCTTTTAAATCTTTACCCTCTTTTTCTTTTTTATTATTCGTTTCTTCAGTATCTTCATCAGTATTACAAAATATTTTTCTCTTGGTTTGTAATGCAGTGTCGACTTTCTTCGTCATCAGAGAATAATTATTGATGTCTGGTATATGATGTCTGGGATATTCGCTTTTTTCTTTTTGTTTTTAATATTTAATAATTGGTGTAGATGTTACAATAACAGAAGGCTGTTTACTTCTCTCGATTTTTTTTTGGTTTATCTACTCCCACGTTCCAGGCACGGGTTCCAGGCAATGACAGGAGATCTTGGAAAGAAGTGTGTATGTTTGAATTTGGTATTGGTGTTGATGATCTGCAATTAAAGGCATGGAGCTATGCTTTTTCTGGTGTCGCTTCTCAAACTGTTTCTGCCATGTCAGTCTGCTGACATGGTAGAAACATTCTTTGTTCCATCTCTGCAGAAACAAAGTCTTCCTCTAAAAAAAATTTTTTAATTATTGTTAGTGTATAGACTCAGTATATTTTAAGTGTACCATCTGTACACTTAAAATGCCTTTTAATGTTTTAAATAGCTCATTTGTTTAATAGTATATTAAAAAACAAGTTTTATAAAACATGTCTTAAAGCAGACATTTAAGTTTAAAAATTGAGTAGCAAAACCACAAATTTTTCTGAAGAATAAGGGTTTTAAGGCCTTATAAAACGAGTTTTTTATACTATTTTTTGTAATTTGCATATTTTGTAGTTTTGTAATTTTTATGCATTTTTTTTTAATTTGATCAATTTAGGGATTTTTGGAGAGAGTTGGCAATATCTAGATTTTAAATTAATAATTTTATTTAGTTGTCTTTCTTTTTGTTTTATCCAAAAATAAAAAAAAAAAAATAGAAGAAAACTTTACATTTCTGCTCTCAGAAGTTCGTGAAATAGCGAAAATTATTTTAGTTTTCATTATTATTAACATTGTAAGACATTATTATGCTACTTATATATTATACATATATAATACCTACCTTTTATATAAGTGACAGATAAACTGTGATTTTCTTTTTTGGAATTGGTTGTTCTTTCCAGACCAGTGGACTTATTCTTTACACTATTATATGCCATATTTCACATAAAAATACTTTTCATTTATTGTTCATTTCACTTATGTGCTGTTCGACAATTGCAATTTCTATTTACAATATTATTGACAGACAGGTAAAAAGTCAAGTCAAGTTTTGCCAAGCTAAAATTAAAAAAAAAGTTTTCTAATGAGTCTATTAGAGTATCAAAATGGAGACAAATTGCAAAAAATATTGTCAATTCACTTCTGAAAAACGTCCATCTAATTTTAAAATTTAAGTTACGCAAAAAGTGTATGCGAATTTTTATTACCCATTATATTTCTCAGTTATTTAGTTATTGTGTATTATATCTGTTTAGATGGTGAAACAAAATATACATATGTCGTAAAAAAATTGAAACAGCTGCTGTAGATTTATCCATGGCCTTAGAAACTCTGATTGCTTTTCCAGTAGCATCACCTAACTCTGTTGTTTACAAAATAAGCATTTTATCACTATTTTTACCTTTTAAAATCTGGCGACATCAATTAAAAGTTTTTTATATTAAAGCTAGTGAAATGTAAAATGTGAAAACTTTGTCCCTGGAGCGCGAGTTCTGAGACAGTGTAGTGTGTCTAATTCTAGACAAATATAATTTTATAGTTTGTTAATGTTTTCTGGATTATTTTTGTAATCTTCACAAAACATACCAGAAACAATTTAAAAATTAAGCAAAATTTTTAAATCTTCTAGATTTTGCATCTTAAATAATTTATCTTTTTGTTAAAAGAACCGAATAAATGAATAAAACTATTTGGTTGAGAAAATAGAAATTTTAAATTTTTTGGTTTAAGACTAGCCAATAATTCGAACATAACCGTAACTTCGTAAACAAAAGAGAGACTGTAGATAAAGATAGCATGCTAATCAATGTCAAAACATTATATCGATTATACTTACCTAAGTACTTGTGTGGTGTATTTTTGTGATCCAGTAGATATCGCTTAAAGAATATTTTATTTTTTGTCTTTATTTGCTTGTAGATTGTTTCAATTAGCATTAGCGTTTTTAACGCTTTTATTTCACATTTCGATTTTTTCCGCTTTTTGAATTTTTGTTTTAGTTTTATTTCGAAACTAGCTGACCCGGCGAACTTCGTACCGCCTAACAGTCAATGAATGTCGTGTTAATTTTTAGCTGAACTAATTTAGGCTTTGATGAACGTAAAACAATGATACAAAATAATATATTTATATAGATAGAAACAAAAAAGTATTTTATTATGATAAATGATGATGAAAACATACATACAGAATGAGAAGAAAATTAAAAAAAAATAAAAAATAATAATTAAGTACTTCAAACTCATGTCAGAAAAAAATGATTGAAAACTATGTTGTGCAGATTGGAAAAAAAAATAAAACTCGGATTAATTTAGGATTTTCATTCAAGCACTTTGTGGTAAACGACATTCTTTGTTTTTTGGTCAGGCGCAAGAACAAATAAAGCGGATGGTTTGCCGACACGTAAGCATGCCACGTACAATTGACCATGAGAAAAACATGCATTTTCTAGATTGAGGCCACAAATAGTCAAGGATTGACCCTGTGATTTGTTGATTGTCATGGCAAAGGCAAGACAAATCGGGAATTGAATTCGTTTAAACTCAAAGAGCATATCCGTTGGGATCATCGGAATCCTTGGAATAAGAACTTCCTCATCTTTAAATTTTCCTTTAAGTATCGGCGCGTGCAATTTCTTGCAGATAATTGACTCGCGATATTCCGTTGCCTAATTGCATTGCGGCTTCGCTGGAAAAAATTAGATCTTCTAGGACGCGGCATTGTTATTAAAATGTGCACTCGCATAAAACGCCCAAATATAATAACAGTGCCTGAACTTTCGAGACATAGACAATAGCTCAAAAAGTATATAACCACTACGTATGAATAGCTTATCAAGAAAAATCATAGACAACCTATAAAAAGACATTTACACTTTTGTTAACCTGTAGATTTTTTTTCCTTAATCTTATAACCTTTACCAACTGATTTGTTATTCCCTAAATTTCGTTCCTTTCCGATGATTTTATGTTTTTACTGTAGAAAAAATCTTAGGTATTATTTTCGGGAATTAAAAACAAATATAACAGTACCTGAACTTTGTAGACATTTTACAAAAAATAAATTTCTGAACGCACACATGATGTCTTCAGAAAAAAATAAAGTTGTGGCTTAAAGGTCTCAGCAACCAGGCCATAAGCTTCAAAAAAAAAATAGTTGTTACACTATTTGACAGGATTGGACAACAAATGTTTGACATGTAATAAACAAATCAGCATCTATTGAAATTATTAAGTATTCATTACACATATCGAGTTTTTATTGTTTTTAAGATGTATTCTGCTATTCGGGACGGAAACAAATCCAACAAATCAAAAACCATGGCAATCGGTCCAGCCGTTCTCGAGTTATAAGTGTTGTAACAAACACGACTTTCTTTTATGTATATAGATAGATATGTGCTATTGTGTATACATATTATCTAAATATTTTTCAAAATCTATGTTAGTTTTGACATTTTTCTACTTTGATTCTAAATTTTTAAAAATTTCCTTCTCTCATTTCGACATTACTTTATAATTTTTATTTTGAGTTTTATCAGATTTTTTTTATCTACCTCTTTTAAGTTGTTTCTAAATTTTTACTATTTTAGTAGTTTTTTTTTCTTTGAGTTATATTTAGTTATAAATTTTGTAACTTATTAAACTGTTGATTTAAAGCTTGTGCCATATTTGAACTAAAGAACAGTAACTGTTTTTATTTTTTAATCACTTTTATTGACTTGAAATTTTGACAATTACAAATTAAATTATGTATTTAAAAAATAAATTAAGTTAGAGTGCACTTTAGACTCTTGCAATTTAGTTCATAATCCACATAATTTTCAATGTAGCTTTTGAATTTTAGTTTTATTTTGCAGCCCCTGTAAGTACTTAACCTTAATGCACATTTAATTTGACAAAAATTGCCTAATTCCTATTCATTTTGGCATGAGCGGAAGCCGGAGCGATGCATTGGGAGTTCTTGCTATATTAGCTGGTGTAGCTCTCATTTCATTCTCCGAGGACTCAATAAAGCGAAGCTCAATTTACACTGACAAAATTGTATTGTCACTTATTAGCTTTAAATGTAATTACTTTATTGATTTGTGTTATCATAGTTAATTATTAGCAGAAATTTAATTGGGAGTATGAGATATAAAATTGAATAGAAGGTACAGTGTAAATGTACTGTACCTGATCCTGTTAAGTTGCTTATGGGCTTATTCATGGTAAAGCTAAAAAGACGTTTCCTGAACAGATTTAAAAGATAGACGTCAAGAAACTACAAACAATGAAAAAAATTACTCAAGCTTGTCTAAATCCTATTTTAAAGAAACAGAATTACCAAAAGATGGCTGCGATTCATAAAACATTAGTTAAGTGGTCAGCTCTTGGAATTATATACTAAGGGTTACTTACGCTTTGTAAAGGTTCTTTCGACTGTAAATAGGTTGTTCCGATTTCTACTTAGAAAATTGTGGCAAACAAATAATTTGCATAGTCAGTTTATGACACAAGCTAAAAATCTCTTTAAATAGTTTCAGTGCTTTTTTTTTAAGAATAGACAAATATAAATAGCAGGAAACTCTATTAAAAACTACTTATTGTTTTCATCCATTTGTCGTCCCTTGAGTGTCACCAATTTATTTTATTGCTCAGTAATTGAACCTCATTTAATATTATGAACTTGTTTTTAGGTTTTTGGATAATTAATAAAATTCTTTTAATTTTCGTTTTGGCAATTTGTTTATTAATTGCCTGTTTACTTATAGAATTTTTTTAAAACTCATTACAGAACATTAGCAGTTAATTATTAAGAATTATGTTTAACGGCATTTTTTGATGGAAAATTAGTAATAAGTTTAAGTATTTAGTGATAGTAATTGTGGATAATGGTTTTCTTATGTTTTGTAGAGTAGTAGTTGCTTTGTGGAACCAAAACAGATTGAGGCTTTTTTATTAATATGTTTTTTCTAATTTTAAGTTTATCTAGTTGCAGAAAACATATTCTAAAAAATTGTCAGCAGTTGGTATTTTAAAAAAATTTGAATGTTTTTTACTATTGGATCATTTGAATTCCGTCAATATCAGCAAATAATATTTCATTTATTTTTTAGCTAGCAAAATCTATCAGATTGTTAGTTTTTTGACAGCTAGCGTACATAAATCTTATTACACTGTTAAAATTTGGTTTAGGCTGATTTAATTTACTATCGAAGATTTTTAATATTGGTATGATTCTGTCAAAAAGCTTATTTACTTAGAATTTGATATTTTAAGTTAAATAGCATTACAATAGAAAAATTATAAATAAGTTATAATTATTAAAAAGCCGCATTTATTAGGCAAAAGGCAACTGTTTATGTTCTCTAATTTTTAAGCAGCACAGAATTAACAACTTATAATCAAATGCAATTTCTATATTTCATTAATAACTTTAAATATAAAATTTATTTATACCAACTTTTGCAATTTAGTGGTAATTTTTTTTTATAAAAAATATATTTTTGTTATAAAAAAAAATTACTAATAAACGGCAAGAAAAATATATAAAAAAAAAGTTATAGGTATGAGGCAAAGCCACCGTGTTTCAGAATTTGTTAAAAAATTTTTGAGAAGAAAGCATCCTGATCTATTGTATGTAGTTATAAGAGAAAAATTGTTATTTATAACAATCAAGTGCACGTATTTATATTCTGGGAGATTCATTTTTAACTCTTCACATCTTTTTGAAACTAATAACAATTATTTTTGATCAAAGTCTACTATCTAGATAAATTTTTCAATAGAAGTATTTTAAGTAGCTTGGTTTAGTAGGAATACCTGGTAGTAAATTTTATTGCTAATAATGTAAAAGATAGAGATACAATGGTAAGAAAGATTTACAGCCTAAAATGTATCTAGTGTCTATGGATAGAACCAATCAGGGCTGAGGTAACATTAACAAAAAAACTAAAAAAGTAATGTTGCTTAGTAGTTTTTGAGTATATATAAAAATTACAAAATTTACAAAATAAGCACGGAATAATTTTTAAGAATGGTAATAGTTTAAGGGTAATAAAAAAATAAAACTACTTTTAATTTTTAAGAAATACACACTTCTTATAGAAGATTATAAAAACTATATCCTACAGGAACCATGCAATTAAAATAAGATTTGTGAAAACCTGTCAAACAAAGTCTTAGCGCACTTTCTATAAGCCTTTTAGATTTTAAAGTTATTAACAATTTTTGAATAAGTTTTCACGGTACTTTTAACAGGAAAACTATTTTCAAGAGATTTGTCTGTTTGTTCGTCTTCCTGTCTGCCTGTTTTGTTCCGGCTAATCTGTGAAACGGTTGAATCAATTTTGACGGAGCTTTTACGGTGATTATATAAGTGATATATGAAGTAACAATTTTAAATTTAAAGAACATTTAATTTTTTTTTAGATTTTTCTAATTTAAACAGTCACATTACTTAAAAGTGCACAGTTATTTGAAAAGTAAACATCTTTATCAGTTTTAACTAAGTAAATATAAGTAAATAATGATAATTATTATTGATTTGCTACTATATACCGCTATTTATTTGACTATTGTATTTTGCAACTACTATTTAAACATTCTTTTAAGCAAAAGCACTGAGTGTATAGTAAAAACGTTTGAGATATACTGGGCACTAAATTTTATGGTACTAATTTTTCAGAAAGTATGACACACAAAACCTCAGTCATAAACTAAAAGACACGTATTGCCAACCGTTTTCTAGTGAGGGTAGTACTCAAATAAATTTTAAAAATTCACGAATAAGATCTATTGCCTTATATATTGTTAAATTCTCTAAATTTAATTAAATAAAATCATGTTTACTTGTACTGTTGCCGGACGAATCAAAATGTCATTTTTTTGAAACAGAGGCTAAATTACAATGTTTATTTCTAAAACGGCCGTTAACAAACTATTTTAAAAAATTGATATTTTGTGTTACTACTTTTGCAACACACTACCTGAACTTATTACTTAAAATTTTATAACATATTAGGTATTTAAAAGCAAAACTTAATAAATTTCTCACAAAAAACGTTCCAATTTTACCAAAGATTAAAACAAAATGTCAGTTATTACAATGAGTTGATAAAAAACATATTGTTGATAAAATGGCGCAAAGTACTAGATGCGATGTTTTAAAGGTTCTATTTTTTGTATTTTTAACAAGATTACTTGAAATAGAAAGATTTAAAAAAAAATAGAAAATTATACCCTAAAAGTTTATTAACAGTTGTAAATGTTATTATAAAGTTTATTTGTTAAATTTATTTAATTTGCCATTGTTATTATGTGAGTTTGACTAGTATCTATTTTGTACATTTGATATACTAAGAAACTAATAAAAAATACTATTTAATTATTTTGTTTAATGTTAGAAGGGTTCTATTCATAAACAGTAAGCACGATCCATTTTGAGTATTAATTTTTTTTTACAATTTTAGCCTTGTCTTTTTTATTATACGCAATAAAATTTACTGCCGGGTATATCTCAAACGTTTCTACTATAACATTAAAAATATAGCCTAAGTATTGACAAATATTGTTTTATAAACTAGATTAGCGTCAGCTGCCGGAAAATAAAAAACAGCTTTATGTTGAAATTTTTATTTTAATCGAAATTCTATACAAGCCAAAAGAGTTGGCGGATCGACCTTTTCTGTTGCGATGGAATTACTAAGAATGCTAAAATCAAAAACTCGCTAAAGTTATTGTAAAAATATAATAAAGCAACAAATTCTTAGAATGATTTATAATTTTTAGCTTTAAATTATGATTACTTACTGCGCTTCAAGTAAATGTGTTAAATCAATAAGAAGAAAACATTTTTTTTCTGTTACAATTATTACAGCAAAACCAAAAAACGCAATTATTGCAGATCTGTTGTTCTCAAGCTATTTATTAAAAGCACTGACTTTGTAGCTTATTATTAATCTAACAAAGCGTAATATTAAGCTTATTATTAGGCTAAAACTTCCTTAGTGCGCATTAAAATATTGTAGATACACTTTTAAAAAAATATACACCAACGACACCATAACATCATTTCTTCTAGCTAATCCAAAGTGTTGGAAGACAAGTGAGAGGATGTGCTATTTTGTGTTTTACATTTTATCTTTAACACTAGAGCCACAGTTATTATGTAGGTAATTTTAAGCCTGTTTACCATTGTTACTACGTTAACAGAAGATCCGTCTAATCCCACCTGAATAGGAGCCTTCTTAATTTTAATCCCATATTGACCGTTGTGTTGCTCACTAATAACTCTTGCAAATTATGAACGGACCTATTCTAGCGTCGTGCATCAGAGAAGATTATGATTTTAGGGAAAACCTACAATGTATTTTTTATCAAACTAAAACTCAGCTAAACTTGCACTTTGTTCATTTGTTGAGAAAGTTATCATATTTTTTACTTACAATAAGTAAGAAAAGAGCTGTTCAATTACGTAGAGCTTAGAATTAAACTGTTTTATTTCACTAACCACCAACACAGCTAGACAAACAACTAAGAATAAAATTTATTGAAAAAACAGAAATTGAATATACACTTTTTTTTTCTTATGTTCGAATTTGTTTTGAGTGCTCTTTTCTGCATAGGTATCTCTCGGCAGATAATTAAAGCAAAAATTAATGCTACTTTTATAATCTAACCGCTTATGACCATTCTCCGCTGTGACAAAATTTTACAGAAAAAAATTATTTATAAAAAACAAAGATTGCTAGAAAAGTTTTTGGCGTTGAAACGCTTACATTAGGTAAGTTAGCAGATGTGACAGTTGCAACTCAAAATACCAATTTTAATATAATAATCTACACTAATATTATAAAGAGGAAAGATTTGTATGTTTGTAATGAATAGGCTCAAAAAGTACTGGGCCGATTTAAAAAATTCTTTTATCAATAGAATGCTACATTCTTCCTATTTGACATAGGTTACATTTCATTTTGAAAAAAATTAGAGATCTTTGGTAAAATTTGAACAATGTAACCAAAGGTGTAGAACAATGAGTCTTAAAATGTCTTTCGTCGAATGCGCTGCCGAAACTATTAGCAATAGAACAAAATAATGTACAACAATATTGAAGAACATCATAATGTCTACAAAAAACTCCGCGGTAGCATATGTCCAATTATTGTAGTTATGTCATTACAACAACTTTTTTCATTTTAAACATTAATGAAAATGCTAATCAAATTCAAACCATGCTATTTATGTGTTTATATTAATCCTTACCCAAATAAATTATTTTATGGTCAAGACCATTTAACTACCTATAAAATAGTTTTTAAATTATTTAAATTGAACTTTCCATTCAAAAGATATTACGAATTAAAAAATTCGAACAGTAAACAAAACCGCCATAGCGCCGTGGCCGTTGTTTGCGATGTAGTCTGAAAAGCGCGCCGGGCATTGCGGCGGGCGGGGTAGAGAAGGCACTGGGGGGGCAATATTTAATAAAATTAGTAAAGTCCTTCTCAGGTATGACGAGACCAGGGAAATAGGTATTCATTTTTATATGGAGGATATTATAGATTTCAGTTTAAATTGAATAGGTACGCATACATAAGATAGGTCAGCTATACAAAATAAAGTAGTGCATCAAATTTACGCTAAGGCGGTACAAAGTTTGCCGGGGCAGCTAGTATTATAATAATATAATATAATATATATAATAATCTAATTATAATAATAATAATTTTTCTGCTAAGTTGTAAAGTCTTAAATAGTATCAATAAAATGTTACTTAAAAAAATGATGCAACAAGCTTAAATCGCTTTTAAAACCGTGTTAAATATTAGTGTTAAACAAGATAACTTAGAAAATGTAAGAATTTTGAATAATTGATAAAAGTTCACCACAAAAACAATAAGATATTGTTATTTGATTATTTAAACCTTTTAAAGAAAGATAACTGTGCTATAAATAAATCTTGTTTGAAAGCATAGGTAATATAAATGATTCAAAAAACGCAATTGGCTGAGTTTTAAAATTGTGTTTTTAGTTTCCGGTTGTTATTATTGTCTTTTGTTCTTGTCACTTAAAATTTTATTGTTTATTGTTTTAATTTTTTAAAAATGCAAAACGCGTAAATTTGCGTTAATCTAAGCTCAAGCTCAAAATACCCAAAATTGTTTTTTTCAAAACTTACTGATTGAGTACAATAATTTTGTTTTTGTACTAAGAAGCAAAGACTATGCAAATGGTTTATTCTGATGAACAAAAGGCTTTCATTGTAATGTCTTATTATCCCAATGGGACATTGAACAACGAAGAATGGGTCTATTCTATAGCGGGTTGTAAGCAGGAATCTCTTGCTAAATACTCTGATCTGCAAATTTTGGAAACTTTATCAGATAGTCACATTTAAGACATAATCTACCAATGTAGAGTATCTATAATACGTGATAGGTTAAAACAAACACGCATGTCAAAGTGTGTATTGTCAGAAACCTACATTAGCAAAGATTGATCTTATAAAAATAGAATAATTTTTGCAATAGACTGACCTGACATGTCTTGAAATAAAACAAAACAACACTGTTTTTAGTATTTGCAAAAAAAAAATAGTTTAAAAAAAAATTAAAAATGTTGAAATTAGAAAAGCATATATTTGTATAATAGGTGAGGTACAGGGTGAAATCTTTGTAAACATAAAGTCGCTTACGTAATGGCGTAGAGATTTTTGTGAATGTAAATATATCAATTTAATTAGTTTGCGTTATTGTTTTTGAGCGCTGTATATTTTTATCTTATTTAGAAATTTTTTGTTTTTTTAATAATTCATTTAATTAAAAGTTTATCAAAATAATTAAAAATTTATTTCACATTCAAAAAATGACGAAAATGCATTAGCTCGCTTTTTATGCACGGTATTGTGCTTAAATGTCAATCACAGTACTGATTGATGATTGAAAATAAAGACGTTAGCTTACCAGCACTAATAAGTAATTAATCAATGCTATTTTTGAAATCGAATAAAGCGAGATCATAGAGATAAATTAAAAAAAATTATAAAAGTTGAATGAATAGTTTTATATAGTTCAATAAAATATAGTTATGGAATATATTGTGTTGAATAGAGTGGTTTTATATAGAATTATAGTTATATGAATAGTTGAATAAATTATGGAAGCATATGATTTTGTTGGGTTTATAAGAGGGTAGAGTATAGGTTAGAAGTATAGGCATAGAAAGATAGAAAAATGGTCTTAAAGAGACCTCATATAAGTCTATAAAATAGATTAAATCACAGCATATGATCTCTTAAACACAAAAGATGGTCCGAATTATTGTTAAAACACAGAATGTTAAAATTATTGTCAATTTCTACGGTAACGTTTAGAATAAACTATACTCTAATGCCTGCTATTCACGCAACTTTTAGATTTTTGCGGCACTCGACAACAGGTAAGTTTTTTTTTGTGAAAACTACGTATAAACATTTATTTTTTGATACATTTTTAGAATTATTAAAGCAAAACACAATTGTTCACTTATATGGTTTTTAAATTGAAATAGAAAAAAATAATGCGGTAGTTGTTTAATACTGTCGTTGGTTTATTAACACTTTTGATGTAAACATGTTGAAGTTAAGTTTCTTTACGGATAAGACGTGGTTTTATTTAAACGGCTATGTAAACGGGAATGTGGAGCTTAGAAAAATTTAATTTTATTGAAGAGGTTCCACTGCACTTTAAATAAGTAGTAGAAATGTTAGGTCAATTTTTTTTTATTGTAACATTGACTGCTGCAAATTACAAAGAGAAGATTTTACACCTATTCTTTGCACAGCTTTATGACGATAAAATTGTGGACGGGTTTTCCAGCAAGACGGTGCCACCTTTATACTACTTACGACACCTTGAATACAATACAAAAATTTAATGATCGTCGAGTTATCAGCCGAAATACAGCCATAACTTACCCTTACAGATCCTGCAACTTTGCTATATGTGACTTTTTTGGTGGCTCTATTTAAAAAACTTGATTTTCAGTAGCGCTTAAATAACCTCAATGAGTTGCATCAGGCAATACTTGCCAAAACTGATGAAATTAATAATAAGTCTCAAATGTTGGCGAATGTCAGTAACGTAATTGCTCAAACTTATTCTATGTTATTTAAATGGAAAATTAAAAATCACAATGTGTCACTTTTCAATATTAATATTATGATGTAAACAGTTTTAACAATTTTTTTTGTTGAATAAGTTGAGAACAAAAAAGATTTAGTGTTTTTTTTATCCAACTTTAACCATAATTTATTTTTCTTATTAAAAATTATGTTTTTGGTTAAATATGACACTACAAGTGATTTTATTTTAATCTTATTAACGTGTTGAACTATCAATTTATTAAATTAAAAGTAAGCTAAAATTAGGTTCAGATGTCAAATGCGATGGTATGGGTACGTTTACAATTCAAAGTTAAACATGCATGGCAATCTTTGACGCCAAATTAAAAAAAAAACCAGTCGTTATAAACAAATAGTAAATTATAAACATAAGAGATTAAAGAAAGTAATATTTTTATTGAAATATACTAATAAAGTCAAGTACAATAATATAAAAAATAAAATAATTTCTATAAATACACTGATTATGAATAAACTAGTTGAAGCAAAAAAGAAGTAAAAACTAGTTAAACACCCTCAAAACAAAAATTAAAAAAAGTTGTATTTACTATTAAAAACCTTTGAATAAATGTCAAAAAAAGTTTCTGAGAGTAGAAATGTAATTCATTAAACATTGAGCTTGGCTCTTCATTAAATGAAATTGACGAAGTATAAACCTAAAACGAAAACGTTCACTTTAATTTACTTTGTAAGAGTAGGAAATTTAGACTACCTACTAGTCTACCGTAAAGTTTAAATTAAAATATCTCGTTGAAATTAAGATGCAGGTTGAAAGTGAGACAGATTTTAATTTAATGCTGGAAATGCTCTTTTGAATAAACTTTACAGTTATTCAAAAGGATGTTTAAGGATATTGTTTCTTAAACATCCCCAATACAAAGTAATTACGATTTCTTGAATATTGACGATATTAATCAAAAGGTTATAATTGATATTAAAGCCTGTCATTACTGCAATTTTTATAAGCTAATTTTATCGGCCTTTAATAAAAAAATTGAAAATAAAAATTAATAATAATGTTTCAATCTTAATAATTATAATGCTTTAAAAAATAAAAATATTATGAAAACATGATCATGTTATTGGTGTGCTTATCTTTAGATTTTTCTGATGATACATAATTTATAAGGGGTAATAAATTAGCCCGTTATTAATTTCCTAATCAATACATTGTAAAAAGCGTGTTCTCATGCTATCATCTACATATATATATTTTAGCAGTCTATATTTATTTTAATTAAATTTTATAATTAAACCTATTTTATCTATTACGTCATTGTTTCTAAAGTAGGTTTGTTAGAAAATAATTTACATCTACTTTTAGAAATTTTTCAAACCTGAAAAATTTTCCGTATCGGTTTACTTAGATGAAATTATTTAGTTCATTCAGTATGACATTTATTACAATTTATTGGAATATATTATCAAGCAATAAAAATGAATACATTCAGACAAAATGTTAAATCTTCTAAATAGAACAAAACTGAAAAGAAAAATGTTTTAGTCTAAGTAGTACCACTAATGTGAATAGTTGAATAATTTGAAGTTTACGCCAAACAAGCTCTATTTTTCTAATTTGTTCTAAAAATTAGAAAAGTAATTTACCAAAACAGCTCTTTTTTTTAAAAAAAGTGCTGGTAGATGTTCTCTTACTTTTTAAATTTAGAATTTCCGCCAATAGCATTTCAATCACCAATCATTCAATTGGGGGCGTATGTTGATGCAATAAAACTTTTTTCTTTTTGTCACTTGGTGATAAAACTTCTTGTCCTTCTGTCATTGAAGTGATAAAACTTCTTCTGCTTGAGTCATATGATTGTCAGATGATTTCAACCGACTTTTGATGTATTTTTTTTCATATTTGAGTTACCTTTTTTTTTCTAGGTGAATTAATTTTGATTATTTTTTTTTTATTTAGAAGCTGGTACCTTTTATTTAGTCTCATTTAAAATTGATCAAGATCTGACTAGTGTTTTTACTATAATATTAAACTATAATTTAATATTAGTTTCTAAGCAATTTGAGTCAATAAACTAAACAAAATAATAATTAAGTAATCATTTTGAAGTCGGTTCATTCTAAATTTTTAATTGGTTTAATTGTTGTTTATTTGCATTAATCTGAATTGAGCATAAAAAGTAACAAAGTCAGATTACATGATTTTTAATTATATGGCGCGTTTTGGCAACAACTCAATAGCAGCTTTTTTAATTGCTAATAATTTAAAATTGCAATCTGACTAATAAAATTTTTAGGCTAGATAATTTCTGTTATTGCTTTTTTCAACGTCTTTTAAAAAGTTTTAACATTTTTTGAAAAAACAATTACATGGTAGTGGATAGATCTATCTATCTACTGCAAAGGTTGGAAATAATCTTATCAAACATCTATTTTTTTTTATTATAGAATAAGTTTATGAATTTTAACCAAAAGATTTATGTCTCAGACAATATCACTTGTTCATATTTGAAAATTTATGTTCAAAGCTTAGTGTTGGCTATTTTTGTTATTTTTATACACGCTCTCAATAAAAATAAATACATCTTATAAAGTTATGAAAAAGAGGAAATATCAATAAATTAATTTGGAATATTTGGCACTATAAACTGTTTTTACAGAGTTTTACTACTGGCAAAAAAAATTATTAGATAATACTATATTATATTATGAAGTAAGGAATCATTGAAAGATAAATGAACCCCATGAATGGTTAACTTTGAATTATTGTAAGCCGACCTTTACCATCTAATTGAACTGACAGTTATTAATTTGACATCTGAACCTAACTTTATTTTTAGTATAATTAATCGATAGTTTAACACGTTGATGGACTTAAATTGAAAGCACTTTAAGCACAAAAAGATTAATATTAATTTCATAAATTTTGGCAATTATTGCCTGACGCAACTCATTAAGGTTATTTAAGCGTTGCTAAAAAATCAAGCTTTTTAAATGGGTTTACAAAAAAAAGTTACATAGATTGGAGTCGCAGAATCTTAAAGGGTAAGTTATGGCTGTATTTCAACTGATAACTCGACAATCATAAAATTCTTGTATCATATTTGAGGTGTTGTAAGTAGTATGTAGAGAAGCACTGTCTTGCTGAAAGAACCCGTCTACAATTTAATCGTTATAAAGCTATGCAAAGAATAGGTGTAAAATCTTCTATCGGTATCTTGCAGCAGTCAATTTTACAATAAAAAAATTGGCTTAATAATTCACCAATCACCATCAACTTGGTGACTGTTACGAAAATAAGATAACTAACTACTAATTCTACAAACATTTTCTGTTCTTGTAAGATAACCACTTTAAATTCAAAAATACAAAAATTGAGAAATTTTGTAATTATTTTTACATTTAAAGCAATTTAAAATATATGTTCTGTTTACAAAATCTTATAGGCATGGCTAAATGTGATTCCAAATAAAAAAAAAAACATTTGTTATTGTAGTAAAAAAAATCTTTTCATCAAATAAAAAAAAAAGCTGAAAAATTTAAAGAGTAAGAATACTGTGTTAATAATTATTAAAGTAACTTACTACAAATTTTTATCGGCAGTTCTGCAGAATACCATTATAGAAAAATAACATTTTTATTACAAATAAATTTTTTTGTGTTTATATTTATATGTACAATTTTTTATTAAAAAGAAAATAACAAACAAATTATAAACCATTATTAATTATAGCTTATTATTAAATAATAATCTTTAAAAATAATATTTTTGCAGATTAATATTTGTGAGAATTCTATTTTTTACAAACTGACAGTGCTAATCATCTGCTACATTATTTAGCTGCTAGCAATATGCGAGTCAAATATTCCAATTTCTAACCGATTGAGCTGAAATTTTGCAAACACTTTTAGTTTTGATGACATGATTAGAAAAATGTTGTTATTGTAATATAAGATAACATATCACTTTTTTTATACATTTTATAATATTAGAGTATCAAATGAAAAGTTTTGCTGTTGTGTTCAATTTTTTGGAGCTTATCAGAAAATAAGTGATAGAGTAATCAAACTTGCAGTTTAATTTCTGTTTTACAATTCTCCTTTTTTTAAATGATAGTTTAAATTTTTAAAATTGTAGCTATTATGAGTCATACAATTCCAGAACATTTTGCAAAACTCTATTTTATAATAATATCGTTAGTTTTTTTTAGCTATAGTAAAATAATATATATACATATATAATTATAAAATATATCAAGTATTGTAAACATGAATGAATATAAATAAATACTACTTTCAATTCTACATTTAACAATTATTGTTAAGAATAGGAGTATTATCTAGAAAAACATTTGATATTTCAAGAAGATGAATGAAGCGTTTCTGCTTTTTGCAGTTTTATTAGAGGTCATAGATCAAAATTTTTAGAGTTACTGTATATGGAGAAGAGGTGCGATTTGGTGACCCGCCCAGTCTACGGATTCGAAAGAGGCACTTGAAAAACAAGCTTCACCCAGCTTTACAAAGCTTTTAGAAAATTTACAACATAAAATTGTATGTGTAATCCAGAAAGTTTGCAAAATATACGTTGACGCTTTTAAAAACAATTGTTATTATTTATTATTATTGTTGCTCCTTATAGTGTGAACACATGAGTTGTTCTAAACATAATAAACAAAGAAACAGAAAAAGAAAAAATGTTGTCTTGTCTTCATTTAAAATTTAATAGAAAAATGATATAGTGTGCCATGTTTTTGGGTAGGTATGTGACTATTTTATAATTTTAAAGTCAAAAAAATTAAGAATGCAGCTCTTTGCTATATATCTAATATTTCTTAAACCATAAAAACTACAAGAATGCGAATATATACTTAAAAATTGTTTTGAATTACAATTGGTTTATAGAAAGAGGCAAAATACTTAGAAAACAATAACGTTAAACCAGTTGATTACCAGGGCTTAAGTATCCTTAAGTTTTTTTTTCCGTACTACCTAAATTTTCTCTAATAAATTATAGTAATAATTATTATGAACAATTATTACTTAAGAGAATAATTATTTCTATAACTCATGGTGGCTTGTAAATAAAATAAAAAAGATCGGACTTATATAAATACGCTTATCTTTTAATGGGATAATCTTGAGATTATTTTCTTCTAAACCCTTTGTTCCGTACTATAACCAATTAACATTTAGATATTTAAGTGTAAAGTGCTCAAAACGGCTGTCAAAAACACCAAACTAGTTTTCCTTCACATAGATCGACTTTAATTTTTTTTCAACATAAATATGATAATTAATCATAGTATTACATTAAATGTTATTTTGCTTCATTTGCGGTTACCGTTATTGGTATAGTAATCTCTAAAATTATTAAAAGTTATAATTTACACTATGGGTTGGTAAAAGTACTTGAGAGACACGTGGAGCTATTGTGTACTGTAATATCGTATCATAAATATTTGCCACAAGGAATAGTTTCTTGAACGTAGCCCGGTGGTAGGGGGTGAACAAGATATATAAAATAAAAAATTTCCAAATTTACAACAAAGCTTTTTTTGATAAATGAAACAATCCGGACTAACGCCGGTTCTATTACGACACAGGCAGTACGTCCAATGCGGTTATTTTTGATAATGCCTTTTCAATAAGAAACTCAATGTTTTACTGCTTTGTTGCGTTAATTATAACTTTTAATAATCTAATCTTAAACTATTATAAAAAAAATAACTTTATTTTTTAGTTTTTATTTAGTAATAACATTGGTAATAGTCTTTGTGTAAGAATATATTTTTATATATTCTTGAACGTTTTTGACAAACACAATTTTTTCAAACTTTACAAGTCTTAGTTATTACTCAAATCAAAACCTAAAACTTTAAAATAAAGAAAACAACAGATATTAGCCAAGCTTCTGTTTATTGAATTTTTTGAATTTGAAGAGGTATAAACTGTATAATCTCTCAACAGAGTCCCAACAACACAAAATTTAGAAACTGCAGCTGATGTCGGACTAAATTTATAACGAGGATCCAAGAAGGAAGTTACCAGGAAAACACTTAAAGCTTGAATTTTCTTAGATACTTGATTCAATCGGTACAAGACCACCCTGAGGCAATTGATTTTCTTTGGCTTAATGACCTATTCAAACAATCAGTAGAACGTTGAATATACGTGACCAGTATTCGACTACGCACTGTTGCACTAGGCGACAGAGTCACGTATCTAAAGCCAAAACGTTACCAAGTTAGTCAGTAAAAAAATTGTGATGAGTAATGTGGTCGATATAGTATAAACAAACTGGGCTGTTGTAAAGGCGTAAAATGCGTCAGCCGTATATGTTTTGAATCAACTATAACACCTGAGTCATCGGTGTTATAGTTCATTTAAAACATATCCTTAGATGAGCAAACTTTTGTTAATAAAAATAATCTTACGTCAATAGATGAAGCAAAACTGTGTCATCGCTAGGCAACACAGACGCGTTTATTTTCTGCCGTACCACTGTGCATCTAAAATGAATAATAAGCTAATAAGATAAATGGTATTCTACTCGACACTCGTATATTACCAGACTCATCTTCTGTGTGAAAAATAAAAAAAAAAGTTTACTTTTATGCACAACTAATTAAATGTTTAAAATTTAAATGTTAGTAGTCAGAACCTATGTATGTATTTACCATACCTTAAAAAACATATTGTCAAAGTTTAATTAATTAATAATAACTTGGCTGAAGATATGAAGAAACTGACACTTTGGCTGTTGGTCTAAAATATTTTTGAAAGAATTATAAATGACCACGATTGCAACAATCTTTTGCAGGCCGTTTAAGACAATTTTTCATGAGTCTGATCTAGATCAGCGTTTTATTTTTCAATTTAGGTATTCATTACAAAGTGTAAAACACAATGAAGCAGTAACGAGTTTTTAAATAATTAAAATTGAAATAAATAAAATCAGCCTAAAGAAGTTGAAAAACGTTAAATGAATATATAACTGCTGTTAGAAAAGAGATAAAGAAAAACCAAAGCTAAGAAAAATCTTAAAATTACACAAAAAAATAGTTCATTTTTTGCATCATTTACAATAATTTTCTATACTTTTGTACGCATTAGTTTCCAATCATAGATTACATTGACATTAATAAAAAATCAGAATTTTTAGTCAAGTTTTCTAAATGCGAACAATTGATAATCCGGGCATTCTTTTTCTATATTTAAATTAATTAGCGTGGACTACCAAAGATGTACTGTATTTAATTATTTATTATCTAATTAACTACATGCAAGTTTATAGTTTTGAAAAATATTTAGTGTTGATACTATTTTTTGTTTTAAAAATGCTTTTTTCTAATTCTCTTCAATTTTTCTTCTTAAGGTTTTCTCGAGTGTGAAAGTAGAAAAAAAAATGTTTTTTATTTCCAAAATATGAAACCTAATCTAAAAAAATTGGGATATTATTCGAACTGTTATAAGACTACTCTTTCAATCATACGTAGGAATTATTCTGTATACATATTTCCAAAAATACCGTTGCTGTCAAAACGTAATAATTATTTAAACAAAAATAGTCTAAAGTATGTATTATTGTTATTAGTTTTAGAAAAAGTGTAGATAAAAATTATCTGCTAATTAAAAATGATCGAAACGAATTAGTTTCTAAATAAAAATAGCGCCAATCCTATTTTGAAGTGTGCTAATATTCAAAAACAATAATAAATAACAAAAAAATAAGCATTTGATAAAAGAAGTGATATTTTCCATAAAATTGGAAGTGTTATCATTATTAATAGCACCCTAATAAATAAAATACTCAAACAAAATTAAAATAATATTACGTCCGTAATGCAAACACCTGATTATTTCTCATTCTAATATTTATAGCATAATCTATTTCATTAACATTTAACATAATAAAGTGATATCTTAATTTGAAAGCATTAATCTAGTCGGCGTGGTTACATATCGTTTGTCATGCGTACTATAGCTGGATTTACAAATTAATTTTCTGATTGGAGCAGGATTGAGGGAGGGAGTACATATAAGTATCTCTCTCACTTCGAATATCCCCTTCGCAAGTGGTTAAAATTTAAGTCAGTTGAGAAGAAGCAGGTTTTCCGTCAAAACGTGTTGCTAGTTTTGTTTTATATACTACAGCTCTCAATAGTGCCCAAAATGTCTCAAAGCCAAGAGGAATTGAGATCGAGAGCAGTTTACAGCATTGACCAAATTTTAGGAGTTAATTCATCTAATAATGAAACAAAAAATCTTGAAGGTAATTTACTCTTAATTAGGTATCTATTAATTTTTATTTTGATAATATTATTGATTTTTTGTATTCTTTTTTTTGGCTTTAATCGTCTGTTGCATGTTTTACTAAAGGGTGCAAAACAAAAATGATTAATTGTGTGTAACAGACAATCTGATAGGCACATAGTAATTAGGGATGTAATTAGGGTAGGCAAGTAGGGCTTTACCCTTCTTAGAACCCCTCTAACACGTGTTCCTACGATTCTAATAATACCCAAATCAATTGGTTATAAGTTAATGACAAAATCAAGCAAGCTTGAAATTGATATTTTTTTTCTTAGTAAATTAGACACTGTTATGAAGAAAGTTAACTAATTATCATTTAATTAGTTTAAAACTGGTTATTTTAATGTTTAGTTTTATTTCAATTATTATTTTAAATAACTTTTTAAAAATAGTGCTATCTATCTACATAATTAAAAAATACATAATAATAATGACTGATGAATGAAATTATTACAACAAATGTTTTTGGTTGTTGTTAAAATGTAGGCACGTTGTTTGCTACTGAACAAATAATATTTATTTTCTTAATTTGGATCTATTCATTCAAAACAAGAGCTTGTATATAATCATACTTACATACATGATTCAGGCTTATTAGATAAAACCTAATTTCAGCTGCAATAATACAGTTTATTTATTATTTTTTAAAACTGATATATACATATATATAAAAGTGTTTTATTTTCTAGGAAAAATACTGCATAAAATTCTATAGTTGTATGAGCAAATTTTTAATCGACTAAATAAGATAAAATGTAAAAATATAAAACTATACTTTCATTTATTTAAATTATACAAGTTTTTTTAATTAAACAAACAATTCAATTTAATTAAAATTAATGCTTTGTAAATAGCCAATATCTATTCAATTGAAGTTTAGATTTCATACATGTTTTGGGTTTGTTAGTTGTCAGCTAGTGAAAAATTAATTAGCTTGTTATTATAAAATATGGAATTGAACCCATTAGTTGAAGAAGAAGGAGAGGATATAACTGTTTACCTAGAGTTAAAAAAAAACGTTTAAATATATTATTATTATTAAAATAATTATTGCTACGTATGCTCACATGTATGTAATAGGTACATCATAAGAAAATAAATCAATTCTAATATAAAATTTAAAAAAAACATTTTTTTTTAAGCTTGTAAAGCTTGATTATGCCTCTTCTCAATATAGGTGGGTAAAACTGAAATTTTTTATTATCTGATTTGGCCATTTACAACATAAAATCAATTGTTATTTCAGGTAGGTATTTTTGTTTATTATTATGCTATTTTAGTAGTTTAAAGAGGTTTTATAAATAACTTAGTCATAATACAGGTTTTTATTAATCTATCAAATAAAAAGTGCTATCAAATAAAATCAGACAGCAGTCCATTTTATGAAAAATTTGGGGTTGTTTAGGTTTGCCTTGTTATTACTTATTAGGTTATGCTCTTTTTACCTCTTACTAAATTAAGAAATATGTTTACGAGTTAGATATTAGATCGTTTTAAGTTGTATGACTGCTATTAAAAAATCTTAATAACTATTCGGTCAACTATTATGGCAGCAGTTTATAGTAGATATCTATATAATAAAACTAGAAAAAAGACGAAGAGAGGTTGTATTAAAATTTTGATGTCTGGCTGAAAAGATTTCGTCAAAAAATTTTGCGAAAATGTCGACGTTTGGTACTCCATCAGCGGAGGCGGCATCAGGACAAAAAAATGAAAGTGAGAACAAGCACGGTCACTTAACGTGTGAATCACGCTAGAAGTCAAACTTATTGTCACCCTACCAAAGCATAGACATTTTCATGAAATTTTTCAAAAGACATCAGTTTTTTAATGAGTTCTGGCCGTGGAAGCTCTTTTTCTTCACCAAGTTGAAACTTTAACTAATGTTTTTTGAATTATCAATTGGATTTGTTTTTGTTTTTGCGTCTATAAATATGTATTTGCTAATTAGATTTTGTTATTTAGCTAACACATTTATTTTTAATCATTTTTATTTAAACTTTTTACACTTACTCACACTTGTATTTCTTCTCTTTTTTCCTTCTTTTGAAACTGTCATTTTTTTTATATTTTTTTTAGCACTTTTTCTTTCAGACATTATATAATCGTTTTTAACGTTTTTTTAAAACTTAGTTTTTTTTCTTTATATTTTTTATATCGTCTTACACTTTGTTTAAAACTATATGTTTTATGGTCTTTTATCAAACCTTAGAAACAATATATTTTTTATTTATTACATCTTTATTCTTCCATCTTTGTTTTTTATACAGAGTTATTAATAACATTATGCTCTTTCCATACTTTTTCTTAAAACAACTTTTTTGCAAAATCTTTCAAGCTGGAAACAAAATTTTAGTAATAGAATTTTAAAATATTATTATGTGATGTAAAATACTACAGTTATCGTCAAATTTAGATTCAATATATGTACTAATACTAAATACGTGTACAATATTGAAAGGAATCAAAGACGACTGTGCTTTTTTAGCAGTAGGTCTTAGATCGGTTCATATTAAAGCCGATAACAATCTGTAAACATAAACACATTGTTTTTAAGCGCTGTAAAAGAAGAAATACATATTTTTATCTTTTTTAAAAAATTTTCGTTTTTTTTTTAAATAATTAAACATTTATTTCACATTTAGAAAATGCGCAAAATGCGCGTATTTAATCAATGTTATTTTCAAAAAAAAAATGAATCGAGAAAATGAAGAATAGAAATATTCGATTAATCTGTGTCTTTAAGAAAAATGCAGACTAAGTAGTTATTTTACTTAATTTGAGCACCAATCAATCTGAGATCTACAACCAAAAAAGCACAACCGCTCATGATGCCTCTTAATACTGAACACTCTGTATATTTGTATCAACAAAGGCTCAACACATGCACAGAAAAAAATTGAAATTTTTTTCTAAAGCACTGCCAACAACTAACTGTCAAAATGCGTCAAATTTCGTTTAATTATCACACGAATAAATTTCGGTTTTTACGCATCCGATTGTAAGATTGTGCAAAACTTCTACGTGTTCCTTTTTTTAGCTATCTTTTTTAAATTTATTTTGTTTTTACTTTTTTTGTTGAATTAATAGGTTTTAAGTTTTTAAATTAGTTTATTTTTTTATTTTTTTAAATTATTTTTGTTTTATTTTTTTTACTCTTTTCTTGTTTTTGAAAACTATTAGCCTGCATAAAAAGTATACTTTGGTAGTTTCTGACGTATTCCTCTTTCTATTATTTGTATATATTTTTACTACATATTTGTATTTGCATATCCATTCTTTATTTTCTTGCTTTATTTTATTTCGAAAATAACATTGCTCAATAATAATTAATTATTAGTGCTGGTAAGCTAAGTCGATATTGCACGTGTTTATTTACAGCTGTCATTGACATTTGAGCACATTGCCGTGCATAAATGCCGAGCCGCAAGCATTTGCGTCATTTTCTGAATGTGAAATAAATTTTTAATTATGTGTTTAAAAAAAACGACAAATTCTCTATTTATCAGGCTAACATCAGGTGTGTACAAAAGTCTATTTTTCATTTATAGTATATATCTTGGATATAGTGAACCAATTTTGATGCAATTTTCGAGGTTACTATATCCGGAGTTTACTGTAGATTTAAACGCTTTTTTAATGATTTGATCTATTGTCTGATTTTTTTGAATAGGAACAGTTTTAATAAACGTTTTTTGATAAATAAGACTATTATATTATAGTAAAAAGATTAGTAACAAATCCGGCAGCGAATGCATATTTTTTCTTGACCTAAAACCTAAACAATTAAACTTCGATCCGGCTTTTTCAGATGATAGCATCAGTATAGATTTTAATGAGGGATAAACGAAGCTAAATGAAAATAAGGGTGAATCACGATTGATGAAATAAAGTAATCGAGTGGGATAATAGAGGGGAACTTGAATTACCTGTACATTTAAATACCCTTGATTGCAAATAAAGCTGATCCTTTTTGAAATGTTTGGTTAAGTATCTATATACTCGTTTAAAAAAAGTACATTTTGTTTTCTAAAGTACCTACACTATGGTCCGGTCATATAATAAAAAAAAATACAATAATAAACATGTTGTTTCGTTAATCTTCTTATGTGAAGCGGCGAGAGGTATTAAATTTCAGCGAAAATGCAAAATTAATAACGTTGTAACTAGTGCATGTCAAAGTTCGTATAGTAGATTAGTATTCAATTTGCATAAATAAATCTATATATGCCGGCTGGACATGTCAAAGCTTTTAAACACACACAAGGCACAGCTATGAATACCAATTTCATATAAGCATCAAGCGAAGCTGGCTTTGGAACACCACAAACAAAAGAGCATTTCGATTTGGTCTGTTAAATTACGCGCGCTTAATCTTATTCGAAAATATGTTTTGACCCTATGACAAAACATGGAAATCAAAATGTTTTATCTTTTCTTAAACGGCCACATCAACCTGAAACTTTTAGAGCATCAATAAACAGATTTTAGGTATAAACATATATCACAACGTCCAACGTCTAAACAACGGCCTAAAATATTTTAAACCTTAATCAAAATCTAGTCGCTGTAATTTAAACAAGTTTTGAAGCTACGTGAATTGCAATTAAATTTAAAAACAATATGTTTAATTAGTTGTTTTTGAAAATTTAACCAATCACGTAACGAATTACGAATTAACTTTAATTTTAATTAAATAATAAATCAGTTACTATGAATCTACTCTTTTAACTATTTTACTTTATGAAAAACAGTTAACAATTATAAATTCTTAAAATTTTATCATTTTACGCGTTTCAAATTCCTGTAGCTTTTTGTTTGCTTACTATTTGTTGATATTTTTTTCTTTTGCTGTACGACAGCGCTGAGTTGTTTTGAACGCTTTAATTGTTTTATAAATTTATAAGGTATGTGGTGTTATAGTTTTTGTAAATATTTCTTATTTAAGTTTTTCTTTAATTGATTAATTTTATATGGTTTTAAATTTTAAGCAAATTAACTAATATTAGTGATAATCATTTTAGCGTTGTATAACGCTTTGTTTGTTATAATTTTTTTTAAAATGTTATTTTGAATAGCTAACGTTTAAGTCTCATCGTTGTATTGATCAAATTTATGGATTTAATGCGTTTAAAAATATAGTGTTTTAATCGGTGATTATTTATAAGTGTTTTGCTTTTTTTCCTGCTAATTAATTTAGCTGTACAAAGTGATTGATGCTTTTTGTCGATTTCATCATTTAAAAAATTGTTTTTATTGCACGTAACTATAAACGTTATAATTTTATCAAACTTTAATGATCATAACCTACTTTATTTATTATTCATCTTATATTTTATCTATTTATTTGATTAAATATTAATTTGTTTCTTTGAAACGCAATGCAATCAATTAATTGGTTGGTGTTTAAATGTGAAGATTTGTATTAAATTTAAAATCCTTAAACATTTATACTGATTTTTAAATTTTAAAATGTTTTATTATAGAAATTTGCATTTTAAATTGTTTAGTTTGCATTATTGAATTAAAAATACATACAGAAATATTAATGTTTTATTGCGATTTATTAATTCAACTTTTAAAGGCTTTTTCCAGTTGGAATCAACAATGTATAGATTTATAGTGTGAAAACGTTTTCAAACTACTTTAATATTTTTGAACGTACTATTATATTTATTACTACATATGGATGTTTTTTTTTAATTTGACGTAAAGATTGCTATGAACGTTTAGCTTTAAACTGTGAACGTACCGTTACCATCGAATTGAAGTGACAGTACTGACAATTGTTAACTTGACATTTGAACTTAACCTAACTTCTAATTTAATGAATCGATAGCTCAACATGATCATGAGATTTAATTAAAAGCACTTGTATGCTATAACTTTATCACAAAATAAAAAGTTTAGTGAGAAAATAAGGAGCACAAATAATCAAAATGTCACCGATTGACTTTATGGCATTTGCGCATTTTTTGAACAGCTGTGTTACTGACCTGGCGCAATTCATCGAGGTTATTAAAACGTTACTAGCAAATCGAATTTTTTAAACAAGATATTTCGGTTAATAAATCGACAAGCATTATTTTTTTATATTATATTTTAGGTCTCGTAGGTAGCATGCGAAGTGTTCTGCTAAAAGTACCCGTTCACAATTTTATCGTTATAAAGCTGTGCAAAGAATGGCTGTAAAATCTCTCGGTATCTTGCAGCAGTCAATGTTTCATTAAAAAAAATTGATTAATTCACCATTTATTATCAACTCGGTGGCCGTTACAAAACTAAGGTTTTACCACAAAAATTTTCTGTTTTATTTAAATCATTTAAAATTCAAAATTAGATATTTAGTAATTATTTTGACATTTGGACCAATTGTTTTAAAAATTTTGGTCTGTTCACACAACCTCATAGCCATGACCCACTATGACGCTAAATTTTAAAAATTAATATTATTTGCATTACGGTAGAAACATTTTAGTAAAATTTGGTATTGTATTGTTCATGAAGTGCCATAATACTGATATAATATAGAATGAAGTAAATAAGAAATAAGAAAAAAAGATCGTTTTAAGCTTATTAACATAATATAAAAAATAGTATTATTTGCTGAAAAAAATTGTATTATGTTTTAGATAAGCGAAAAAGTTTTAACACATATTTTCTATTGAATTTCAGAAAGTGTAGATTCAAAAGTGGACTCTGTAAGTGACAGTGATTTAATAGAAGAGAATAATGACGGAATGGACTGTTCAAGACCAAGAAAGGTCAGGCGATCGCGCACTACATTTACGACCTATCAGCTCCATCAATTAGAACGAGCGTTTGAAAAGACACAGTATCCTGATGTGTTTACACGAGAAGAATTGGCTCTAAGACTTGACCTAAGCGAAGCAAGAGTACAAGTAAGTTGTGTTTTTTTTTTTAATTCAGGTTTTTTATTTATATTTTATTTATAAAGTTAATATTCTTATAAATAATTATAATAATCATTTACACAATTCTTGTTGATCGTATTTAATCTTTATATTGATTTTTTTTGCACAATAAGTAATGTTCTATTACATTGTGTAGTAATGTAATACATTGATTTTATTCACTATTTAAAAGTAAATCGTTCTAAAGTTGTTGCAGAAAAATATTAATAAAGATTGATTGGTACAATAATAATATATAAAAAAATTTAAGTCTCATAGATCATAAACCTGAAAAAGTTAATTTAGATAATAATTATATTCTAGTATAAAAATAAAGTTTATTGTTTTTAATAAAAAACACTTTTTTTACATAATTATTATGTAATATATAATACAGGTTTTTTTACATAAAAAAATTCATAAAAACTTTAGGCAATAAACAGTAAATGCTCACAATACATAGAAATTCACATATAGTAAAAATAGAGCTTATAAAAGTAAACTGAGCTGATGAGTTTTCTAAGAACAAAACAGAGCTGTTCTCAGTATTTGCAGGATACATAATGTAATCAATTGATTACATTTACACTAATTAATCAATTGATTACACTTACACCTATTAATCAATGTTATGTTTGTTTTATTATTTTTTAATTTTGCAGAACACTAATCTCTACTAATCATAATTGTGCTTTCAAGCTATATTTCAGAAATTTTAAACTAAAAGTTAAATGTTTATACATATTTAATTTTTTGTTTGCCACATATTAATTCTTATCGAAAGTTTTAATTTAATTTTTTTTTAATATAAAATAATTTTTAAATTTTCAAGTTCGGTATAGAATTTACAATTTTTGCAATTTATTTATTTTCTTATCTGTATTATATTTGTTCTTATAATTTTTTAATTTCAATTTTGACTTTTGGTTTATTTATTGTTTTGTGTAAGAGCGCATCTATATCAATTTAATTAATTCAAGTCGTTGCAAATTAATTTTATAATTTTTTTGTCTTTATTTACTATTCTACTATTTGTCTTTTTTTTATTTTGATTTTTTTTTAATTATTTTGCTTTTTTTTATTTTATAGTTGGTATAATCTTTTTATTTGAGAGCTCATGCATTTAAATCTTTTTAATTTAATTAATTTGAGTGTTTTTATTGTTAAACACGTTTCTGTCTTCAACCAAAACATATGTTTTATTTTTAGTTTTTATTTTGATATTTGTTCTCATCTCAATGTTTTCTTTTTCATTAAAAAAACATTTAAAAGTTTAGCTTGATAGCTTTATATTTAGTGTGTAAAGAGAGTCATTTTGGTGGGAAAAAGCAACCAACCGCATAGCAAAATAGCTCTAAATACATAAAAAAAATTGGTCTAAATTTAATGTCTCTCAGGCGGGATGGTGAATCCGCCGTCATTTAGTCATTGTCAATAATTTTTGACACTTCCGAATTACAATAATAACCGTGATTACTCATAGCGATGTGTAAAATAAAACAAAACCACGTGATTATTTCATTTTCATATGGTTTACGGGGTTGCAATGTTGAAATGGTTACCAGGAAAAAATGTGTTCATCGCTAAATTTTAAAAAATGATTTTTATAAAAACTTATGAAAATAAAATAGCTCTACTTTTATTTTTATATTTATAATTAAGGATTTTTTTAAAGTTTGAAAACACATTTTGTGCGCAAGACATGACCATTTGCTTTTTATTTGATTGCAGTTTTGTAGCAGATATTTTTAGGTGTTATACCTACGCCTGTAAAATAAAAACATTAATTTGTAAATTTAAGTCTTGTTGCGTATAAAAACAAAATTTTTATCGTTATAATAGGTTTATCTACACAATATTGAAAATGTGTCTGCTTATAAAAAACTATAAGCTTGAATAAGAGGTAAACATGTTTAATATTGTTTGTTTGATAACTGCCAGTTTTAAGCTTTAAGCTAATGCTTATATAGGTTCCTTGTATTAATATTATTATTATCATTTATGTTTTCCTGTAACAAAATAAACCATTGTAGTAAGCTCTGTTGAGCTTTTAGTCCAGAATTTGAAGAGATGATTAGATTTTTGCTTGATTCGTCTGCGTATTCATCATTCCGAGTTAAATCACTAATGCTTGGATAATGGCCATCGTGAATTGCATCTTAATTGGTAACAATTTAGATAATTAATCTGGCTTGTAACAGCGTAAGTAGCGGAGCAATTGGGCATTGTTCACCACAATAGAGGTAATCGGAACCGGTTCCGGACCCCAGAACTCTCTCTGATGTCTCATTTAAAGTGGCTCCAAAGCTACATAGATAAAATCATGGAACGAACAAGCTCCAAAGCTGCTCCTCTCTTCTAATTGCTCTTTCAACAACGCGCTTACGACCAGACCCACGCGTTTTTCTTTTCTCTATAATATATTTTTTCTCTTCTTTCAGCAGCTTTTTGTCGTTCAGCACACGCCTCACTTAATTTGTCCCGGATATACTTATTTCGAAGCAAATTTTTAAACAATGAGGTATAATTTGATAATAGAGCCATTATAACGAGGGTTGTTGCAATTTTTTAGTTAGGCGGTTATTATGTGATAAAAGGGGTTGCTAGATGCAGATTAATAAAACATTATAGAGCAGCAGACTTTGTCAAAATTAATGGACATTTGAATTTTCATCAGAAAATTTAATGACAACATGATGCAAGACCGCGTAGGGCCATGTCGATTTACTTCGCGCTCTATAAGAGTAGTTGAGGCGTTTATTTTGAATACTTTGAAGACGAATTCGGATTTAACTTTTTTTTTGTAATTATGCATGTAACATTTTTGAGTAAACTAGCAATTTTTTAATCATAGTCATATTTATCGAGTGAAAAGTAATAGTTGAATTCTAAAAGTAGTTGCGTCTCCAAACAGATTACTATAATTTTTTCTACTACTAGTAAAAAACGTGCTTTTTTTTATGATATTGAAGACTGAAAAGTTTAATTTTTAGATCTTGATTAAAAATATATTCAAAAATTTCATTATTTACTTAAGGCAATAATAAAACTTTTGACATCTAACATTTTTGCAATCTAAAAACAATTACAACCAATTATTATTATAGCACTTAAACGTTCACTATTCTAAAGTTTTCAGTCGTAAATTAAACATTTAGGTTGTTTTGCTCAACCCTCTCTGTTCCGGAGACAAAGCAATTTTGCTGGACTCAAAAACCATCACAGTTCTTGACAAGGAATGGCAATGATGACAAAATTCCTATTTCAATAATATAAATTTTTTTGTAAAAAAGCGTTTAGTTTTCAATTACATTAAAAACTAGTTTAAGAATAAAATTAAAAACAAAGACCACATTGGGTTTCAAGTCAAAGACAAAATATAAGTTTGTTTTTTAAAACATCAAGCTAAATTACTATCTCCTCAAGTCCCTACGCATCTGCAATCATATTATTTGAACATAACATTTAAAAACATTCGAACAGTATGACAAGAATATAATATAATAATGCTGATTTCTAAATTTCTGCCGGGATTTCTAAATCCAAATTTAAAATTTTGGAATTTTTACTTCAAAATATGGATACAACACCCATATTTGAAATAACTGAAGATAAAATTTTTATCATTTTTAAACAACAAAGATACCTAATGGCCGCCGAAAACAGCAAATATTTAGCTATTTTTGTATTAAGATTATGAATAACATTATAAGAACTTGAAGCAAAATTCATGTGATAGGTTCATTTAAATCCTCTTCTCATCATCGCGCTGTTAATGCTATATTGAGACAATTCCAAAGATTGTTTTGGTTCTGTTTAATTTCTTCAATTTTTCTTGACGTATGTCAAAATAATCTTATTTTACTAAATTATCTGAAAAATGATATTAAAGTAGTTATAATCTTCAGGATAATCAGCTCAGGTAAAAACCATCAAAAAATCTTGAGAAATTAACCCTTTTATTACAATAACACTTCAAAATGTATGTCACACACACGATGGTTTTATTGTTTTTATTGTTATTAAGATTTTTAAGTTACTAATTTTTACTGATTTGCTTGAAAAGAAAATCTTTTTTCTATTTAATCTACTTTAAATTTTTTTTATTAATGGTGAATAAAATCAAACTTGTTTGTGAAGACGGTTGTCGGGTTATCACACTCTCGTCGTTGTTTTTGACAACAAAGTTGGCGATCGGGTGATAACGACAGTCTTCACAACCATGGTTTACAATATACTATTTTCCAATTGTTTTGATGTGGTAAAATTTGCTTATTGTACTGTGAAGTAATAATATATAATTTCTTGGCTATTTGTAGAATTTAATTTGAATAAACTAACTTTTTACTATATGACTACAATAATAATGTGAACAATTATAATACAACAGCTGGACCAACAATTTAAAAATATTAAATTATTTAACTACAACTTTAACTATTATAAATGTCAATAATTATTATTTGGTAAATTATTTCTTTAATTAGCATTGTTTAATCAAAATTTAATAAAGAAAAAAGGGGTTTAAAGATCAATAAACAAATAATAGTACATTACATACTAGGAATGCAACATTTTGTGAAGGTTTGTATACTGTTTTACCCACACTCATAGTATTTATTTTTAAATCAATATAATTATTTCTGTAAACGTATTCAGCTAAATTTAAAAAGTCAAGCTGCCATGACCCAAAATTGTCAGTTATTAAAAAAAATGTTGCTACTTATAAAGCTTACATGGACTGAACCAAACAACACAAAACAAATCATTTACGCAAAACGGTTTTATGAACATATTTTCTAAGTCTTTTTAATTAAAAAACAACTATTACATGCTAGGCTGTGTATTTGATGCTCAAATGACACTAAACTTGAAGGAAAAAATTGACAATTTTGACAAAATACGAGATACAAGCTCAAAAAATCAGATGTTTTTTTTGCAAAAAGCATTGCAACATTTTTAAATCAAGCTCTAGATGGGTTTCTGATGCTAAAAGTAATTATACATTTTGATACAAGCTGCGATTGCTACTGCTGGAGTTTTACAGGTTATTTTTCACTCTAAGACAATGAAAATTTGAAAAATTTCTTGTTTTGTAAGAAATTTTAAAACTCTTTTTACTTTGGGATTGAAAACTTATTTATAATTTAAAGATCTTCTCTTGTAACATTTCGGCTGTATGTTCCAAATCTTTTTGACTGCATTTTTTCAACATTTTTTTCTATCGTTCTTCTTCATGTTAAATGCCCAGTGACATAAGATAAAAGCTAGAACTATTCAGTGAACTTTTTTTATTTGCACACAAAAAGCGTGAATTGTTGCCTAATTGTCGTTAATTCACAATACAGCAAAGCACATTATTAATGATGGGTTTTTTAATTACTCTAAAATTTAGTGTCTAAATGGTCAGATTTTTGGTGATTAGATATTTTTCTTCTCTGTAAAATTGACTTAAATAAACACTGCTGCTTATGGAATTTTTAAAAATTTTCATCTTATATGATATAATAAATCTTTTTTTTTTGGAAAATTTTGAGAATATGAAAGGTTGAGCTCTTTGAGTCTTGTGATTGTTGCTTCAGTCTATTAAGATCAAATTGAAAAAAAAAGAAAGGGAGCTACATTCATCTAGATCAATTCCCAAGCGATTTAAAATAATTCTAAAGCAAATTTCTTATTTGATTTTGAATTAGTTTTGTTAAACATTATTTTTTAGATTTTAATCAATTATTTGTTCTACTTAACAACATATCAACCAAAAATTCTTGCTGGAAGACTCATTCTTGAAGACGACGTGTTATTTTAGCAATATTGCAACGTTACTGGCGGATACTTATTACTATTTTCTTGGTGCAGAATTTTGTCATTGTTATATAAATCCTTAAACAGCAAAAGTTTTAGCCTCTATTTTTCTCAATTGTAGGAGAAGAAATACGAAATTGCTGTTTTTCTATCATTTTGTATCGGGATTACACCATTTCTTAAAAACATTTAGTAATGACAATTGACTTTGATTAATGCTTAGGCATTGCAAATGTAAGGACACGACATGTGGTAAAATATTTTTTGCATTATAATATTGTACGTTTTGGCGAATTTTTTACAACTTTAACGTTTTAGATACAAACATTTATTGTTATGTAATTTTGGGTTAAGTTGGGCAAATTTTACTTATTTTAAGATTATATACATCTATTGAAATTTTAAACAAAAAGGTTAAAATATTACTTTTTTCTATTAAAATAGAGTTTTAAGTTATTTTAAAATAAAATACAAAAACATTAAAAGATACAATAAAGAAGAAAATTGAGATTTGAATATTTTCTAGTATGTTTTTTATTCAGACCTTACAGGCTTCTGACTTTTATTTGATTTTACATCTCATTATAATAAAATTATCATATCACTTTTTGGTTAAGTGGAACCAGATTAGGTGAGACAATTTGCATTGTTTTGACGACCTGATAGTCAGAAACCTTATCTCCAACTTGTTGCGCTACTGACTTTGAATATTTTATGAACAATAAAATTAAAACGTTCTAAGAACTATAATAAATACCACTCAAACACATGCCAAAAAATGTGTTTTATTCCTAGTAGTTTTTGCTGCTTAGCGTAAAAAATATTTATAAAATTGTTGTCTTTACAAAAAGCGTACAATTTAAGCTGTATTTTTTTATTTTATAGTTTTAAGAAACATGTGCAGTTTGAACTGACAGATTGCCAAATACTGATGATAAAACTATTTTTTGAATTCTACGATACGCCTCTGTGTCCATCTCTTCGACAAATTTAATTAAAAAAAAATATGGTAAAGAAAAATTACCATATAGATAATAGCACTTGATTAACTAATGAATAAATAATGTTTATGGATTACCATTTAAGGTTATTATCGTTAAGAAGTAAATTAAATAGGGCATTCTTTAATTAGTTTGTTTTTTGTAAAATCTTCCGCTAATGTTCGAAAAGTTTATTGAATTTGTTTATCAGTTTAGGAAATATTTTAAGCAATGACTCAAATGTAATTAATGATATAATAAGTTTTAACTTTTCGGGTCGTCTATTTTACTAGCAATCTTTAGTACGAGTGCAATTTACTATTGAAGAAAATAAACGCATACAGGGTCTGAGGTGTTTTGCTATACCCGTTGGTGTACCCGTCTTGTTGCAAACGATTGTTTTGATTGCACGTTATTCTAAAATGATAATATTTTTTTAGGTATTTATTTAAATGATAAAGTAATTTATAGTAACTAACCATATTTATCTGAATAAGGATTAATAAAGAGTTACAGGAAATAGCTTTGCAAATAATCTGCCATTTTTTCATCAAATAGTGATAAGTACATAATATTGTGAGTGTATCTTGAAAAATAGATACAAATTAGTAGATTTTTATGCCTGATTTTATAAAATTTACACATTATTTGAGGTTCTTTAAATACGTTAGGTTTTTCCAATATACATTTTTCCGTAAGAGCAGAAGATTATATAAACATTTTTTGATAAGTTTATCTTTAAGAGATGATAGTGTTTTAAAGATTCTTAACTTTCGAATTGTTGTCACATACAAACAACTTTTCTGATGCTGTCTAAAACTCTATGAGCAAATAGAGAAAAAGCGATACCAAAATTATCTCTCAAAGTTGTATATTTCGCTTTTTTTTATCAACTATTGACCACTTGCCAATAGTTCTAATTTGGGCTGGAGACTTAATATTTGACAAACCGAAAAAGTACGATAAAGCAACGACGGTACTACAGACAGTTTTCGTGCAAAGTGTGTAATGTCAAATAAAGATAACGGTCTCCATCTATATATTGCATAATTTCAAATCCACAAGAAAGCTAAAATAAAAGATTGATCTTTAGTTTTGGTTCAAAATTAAAATTCTGGATTTAAACTGTTTAAATGGAATCAAAATTTTTATTAACATATTAGAGCTATTTATATCTGACCTTGAAGTAGCTTGACTTTACAACATTGTATAAAGATATTGGCAAAGGGATGATCTTTTTGAAATTACTGAAACTTGATTATAAAATGTATTGCCAAAAAGAAAATATGTTGATTATCAACATTTTTAAAGATAGGAGTAGATCATCTTCAGATACTAGCTCTTTAACAATAGCCGCTCTTAATTTTAGAATAAAAATTTTTGAATGAACGAAAGACAGATGATTTTTTTGAAGATACAAGTTTTTTTTTCAAGTCTAGATGTAATAGAGTCCCTACATAAGAGAAGATAGATTTAAAAAATTCATTAATTTTGTATCGTTTTGAAATTTTTTTAAAGTGATTCATGCGTTGTTTCAACACCTGTGAAAATAATGCTAAAACTACACCATAGTTTTAAGAGTATTTTTCTTATCTTTTAAGCAGTTGAGTTTTAATTTTTTACATATAAATTTTAAACAGAATTAAGAATGTTTGAAATTTCGAGACAAACGTAATAAAAATGTTCTTAAATATGTAAAGTTTTTAATAAGTTGTGGCAGAAAAAATAATTTAAAATTAGTCTAAAAATGTATAAAATGTTTTTAAAGAATAGATCATCATAAAATTAAAGCATGCTAGGAATGAGTACTTGAAATGTAAAAAACATTTTTTGCCAATTTGCTTTTGAGGCACTTTGTATTTTGATTAAGTATGTTTAGATTGAAAAGTAATTTTTAACTTTTTTGTTCTAGGTATGGTTTCAAAATCGTCGTGCAAAATGGCGGAAACGCGAAAAAGCTCTCGGCCGAGAAGCTGCCCCGTTTATGCACTCTGGTGATCAGAATGTACATCCCGATTTTAGCCTCCATCCTGCTATGGGACTACCGCAAATGACACCAACTGAGCCTTTTTGGCCTAATTTACCTTTTAATCCAATGTTTAACCCTACCATAGGTTTACCTTGGCATCACAAAACCCCTATAAACATGCCATCTTTCCATGCATTCCTCTCCCAATACGTTCTTTCGGGGGGAATGCCACCGATGATAGCCAATGTTCCCTCACCGTATCAGGAGGAAAGATCCAGCAGGAGCTCTAGTCCGGAAACGACGGAGTCTTCACAGCTTTCACCGGCTGCTCTCGAAGCACTCCGGCTACGAACGCAGGAAATGTATGGATCGTCCGCGTCACAGCAAAAACTACATGCCAAGTCATAGAAAAAATTATAAAAATAGACTGGATAATGATAAGTAATAATATGAAATTATTTACTTGGTCACTCTGTATATATTAGATTCGTAAATAAATTAGAAACGTGACATATTGTTTTTTTATTTATTAACTTCGCTTACAGCTATTTGCTACTAAGCTAATAGCTTAAGTAAAGTTTAAATATTTAAAATAACAAACAATGTAGACCGTTTTTAGTTCGGGATCTGTGAATATTAAAATAATGTAAATATCAAATTTATTTAAAATTTTGTTCTGAATTCTTATTACATGGAAAAGTGGTAATTTATTATATATTTTTTTGTTTGAATAATCTTCTGTTTGTATTTTCTATGTAGTTGATCACAATCGATTTAGAAGTGAAACAATTGTAATTAAATAGCAGGTGTGTTACCACCAGCAGCTCTTATCAAAAATTCATTATCAGTAAGTAATATTCAACTTAATTATAACATGTTTATTGATTCATCATCTACTTTGAATGCTTATAAAATAAGTATTATTAAATTGATGTTTACTTAGAAATGATTGATAATATATTATAAAAATTGTAATATCTACCATTTTAACAAATATATAAAATGTTAACACCATTATTGACTTTTATTTATCAATGTTTGCACAACTCGACTAATATCTTTGACGAGAAAATAATGCAAAAGAGGAACGAAACGATGTACGAGTGGGCGATTAGGCTTGTGGCTTTGATTGTTTTAGACAGCAAAAAATAAAACATAAAAATAGATGTTTACTATGTGGACCAGTATTTATGAATTCGCATTCGAATTTTACTGAGTAGCTTAAAACCAATTCTCCAAAGGAATCGACTGTTTTTTTAAATTTTATTCGAATTTTAGAAAATCTCTATTTTAAAATTTTATGCGGCTACCAAAAAAAGCAAATGATTTTAGATATAAAGTCATCTAAACTTAAAAAAAATTATATGCAAAATTTAAATTTCGTTTTGTGACAAACTTATTACAATGAACAATGAGGCATCAGAATTGAATAAGATACATTTACATTGTAAGCGAATTATACAGATTGTCCCAAAAAGAGAACTTATTTATAAGAGGATTCTAATTATGTTTACCCCAACATACATGATTATAGAAAAACTACAAACTGAGCTAAAAATTGTTGTATAAACCCAATAACGTCAAAGCTGTCACGTGAGTATCAAAAATTTTAATTTAAAAAAACTAAATTTTTTAATAATTTTTAAATATTATGTTTTCTTAAACCGACCGACAATGCTGTACAAGCATGCTTTTTTTATACATATATGTTAATTTGTTTTCGTGAATAGTATTTTTACGAAAAATAACATCGCTTTGACGATGTTATTTTGATGAATTATTTACTTTGGTACATAAGCGGTCTATAAACTCGTCTTTTCTTTTTAATTCTATATTGTCAAAAATGTTTGACATCAAGTTGACTAATTTTGTAGTTCTTTTGTTAATTGGCTATAAAAATACTTGGTATTTGATAATCACGTGTTTGGCATTTGTTTCAGCGCCATGTGATTTTACGTAAAATTATTTTATTGATAAAACATGTTTCTTGAAATTTTTTATTGCTTGTGATACACTGTCATTTTAAGGAATACAAAATAATTAAAATTTGTAAAAAAGACAATCTTGTTTAATTTTTTTTGCACTGACAGCTTTTATGCTATTAGGGTCATACGATATAATTTTTGTTCAGTTTGCAGCTTGTTTATAATCATTTAATTAGTGTAAAAAAAATTGAAAACAAAAACTCTATAAATATGTCTCTTTATAAACACATTTTTGTATATTGACATCTTTAGCCATAAATTAGTCATGCTTAGCTGGAGTTAACATTGTAGTTCAAAATTGACAATTTAAAACAAAATTAATCAATATTTAAAAATTTAAATAGCATTTTAAATCATTTATTGTTTAAAAATATATTCTTATTATTTTCTAGCATAATGACACAATAAATTTTAAAATTAAAATTAAACGTATAACGTCTCAAATGATCATCTGGCTTACAGCATCGATTCTAAATCTACAATAACGGGTCTGAGTTACAAGTATATATATATATATTTTAAATACCTATTATTATTATTAATATAAAATTATGCATTAATGTAAAATCGGTTATTACTGAAATACATTAACGATTGATTTGTTAGTCAAAATATAACGCTACAATGACTCTTAACAAAAGACAATCCTAATTATTTGTTAAATTTTATTTTACTTGTATTTTTAACTTTTATTATCAAAAAGAGGCCGTTTAGATATAATCTCACACAGCATCAGACAGAAATATTCTAAATTTGTCGAAATTTAAAGTTTACTAATTTATATTCACTTTTAATTAAATTATACAAATTTAATTTAGTGTCTAAGAATTTTATGTTAAATTTTTCAGACGCCTCAAAATATCGAAAGTCTTAAAAAACAATATAAACACTGCAAATTGTCTATAAATAGCCAAAAACAGTGACGTAACTTTATTTAATTACAGTTAGATATTAAATATTTATCAAATATTATCTATTTTTTCTTAACGTCTTTTTTAAGTCATAAATATAATAGTTTTTTAAATAGAAGTTATTTTTTAGTTTTAACTTTATTTAAACTTTTTATCTAGTAGTAATAAGTATTATAGTTTAAATAAACTATTAGTGTGATTATAAAATTGCTTCCTTAAATACTTTACAACAGGCCAACCCTCAATTTGCATAAAACTGGTAGCCAACAGATGCGTCTGTGGTTCTAGTCAGCACGGACCGTAATAAAAATTTTAGTAGGACTAAATTTCACCGTCAAGTTGGAAAAACTGTGTTCGTTACGTAATTGAAAAAAAAACATTTGAAAATGGTACCAGAACTAATTATTCAAGTTAATAATGATAGTAACAGTGATTCTGGCAGATAATTAAAACTACTAACGTTTTCATATCCATTTACATAGTTTTTATATTATCCAATCATAAATAAATCTTATTAATTGTAATTTAATTATTATTTTTAGCAACATGCAGGCAAAGATAGTAGAAGCAGTCTGAATAGAGCTCTGGCGCAATATCTTCAAGATTCTACACAGGCAAAAAACCTTGTGGTAAACTCTCATAAAGATTAGTAAATGTTAAGTAGCAATAATCATATAATCTAAAATAAAAAACCATATTCGCAGAAAATATTTAGCCAAACTGTATGTATGTTGCGATTGTAGAGACAATAATGAACTCTTAGTTCTCTCTCTAACTTTTAATTTTTTTTTTGTATTTAATTTTTTTGTTGTTGTTGCTCATATCTGAATCTCTAAAAACATATTAATAAAGTGTTCTTATTTTGCTTTGAAAGTTTTTTTTTGTTTCCAAAATATTTTTGTATTTGTATATCATTTAGGGTTTTTTTAATTATTTGTTGTTGTATTGTTTCAATGCAGTATATACAATTTTTTTTTAATTTAAATTTAAAAACAGTAGTTTATCATTAGATTTTCAAATAATAATTTTTTTTATTATTTTGAAAATACTACTTTTCTGGGCTTTATTTGTAAATTAAATAAAATCAAAATTTATTCATTGCAATTAACTTAAATATAAAGTTCTGTATTTGATAGAGAATGTTCTCAAATCTTGTGTAGGTCTGTGCTGCCCTATTGGTTCAATTACAAATAAATTTTTCCCATCGAGTTTGAATATTGAGTTGAAGTGAGGCATAAAATACAGTCAAAATCTCCCTTTTCCTGATAAACTAATTGAAGTGTGATCTTTATAATAATGATTTTGGTTGAACTATGATTTCGAAATTCTCGGCGGGTGTCAGGAAGCTTAGTGGTCCGCACGAGTGCGCCCACATTAGCAGCCTCGTGAGAACCCTTCTTCTACCTACTACACGAGACCCTATTGCATTTATGAAAAATATTTTGCTTCTTGTGTTGCACAGGTGAGTCAATTAGGGAATAGTTTTAACAACATTTGATGGCGTTAACAATTCGAAAGGTAGCACGTTTCCTCAATACCCCAGCGATTAGTTTCGCTATAAATCGTCGGTATTAAGCCGTAAATGGGCGCATATAAAACCCAGACTTGATGAAAAACTACCATAAAACACCTGCATAACCTTATTAGTTACGGTAAAAACACAATGTCGCAGTATCGCTTACTATCAATCTATTACTCAGTTATTAAAGTAGCATTGTGTTAATGGAACATTAAAATATTATGTTGCTCAGGTCGTTATAATTGGAAATGGTTTGTTCTCTTTAAAAGCACTAAAATTGAATCTTTTCTAAACTTTCTTTTATTACACTCTGTTAAAGCCTATTATAAATTCTTTTAATTTAATTAATTAAGTTGATACAAACGATATTCGAATCTGATTTGTACAGAGCGTTTAATAAGTTTATGAGTATTGTCAAAAACTATAGATCTGGCAATTTCATACTTAGACCTTACTTTTGTGGTACTTTGTTTTATTAGATAGAAATTTTTTTACTATAATGCTTTTATACTAGAATGATATAAAAAATAAAAAACTAAAATAAGAAGCATACACGTCAATGTATTCATGTATAAGCACATTTATAAGAAATAAGTTCTTTCGCAAACTTTAGATTTTTAGCTACCGGACTCTATTTAGACGAGTTACTCAAAAAAAAACATTAAACAAATAGCACTAAAAGATGCTGCAAACAAACAAACCACTAAGATACCAAAAATTCTATTCTGTGACAGACAACATGCTTGAACGAACGTTACGTATAACATTACAGCTTGACCAGATTAGAGTAAGACCACCAGTAGTCCGGTCAATCAAGACCAAAAAATGGGAGTCAAGGTGCATAAAGTCTCAACAAACGGAAAATTGGTAAAATTGCTTAAAACATAATTATTAATAAAATTTAAAAGTTCCCCATCATTCTCGTGCGAGGAAAAGTTTTATCCGAAGTCAAAGGTTTAAAAAAATGAGTTTTTTGCGGTTTTTAGCTAAACGGTATGTTTTATCCTATAAGTAGCCCAGACAAAAATTGTAGATGAAAATGCATGAATATTTTTTTTGAGATATAACGATTCAAAAAGCCGTTATGTATGAGTTGTTATAAATGTTAAAATATTTTTCTACCGGTCATTGTAACTTATACTAAAAAAATATAATATACACATAAATTATAAGAAGAAGATAAAATAGAACCCCGTCCAGTGCCTCAATTTATACGCCGGTGTAGCTTCGAGACATCTGTCTTTTGTTTTAGTTCAATGATACAAAATTTAGTTCAATGTGCTAAAACTTTACAAAAAGTAATTCAACTCAACAAAAAGTTATCACCAACGGCATCCGCTTTCTTCTTTCTATGTACGAAACTTCTAAAAAATCCAACTGCTTAGATAAACATCAATATGCATGTTTTGTTAGAAATACCAAAAATAAAAAACAAGTTCAATTAACTTGTTTTCCTCTAACCTTTGTTGCTGCTCATCAATATATTTTTCGGGTATATTAACAAGTTTAAGTGTGGCTTGGTTATCAGCTACATCCTACAGACTGGGGCCACAAGGTAATCAACAGTATATTAGAGCCACTTCAAGCTTATCTTCTACCTGAGCCGGAATTATTTGCAACTGCAAGTGTTTGTAAAAAAATTACACTGTTTGCTATCTAAGATGCACAAATTGTCAAGACTGGTCGTGCTCTAACGTTGAATCACCAACAGTGGAGGATTTGTTTGGTTCCAACAAAGTGCCATGCGATACATCACTATTGACGCTATTTACTTGCATCCAAAATAAAGATAAAGAAGATGTAAGAGAAGAAGAAGAACAAGAAGATGATTAATAAAAAGATCAAGAAGAATTTGAAAGTTACAAATCCGACGAATGATCTTTTTTTTACGTGGAAAAGTTTTTACACCGTTTTTTTCTTTTTCAGTGCTTGAAAACTTCCGTTATTTTTCAATAGTTTTAAATTAAAGAAGAGCACAACTGACTCGTAGAGTAGGCCTTCTAAGGAAATCAGGTTATAAAAAACTTGTGCATATTTTGACGATAATAACTTTTACAACTTTTTAGATCGTCATATCTCTGAAACAGTCACCTGTAAAAAGAAAGTATTCGTACATTTTTTATAAATAGTTTTATGATCTACCATTTTTGTTTGGAGTAGTTTTATGATAAAACTTACAGTTTGGCTGAAAATAGCAAGAGACTTATTTTTTTAACCTTTGACCTCAGATAAAATATTTTTCTCACATGGGAATAGTTTTTTCTCACTTTAATTTTTACCTTCTTGTTACTAAACATCAAATTAGCGGCACCATTTGACTCTTTATAACAAAATTTTTTTCCACATAGAAGGAGTAAAGTGTAAAAAGCTTATCTCCATATTCTCCTAACTTTTTTTGATGATTCAGCCATGTTTTTAGGCGGTTTCACGTTAATGTATTTAACTATAAAATGTTTTTAGCAATGGCCAACTCAACAGTTAATAAGAATGTAATTATATTATATATCAACTACATAAGACATTTTATCTTTTCGAAAAATAATTTAAAGTCTTATTAGTGTCTACAGTTCAATTTTTGTAAGACTTGTGTCAAACTCAATATTCTTTTTTTCGAAGTATTTTCTCATACTCTTAGTTTTAGACCTTGTGGTGGCACACTTGTTACATCTCACATATATTATATAAGTATTACAACTTTCTATTTTTTTGTAAGCAAGCTTTAACCCATCTTTTAAAAACTATTATAGTTTTATAGAAACTTTGTGCTCTATGCAACTATCTAAAACTATACTTCAATCTGTTTGAAGACCATAAATGCAACCAGCATGCAGAATGATAAATCTGTAAAGGTAAAGCTTTATGTAAAAATTTTGTTTTTATTTAAGCAAACCTTAATAAATCAGTTGATAAAAATTTGTAATTTTGAATCAAATCAGAAGTTTATAATAGTAAAATTTTTAGAAATCAAAGAATGTAAAGATTGTAAGCTGACATTGCTTCATGGTATACTTGTGTCATCAGCAAAGGCAAAATATTAATAATAATAATAACAAAAAATATAGGTTTTAGAGTTTCTAGAACAGAACTTTGTAAGTCACCAGTATTTACTGTTTTGCAAGTTGTTTTTTAGTTCGTCGCTTGTAAACCGTATATTTATGCCTTGTCAACTCCAATGGTATTTAGATTTTTTACATGCAGAATTCTTATTTGTTATTTTGACTTACTGGCTTGTTGTAAAATACCATATTTGCTTTTAGAGACCTTTATAAAAGGTGTGGTTTAGTCATAAATATAGTTTGTTTATACCAGATCAATTTAAATAAATACCGCACTCAATAAAACTTACAAATTTTAAAAATAAATACAGTTTTTGGTGCAACTTTTAAGGCACCATCTTGTGTGGTGTAGTACGTAGCTAACCATCGTTTGAGCTCTGAGCCACAGACTAGAAACTCATTGCACTAGCGCTATCAATTCAAATTTTAAAGTTTTTAAAAGAGACAAAATTGAGTCCTCGCCTAAAAAGTTTAATACTCCACAGAGCAACGTGCTTCAAAATTAAAACCTGGCGCTGTAAAACAAAACTTACCGCACTAAGAACCTAAATAACTATTACACAAGCAAACGCTTTACAAATACAGTACGCGTCAAAAGTATGGAATCTATAAAACACATATTTTCATGCCAAATAAAATTCCAAGTAGTCATTTGTTTTAGAACTATGACGCCCTCTATATATTTTTTAATAAAAACCCTTTATTTTTTTCTTGATTTTGAAAGCTTTTTTAATTGTCTAAACCACAGTATAAAAATTTTGTTATTTTAAAAAAGCAAAGATTCGAGAAAAAAAAAAGAGTTGCAAAAGATAAATTTTTTAACAAACAAAATCAATTTGAAACAAATGACTGCTTAGAATTTTATTTGGCATAAAAAAAATTGTTTATCTTTTATTGAATTTATTCTATACTTTTGACGCGCACTGTATTACAAAAGTACTTGCCCACAGAAAACGAAAACAGAAAGTAATTTTTTGTTAAGTTATTGTGTATCCGTGTATATGTAAATGTTATTAAGCAATGTAAACATGATATGCTAGGTGTAAAAAAACAACTTGACAATGTCGGATTATTAAGAAAAACTCAAATTTGTTGGTGGGATTTAGTAATTCTGGAATTAGATCAAAACTATTGGTATTAAATTTGAAGGAGGCTAGAAAAAACCCTGAGTTAAAATTCTAGATTATTTTTGATAAAATAAGCGTTTGCAGAATCAGAGTCAGGTGTAAGCAACTGACATTTACTATTTATTTTTTAGATCATTCATAATACTGTTTCTTTAGCAAGATTTTCAAGATTTTGATAATATTTAGTTGATAAGTTTTTTTTGTCAATTTTAATATACCAAGATTATGTGTTTTGTAACATGCAATGTATCTAAGAATAAATAGGTTTGCAGTATATTTTTTAAGTATAACAACGCATGTTTGTAGACAAAATTCAGATCTTTTTGGTTGTTTATAGCGCTTAACCAAGAGAAAAAGCCATATGCACATCAGACGTAATTTTTCACAAAAAACCGAGCATATTTTTATAGTTCATAGCAAACTGTATAATGCAATTTAATCTAAATACCAATTTATAGATGTATCTTTGCGTCAGAAAACAAATTTTGTTATTGTCATCCCATCTATTTAATCGAAGCTTTGACACTTACAAAATTGCTCTTCTTAATTTTTAGTTGAATATGTAGACAATATCGTTGAGTTCTCTGTTATTGTAGGTCCAAGTTCTCTCTAGTTCAATACCTAATTAAATTTGAAAACATGTCTTTCAGATTTACAGATTTTGATAATTCAACTCTGGAAAAGCGGTTGACGTTTTGTATTTTGGAAAAGGTTTTTATAAGGTGTATCATACGTTGCTGTTAGATAACATTTATTCACATTATAGAATAGATGGTATTACTGGACTGGATCAGGTCTTTTTTGAGTAATAAAACGTATGCCGTCAAACTTAAAAAATATATATTCTAATAACACTTGTTGCCGGTGGTGTACCACAGGAGTGAAAAACTAGAGCTAAAATCACTCCAGTCAATGGATTGACAAACACTGTAAATAATTTCACTGTAAGAAATTTTACTGTAAAATGTGAAATTTCTTGCCGAAAAAAGTTTTTTTTTATAACAATGTCTCTTAACGAATAGAGTTAGGTATAATAGAAATCTTAATCAGAACAGTTTTATAATCAGAAAAACTTAAATTGACAACAGTTGACTCAACCCTTATGAGAGACGACATAACCAAGCAAGTGGCTGAAGTATTTGTGATTAGGTTAAATTAAGATTTAAAAATTTAGGTTAAATGATTGAAAAATAGATAGTAACATTTTTTGAGCAACACATAGATTAGCATAATAATTAATATGAATGTCACTACAGAAAGTTTTATGGCTACTTATAAGCATTGCGTTACCCAAAATTTCGCACGTTTTGAAGAAAAAAGTAAACGTCTGAAATAAATATAGATAATGTAAGTTAGTATTGTACAGTGTAGAACCTGAATAAAAGTTTTTATTTTTAGACAAAAAATAATTTTATACTTTTATGTGTTGTGCTCGTTTGGTCATAGCCTAACTATAGCATTTATAAATAACTATAGTAATTATTTAGCAAAACAGGCTCATTTACCTTTACCGCTGTTTTTTCAAAAATAGTATGTATATCTTATGTAGGACAAGTATATTTAATGCACACAAGTTGGTACCTGTAAGCAGGAAATCTGCTTTGTTTGTGTGGGTACCTTAAGAAGTGTGCTCTGAGGCAAACGATGTGTTTTGTGCTAGTAAAATACGCTAGTTTTATTAATTTTAGCACAAGCATGCGTTGTGATGCACTGCAATTAGTACCAAAGCCTACCATACTTTAAAAAAGCTTTTACAAAGTCAAAAAAAACTATTTGATAAGGTATTGAAACTGTAATTTATTGATTAACTGAAATGATCGTCTTTATGTTAAAAAGCTTAGCTATCATCTATAATTTTAGTCGATCTACTAAAGATTGAGAAAAGTTTTCAAAAATTTTAGGTTTTTAAAATAAAAAACAATCAGATTTAATAAAAATGTTTAATCTAGACACTTAAATACTTAAAACTCATCAGAATCGAATCAGTTGTTGGCAAAAGGCGAGTCGAGAGCAAAACGACGATGAAGGGGTTTAGTGGAGCAACCAACTAAATTCAAATACAAAGACAAACATAGAACGAAAAATATAAACCTCGAGATCAATGTAAACGTAATAAGTTGGCCCTAATGCTATTGTGTATGGATTTCTGCAGGCGATTACCATATGAACGAACGTCTATGTGACAACGTTCCTGCCTCAGGCACCCAACTACTCTCTCATACCCTCGGATATTGGTTTCTGATTCACTCGAGTCCGACAAGATCAACACTCTCTTACTTATTTTATCCCCTATTCCTTCCCCGATACGCTGAGAAGCTGAACCACTCAAAACCATCCGAAATTTTTAAAGAGTTCGCTTCAATTAAAACTGCGAAGCGTTTGTTTCAAAATTATCTGCTTTTTTTAGATAAGCCATAAAAAAATTAGTAAGATAAGCGGTTTATTAAACATTCATAGCAAACAATGACAAAATAAAACACTTGATTCCAATAATAAGTGCAAAAAGACTAAACATTATATAAGTATTACCGTGGTAAGCAAATGTAAGTAAACAAATGTATAGAATAGAGAAGGCTTTGAGGTTATAATATGTCAAATGAAATCAAAACTTGTCTATTTTTCTTCAAAAATTGAAACCACAGCCGCCTCAAGTTAGAGTCAGATTCTAAAATTTAGTAAAAACTCTCAAAAACCAATTGAAATTGTTCCAATATTATTAAATTATTAAAATTTAGAACAATTATTTGTTGCTCAGTCACTCAAATGTTACAGCTACTTTCTAAATCACAAGTGTATAATATTTAACAAATAAATAATCTCTTAAGTATACTACCCTAAGAAACTCCAGTACCAATCTAGTCTATTTGATTGCCAGAAACGGTTGCCAAAATATACAGAATAGCAACGTTGCTTTAGAACATTATACATAATTTAGAAATTACTTTAAAATATAGCACGTAACACAATATTTAAAACTGGATACTTGTCAATAAAAAAATAATAATATTGATAATAAAATAAAAACAATAATTTGGTCAATATTGAAAATATTGACCAAATATTCTTAGAAAACGCCCGCTTTATGAAATTGTTTTGTCAGCTTGATTTTAGTGCTTATTATTGAGATTAGAGTAATTAAAAACAAAACCAAAAAATATAAAACAGTTCAGTGACTTATTGGGACTAGTTTCAACCCACATTAATTAAATTTAATATAGATTTAAAAACAATGGTTGTTATAGTTTTTGAAGTTGCTATAGTTAATCGTTATAAGCATTGGAAAAACCGGCTTTAAAAATTCTATCGCTTTATAAAAATATAAAATTGCTTACGACTATTTTTTTTAATAGATTGTAAGTAAGTACAAGTATTAAAATCATCTAATTTTAAGTTTTTTTTCTATTAATGACATGTATCTAAATATTGTGAGTAAAATAGTTGTGATAGTAGAGCAAATTATTTCACTTTATGTTCAACTCTCTCTGTCCCAGAAACACAACAATTTTGCTAAATTTAAAAATTATTACGGTTTTTTAGTAATCATAATGACAATATATTTTCCCTTAATATAAAAATTGTCGACGCACGGATCTGCGATCATATTTACATTGTTGGATTTAACATTCAAAAACATTTGAACAATATGATATGCTGCTGTCTGTAATTCCGAGAGAATGTTTAAATCCAAATTTTAAAATATTTACTTAATGGAATGGGTGCAACAAATAACTAAAAGTAAAATTTTTAGCATTTTTAAATTTCAAAGATCTATAATGGCTATCAAAAGCAGCAAATATTTACCTATTTTTGTTTTAAAGATATTAATAATATTACAAGGATTTGGAACAGCAATATAATGACAATATTTATAAAATATGCAATTTTAGTGTTCTTAAATAGTATAACAATATCGGGTCTATTGGCTTCAATTTTTGAAAAAGTTAGTAATGTTTGTAATTATTATTTTCTAAGAAATTTTCTGGATTATAATGATAATATGACTTAACATTTTTGACCAAATTAAATTTAAATGAGTAAAACCTAAATTTGAATAAACTATTTTTGCAATTGCGTCATGTCTTTTTTTATAATGTTTATTAACTGGCACTGAACAAGAAGTCAATTGTTTCCCACAAACTGAAACATATTCTACAAATGTCATTAACTAACTGTTTTTTAATTATAAACTTACTATAATTTTTTGTGTTAATTAACCTATCTTGAATAGCGAAAACAAAACCTTCAAGTCTCTGGAGAATGCTAATCTTTTTTAAGCCATAAAAATGACAGCTCTTTCTCTCTTATCTAATTCATTTTTTTTTAAATATATTGTGTATTCTTTTATTAATTTTTAATAGAGAAATATTATCTTGTTTATCTATTTTCTTTGCGATAATTTAGTTTTTAGATTTAATAGTGTAAAATCTGTATCTGTGTTAAGAATCAATTTTACTAATTTATTATTCGTTTTATAATTATGAGTGTAATTTGATATGATTTTTCTTTGCAGTTCTGTATATGTAATGAATGTAATATTGTTTTTCTACAAAAATTAAATTTAATTAATTAATGCTTTAACCAAGGTCCTAATTCTCGTAAAAAACCAAATTACATTTATGGAAGTAATTAAGCTATTTAGATATTTGGTTATTTAATATTACTGATATGCTCAAAATTCCTTCGCCTTCATTTTCTCTAGCAATTAAAAATCGTTCAATTAAAGATTTTGGATGATGTTTATTAAATTTATTAAATGATATTTAAATTTTTATGTTAATATAATAATTATCTGTTCTACATCAAAAAAGTAAGTTAATATAGGAAATTATTAATATTGAATATAAAATAAGTATAAAAACACTAACTAACATATAGTATACTAGCTTGACCACTTAATACCATATTTTATGTTTGATAAAATAAAATTTAATCGAGTAGCAAATACGAGGGAACTTCTAAAGAGGTGTTAACGCTGTAGGGGTCCCCAGGTGTGCCTCATGCTCTGTTTACACTTAGAAAATCACTGTAGCATCAACAATACTGTTAAAAAGTATCTGTTATTTGATAGCATCAAGAGTTTCAAGATTTAAAAAAGAATTGCTATATACTTTGTTCACAAAATTCATGAAGTTTAGTAATGTAAACTGATGGTCTATTATTGTCGAGTAGAATGGAATCGGTTTATTTTGTATTTAATTAAGTATGGAGCTGAAAAAAAAATTGAAATATAAAATATATATTGTAATAATAAAACTGTAAATCAAAAAGACAAATTAATTAAATTAAAATACATTGAAATTACTACAATGTTATTAAATAGATACAGCTTTTAAAAAATTTTTGTATAAAATTTAAATTATCTGTTTATAATAATCTTTATTTTCTTACTGTACAGTGTTTTGAAACATAATACAAAAAATAAATATAAACAACTCTAATTTAATCTGACTTGTATTTTTTCTTCAATTTTTCTTCTCTGTTTCCTGCATTTTCTGTTTTCTTTTTTTTTCATTCTACCTCATTTACGGAGTATAATCTTTTTCTTCTACTATCTATCATTTTTATATATTCTATTCTTTTTTTCTTTCTTTTTGTTATGTCCTCCCTCACTACCATACTTTCTTTTACCTCCACGCATTCCTTCACCATGTGCTCTAGTGTTTCTTTCTCTCTTCCACATATTTTGCATTTTCTGTCATTTTTCTCTATTCAAAATTTGTTTTCTCTCTATTCATTCTTACATCTGAATCTTGCAATCATTTTCCTTTCTCTCTCATGTTCTCTTTTTAGATATCTAGGTAGTAACCTCTCATTTTTACCGTTACATCTGTTCTTTTTAATTTTCCTCTTTTTTCTTGTTTTTCTTATTTTTCTATTGCTGCCTCTTATTTCTCTATTCACCTAGTGCCTCGTTCTTCTTTTTCCCTCAATCTCTTCTATACTGAACACTTTTTTTTATAGTATTTTTTCGCTCTTTTTTTATTTTTTTGTCTGCTTTTCTGTTCATTACTTTCTAGCACTTTTTTAGTATCTTACATCCTCTTCCATCTTTTATTTTATCTTTGAACATTAGCGCTGTTTTTCATGTCTCAATTCCTACTTTTTTTTTCTTCTTTTCTCACTATATAACCTAAAATTTCCCTACTTAATCCTAGCATCTATCTCATATATTTTTCTTACACTCTTTCTATTTCTATCGTCTATCCTCTCTTTTCATCCTTGAATTTACGCTTTATCTATCTTTATATAGAGTTAGATGTTTAGTGCTTTTAGAAATCTTATATTTTATATTAGTGAACAAACCAAAAATATTTGAAGTAAAGTCAATTTTTGGTTTGTTCGTAAGTCACGTAAGATTTTTCCTTTATTTCGATTAAAGACTGAATATTTAATATACCTTTTTTTAAATTTTATTTATTGTTTTTGTATTTTACTATTTTTATTTACTAGGTTTTTTTTTTAATTATTTTGCTAGCGTTTTTTTTAGACCTTTTTGGATATTTTTTCTCAACATTTTATATACTACCTCCGTTCGAAAATAAGGTATACTTTTGGAATTTATTTTTGTCTATTATAGTATATATTTACTACATTAAATACAATTAATTATAACTATGAACAAAAACTATTTGAAAAGAGACCTAGCTTTTGGCGTCTTGTAAACATAATAAAAAAAATTATTAGAGTCTATTGTGCCACAATAGTGCTGGCATTAAGCTTAGTTTTATAGATGTTTAAATATGAATAATATTAATGAATATTATTCATTAAGTATGTATTTTATCTGTTCACAACATTAAGGCGACAGAGTGAGCTATAATTTTTTATTTTCATGATAGACAAACTGATTCATTGTTGTGACTATTGCATCTTTTTTTCCAATTGATCCTAGTTTGAAATTGTTTTGTCATTGAATTACCAGTTGTATTGTTTTCATATTATAATAATTTTTATTTTCCCACTGTACAGTGTTTTAATACATAATATAAAAAATAAAAATAAAAAAACTTTAATTTAATCTGTCTTGTTTTTTTTTTTCAATTTCTTTTTGTCTTTTATCTGCTTTTTTTTTTTTTCTTATTCTACTTCATTCACTATTTAATCTTTATCTTTCTTTAATTTTTATTCATTCTATTCTTTTTTCTTTCCTTTCATTGTGTTCTTTCTCGCTACCATACTTTTCTTTACCTCCACGCATTCTTTCATTGTGTGTTCTAGCAGTGACGGCTCGTGATTTTTTCTCACGGGAGGGCACCGGGGAGTCTGGGGAGTCCGCGCCCCCGGAAATTTTTTGCAAAATAAAATATGCTTTCAAAATCGATCGATTCCTCAGGTTGAGAGCAATGAGCGAGATGTCCCGGAGCCTACAGACCGCGACTTTTGAACTCGGAATTACAAATTAGGTATTTATATTAATTTATCTGTGGGGGGGCCCGGCCCCGGTGCCCTCCCTGCACCAGCCGCCACTGTGTTCTAGTAATTCTCTGTTTTTTTTACACATCCTGCATTTTCTTTCATTTTTCTTTATCTAAAATGTGTTTTTTCTATCTTCATTCTCACATCTAAATCTTGCAATCTCTTATTTTCTATTTTTATCTAGGTAGTTTTTTTATAGCCAGTTTCTTACAATTGTTTTTATGTTTGCTCTCTTTTCTTGCTTTTCTATGTCTCTTACTTGGTTTCTCATTTCTGTATTCACTCATTGCAGTGCTTCTTTTTTTCTCTTAATCTCTTCTACACTGAATTCTTTTTTTCATAGTATTTCTTTCTCTCTTTTTTTATTCTTTGGCTTGCTTTTCTGTTTATCACTTTCCAGCACTCTTTCAGTATCTCACACTATCTTTTATCTCTCATTTTATTTTCAAACTTTACTGCTTTTTTTCTTGTTTCTATTTTTACTTTTTTTCTCTCACTATATATACTAGAGTTTTCTTACTTAACTCTAGCATTTATTTTATATATTTTTTTACATTTTTTCCTATCTTTATCTTGTCTTTCTATTCCCAAATTGCCGCTCTATACAACATTACACTTTTTACCAAAGTGTCAAACATCGTCATTTTTATTTCATATTCTTTTCTAAGCTTTTTTTCTGCCATCCCCATTTTTTTTTTCACCTGCGCCATATTTCTATTTCTTTCTTCAAACATGTATCTTAAGTACTTCCATTCTTTCACCTGCTTTATTTCTTTTCCATCTCCTTTCCACATAGCTTTTTCTCTTTATCTCTTACTAAACACTATCATCTTTGTTTTAGTTTCATTTACCTCAAATACCTTTTTTATCATATACCTCTCTGCAATTTTTATCATTCCACTTATTTCTCTTTCTTCTCTCGCTACCATCACTATATCATCCGCATACGGTAACATTCAAATTTTTTTTTTATTTACTATCACTCTTCTTTTTTGCTCTTTTGCTAACACATTTTCTATATCACTTATATCAATTGTAAACAGGCTCAGAAGCCACCCTTGTCTCACTTTTTTTTTCGTTCACTCTTACTTTGCTTTTTGTTTTCTTTTATATCTTTTTTACTTTTTCTATTACTTTTACTATTTTTTTTTCTGGTAATTGTCCCACTCTTTTTCTCTCTTTTTAACTTTTCTGCTACACACATCGCATACACCTTGTACATTGTATTAGAAGTGTTAATCCTCAGTAACTTTTTTTATTATATTTATCTTTTTTTTACGTCTTGGTACTATTATTCTTTTAGTCTATTTTTGTGAAAACTTTTTTTTCTTTTTTATTACAAGTACAAATTTTTTATTTTAATTGTTAAATAACATTAAATGCTATTTTTTTGCTTATATTTTTGCTTTTGTTTAAGTTTTTAATAAATATATTTTTTTTAAATTTATTTAATTTTTTTTATTTAGTTTTTTTTATTTAAATTTATTTTTGCTTGAGCTAAAAAAAATCAGTAACGATGTACCAAGTCAGTAAAGTATAACCTAAATCTGAAATGAACTTAATGTCAATAGTAAAAGGTGTCAATTGCTGTCGTATTGCTGACAAAATTATAACTAAAAACTTCCTTGACGCAATAAAAATAAATTTTTTTAAATAATAGCACACAATTTTCTAAAATTTATTATAAAATATATTATTTATTCATCTAATTTATTTTTTATATTTTAAGATTTTTTAAGCATTATCATTATAATCTAAAACTTTTTCATGTTGTTCTTCCAACTTTTTTTTATACTTTTTTTAAACTGTTATTTTTGTCTTTTTAGCGAGACTAGAAAAAATAGTAATTATAATGAACTGTTTTTAAATTTAAGTATTATAATTATATTAAAAATATTCACAATAAAAAGTATTTAACTATAAAAAATAATACTTGTAATTAAAAAAAAACGTTAATGACTTTTAGTTTTAAACTTGATAAATAAACTAAAATTTTCGATTTTTAAGGTTTTTTGTGTCAAAGACTTGCTAACCATGGAAAGATAGTAGGTTGTTAATTTCAATAGTTTTGTGAGAAAATTATAAACTAGTACCTAGAAAAAACAAAAGCTTATCATTATTGTTTCTCGTTGTCTAACTTTACTTTTATTTAAATAAAATTCAAGTTTATATTTATAAGAAGTTGTGTTATATTCGAGATGTTTATATTACGACAAAAAATACTCGAATAAGTTTTTGTTGAAAAATGTAAATAATATCCTTGTTTTTTAAAAATAAAATGATTTGTCGGTTTCATTTTTAACGAAGATACTCAATAAAGATTTAATATGAAAAGATCGACTCACAATTGAGTCAAAATGAGCTGTAAGCCGGTGAAATTGGAAAGCTCCCCTAGTATATACCATTTAGTAAAAGGTTTTGAACAGCTATTATAAGCAGCAATGCTTTATTGTTGGTAGGTACTACACATATGTATCATATGGATGGAAGTTTGTATCATTATTAAAGCGACTACGACCTACCACCGCCGGTTTATTATTGGATTGCAATTTGTGCTCCGCCAGCATCAACACACGTGTATCTAATATAATATTTGTTCCCCAAATTGCCCAAGGTCTTTTCGGCATTTTTCGTCATTCTTCTAACGTTCTAAGCACGTTTATAATCTCACCTGGACCTGGCTTAGCCCGCAATTTCGCTCCATTAGCTTTGGAGAAGACATACGCTTGAACGCCCATGTCGGCTCCATCTCGTCAAAGATTCTATTTTCCACATACCTACTAGATACCTTTGTGACACTATTTTTCTGCTTTCAAAACATTTTATCTTGATTTTGTTATTTTAAAATGAAAACAGACTTTTACTCTTTTTTTTCAGACTCAAATGCATTGGTTACATGTAAATATGTTGGCTGTAGTTTGTATGTCCCACCCTCTGGCAATTAGAGCAGATTATGGCATAAAGCTGGGGACTGGATGCAAAGCGAGGCTTATGTATTTGCAGACCGTTCAAATAGTGTTCACGCAATTAACTTTTCAACAAACTTTATTCGTTTTTGCAAATTTACAACTAACTTTTTGGTAATACTACTAATACAAATAAAATGCGCTTTCAGCACAAATGAAATGGAAAAACATTAATACGCACATTTAATAGTACAAAGTTAGCCTTGTATTTATATTTTATAGATTTACGGTTTACTTATTTTAAGTTGAAATACGATGCTTTGCTTTCAATTATTCTGCTATCTTGATCTGTAAATGATCTAAACTGAGCAAATCTGTCTAAATCTTGGAAAAATACTTGAATTACTTGTTTTCTTAGTCCTACGGTTTCTTGAAAAAGGTTCGAAGCTAATAAGATTTTCGAAAAAGTCGGCTTTACTAAAAAAAGCTTAGAACTATCTACTAAGCTTCAAATTAAAAGCTTTGCAAAGTTTTATTAATTACTATCTGTTTAGTATAATAAAGTTAGTCAAATATGAGCATTTGTGAATGTTTTTTTTACACTGTACAGAAGAAAATCTATATGTCTACAGAAAACCTAAACTATTTTTTAACCGACTTCAAAAAAAAGGAGGAGATTATCAATTCGACTGTATTTTTTTTATGTGTGTTACCTTATAACTTTGTTCTGAGAGAAAATATTTTGACGTTTCTTTTTTCATTTAGAAACGGGTGCTATTTAATTGGTCCCATTTCAATTTGATCAAGATCTGATCAGTAGTTTGTAAGTTATTCTAATTAATGCTTTTTTTGACATATATGTTTGACACGTACTTACAATAATTTATTATAAAAATTTGTGAAAAATTAAAAAAATATATTTTAATTAATTTAAGCAATTTGAATGTTATTAATTATGTTGTTTCATGTGTTTGATAATGCATTACAATATTAAGAAAAATGTCCTCATGATAAATTTCACTTATGTGGAAAAAAGTAAAAAAAAAATTGTGTATGCTAATATTATGATCATCTATATATACTAATCATAATACAACCTTATACAAATCTACCTTAACTGACACCGACTTCAAAAATAACATCAATTGTACATTGTAGTATCTGAATAATTTGATTGTTTTTTAAACATACAAGTCTACGCAATTATTTTATACATTTTAGTGTTTTTGTATTTTTTAAAGTTGTTTTTTTTTGTTAATTTTTTTTTTTAATTATAGTAACAAATTTGTTTTTAATTATATATTTATTTGCATTTTTAACCGCTTTATCGGTGAGCGTGCTACGCCACTCAAATATAAAACGTTTACCCTAAAAGTCGCTCAATAAAACAGCCTAATTATTAAATCAACTGTAATGTATTAATTACAGTAATAAATACAGAGATTATTTATAGAATAGCAAAATTTAAAAAAAAATTTTTTTTTTAAATTTTGTACTTGTTAACTTATTTATATAGACTGGTTTGAGCCCAAACAAGACATTACTTTGTACTAATCTAGTTATATCGTTTCAACCATAACAAAGCTTTTTAGGTTTTCTACTTCTTTCTAGAAGTTTTAAGATTGTTTTTATTAGCATCTAAAAATGCTATTGCTCTCTTTTTTAGAAAAAATGTTGGCTTAAGACTATTTGGCTTTTTTATAAAATAACTGAAAGGTTTTTCTCTACATCTCTTGAAGTAGTATTAAAAAAACAAAAAAAAAGATTTTTATGTTCTAGTATGATTCTAGTATAATCTAGCAAAACTTTCAACATGCTTCTACTAACTTTTCAGTTTAAGCTATTAATGCACATAAACTGGTTTATTAAGCTTTTACATGGAATTATAATACATAGTATTATTCTATATAGTGTAAGTTAGTGTCTCTATATTTACAATACATTTTAACGTTTTCCAAGGTTTCATTAAGTTTGGCTTCAATTTAACCAATAAAAGCCGGAATGATATTTTTCAGGCTGTTCCATTGCTAGACAAAGACTTAGATTTTCGATAGACGTTTGACTGTTTTTCTATTTCCATAACAAGATGGAAGAGGAGAGATATACTCTGGGAAATTTGTCTTTATATAATGGACTTGGACTTGCGTTGACACAAGTCCACGTTGACTAGCAAAAAACTGATACTCTTTTTTTTATCTGAAGTGTTTTGTTTTCATTTAGTGAGAAAAACAAAGGAAAAGAATTTAATGTGTTATTTATAGTTATAAATTTTTTCAAATTAAAAACAATGAAATAGCTGTAGTTTGTTTATTTAATTTTCAAATAAATATAGCATCAAATATTGAAATTTGTTAACGCTTGTTTTATTTTTACATCAAAGCATAATAAAATATAATAAATATACTAAAAACAATAATTAATACATTAAGTAATATACGTTTATAATATGTATACAACTTATTTGTTTAAATACTTTACAATCGCGTTTTAACTTTATTTATAAAAGCTTGTAGTGAGATCTGCAGAGCTCATGGTAGTGACATTCTTGGCTGTCTCTCAAACAAAAACCTTAGGTATAATAAGGTCTCATAAAAATTTCAAAAGTTAAATATCTTTTACAAAAAAGTATTTCAAAAAACACAGTTGCAGTTGCCTAATATTTCAGAAAAGCTTCTTATATTAATTTCTAAAAATGCACACGTAGTGACACTTGTTCGTATAAGAAGAAAAGGGCAAGGCAGGTGTTGATACGTGTCAGATGAAATATGTTAAATAATGACGATAATAGCAGCGTTATTATTTGTAACGTAAATATAATAATTATTAAAATATATGAAAAAAAAATTTTTTTTTTGAAAAGATTTAGGTATGTTTCAATTAATTTTTGTCTTGTAAAAATATAAACCTTGCAACCTTTCTGGTTTTTAATTTATATAATCTGTACAAGAACAAGTGAAATCCGCTGAATAATAAAAGCTGAATTTTTAAATCACTCGACACAACAACGGATTGACTTATAGACGGACATACTTTTTTGTATTTATCTTTGAATTTTACCAATATTATTTTGTTAACTTTTTCTTGATTATTATTCGCAATATAAAAAAAAATTATTAAAAAAACAGTTTCAAAAAAAAAACATGTGACGGATTAATTATAGTTATAATTTTTTCAAAAACATTAAAAAACGTTTCTAACTTTTTATTTAAACATTTTTTTAAAAGAGTATTCTATGAATCTTTTTTAGTACTTGATTTAGATAAACAGTTCTAAAATGAATAAAATCTGTTGTAAAATAGAGGAGAAATGATTACAAAACGTTTTGGATAGTGCAAAACAAGCCCTAATAGTTATTTTTGATTTTAGATTGCAAAGCGATACTTTTTTGAAAATGCAAAAGAATTTCGCAATCGTGTATCAAACCACATTTTTTCGAAAACTGAAATAATAATAATTAACTATGTCAAGAATTTACTAAATGTTGTTTATTAATACAAAAAATTATATAGTATGTTGTCATCGTTTAATAATGATGACAGCAAGCAAGTAATAAAACGTCAAAAAAACAAGCATTTTTGTAAACACAAAATTTTAGTTTGTTCACCGTTTGTAATGTGTGAAAGTGATGATGAAGTTTCTACCATAGACATAAAAAATATAGACATTTATTTAAAAATACAAAGTTGACAGTTGTTTGACAATTAATTTGCGGTAAGAGCTCAACACTAATCTGACCTCATTTTATATCTGTTTTTAACACGTTTTTACCTTGTAGAATCGAACAATAAACAGACGAGTGGTAATAGCTCGAGCACTTTTCTGCCATACACCCTATATGTAAAAATTAAAGTTTATGTAGTTTTTTAAGTTTTTTTATTATTTTTAATTATTATTAATTAAGCTTTAATAGTTTTTAATAATACATATATGTACATTTGAGAAAAATAAATTTTTGTTTAGTGAAAACTTAAGTACCTACCTTTTAAATGAGTATTATGTCTATCAAAATTGATAAATGACCTATAAAGCATTAATATGTGGAAACCTGATTTTACAACTTTGATGTAAAGTAAGCTTTTAATAGATGTCGCTGTTTTAACTAAATCACAGAAGTAATAAGCATTTGTATAAAATACGTCTAAATTTATCACTGCAAATTTAATCAAATAAAAATCTCTTGCAACTTGCTGAACAGTTTCAAGATATCCAAGTATGAATGAACTTGCTTTAATCTAATTGAATATTATGTGTTTATTTACCAATCTAATATGATGTAGTCAATAATGTAGACATCCTGGTCTGGAGCAGCTGTATAAAGTCGTACATATTTATAGGAGTTGCTTGTCGTTATACTTACATAAAAATTAGCAAAACTTAAGTTAGATTTAGTCGTTAAAAATCTTTATTTTTCTGCAGAAGCTATACTTATTTAGATTTTAAAGTTCTGTGATTTTAGGAATAGATGAGACAACATATTTATTATTATTATTAAAATAAGCTGGTTTACAGATTAAAACGCATTTACAAACCAGCTACAGACCAGTAAATATGTACATTATTGTACATAAAAATAGACTAAAAGTGCAACTATCCAGCAGCTACAAATATACTGCGAATCCTTAGGCGGCACAAAACTAAAACAAAAACATCAACCAAGACGACAGAAATTATCTCCGGGCTCTCTCCAATGCAGTCAGACGTTGATAAATAATATTAATAATATTATAAAACGTGCGTAACGATATATTGAATATATCACATTCATTTGAAATAACATTGTAGTGAAAATAGGAAAACGTCGTAATATTTTAGTTTTAGGCGTTTGTACATCAAGTTTTGTAAGTTGGTTTGAAGAATATTAAAATATATTTGAGACAGTAGAAAAGATGAATTAATTCCCCCATAAAAAACGAGATAATTAACAAATCTTCTATCTATTAGTGATCTAAATCTAAATCTATTATGCAGACCATAATTCGGTATGCCACGTGGACATTCCTTGAAATCTTTGCGCCAAATATATTTAACAAATTTTCTCAAAACTGATTCCAAGGCATTAATGTGTCTCGAATAAATAGGAAACCAAATAATAGCTCAATATTTAAGATCTGACTAAAGTATTGAATAACGTATTGAGACAGTTTATAGAGGAAAATTGTAAAGACGATCTAAAGGTAAATCCTAAAATCTTGTAGGTTGAGGACACAATGTTTTTGATGTGTAAATTAAAAGTTAATTCTGAGTCCAACGTTATGCCGAGAGCTTTTATAAAAAAAACAGCGTATTAAAGATAAACCGTTAATCTAACAGTCATAGATGATAGGCTGTTTCTTTCTAGAGAAAAACAAAACTTTGCATTTGCCAATATTTAGGAAAAGGTAAACATCACTTGTAGAGAGAGTCAATAAATGACTGCACCTGAGGACAATCAAAAGTAGAATTTATTGTAGATAATATTTTTAAATCATCGGCAAATAGCAGAGACTTCAGATTAAGAACATCAGGGATATCATTAATAAATAACAGGAAAGGAAAGGGACCCAAATTAAAACCTTAAAGAACTCCAGAGTAAACAAGGAATCTAGCAGAATGACATCCTAAAACACTATCATAACAAACCCGGTCAAACAAATAAGATCTTAATAACTTATTAGTGAATTGCTAAGCCTATAAGAATTCAGCTTAAACAGTAATGTATTATGGTAAATGCGATCAAAAGCTTTTGAAAAATCAGTATAGATCACATCAAACTGAATATTTGAATTCAAAGCATTGGCGACAAAGGCAATAAGCCTTGGTCGTGTATCTCTCTCTGATAAATTCATGTTGTAAATCTTTGCACAAGATTGTAAAAGTGGCTGAATAAAATAGCAAATATTTTCGATATATTAAGCAAAATTGTTATATGCCTATAATTGTCAATGCACGTTCTATCTCCAGATTTGAAGATGAAACAAGTCTTACCGATTTTCCAAAAAGTTAGAAAAGTAAAAGTAATTAAAAAAAATGCGTGAAAAAAATACCAGTACATGATCGCAGTTTTTAAAAATAAATGCAGAAATATTGTCAAAGCCCGAAGAGAAAGATGGTTTTAGGACTTCAAAAGCTCTTAGGATTTTCGCGTTAGACACTTTTTCTAGATGAATAATGCTAGAATTAGTGTAAATGTCAGAATTAGTAGAAATGTTGCTGGGCTGCCTCACAGTGTTACTAAGCGAATCAGAAAAAAAATACTGAAGTAAGGCAAAATGGACTTTGCAAAAAACGTTGTTCAACATCATCCAAAACAAGACTTCCGGAAGACCTTTCAGTTTACGTTTGTTATTAACAAAAGACCAGAAAAGCTTCGGATTGTGAGTAAGATTTTGTGGCATTTCTGAAATATAACCTATAGAAGCTTTATCTATGTCGGACTTAATTTCAGGTCTGAGATTCTAAAACTGTAGAAGATTAACTTGTGATTTAGTTGCTTTATATTTTTTAAAAAACATTTATTATCATATTCCTCAAGTTTTGCTTCACTGCGCTTTTGACTTTTTTTTAATTTTCGGTATTGTTCTAATTTTGTTGTTATTCTGTAGCAGATTTGCAGTTTACAGTACAAATTGTTTCCAATATTTATTTGCTAATACACTATAATGTTTTAAATATCTTTATAGAGTAGTTTACTTAACAATTTTCTTTTGACATTTGAAAAAAAATATTTTGAATAGTTGCTACTGTATTTGAAAGGAAAGGTCGGTCGGCACTCTTTTATTCAGTTTGGTTTGTATAGTGTATAACTTACACCTATTCTCAAATTACCTGGTTAATAACGTATAATACTCTGTGAATGTGTTATTGTATATTTCATTCTCTCTTTATAGCATGTTTACCGCATGTGCCACCTGGACTTGGGTGTAAGAGGATATATTGCCTACAATCGAGACCCATAGACAGTTTTTGTTAGTCAGAACTATTAAGATTATTATACCAACTCAAAAATAATTGCTTTTTGCACCTAACAATTGCCAATCTTTAATGACAACTACGAAAAAAGATCATAATAATAATGAGGGTAATTCACCCTAGCAGAGGGTGTGTAGTCGCTCCCACGGTTCCAAATACTATTATCGTAATCTAATACGTGTGGCCGTTCGTGTTTTTGCAAATGAGAAACTACTTATTTATTTAATAAAGATTATGTTGTGTAGACTAATTAAAATGATTCAAATAAAATTAATTATTATTCTGCAAGCGGTAAGGTTCAAAAAGGAAAAAATTCAGTATAGCGCGCAATGTAGCTGTTGCGACACCTAGAGGCAATAAATCAAACGATTTTAATATGTTTTAGTGGCGCACTTCGACACTAGGTAGCGCGACTGTGTTATTCACTTGTTTTTTCTACTATACAACTAGATTATTTAATTTTTCCTTATTTGTACTTTTTATTAAAAACAATTGAAAAATTAACTTAAATTAAATGTTTACTAATTGCAAAAAACATTAATTATAGTTAAACAAAAAAATGTTATTCAGTTGCTTTTTCTACTATACAACTAGATTTTTTTTTTTTACATTTAACTTTTTATTAACAACAAATTAACTTAAAATAAATAATGACTAATTAAAAAAAAATTAATATAAATTTTAAAATAAAAAAAAATAGTAGGAAAGATAAATACAACACTAACTTGTTCAAAATTAAAGATTATACAACTTTTTTCTTAAATTGTATTTTTTTATTAAAGACAATAAACTAATCAGAAAACTAAATAGTTTAAAGATTTAAGGTTTAAAATTAAACATATTATATTTAAACCAAATATTTTTATTTTCTGTAATCTGCTAGTTGATAATCATTAAGCCAACAAGTATCTACAGGCGCAGTTATCCAAATGAGCACAATACCTGGAATAAATTGCTTTATGCTTTTATATACAAGGTGTACAATATTAAGAGAAATCAAGAACGGCTGTGCTTTTTTTGCAACAGGTATTAGATTGGTTCGTACTAAAGCCGGTAATTTGATTAATCTGTCTTCAAGAAAAATGCTGGTTGAGTAGTTATTTTACCTAATTTTAGTACAAACCAATCTAAGACTTGCTGCCAAGATAACACAGCCGTCCGTTGAATGCTGTTAATATTATACACCCGGTACTAGCTTTTACAAAAATTTCCGATCAAGCAGGCTTTGTAAAACAAAAGCGTTGGTAACGTATAGTCTAATTTAAATATTAAACGTAAATTTGTTTTAAATAAAGTGTCATAAAAAAACCATTTTAGGAATAGCTTAAAATTATTTTTTTATAATACTACGAGAATGAGAAAGCATTTGACACTACTGATTTTGTCTTCTGGTGACTCTTACCATCTAAGTCTGGCCTTCTAAAAGATCTAAAAGATATTCCAATATTTTCTATTCCAAAGACATTTCTAGAAAGACCAATAGTAGACTAAGTCAAAATAATTTAACACTTACAATAGTGAAGAATTAAATCAAAATAAAGTTAGACTAAGTTAGCTCGACAATCATTTTTTTAAAACAATTTGGTGAACAAAATTATTATGATATTTACCTGATTTATTCTATGAGAAAAACAAATAAACATTTTAAATAGGTTTGTTTTTTATGGCCTGCTTGATCATTTTTTTTTTAAACAAAAGGTATTTAATCTGGTTTTCTGCGTGCGAGCGCGGTAATTTAATAATAAAGATTTTTAATCGTATTTTAATGTAAGAGGTAGTTAGACTGTAAGTGTATTTTTGCTAAAATAAAAACATCCTTTATTTCATAAATAACAATTTTATAAATAACAATTTAGCGTAATAACTATCACCAATCTGATCATTTAATATAGTTTTCATGTTGGCAATACTTTATGTTTATATTAGAAGTTATTAAAACTAAAAGAAACCAGAGCAAAGTTTTGATTTGTATGTTAATATTTACAATGCAAAAATCAATTAGATATTAACAATGTCTTTTCTAAGAAATTGCTTTATGTTTTAGAAGCAAAACATTTTTAATTGCATACCTGTTTTTAGTAGAAATGTTAAAATAAATTTAAAGTAAATTCATTCCATCTAGATCCATGTTTGGTTCTTGTTAGAGCGCTTGAGGAAATCGTAACAGATAATATCTGATTGATATTTGTCATAAGGAGTGAGCTACAGCATCGACATGTAGAAACCTGATTTTTCAACTTTGATGTAAAAAGCTTCTGATAGATGTCGTTATTTTTGCAATAGAAATGTTGATTTAAACTAAAATTTTAACATTTAATTGAAAAAAATGACTAGAGTTTTAAAAATTAAGAAGCATCATTCCGTTTTGTTATACCGGGTGTCCCAAAAGTCGCGCACCCCATTGTAGGAATCGAAAGAGAAAAATATTCGAAGACAAAAAGTTCTGAGCCATTTTTTAATCAGACGCATAGGTAATTAATTATTAATTAATGAAAGTGACCAATCAGGAGCGCGCGACAGAAGAATAAAAAGTGAGTGAGAAGGCGGTAAGAGACGCGAGAGTGAGACGCCAGAGCTACTGCCGACTTCTCGAGCAGTAGACAGAGAGTGGGGACGGACTCCTGATTGGTCACTTTCATTAATTAATAATTAATTACCTATGCGTCTGATTAAAAAATGGCTCAGGACTTTTCGTCTTAGAATATTTTTCTCTTTCGATCCCTACAATGGGGTGCGCGACTTCTGGGACACCCGATATAGTCTTTTTGCTTGCTGGTGTCGCTCAAGTTGCAACTGTTTCAATTTCTGGCGTGCCTCAATCCTTAACAAATGCTTCACAAAATTGTTTCATATTTTTTTTAAATTTTTTTTGAACTTTTTTGTATTAAAAAAAGATTATTAACGGACTGTTATTTGAAAGCAATGCTTACTAATTTATTAATTATCACCTACATACATTATTAGTAAGAGTAAATTGTTTCTAGCGACGAAGGTTTGAAGTACAAGAACTTGTCTAACCTTCAGCTCCCTGTCTTACCTACTCTTTTGATTTGAGTCAAAATTATTATTTTAAAAGAAAGATTATAGTGATATATCCGGCAAACGTGTGTCTATCATTGCAAGCAATAAAAGTTTGCCGTATGTACAGTCATTAGAACTAATTAATAAAACTAGGTTTCTACAACTTAGAGAACATTAGTTTGCGAATAAACGATAGTCGTCCAAAAACTATTTTGTTTTTATGAGAATGTTTGTTGTGTAGAAGTTAATAGTATTCACAGTAGGAACTTACCGCTAACCATCATCAGGTCATAAATAAAAGTATCACCGGAGGTTCGGTCTTATGCAAAATCGTATTTTGTTAGTCAAGGAACAGCACTTATGCCTTATTGCTGATGCGTGATTTATGACGGATTTGTCTCCAGCTTGATACCTTTAAGTTATATATTATTGCACTGTCATAAAAACAACATAGATCTTTCACGACTACAATACCTATTGCAATAATTATCAAAAAAAAAAATGTAAGCAATATTTTCAAATTGATTTAATTATTGGTAACACAGGCAACAAAGTAATGAAAATTTTATATTTGATGTTTGCTGAACTCGAATAAAAAATCGCTTCCTGTTGACAATGATTAAAATATTTCTTTTTATGTTGCCACATTTGACATTTAATTAATATAATATAAAATAACTTTTTAATAACAGTTTTCATAGATAATAAGATGTTTATCAATAAATTTTTTAGTTTAAAAAATAATCAAAACAAATAAGTATCGCTCATCTGTTTCTTAAATCAAACATTTATTTTTTTATCTATTCAGACTTTTTGTGTTTAGTAAACTTACTTATTGAATTAAACATTTGTGCTTAAAGGATTGAGTTTAAAAAAAGAAGAAAAACTTTACTTAACAAAATGACAAAGGAGTAATATTTTTTGCTTAACTCAAAATGAGTAAATTTGCTATCACAACTTTAATGTTGTTGAGTTGAGTGTTGACACAACTTGAGTGATTTTTTTATTTTTTTTAATTAAAAAATTACAAAAAAATACAAATTTTGCTTAATTTAAGCCAAATTCTACTATCCGATTAACTCATCACCTCTTTTAGCAAAGTTCAATTCTTTCTATGTCTTGTAGAGCTTATTTGTTTTCTGTTGGCGGGTCACGTGTTCATGCGCAGAAGCTGTAATTGGTAGTTCTTTGCTATTACTAACTAAACTAAAAACGTCAGCTATATCTTAATTTTTTTACTTTGCTTGCATGCTTTAATATAAATTGAACAACCTCAATACTTACAGCATATTAGCACAGTAATTTAATTTACATTACATAAATTACATTAATTTAATTTTGAGAGGTTCAAAAGATGGTCGAATGTTTTCAGCGCTCACTTATTCCATCAGCTGTCAATGTTTGCGCAGATTAGTGACGTCACAGCCGCCAAAAGAAAACAAATAAGCTCTACGAATTTTTTTAAGTATCAAGGATGCAATAGCATCTTTTATCCGATTTTTTAAAACTAGGACATTATTGGCTAACTCTTTCTTGTAAACAATTTGTTTTAAACGTCCTCACAAAAAAAAATCTAAAATTGTCAAATCAGGGCTTTTTGGCGGTCATAAAACTGAGCCACCTCTGCCAATCCAATTATCTTTAAATTTGCGATTTAACCAATTACGAACAACACAAGCAAAATGCGCTAGACAACCATTCTGTTGAAAATACATTAAATGTCGATAATCAAGAGGTAAACCAATTAAGCCATCGCAAAGAAAATGTCTCAACATATCCAGGTAAATGCTGGTTAACGTTATTATCAAAAAAATATGAGTCTATTATTCCGTGATAAAAAACAGCACATCAAATGCTTAGTTTAACATGATATTGAAGCCTAGTCGTAATACGAAAATAAAAATTAGTATTTCTCTAACCTAGGTACAACAGGAATTATGAGAAACAGAGAAAATTCCGGTGTACCTGAGAAGAGAAAATGCGAGAGAAAAAAACTAATGGAGGGGTTCAGGTGCGGAAATTAGGAGAGAGAGAATAGGTATTGGACTGTGTAGGATGTGTTATAAGGAAAGAGAGACAATAGAGCGCATGTGAAATACATGCAATGAGATGAGAGAGAAAAAAACATAAAACAAAAAAAAAATTTTTTTAAAAAAAATAGAAAAGAGATAAAGTGGAGGAAAAAGGTATAGGAGAAAAAGAAAACCAAAACATGAGAAGAGAACACAAAGGAAGAGCAGGGAAGATAAAAACAAGAAATTTTGTTTAAATAATGTATATATTTTAAGCCTGTTTGGGAAAAATAAATTTATTAGTTGAATTAGTATCGCTTCAATATCAATCATGTTGCGACAAAACCGTCCCGTTGGGAGAAAAGGTCAATACCTACAACAAAACAAAATGTTGTAGGTATTGTAAACTTAATAGAAATAAAATAATAAAGCTAAAGCAATAGATAAAACCAAACTCAACAAAATCAGATCTGATAAATTGCGAGTTACCGAACATCGGTACATGGAAGGAAGTTGATAAGAACTGACAAATAGATATTGGTACACTACCAATATTGCTGAACCATATTGAGGTAAAACCAGCAAAATTAGACTGTGCAGAAATGGTTAAAAGTAAACAAGAGCAGCTTCATATCAACAAAAAGCTATTGGCAAATTTGAATATAAACTTTTTTTAATTACATTACATCAAAAGTAATTTGAAATTGAAAATCCGATGAAGTGGCAATTAAAAATATTTGAGACATATGTTATGTTTCTTGTGGTAATGATGATAGCAGTAAATCGTCAGTTAGATAATATCTTTTTTATAGAGTGCCATAAGTTCAGTTTAAGTAAATGAGGTGTAAAAATAACCATAAAGCGTAGCCATCCCTATAAGTAATGATTTTTCTCACAATTAGATAGTCCCCCTTGGAATAGTGGTAAAAGAGGAGACGAATCGTTCTTTTGCCTCCCTTCTTCTCCCGAACTCCTCTTTCGAATGATTCGACTGTAGCCGCGATAATTAACTCTCTCTTATTACTTTATTGGTTTGTGCCTGTCTATTTGGTCCTTCTCTTTTTTAATCAGACTGTTTCCAGACCGCCCAACCATTCTAATTGCCCTTTTATTGCCGGCGGTCCACTCGCTTCATCTGATATAAATTTAACCAAACTAACGGTTCGCTGAATACACCCCCAACTTCAATCCGCTTCAATGAACTCTCCCCAATTTAACTTCTTTCATTTGTTATTTAATTTTTTTAGGTATTTCTTTTCTTAAATTTTAGTTTATAGTTACTAGATTTCATTTTCTCGTAGCTAATGACTAAATTATCAAAAAAAAAAGTTTATTTGTTATAATTTCCATCAAACCTTGCACTTTTAAAACTTAATATGTTTAGGAAATCAGTTTAAATCTATAACTAAGTTGACTATAATTTACTAAGTAATAAAAAAAACTGCATTGTTTAACATGCTTAAAATTAATTAAATTATGCTTTTTTCCAGCCTAATAATGTAACAAAATTTATCTAGTTCAAATTTATTTAAAAATTTTGCATTCTTCTTCAATCTTAACAATGCTAGACAAAAATTATTTAACATAAAAGATATTATAGCAAAACAACTTTTAAAAATGTTATGAGTTCTAGAACATTTAAAAATTCTAGAAATTAATAGAAATAAATTTTTTTTTGAAAAATTAAATAGAATATTTCATTTACTAATGGAAGATTATTAATGCACCACCCAGCTAAATCTAGAGATATAATAAATAATTGATGTATAAATATAAATAAATTACTCTTATTTGTAATACATAGTGTTAAACAATTTGAACTTATAGATCATTCACAATTATGTAAAAAAAAAGTTTAAATTAATAAATAAACTAGAAAGGTTTTATAAGTTTAAAGTTAGAAAAATAAAAAAATTAAAACAAAATCTAAGAAAAAATAATACAAATTCAAAATTTAAAAAAAACGACTTCAATATCATTAATATTATTTTATTTATTTATTTATTGATTCAATATTGCTTAAATAATTAAGCAAATACCCTATTATTTAATTTTATTGAAACATCTTTTAAATTTCACACAAATTTTTATAATCAATTTAAGTGTCAAAAATATATGTCAAAAGAAGCTTATAAAAATAACTCAAATACTACTGGACTGAATGGCAAACACCAGCTTCTAAATAAAAAAAGGAAAAAAAAGAATTTCAAATAAATTATCAAATTCGGTTCACCCACAAAAAAGTTATGAGGTGACACATATAAAAAAAATACAGTCAAATTAAAAACCTCCCCCTTTTTATAAAGTCAAAAAATTGCAAACAAAATTTGATACAAAAAACCGTTAAGTTTTTTATTTGAAAAAAAAAATAAGAAACGGTTTCTTGTATAACCACGGTATTATACGAAGCAACTACTATGTAGTTTGTCACACAAAAATTTTTTCAATAAATCAATAATTGGATTTTTTCAATACGAGCTTAAAAAACGCGAAAAATAATTACCTGTTTTAAAAATTCACAAAAAATAATTACGAGAAATAATACTTGCGCGAATGGTATTCGGGTAGAGAGTCACAAGACGCTTTTGAAGGTTTAAATGCAAACATATTTTCAAATTCTCGTTTACGTGTAGATTTTAAATATTGCAAAAAAATTCAGTCATGTTGAGTAGAAAAAAGATTACCGGAATAATTTCGTCGTTATAAACGTCATGAAATATTCGTTGTAATTTTCCAGCAATTAAAATCAAATTTCTCTTTTAATTGTTTAGGTTATATATTTTGATATGTTAAGTATTTTGTGTGTAGTTTATGTATTTTTTTTAAAACAGAGTAATTTTTTTATAAACAGAGCTAATAATAAGCCAAAATTACAAAATTGTTCTAAGAAAATTTTTATTTACTTTTCGGTTAGAGAATGCCGCAAACATATCAAAATTCTACAAACTGCTTTTGCCACATTTTTAGTAAATCCACCTCAAAAACGCAGCAGAATGCAATAACAGACCTTGTTAAATAAGCTTATCAGCTTTATTTTTTCTCTCATTGATTTTATAGATGAGAAGAGGCTTTTACTTCCAGTACGTCCAAAAAATAACAAGAAGATGATAAAAATATTTCTGTTTTACAGACTCAATTATTGATTGATTGGTTTGGAATCTTTAGCACAATAAATTATTCACACAGTTTTACCATTTGCTAAAAACGTTTTTTTAATAGATCTTGAAAGCTCTTTCGACCATCGTGCGGTTATCATTAGGAGATGAATAAAACTCAATTATTATTTGCTTACATTTTTTTAGTTTGCAGAATTTTTAAGGGCATTTTCTAATAATCCGACCAAGGAGCTGAAAGGAAAATTTAAGAGAAGTTAAGAGCATTTGCCTTATTTTTATAAATTAATTACATAGTTCAGCGGTGTCTAGATTTATTTATCATTGTTATCTAATTTTAAACTGTTAATATTAATATTATGATTGTTATTAAAGGCGTGTTTTTCTATACTTAATTTATGGTCTAATCTGCCGTATTTTAAGTGAGCTAAGCGCTTTTTGTATCTATCTAGTTTAAATTGATCTACGCGATTGCTTTTTATAACATGTGTCACAGTTATTAGATTTTATAGAATAAATTTTATATTCTGTCTAGAAATGATGTTTTGTCTATTTAGACCTTTTAACCAATTTTTTAATTTTGATCTTGATTGATAAAGCGCTCTAACTAAATGTTTAAATACAATGTCAAGTCCGTTGGTTCAAGTATTAGGCTTAAAGGGTATTGAAATGAGTTATAATTCTTGTTTATTTGTTTGAAAAATTGTGCAATTATTGATATTGGTTTTAAATATTTGTTTGTTTATAATTTTATCTACTATTTATTTATTATATCTATTAATATTAGTGATTTTTTTGATGAATAGTTTTTACTTATTAAATTTTTTTTTATTTAAAGAAAATGTAAATACCATATCTACTAAAAAACACAAACTTGCTATTTTATGTTAAAAACAATGGTTTGAGTCATTGGGTATCTATCCTAACTTTTCAAAATATATAGGTTAGGGTGGCGCAAAAAAAACCGACTATTTTTATTTTTTGAGTCTCGAATGAGAAAATGTTAGTTTTTGATGTTTTAAGAGCCCTCTCCAAAAGACAGCTCAAAAAAAAGTTTTTACGAAGTCCAAAAATTTATAAATTTTAAAAATCGTCAAAAATCTAATTTAAATTTTTTTTCTTGCTACGGTATAATTTTATAGACCAAAAAAATAAGTTTCTGAAAGTTTCAGTTAAAAATTTTAATTTTGAAAGATCGCTTAAAATTTTTTTTAATTTATTAGTAAATGACTTTAGATTTTTTCGAGCGACCTTTTAATATTAAAATTAAAATTCCAATCATTTTTTTTTATTTAGTACAATAATCTATAAAAATACATTACGATATGAACTAAAAATTAAGAACAACAAAAAAAACATAATTTTTTTTAAATTTTATAATTTTATTTAATCAACTAATCAACATTTTGACAGTATTTCGTTAGTATTTCAAGTAAGCGACCACTTAAAATTTTTTTTTGAGCTGTCTTTTGGAGAAGGTTCTCAAAACATCAAAAACTAACATTTTTTCATTCAAGACTTAAAAAAAAAATAGTCGGTTTTTTTGCGCCACCTTAATATAGGTAGATCAAATTCTAAATCGCTTGTGGTCTTTTTAATTAAATTTACATCTAAAAAAAAATATAAATTTCCTCTCTAAAAGTGAATTTAATTATAGGAAAACCATTATTTGAGCTCAACACAAAGTTTGTCAAACTCTCAGAATGATTAGAAATTGCAAAAACGTCGTCTACGTACCTTATCTACATTTTAGGAAAATATTTAAAACCGCCTTTTGCATTATTTTCAAAATGATACACTTATCCAGAAATGGAATTTTACATTAGTAAAGAGCTTAATTATAAACTGCAAATTTTAAATTGACGAGCTTTAGCTAACGTCAAAGCTTGTCTATAATATCGTACGTTTTTGCGTATGACCTAATCAAAAAATCAATATACCTATATATAGTATACCTAACCTGCAAATCATTAATGTCATTTTGTTTACAAATCTAATTTAAAAACACATTTATTCCAAAACGAAACTGCTGCTCCTTTCAACTATTTTATTAAATTAGAAGTTAAAGAAAATAACTCTTTTTACATAAAAACTTTAAGATCCTTTATATTAATGATAAAAATTAATAAAATATTTAAGTGAAGCAAAGTTGTCATTTGTCATGTTTAAAAGTAACAGAAATATAAAAAATTGTTCATTCAATTCAATTGTTTCTATTATCTAATAGTAGGCCAGAAAAACATATTATTACCTAAGGATAGATAAATTTAACTCTTGCACGGTCTTATAATATTTTCTAAAACGAGTATTTAGTAAAAAAATTTTTTTGCAGATTAATGTTATTGAAAAGATGGTAAAACTGTGAATGTTATAGTTAAAAAAAATCTCTAGCTTTAGCTGGTGTTGAAATTATGCCTGAGTTAAAATTAATAACGGTTAGTGAGTTAAGAGTATAACATTTAACAGTTTTTTATTGTTATTAATAGTTAAACAGAAACAACAAAAATATGAAAATATAAGCCAGAATATGTCATTCATTCATATTTAGAAGTTTAATGAAAGAAGCACGTATCATTTCGTAACAAACCAAATCACGTGACATAACCAGTGTATATCGTGACTATAATAATATTTTATAGTCACTAATCTTAATCCTAACTTAATTAAATACGCGATTAAGAATAGCGGTTTGAGTCACGCAAATAATAAACATAATACATTTGAAAATTATTTTATTGTAAGAAATGCCCAAGTTTACATCGCTTTTTTTCCATTTTCATAATTTTTCAGTCAAAAGTAATTTTTTTGACACGGAAAATACATTATTCTAACGATATAGCTTGACAAATTTTATTCGGAATGTAATAAGGAAAAATAGGTAGACTTAATTTGCTTACACGCACTGAATTAATTATTTACGATAGCAAACTAAAGTGGATTTGATGTTATCATTGTTTCTCAATAAAAATAATGGATTACGTTTCATAAATGTAAATCGTATTTACGGTATAAATAATAAAATAAAGCCGGCTTTTAATATTATTACTATGTGGAAAGAACAAAATCGATAAATAATTAAATATATTTTTTTGTAGATCTAACACGCAAATCGTTAGAAATGCACAATGTTTTTATGTGTGATTGCTATATCTGTCATTTAAGCCAAAAACCGAATCCAGACAAATTAATGATCTCATTAACCACAAAACACAGTTAAAAAAAAACGTTAAAACAACAGAGACAGACGTAAAAAATTAACAAAACTTAAAAGCAGAGTAAAAAAAGTCTGGAAAATTTTTATAGCAGTTTTACTTGCTTAAAAAATATTTTTAGTTCAAGATTTCTAATATAAAATTATTCTCTTTCAAAGCAAAATATAAAATCTAATAAATTTTAACCGTTCAACTTAAGGTTTTTGAAAATAACAGCTAAATTATAATTAATTTATCGAAACTTTAATGTAGTAAACATAGTAGAATTATAACAGTATTTATTTTTTACCTAAAAATAAAAAATAAACGTTGAAGAAGAGCAAAAATTTATGTTCCAAATACATTACGTTATGACAGATGATAATGTAAATGTCAAATTAAAACTATTTTAATAATTTGACTTTAATAAAAATGGTAGTATTAACTGCTTGTTAACAACTTTGTAACGTTCCGCTACATATAAATTGCATTAAGCCATTATACCTAAGCTGCATTAAGTTTTTTATATTATTTATGTACATGAAAAGATAGCTGAATGGCATGAATTTGCACATAAAAAGGTTAATAAAATGTTAAAACATTGTAAAAACGTCGCATATGTTTATTAGAAAAACAATAATTAAACAAATTAAAAATTTAGGAAAAACCGGACTTCAATATGATTACTTAAGTATTATTTTATTTATTTAATTGACTGAAATTGCTTATAAAATAATATTTAATTATATTGAGTCAGAAATATATGTCAGAAAAGCATTAAAAAAAATAATTTAGAAACTACTAGTCAGATCTTTATCAAATTTAAATGAGACTAACCAAAAAGCACCAGCTTTCAAATAAAAAAAGAATCATTCAAATCGATTCGCCTTGAAAAAAAATACAAGGTAACACCACATAAAAAAAATACAGTCAAATTGAGTCTCTTCTTTTTATTTTTGAAGTCGGTTAAAAATACATTTCTTACAGGAAATAGAAACTGTAAAGATTAATTTTCTTTGCAGTTTTAAAATTAATAATTATTATGTCATTGTTGAGTTCTTGACATATTATTAAAATGTTTTGCTGTGTTTTGGTAAAATAATCAGTTTTTTCAGATTTTTTGCAAATTATCGTTTTTAAAAAGAACTAACTTTTGTGTAAATGATTATAACTTCCAAAAGGCATTGTTAATTTCAGTGTAAGAAATTTGTCGCTTTATGGTCAGTTAAATAATTATTCATTGCATAAACAATTTACATGTAAAGTATTTATGTAACTAATTAATTACTGAGTATTTCCTAAAGAGTTGTGTACGTTATTAATAAAGAGTAGCACATTTCGATGTTATAATCATTTATAATACTCCTGTATAATTGTATATACCAAGACAAAGAAAATATTTTTTTTAGTTGAGCTATAGTTTGGTTAAACATTTTGTGCGAACATAGTTTTGTTACTACTTAACCTTCACTAATCTTTATGAAGATTTACTTCAAATTTTCTTGTCTGTGCAGAATCTTGAAGATACTGCGCCAGGGCTGTTTTCAGGTTGCTACTACTTTCTTCACCTGCATGTTACTAAAGATTTAGTAACATGCAGATAATTAATTACATTGTAATTGATTACAATTAAATTGTAATTAATTATACACAGATTTATTTATTATTGGATAATATAAACATCATCAAAGTGGGTATAGACACATTAGTAATTTTCATATAGATATCAAAATCACTGTTACTGTCATTATTAACTTGAATGATGAGTTATAGTTCTGGAACATTTTTCAAGCGGTAGAAAAATTCTTCTTCCATTAAGTAACAAACACAGTTTTTCTAACTTGACGAAGAAATTTAGTTCGATTAAAATTTTTATTACGGTCTATAATGACTAAAACCACAGACGCATCTGTTAGCTACCAGTTTTATGCCAATTGGAGGTTGTCCTGTTGTAAAGTAATTTAAGAGACAAAGTTGTAGTTGCAATAAAAGTTAAGCTAAGCAATACATTGTTAAGCCGACAAGACATACATTCAAAAAATCTAAATTAAAATAAAATGTTAAAATTTTAGGTTTTTTAAACAGTATGACATTATTAAATGTCATATTATTATATTATGGTTATTACATTAATTTAAAATTAGTTATGTTACCTATTATATGACATTAAAAGTTTTAATACATAATTAAAAGTAAATTTAAGAATTTTAATAAACTAATGCATTTTAATGCTTTTAATAAAAAACTGTTAAGATTTTTTAATAAAGCGCACATACTCTCTGAACTGAAAAAAATGTTAAAATTTATAAAATTGCAAAAAAATTTAAAGCGTTACTACAATAAGCATTCTACTATTAAATGTTCTTAAACATAAAAAAAAATTGCTTAGAGAGCTTTAGTTATTCAAAGAAATATATCTATAAAATCAAGTAAGCTTGTAAACCAAATTGAGTGACATTTTATTGTAAACATAGCAAACAAAAAACAAGTAAAAAAATAAAAAACAATAGAAACCATATTGAATAAAAAGTTTAAAACATTCAGAAAAAAAAGCAACATAAACAGGCTTAAAAAGAAATTATACACAAATTTTATAGAAATAAATTTTATATAATTCTATTTATTTTTATAAAACTTTAGAAATTATTTAAAAATACAAAAAATAAGGTTGCTCACTTTCCATGTGCTTGCGACAACCTGTAGCTGTATACATATATTTAATTTAGGTACTACAAATGCACAAGTAATAATAGTTTTAATTTTATTTTAAACTTTAGTATAACGAGTAACAAAAATTGTTTAAAAAAAAATAGTTTAAAAATTCAAATAAGTATATAAATCTTTTATTTTTTTTTTATAATTAATAAAAAAATAATTCGTTTTTTAGATTTTTGATTATTCTAAAGATTTACAGCTTGTTGTGTACTTTTTATTTTTTGTAAAAAAATATTAGACCGCAGTTCTATAGAAAATTATAACAATTTAGATAGCTTGTAAGTGTTAATTTTCAATATCAACTCAGCAACAATATTTGATATAAAAGTGTAACTCTTAGAATAAATATCTATTTCTGTTATCAATTAATTCTTATTTTTGCTCGTTTAGGCGAAAGCATATAAAATTTTTATACATTTTTTTTGGATTTATTTTAGCTTTTTTTATGTATTTTCAGCTCTAATCATTCAAATTATTCCTTTCTTTGATATTTTTTAATTGTTGACTTTATCCTGGATTATCAGCAATTACTACTTTATTTGTAAATTTTTAATTTCTATTAAAATCTACATATTAAAATCTCTTGGTATATTTTTCGATAAACTATGTATATGCTAGATTAATACTTTACTAGTTCTGCTAGATTTTTTGTTTGTAAAAAATGTTAGGAACCGTTTGAGAAAAAACCGTTGTAAAAAATCAATAAAAACACAAGACTATAAACTTTAGAAATCTTTATAACATTGAACACTTAAAATATTTATTTAATTAATAAAAATTATAAAAAAAATATTATATTTTTTATTAAGTATAAAAGGATTAATAAACTATCTGTTTCGGCTTCAAAATATATAAATTAATAAGCATTAGGTATAACAATTTGCAGAATTTTTTAGTGTTAATTTTTAATATCAATTCAGCGACAAAATTAAACGTGATATTAAATCTAAGAATAAATATCTATTCTTGTTATCAATTTATTCTTATTCTTGCTCATTTAGACCAAAGCAGATAAAATGATTCAACCCAATAGTAAGCTTTATAAATAATTTTAAAATCAGATATAGTTTTTTATAATTTTTATTCACATTTGGAATTATTTTGCTTCTGAAGCATGTACTCTTGTTTTTTTGCTTTTCTTGTATTTTTAATCTACATCTTTTCCCTGTCTCTTTATCATTTTTTTTCTATTCATTTAAATTTTTTTATATATTTTCAGCTCATTCTAATTATACAAATTTAATTAATAATTGTATTAATTTAATTATAATTAAATTTATATGCTTAATTTTTGTAGTTATGCATATTTTCTAATTTACTCAATTGAAAATCTTAGCGATTTGTCTGTACATCAATATTTACAAATATAGTGGTGATTGCTGATAATACAGACAATAATAATTCTGATATATTTATTGATATGTATATTGATATGATATGTAAAAACTATGTATATTCTAGGTTAATAATTCTACTTTTCTTCTACTTTTCTAACTCTCGTTTAATGTTAATTTTATGTTATTTAGTTGTTTTAACAAAAATGGTTGTTGGTGACATAATAACAAAGACATAAAAGATTAATAACTATGAAAACTATAAAAAAAATTTTAAAAATTAAAACTGGCTTATGGATAAGCCTCACATGCGTTGTAATGTCTGAATTGTTTGCAAAAATTTTTTTCCAAACGTCATAGTTGCAAAGATTTTTGCAAAAATTATTTATTTTCTATAACTACCTGGATATTACTATTCAAGCGTTCTTAATGGGGCGTTAAAAGTAACTTCACTTACCTGCTGATTAAAGTTAAATTGTCTTTTTTGCAAAGCTTTTATAATGATCTGTCCAAGAAGTTGAAGCTCGTGCCATAATAGTAACGGGTGATTAGCGACGACAAACACATATTAGCATTTTATTGCTTTAGCCAGACTCTCTACGCCCTCTTGATAAAGTGGAATTAAAACTGAAGAGCTCTTTGATCTCAACTGTATTAACTAAACTCAGCTATTGGCCGCACTTATTAAATGAGAGGGAGACAACCGCACCACAACTTTCCTTTTCTTTTTCTTTCTTTACGTCTCTCGCTCATTCAAATTTCTAACTTAATAACTTGTTAAAACGATGATTAAAACATTCTCTCTCTTGGTTTTAGTTTAATTTTGTTTCTATTAAAACACGGCAACAATTTTAATTTTAATTAACACATATAAGAAAACTTTGACGTCAAAGAAACCTATTACGTCGTTTATGTAATATAATTTATTGTGCTTTATTTACAAAAATTCACAGCTCTAAAGGAAACAATTAGGTTCTTAAATTATTTTAATTAACGTTGTAATTAAATTGTTTGACAAAACAAGGTTTAGGTTTCATCTTATTGTACAAGTAGTCCTCATCTTATACAAGCTGTATCAAAATAAATTAGGATTTGCAGATAAAATTGCCATTAGGTAGATCTGTTCTGAGTAAAACATGATTATTGTTAATTTTTGCTATTAAAAAGTCTGAGGATTACTTGTTAGGAACAAAGTTGTGCCTATACTTTTTGAGCTCTAAAACAAGAAGACCAATTGGCAATCTTGTAGTAAAAAGTTTTAGGCAACTTGATGAATGAAAAACTCTAGATTCACACTCGATCACAAAAAGTTCAACAACTATGTTATATTAAATGTACACAATAATAAAGACAATATTCACATTGATTATTTACAGAAAACGAAATCGTAGTCGTAACACAGATTTATATACAAATTGATTGTCACTGAACACGACACACCTACACCATTTGCAGTCCTTTTGTAATATTTTCAACGTGCTCTTTAGCTTTAAGACGCAACGCTGCTATTGAGGTAGTTCTTAGATCTGGGGCTGTAGAAGATTGGTGAGAATGAGCTACTGGAGGCGGCCGATTTGGGTCAGCGGCTATCGGCGAGGTTAGGTAGCTGGGGTAACCTGTTTGGGGGTGGCTCAAAAAACCTGGCAAAGCTGAGAGAAGAGGTGGTGATAACCAAGGATCCATCGGAAGGGCTAATGTGGTACCAGCTGCTCGAGACAATGAAGAAACAGTGTGGTATTCACTTAAACCTAGTCTTGCCGCTTCCATTTTTTCTTGTCGTCTCCATTTGGCTCGGCGGTTTTGAAACCAAACCTAAAACAAACAGTAGAATTAGATTCGAAATAGAAATACACATTCAACCAACAAATCAAGATCAAAAATAGTTTATATTCAGAATGTGTAATGCAGCTGTACACTATTCAATAAGTTACAAGTCAAAAAAATGTGCAATAATAATCTTAAAAGTTTAGATACAAGTTAAGTCTTGCTGAGCCATTTTCACTCATTTATTACTCAACTTTTTTTAAAAATAATTTTAAATGTTTGTAGATACTTAGCTTAGTGCATTGTGACAATTATGTCAACCGATTACTTAATGTTGTTTATACCAAAGTGATAGGTTTTAAGTGTTTTTTTTTCTATTAAGTAGAAGTAAAAACGGTTTATTAAAATCCGCTTAGGATTTTAAAGAGCTATAATGAATCAATTCGTTAATATTTTATCTAAATCATCTTGTCGATTGCAATTAAGACCAGTTTGTTCAAACAGTCGTTAGTCGTAATCTAGTAGCGTATTTGAGCTTAAAGCTAAATAAACTAAATCGATTGTACTTAATGTCATTATTGTTTCGAAAACATAACTTTGTTTATATAACAATCAAACGCAAATGCAGGTAAAAATACATAATAGATTGCTAATAAAGGAAGACAAATCGATTACAAATAATAATAGGTGTTTGCCTAGGAAATGGAAATAAAATTGAAGGCTAAAAACTTCTAGTTAGAGGCTTGAAATGCTGTATTATTTGACTTTAACGAGTCTTTAACATGCAGACAAACTAAGCAAATAAAGTGATACTAAAACCACCTGTTTAATACCTCTGCTGCAATAGTTGTTGCACGCTAATAGCTTCTATTGCTACCAAATTACGGCTACTTTATGTCACTAATTTTATTTTATAGATGGTATCTTGATTTATAACAAATAACATATTTACTTGAAGCTAAAAGCTTTTCTACTCTATAATTAGCCAGCTGGATCATTCACTAGAATGTATCAGTATAACTGGTTTAAAAAATGTTCTTTTACGTAATTCCAACGTTAAATATAAATTGATTAACTAACCTAGGAAAACTGTATACTCTAAATTTGCTCTTAGTTTAAACTACAAATTAAATGTTTTAAATTTTCAGTTACCAATACAAGCAAGATTGTAAATTTACCTTTGCAACAATGTAATAACCGTACAGATAAAGAGTTAAGTATTATGACATAAAACCCGTTAATTTTTTTATTTAAACTTTTTTTAAAAATTTTGTCAGCAGTTTTATCAACTTTTCAATTTTGTTTCTTACCTTTAAATAAAAATGAAAAAAAAAACGTATTTAGCAAATCTTTACTATACTCTATTTATTTTTGGCAAATGCGGATGAGCACGTATCGAAAAAAACTCTACATACAATATAGAAACTTTCAGTGCATTTTCAAAAAACTGCTGCCAATTAATTGTTTAGGTTTACATAACCTCACACAAGCACCGAAATTTCTATAAAGCCTCGCAATAGTAGAGTAAAATGTGGTTAGGATAAATTGACAAGTTTGGCTGACAGTGCTGATACCGCTTTTTAAACAGCACACTGCTTTAACCAATAGAAAGAGAGTATTTTAGATGCGATTTCCAAGATGTCCGACTTGTCTTGCCAATAGCCGAAGAATATAGTATAGTTTAACTAACTAATGTAAAAAAATGCTAGCTTAATTGAAGAAAATTCTCAATACTCAATTATGTTAAATTTAAAACCAGCTTTAAAACACAACAGTATTTTTTTTAAATATTTATTTAACTTTAAATAAAATATGTAAAAAGGTTATCAAAAATAGCAGCGCTTACTAAGAAAAAACTTTTTATTTCTTCTGAAGCGTTTTGCCCATGAAAAAAGTGACATCTGTTTTTCTGGTTGTATATTGAAAAAATCTTTTTACTTTGCTTATTTTGTTAGTTTATTTTAAGCATTTCCACTAACTGAAAACGTACTGATCATGCGCGAATCGTTCTAAGAAAGATTACATTCTTCACAATTATCTAATAGAACTATTGTAAACAATTTTCTCTTCTTTTGTTAAAGTTGGAAAATTTAAATCTGGTAAATTTACAATCTTGCTTGTATTGGTAACTGAAAGTTCAATTTCTAACAAATAAAAATTATTACGTATATGAGATTATTAAAAAATCGCGACAACATAACCTTGAAATAATAAGATCTGCAGATTTTTTATAATGTTATGTTAAGTGTAAATCGACATGCTTGAACTGCATTTAATTTCAAACTTGAGTTAAATCATCTCTTGCAGCTGCATTAACTCTTGGCGTAATTTTAACCTAGTTTAGTGCTAACTTCGCATTGGAATACATCTATCCTTAAAATAATAAAGTTAAACTAAGTTTTTTGGGCTAACTCTGGATTGAAATACCGAGCCTTAAAATATTACTATAATAACTTAATCTTATTTTTTTACAGATTAACATGGTTTAACTTTCTTAAGCGAAAATGTTGACAACGTTGCTTAGGTAATGTATATATGTATAGTCTGCTCAAATTCAAGAAAGAGTAATAGTAAATAGTGTGTAAGACGTCGCAATGCCTGATCCATTCATAACGTCTACATGTTACCCAGTTCTTGGAATCCTGGCGGAGCTGGCATTCGAAAGCACAGGGGTGGATTGTGCATTTGGTTTGTTGCTGTTTCTGTGTGCTGTCCTGTTCTAAAATGAAAACTGAGGCTACTCCCAGAACTCTTAGTCCTCCCAGAAAAAAGACTGAACGTAACCATTTAAATACTTGTGAAAGGAAAATGACTTTAATTATATTTAAACAAAATTGGTTTACAATAGAGTAAACAATTTTCTCTACGGCCTGCCCTGTCTGAAAAATTGTCAACCATCTCTCACTTTATAGATGACGTAGAGCCTGCATGCATTTGTTATCTTGCTCTTTTTTTGAAAAGGTAATGAAGTTTAGTTATTATTGTGTTTGAACTTTAGTTTACTAATAGCAATGAGAAAAACACGTAGCGTTGTCATTTTTTAGAGAAATATACTGCCAAATAGATAATAACAATGAAATTTGGACAATAAAGCGTTTTTTTCATGAAACTAAAACATTACAAATTATCACGTTTAAGTATTTGACTGAAAAATAGAATAACCTAAAAATGAAGCAAATGCCCAAATTTAATCAAAATAAAAGTTTTCTTAGAGTTATCCATGTTTTAAAAGAGTTTATTTGTTATCAGTGAGACTAAATAGATTAAGATTAATTTAGCTGCGTTAATCTTTCCTTGGTTTTAAGTAAAATTACTTGACAACATTTTTTTTCAATTTCAAACATGTTGGTTTTAATTTTTTTTTTTTTGTCTAATTTACTATTAAAACTATTATTCATAATGATTTTCCTACGTACATATTTTGAATTTATTATAAATATAATTTTTACTACTCTACATTAATACAATAATAAAAAATTTATAATTCTGTCAAAGACAATAGTATTCTTCTTAACGCAACTCAAAAATAATTCAACCGCTGTGTTTTGTTTCAATGAAGCTTGGTGGTTTGATTCAATAATTATTTTTGAATGCTTCTGTGTTTTGGTTCACTTAAGAGACAAACTTTAAGGCAAGTCAATGAACTGAAATCTGCCACCTTAACAGCTATTAAATTATTTTAGTTTTCTTGCTGACTGGCTTTAAATATTCTTTTTAAATTTTGTAAAAATCTTCAAATATCAAAACATAAAAAAATAATTTATTGCTCGTAACTGAGAATTATATGGAAATTATAAATAATCTAAAAAAATATTATAGGAATAACTACAGGGTCTATTATATTAGCATTAATCAAAGCCGGTAACTATCTGTAAACATACAGCCGCTTACGAAATAGCGTACATGTTTTTGTACATTTGAATATATTAGTTTAACACAATTGCGTTATTGTTTTTGCAATACGAATTTCTATTCTGTTTGAGAATTTTTGTTTTTTTTTAAATAATTAAAAATTTTTACTACATTTAAAAAATGCTTGGCACTGTGCTCTAAAATGTCAATGTCAGTTGTGAATCTGCAATACCGGCTCAGCTTACTGGTACGTACCGCTTACGGATTATAATAAAATAGATGAATCAAGCTAAGACAATAGTTAATTTTCCAAAGCTACTCTTAATTAATGCTAATATTATACACCCTGTATCCAACTTACAGATTTGGTATAAATTAACGTGATGGCGATTGTTTGCTTTATCTGAATAGAGTTTCAGATATGAGCTGATTTTTTTTTAAACCTAATAAAAGTCGTTAATAATTGACACATTTTTTCTGCTGTAATTATATAAACAAACTTTTGTTGTAATGATTAAAAAAAAATTTTTTGTTTACGGTTCTTCAATTTTTATTATGAAATAAATTTGGTTGAAAGTTTTGAGGGCAAATGGCAGGCTGTTATAGGGGTTAAACGTCAAGCTGGTTCTGGTTTTGCTAAGACGTCAAGCGCAGATCCACATATCCGTAATACAATCTTGAACATAATAGGGACCAATCCGGCTGCTGCCGTGTTATTAGCCGACACAAAACCCCTTTGTAGAATTTATATCATTCTTAGTGATGTTATTATCAGAAAAAATATTCATTTTTTACTACAACGCCAGTTCTTATATCTTCGCTCTCGTCTGTCTAATGTTTCCAACAACAAGTAAAATTACATTCTGCTTTTTGGAGTTTCCTAAAAGTTTCTTATTCGATTTAGTCAATTTAGGACAGCTTCAGCCCACCATTAGCTACAGCAAAGAATGACATCAAATTGTCAATTAATGCATCAGTTCAGAACCAATTCTCTGTGCGCTTAAAGCATCAACATGGCCGGGGGAATATAGAGGGAAATTTAAGAATAAGGATAATCAAGGGTGCCAGAACGTTTATAGGGAGGGTCTTTTCTTAGCAAACGCCCTTTCATTCAAAAGAAAATTTTGAAAGAAAAGTTTTTCTTTGATAATCTTTTTGTGAATTGAAATAATTACTAAGAAACAGTAAGTAATATTATCATTAATAACTTATAAAGCGTTTAAAAACTCAGTTTGAGTCTTAATATCTAATAAAAAAAGTATATTTTAAGCAGTAAATTATTAGTAATAAAAAAATTTGTGAATAAATAAAGTACGCGTGCTCAAGGTGTCTGCAGCAGCCCTAATGCTGACGAGACGTCCCAGGCACCTACCCTCTACCCTCTTGGTGCAACGCCGTGCACACCCCGCGGCTTCGTAGACGATTCAATATTAAATTTGTCTTCATTTTGATATTTAATTATTTTATGGCAAGCTTTGTCGTCAAAGCTGCGCGTGTTGTCGTTACTCGAGGCCGACTCAATTAATGCCAGTAATTAAAGATGCTTTAATTAATTCTGACTTGGTTTCGGAGAGGATGCTGATTTAGCACAAGCTCTTTAGCTTTACGTTTTTATAAGGAATTATGCAACCGAAACGCTCTCTAACTTTTCAACAAATAAACCAATTTTAACTCGTAATTACGACCGCTTTCTATTCTTGGAAAAGTCAAATCCCTTTTTCTTTTTTCTCCTCGCATTTTTCTGCATTTGCACTTGGAATTTTTTTGATTAAAGAATTATTTGCTTTTCAAAACGGGAGATCTAATAATATAGAGGTTACAAAACGTCAATTTATAACAGCAGCAAATGATTGTAAGTATAAAATTGCCGTTGTTAAAAAAATATTAGATAAAAGTTTAAAATGACAACTTTCATCTTTTAAAGTTAGTTAAAGAATCATTTATTAACAAAAAAATACAACCAATTTTTAAGCTTTATATATATATTTTTAAATAACCAGCTTTATTTTTTGTTTAATATTAATACCCCTTCTCTTTATAAATATAACAATGCCAAAAACTAGGAATTTATTGCTAACTGTTGACTTTAAAAAATTACAGCTTATTCATTATCTGGGAAGACTAAATTTAGCTTAAAGTGGTGACTCAATTAAGTTTGTTTTTTTAGTTTCACTATCGAACTACAGCGTGGTCAAATAGGACTGTTTAAGTTGGCAATCCTACATTTCATTTTAAAATAGTACAACTGCAACCATTTTTTGTTGATGACAGGTGACATCTTTGACACTGACAACATCGTTGACAGATGCAAATGATTCCATATACCTTCTAATTTTCCATGTTCCAATTCACTATTTTACAGGTGTATTATATAAAAATTGCTCTACTGTTCTTGAAAAAAATTAAAATACATTTCTTACCAACTTTCCGTTGTTCAATTATTGAGGGGTTAATGATTAATTGATTTTTTAAGAACCTGACGTGACCTGACCTGATCAAAATTAAATTCTTTCCTATTGTCAAAAATACCAATTTGTTTATAAATTGCTGCGTTTCAATATTTTTAAAAAATATCTAATTTAACATAACCTACAAATTGTCATAAGTTGTTGCTATCATTGCTTTATCAAACGCACAAATTATTTTTTGCGATTATTTGCGGCAAACAATATTTTCACGAGCTTAATAATTACATTACTAAAAAAAAATAGAAAAAGTTGTGTTGAATATTTTGGACAAAGAATATACTGCTGAGAGATGTCAAAGTACAAACTTTTTTATTTCCTTTAAACCAAGAGATTTGCATTACAAACTTTGATAACTCATATTTACTTCTAGAACACTGTCATGAATAGATTAGAATCAATATCTATTGGACAACTCCATTAAGCAAAAGTCAAAGCCTAAAAGTAATACGTAAGATTCATGCGAATAAAAGAGTATATTTTTTCAAAATTTCGAAACGGTCGAGGTAAGCATACAGAAAGTTATATCATTATTTAAAACTTTGTTGTTGTTTTATTACGTTCTTATTACAAATTGGTGTGCTTGGCAATATTAAAAAAATATATTTTTTTGGCTATGTCTTAAATATTATTCGTAATAAAATTTCACTGACAAGTCACGCTCACCCGAAATAATTTTATCATTTCATTTTATTCCGTATTCTCGAGAATACCACGCAACAACCATAATTGCCAGATATCGATAGACGAACTACATATATCGTTGTATTTATGAAAAACAAAAAATTGATTCAGTACAACAAAAAAAATAACTCAAAATTGTGGGTTGATAAAAAAACTATTTTTGTGTTGATAAATGTTTGTTTTATCAAAAAATTGACCTGTTTTAAGGTTTTGACAAATAAAAAATGCTAAATAAAAAGTTTTAAACATTATGTGGAACTTTTGCTCCAGTTTGTATAGTCAAGATCGTAAGAAATTATACAGGGGTTATGTGCAATATAAAAGCCTTACTAGAAATATTTGTCAAAAAGTATTTTTTAAATTCTGTTGTTATATTTGATTGTAATTAGATGAAAAACTTCAGACAACTGTTATCAGAAGAATTAAGTGCAACTTCAAAATATAGAAAAATATGAAAATTTAAAGTTTGAATTTTACTAATTTTTGTAAAAAATAACTAGTTCTAATTGATGTGCTTCTACAATGGTGTTACATGAACTTTGTTTGGACTATAGATTACTCAGTTGGTAAAAAAATTATGTCTCGATTTGTATTTCATAAAAAACTGGCTTAGCACCGTTTTGTTGACGTAAATTAAACTACATCTGAGTCCGCTACTGTTTACAATTTATATGAGTGATATGGAAGATGTGTTAGCAAAAGGACAAGAAGGAGGAGTGGTAGCAGGGAAAAAGAAAATTTGGTTGTTAGCGTATGCGGATGACATAGTGATGGTAGCGAAAGAAGAAAGACAAATGAATGGAATGATGAGAATCGCAGAGAGGTATATGAAAAAGAAGGGATTTGAGGTGAATGAAACTAAAACAAAGATAATAGTGTTTAGTAAGGGAGTAAGAAAAAAAGTAGTATGGAAATGGGGTGACAAAGAAATAGAGCAGGTGAGAGAATAGAAGTATTTAGGATACATGTTTGAAGAAAGAAATCGAAGTAAGGCGCAGTTGAGAGAATTGGTGAAAAAGGGAAACCAGATGTGTGCGATAGTGTGGGGAATAGCAGAGAAAAAGTTTAGAGGAGAATATGAAATCGGGATGACGATGTTTGACAGTCTGGTAAAAAGTGTAATGATGTATGGAGCGGAAATCTGGAGATGGAAAGAGAGGAAAGAAATAGAAAGAGTGCAAGAAAAATATATGAGATGGATGCTAGGGCTAAGCAGAGAAACCCCAGGTTACATAGTGAGAGAGGAAGGAAAGAGAGAAAAAGTAAGAATAGAAGCGGGAAAGAGAGCAGTTAAGTATGAAGACAAAATGCGGGAGAAACAAGGGTGTGAGATACTGAAAGAGTGTGGAAAAATGATGAAAAGAAAAGGCGATAAGCGAATAAAAAAAGAGAAAAAAGAATACTATGAAAGTAAAGGGTTTAGTGTAGAAGAGATTGAGAGGAAAAGAGAAGAGAGGCAATGGATGAATGGAGAAATGAGAGACCGAGATAGAAATATAGAGAAGCAAGAAAGGAGGGCTGAAATTAGAGAAAGCAGGTACAATACAAAATATGGGGCAATAATTACTAAAGAACTGCCAAGCTACCTGAAAAGGGAAAATAAGAGAGAGAGAAAAATGATTGCTAGATTTAGGTGTAGAAATGAAAAGAGAGAAAATAGATATTGGATGGAAGAAAATGAAAGAAAATGCAGGATGTGTGGAAAAGAGAGAGAAACATTGGAACACATGATGAAGGAATGTGAGGAGGTAAAAGAGAACATTTTAGTAAGGGAGGATATAATGAAAGGAAAGAAAAAGGGAATAGAATGGATAAAAATGATAGAAAAAGTAAGAAAAAGATTAAACTGGGTGGATGAGGAAGAAAGAGAATAAGAATAAGAGAAGACATAATGAATGGAAAAAAAAGGAAAAAGAATGGATGAAAATGATAAAATGAGAAAGAAAAAAGAAAAAAAAAACTGAGGAAGAATAATAATAAAAAAAGAGGAAGGAGAAAGAGGAAGATTTATTTTAATAAAAATTGTAAATACATAAATTGTAAAACTGTAAAGTTAAACAATAAACCTTATTATATATATGTATATATATATATAATTAAACTACATAAAAATGTCAAATATAAACAAATGTTATTGTGACAATTTGAATTATTGCTTATACAATAATATAATATAAACAGGCAAAGTTGATTTATCTACTTGATAAGTTAAACTAAATTCTTGAAAATTTAACGTCTAGTGCGATAAACCAGATGTAAAAGTTAGCAAAATTTTTACAACCGTAATACCTTATATAAAATATATGAAATAGTTAATAGTGGCTTATGAGTGTATTGTTCGGTACTTCACCGAAGATTAAAGCTGCCCAAACAAGGCGACAATTGGTCGCACGGACGAATAAACATTATAGCTTGCTCAAACAGCTGTACTGTTGAACATGACCGTCATAAACTACTTGAAAAAATTAATAATTTAATATATTTGCAGTATATCTTTTGGATTTTATTTTAATAAACATATATTTGTTTTTTGTTTTAACAAATATTTATCTAATTATGGTGTATCTTAGTTTTTATTGTAGTATTTTAGAAAATCGTAGTTGAATACTTTTGTATTTTTATTTTCTTTAAAATATTAACAAATTTTTATATTTATTTTTTCGTATCTTATTAGTGTATATATAGTAGTACAAATAGAATAACGTTATATAATCCTTCCTCTATTGCAAAAGCTAAACACCCAAGAATAAACTACTACTAAAAACCTTTAAATCTCTAGCTTTCACTCTTTAGGCAAGCACAGGCTTAGCTTAAGTTAATACTTCTTAGTTTCTTTGTAATGTTTAAGCGCTGAAATAACATTTTTACCTTGCAAAAAAACCATCTTTTCAAACCGCTCCTTACAATTTTGTCAAAACCTGTTTAAAGGTTAGTTTCAACGTGATTTATTAAAAGATTGAGTTTGTTGTTCAATAATAAAAAATTATAAAAGCAGAATTTGAAGTAAAGTCATTTAACGTTATTTCACTGGAACTATAATTTCCATTGAAATATGATAGAAGATCTTAGATTAATTTGTCATTGAAGGTAAACTTTATTTGTCAATATGTAGTCTAATACTAACTACAATCTGTAGTTCTTAAGGAAGATAACTTATCTTTATCTTATTATCTTGCATGATATGATATGGAAAGGGTAGAGTTACACATGTAAGATAGGATCTGAGAAAGCTTTTGATTGAAACTAATTTTCCTCATGTAGTTTTCCCTTTAGAAGGCAGACGTGCGAAGCAAAGTTAATTTTCGTAATAACTGGTTCTAGAGTTGGTAGTTAATAGCCCTTATTATATAAGCGGGGGTGAAACACTGTTGTTGATGGTGGTCTACAAACATCGCCCCGCTAATAAATTGGTAGCTACACACATCAACGTCACCACTGAGTTCTTTGTTGTCGTAGACTAATCAGTCCCATGTGACGTGTAATTTGCACTGACACGTGTTTGTCACGTGACTTCTAACGTTACAACGATTGTTTAAAACTAGTTACAATGTTTGAGTCTGTTTGTTCTCCATTCGGAATGTTATTAGCATTATGTGCGATCATTCGGTAGATTTGTTGGGGTACATAAATAATCAATATATATTATTCAATCTAACAAGTCTCTTTTTTTAACTAAGGCCTACGTATTAATTATTTCAAATAACTAAATTATAAAGTTTGAAAAAATAGTTAACTAGTAACTCAACGCTTGGCCTACTTTGGCAAACTCAAACCAGACAAGCCTATAAAATGTTTTTTTTTATTGTTTTTATAAGTATCTTTTTGTTGCCAACTGTATGTAGTTCAAAAGACAATTCATCTTGAAGCGGATCTAACGATGAAACAAAAATAGTGGTACTCTTCATTTGATGCGTTTTGAGTTTTTTTATTTATCTAAACTACATAATTCTATTATTTCTTTTAAAGAATCGCTGTACAAAGAAGACAAAAGCATTACACTTATATAAAATAACAGAGAACAATTGAGACATAGAATTAAAATTAAAAACTTTACCAAACAAATGGTATTAGAAGCAATAAAGATAAAACTTGATTTTTTTAGCATTTTTGATTTCTATAATTTGTCTAGTTTTCTAATCTTTTTTTCTAATATTTTTCCTAGTAAGCATAGGTCAAGGCAAGTAGTGAGAACATAAGCTAATAAGGATCATTGCTACTAAGCTTTAAATTAAATCAAGAGCTAAAAACTATTTGAGACAAAATATTCTTATACTCGTATCTAATTTTAATATAATTTTAAATATTAGTTTTTCTGTGAATGATGATCAAAATACTTTAGAATTCAACACAGTTATACCACTTGCCTAAAGACTTTTGAGAGGTTTGTCAACTACTATGATGACCACCACCACGAGATGAATAAGGGTTTTATTCATCTCTTGATGATAACCACATGATGATCAAAAAAGCTCTAAAGATTTAATAAAAAAATATATAGCAAGTGGTAAAACTGTGTTAATAGTTTATAGTGCTAAAATTCTAAAGCAATTATCTAATATGTTGTATTGTGAACTTTTTTTAATCATATAGTTTTTAAAATTTTTAGACATAATGTCTTGCCATGAATATAACCGTAAAACAATTTTTTGATATATAATTTTTAGAACTCTCAACTTATTTATGTACCTTAATTTTAAACCATGTTTAAGCAAACAAAGCAGATCTTTATTAAATTAAATATCATAAAACCAAGCAATTTTTTTAATTTGTAAAACACAAAGAGTATTTTATCAAAAATAATCTCATATATTTAGTCAAATTTGAAAGAACATCTGGTGGTAGTTATTTGAACTTAATAAAAGATTAAACTAATTAAATACAAAACCACTATAATTAGGTTAAAAAGAGTCTAAGAGCTTACAAATCTTAAATTATTTTGATTTTTCTCACAGGGAAAACAATTATTGTGATTTTAAACCACGATTTTGGACCGGATATTTTCGATAAAAACAGACAGAGAAGTAGAAGATTAGAAAAGAACAACACAACAAATAACACAACATTTCTTCTTTTTAATTTAAATATATATATTTAGCTTTGACTTTTTTAATCATGAAGACAGCTTCTATTGGTGTTTGAACCTATTTGCTGCCCAATTTTATTTTAAAAACTTTAAAATAATTTTAAATAACAATTTCTTTGTGAATAATGATCAAAATAGTTTAATATTTTGCGTAATTTTTTGGTTGTTTAAAAGTTGCAGAAATAATGTTTTGTCATGTACAGAACCGTAATAAATTATTTTAATATTCAATTTCTAGAATCTAGAGCCAAATAGCATGTGCTGTAATTTTCAAACTATATTTAAACCAATTATTTAATTATATATTATAAATCCGGCTATTTCTTTACTTTGTAGAACAAACACAAAGTGTCAAAAATAATTTCATTGATTTAGTCAAATTTGAAGAGACTGGCGGTACTTAATTCTACATAACAAAACATTAATTCTATAAATCTAAATCTATAAAATATGTTAAAAAAAATCTACAGTTCCTATATTTGTAAATTCCAAATTATTTAGATTTTTCTTACTGAGGAATTCAATGTAACTCCATATTACAATAAAGCTTTTTTTTATAAAGAGATTGCGAAGGTTAGAAGAACAACACAAAATATATCAGATTTCATCTTTTTAATTAAGATATACATATAAGGTACTATTTTTTAATCATTATACAATGAGACAGCTTTTATTGGTGTTTGAAAAAAAACACTGAACGTGGCTCTTGTTACAAATTATATTAGAGATTATATGGAATAGGTTCCGTGTTTTGAAGCACGTTTGGAGAGGAAGACTGTACTGTCTGAAATAAGAAAAATTTTTCCAAACTTACTTGAGACTTTGTAACTGCTTGCGACTTTTAGATTTGATTATTAAGTTTAATTGTGAAAAAAAGAATGCAAAAGGTTGTGGTAGTAGTGGTTTTAAAAAAATAACACGTAATATTTTGTTAAAGTTTTCAATACTATTTGATAGTTTTAATATCTTTGTATCCTAAAATGTATTTTTCAGTCTGTTTAATGTTCTACGCTAAAAACTGTTGCGGTTCTTTTAAAGAATTAATTTCTGTTGAGTAAATTCATAATAGGTTATTGTTGCAGACCTAAAAGAAAACCAAAACAATTATTCTGTTAAAGCTCTTATTCAATATTGATCAAACTTTCCACATGAAAAGTTTTTGACAATAAGTCGTCATTATTATGCCATCATCATAAGTTTAATCTTTGTAAGTAACAAATTGTAGTGTCCTTAAAAGCTGGCACCTTTGAATCGTCGGCCGGTTAACGCAATCACCCTTTCATTAGGTCCTTTGGAATACAATGGTTTTCTGTTGGCCCATTATCTAACAATTGCGTGAGTTGTTGAATGCGTTCGGATCAAGTCAGCTTAGATATTGGGGTGCGATGCGCATTCGAGCGCAAAACAGTCGAGAGCCGCAAGCTTTATTTCCATGCGAGAGGGTTGAAAGCGTCTGAGTCTTGCAAATTTTCTCTCTAATTTAATTAACTCTATCTAATTATCTTTCTATTATTTTGATAATAGCCTTGAACTTAGAATTGGTCGGTCTATAGGTATCATAATCCCAAAAAACGCGCGCTTTGAATTTGCTTCCGACACACAGGCTCACTTGCATTGAAATTTAACACCAGTAAGATGAGACGTCTTAAAAGATTGCGACTCACAATAGCCGAGACGTATAAAGATTAGTCTATTAGACCGCCTCTTTTCAACAACACAATACCTCTCACACAGGGTTTCAATAGCGCTCCTAATAGGCTTGTATCAATTTTTCTTTACTAATTCCACTAGAATTACTGTAAAAGATCTTCAGATGGTATAGCATTATATCAAGTACCTATGTGCTGTACCTAAGCAAGTTAGCACAATTGATACGATTCCAAATGAAAGCGCTTACATAATTCAATATACTTTTTTTTAAATAAATGCAGTCGTTTTGTGCCAGTCCCGGTGTGTGAAGGGTGGTTTTTGTGCCGCGCGCAACAAAAACGTGAGTGTTTTTAAACCAATTTACCGTCGACAAAAGAGCAAAATTGACTCGGCAATAAAGAAACGAGAAAACAATTTTCCCTCAAACGTCGTTTAGTATGGATTGGGGGTGGTGAAACGCATCAAGAATGCATTCGATGAAGGAGGAAGAGGGTGGTTTGGTTGGCAGCTCACGAATTGGCGAGAAAATACAGGAGGAGGCGGTAAAAGCGATAAAGATCGGCGATCCTCGACTGCTATATAAGTGTGGGAAAAGGAACAGACGGGGAGCGACCATCCAGAAAATTCGTTTGTGGAAGAAAATGGAACCGGGTTTTTCTGGAAGACAAATGATGTGGGGGTGATGTATCCATACTAATGCGTTCTTTTCGCCTCGTCAGCCGCTAAACCATCACATGCTTTTGCTGATTTTTCATATTTTATCCGCATTATGTCTCAAAAACCAAACATCTACAAACATCAAACACCTATCAATAGTATTATTGTTTTGTCATCTCTTTGAAAAAAAATATATTTTTGTACAATTTATAAATAAAAAAAACCAATTTTCAAAAGAGAATAAATCTTGAAAATTAACTAGAACAAAACAAAACATCTACCAACAAATCAAATATTACAATTAAACTGCTGGAAAAGCACTTTGTAAAATATGAACCAAAAAAAAAAACACAAAACGTTTTTTGTAATTTACAGGGAAAAATTTCAGTCAGTCAGTCAATAGAGCTGATATAGATAATATAAAATTTGCTTGCCTGTAAAGTAGTTGTTTTGCCGAAGTAATGTATCTAGCGTTTATTTCAGTTAGGTTTACAATATTCTAGAATTTTGCTTAACGTTACTATAATTTTTTTTAGATTTTTAAAGTACAAATAAAATAACGTTGTATGGTTCTTTGTTTGCTGCGAAAGCTAACAGTTCAACAATAAACCACTGCTCAAAATTCTATAAGTATATAAGAGTGAATCTATAAGAGATTCACGCCTGAGACAAACGGCACTTGTTCCTATCTTTGGCAGATATGTAAATATATATATATATATATTGTGTATATATATATATATCTATATATATACATATATCTATTATACATAAATAGTTGTAACAAAAAAATAAATAATGAGTTTAGGTAATGCTTAAACTTAATTTTTTTTACCTCTTCCTTATAAATTTTGTCTGATAAAAGATTGAATTTATTGTCCAGTAATAAGGGATTAGAAATGCAAAATTTTAAGTAAGGTTATTAACGTTATTTTACTGAAATTAGTAGGTATATAAAGGAGTACTTAGATGAAAAACAAAAAAATATTTTCGTTGTTTTTCAAAAAATTTAAGTAAGGTTATTAATGTTATTTTACTGGAATTAGTAGGTATATAAAGGAGTACTTAGATGAATAACAAAAGAATATTTTCGTTGTTTTTATAAGCTACTAGTAAAAAAAAACGTAGAGTAATAATAGCTAAAAAACATTATTTAAGTTATTAATATAAGCAAATAGTATTAAAAATCATGTCATTTGTTTTTTGTCGTTTTATTAGACTAAATTAGGTGAGAAAATCTTGAGATTGAGGAGGAATTTGATGTTACAAACACGACGACAACGACGACGTTGCGAGTTAATTAAACTAATAAGTGGTAATTAGAGAAACCCCGCGAGCGGAACTTTAATTCACGTATTCTCTTCAGAGGTCTTGTGAATGCTGTAGAATTGTTAATTAAATCTTCAGTTTAACCGGCATTGTCTTAGTGTAACGATCGAATTTAATATTGTGGGAGACAAGACAGAAGAAAACGACTACAAACTGTATAAACCAAGCACTGAAAAATGCTTTTTTTGAAGGTAACTTGATTGCAATAAAAAAAAACAGTTTTTTTATTTTTTAACGTATGTTATTCGGGAATTTTTTTTAAATACTTTGAAACAGAAATATATACTATTATTATATTAAGAGACAACATTTTACAGCAGAATTTAAGTGAACAAAACAAAACCACTTTAAGATGTAAAAACATAAAAAATATAAAAAATATAATGAAAAAATTAGATGTACACTTTCTCGCTTACTCAAAATATCCAAAAATCTAAGTGGTGCTTATATTGAAAAATTGTGTAAAACCAGACTTTGCAAAATTCTGCAAATGTTGTAAGTGTGAGTAATTTCTAAAATACTGTCTAAAAAGTATTGCTTGTAAACTGTAACACAATAAAACACTAGCTTTTACCAAAAAAATAGAAGCTACTGTTGAAGCATACTGTTTATTTGCAAAATTGTGGTTCTTTGTACAATTAAAAATTTAAAAAAGTATAACAGCTTCCTGATCTTGAAACATTTATAAAACCATAAATGAAATTATTTTTCAAACTGTTGGAATGCTGTTAGAAACTTCCGTGTGAAAAAAAACAGCAGTGACATTTTAAACAAGTGTCTAAAAAAATATTTACATTAAAGTACTTTTCAAGTTTGTATCATTTCATTGTTTTATTTGTTATTGTTATTTCTGTTCTCTCATGTATTTATGCTGATGTTTCAACTTACTGTAATTTCTCTGTAAATAAATTTGTCTGTTAAAACATAAATATTAATATTATTTATAAATATTGTTTACAAATTCGTACTTTTGCTGTCAAAACATTTGACCTTAGGAGAAAGGGGACGCAATTCAATTTATTATTAAAGTCAGAGTCAAAAGTTAAAATTAACAACTGGTAAGCTACGTTGAACAACCTAATACTTCACACAAAGAATTAGTCTCACAATACAACGTGGCAATGCCTCCAGCATTATAGGGATGCTGCCCTCATCGATCACCATGGATAAAATACTTTTTTCTATTTTAATTTAACTTAATCTACTTTGCTTTGCAAATAATTATTTATGTTTATAAAATAATTGAATAAAAAAACATTTTTTTATTTTTATAATAAGAACTCTCAAGCTTGCTAATCCATTTGAAAACATTTTTCTAAATACTTTTAAAATGTTGGGTTAAGTTTTTTTTATTTTACAAAACACGTGTTTTCTCTGTTTTATACGAATGTCAGTATCTTTTAGTTTTTTACTCTCTTCAAACAATTTTTTTTAAATAGCAGTGTTTAATAGCTATTTTTTAAATTAAATTTTTTCATACTTTTTTAATTCTTATTTATTTAAAAATCATGTAAACTATTAGTTTCTATGATTTTGTTAATTTAAATTTGTTTTAATATTCAATGAACATTCTAAAATATTTAGTAATTAACATTGATTAGGTTTTATTTATTTGTATAAGACTATATTGTTTTTAATATACAAAGTGCTCGCTAATTAAAAAAAAATATTTGTTTTAAGAAGCTTTAACTGTACTGCACAAGTTAAACCAGTTAGCACATTTGCGTTTTTGCAAAAATGTGTTTAAGCAAATTAATTTAAACTAAGATCTGTAGCCTCAGACATGTTTTTAAAGCTACTGATTGTTTCTTATATTTACAATAACAATTGAATTTTATTTTTACCCAAGTGCTTATTATTTCTGCAATATAGTAAGATTAACGACATCTATTAGAAGCCCCTTACTACAAAGTCAAAAAATTACGTTTTTACATTTTGATTCTAGAGGCTGCTTCCACTAAAAACCGAGATCAATTTTAATAAAAAAAAAAGTTGAAAGTTTTTTGCCTGAAACGCATTTATTAAATATAAGACTCAGTAAGTCTTAAAATATAAGTTTGACCCTATTGTTAATCTATAAATTATATAAGTCTAAATTATAAAACCTGTTGATTTTACTGAAGAGTTCTAATAAGAACGAAACATAGATGAAACATCTATTTTTTTGTATTTGTTAGCAGAAACCAAAATAGATAAAAAATATTATATATTTGGTAATAAATTAGCGTTCTAAACAAAAAACATATAAGCCTAAATAATCGTTATTATAAATTATTGAACAAGAAAAACTGTTGAGACTTATTGAAGAGTTTCAATAAGAAAGATTTTTCTTACTCTACGGATATTAAACTGAATGAAATTGCTTTAATATAATTTTTAACTAATCTAAACGTTAGTTTATTTAGTTTTTTTAATATTGCTAGGAAATATCTATTTGTCCAATGAATATTAAATTTCAAATTTCTCTGTTAACACATTAACTTGTTATCACAACCGGAAATACAGAAAAATATAAATTATTTAAATTTTGTTATTATTATTATTGTTATCAACAGATCCATCCATTACTAATCTAGCGGTATTTACTAGGTTTATTAAAATTTGTTTCTGTTTTTAGTCTACTAACTGTACCGCATGAATATTGTAAGTTCGATCAATTCAACAATTGCATGTGAAATGATTTTAACTTTTTAAATCTTACTGATGAATGTTTCTAAGCCTGAAACATGTAAGAAGTTTTAAGATTTTGTTTTATTATTTTCTATTGTAACATAGTCTAAAAAGTGATAGCTAATAAATAAGTAATTTGTGAACAAAACCTCAAAAATAATAAAATAATTAAAAAAAATTTTTTTTACTATGAGTAAGTTGTATATAAGATTGGTTAAAATGTGTGTTATTCGTAAGTTTCCGTGTGATAGATGGTAAATTTGGGCAGATGGCCGTCGGAAGTTACGTATGCACTTGACACTTCCGGCCAACCCTTCTTCTGCTTAATGAAGTGGCACTGCTATGTAGTCGGTTACGGCTAGGGAAGTCCGCCGTTTCGTACTTGAACTGTAGGTCCATCAGGATGATAAATCCTCCCACGCATAGCCCCCTTCTAATTGTGTTTATGCCTCTAAAGTGCTTTCCGTCCTCAAATGCAAATTTTAACCTCGTTAAGCTACGGCCTAGCGAGTTTAAATTATCAATGGTTAATTAATCTTCAATTTATTCACTTTGTGTAATGAATTTAACACTCAATTTAGCGGTTATTAATCAAAGTTTTAATGAAGGTTGTTATAAACACTAATCAAGAAGCATAGAACAGGGCAGGGCAACTCCAAGCTCAAGCCCAAACCAGGCAAAGCTCCTTCAACATCTGCCCGATTTCACATCATCTGCCAGACTTTATAAATTCAATCAAGCATCTCATCACCTCGTTTTCAAATCAAATGTTAAACATTTAAATTAGATTACTTACAAATCTCTATTATACCTCCTACTGAGTTTTGAATTTGCAAAACATAACTTGGAGATTTTATACTCCAAGATATATACAGAAAAGAGCAGCTTTATATCAGAAGTGGGTTTTTCATAATTAAAATAGCGTTCAGTTATTTTAAAATTTTGTATTTATTTCTTGTGTAAAAAACAATTTATCTTTGTTAGTTTGCCGAAACCAAACATCCAGTCAATTACCTTTTGTTTTCAAAATAAACGTACAATAATTAATTGAAATAACAAATACAGAGTTACACGCGTTAAGATGAACCATATCTAAAAATGTTAAGTTATTGATATCTATTTATATATCACTGTCAATACATAATTTTTAATTAAAATTATATAGTTGTTTCTGTAATTTTAACAAAAATAAGGCTTATTTTTTATATCACGTATGCAAGAATTTACATCACATTAGAATTTTTTCTTAAATAAGATGTTTAATTAGAAATTAATTATTAAAATAAATCACTTTTACAACAATCAGCAAAAAAATTACAATAATAATATAACGGGTAGGAAAATAAAGATGAGAACAATCACGGTAACTCAACATGTGAACCACGCTAGAGGCGAAACTTATTCTGACTAGACCTCGTTGCTGCTTGGGCTTATATGGTAAGCTAGTAAGAGATAGCGGTGGAAGGGGCTAAAGAGAAACTGGTGGAGGGCTCGGAAGAGAAAGCTGCGGGGAAAGCGGTAGCGCTTTGTGTTGAAGGCGAAGGAGTGTTTACGAACAAAGACTTCCAAATGTTTGAGAGATAATAACCTGCTTCTCTATTAAAGTTGTTTGGATGTTTTATAATTTCGATTGCTTCTTTAATGTTTCTGTCATAGAAAAATTTTGATTCACAAATCAAGGATCATTCATCTAGACAAATTTTGTGACCGGTGTTTAGATGATGTTCAGCTAGTGATGACTGTGACCATAAACCCGAATTTATGCACCTTTTATGTTCAGGAACCCAAAGTTTAATTGAACGTCCTGTCCCAATGTACACTTTGCTACAAGAGCACGGCATTTTATAAACACTTTTTGACAGAAGTAAGTCAAATTTGTGTTTTGAAGATGGTAAAATTTCCAAAATTTTTGTAGATGATTGGAAAATTGTTCTTAAACCTTGTTTACGAAGAATTTTTCCGATTCTGTCTGTAACCTCATGAACAAACGAAAGAAAAGCAGTTCCAGTATTATTTTTCGACTCTCTCGTTTTTGTGCGAGGATGTCTATGGTGGTTTATAATATCCTGTTTCTTATATCCATTATTCATTAGGCTAGTTGTTAACCGGTCTAATTCTGTTTGGAGAATTTTGTAAAATCTAATTCTGTAAGATGCAATTTCATTTAACTTTTCGACACGGTCTTTTCCGAAAGATAATATAACGAATACTTTTTAAAAATTGGCATTATAGTTGGCCATGTATGTATATGAGTTTATGTCAACGAGCCATAATTTATAAAACAATTGCTTCAAATGTCAAAATAATTACTAACTTAGTCAATTTCTTACTTTTTTAGTTTAAAATAGTTTTTTCACAAGACCAAAAAATTTTTGTGGTGGAATCTTATTTTCGTAACGGTCACTGATTAGATGATGAATTATTATACCTATTTACAAGATATCAAAAAAAGATTTAACGGTCATTTTTTGCACAGCTTCATGACGATGCAATTGTAAACGGGTACTTTTAGCAAGTTTATAAAGCTGCAAGTGCTTTTAATTTAATCTTATTATTGTGTTAAACTATTAAATTTAAAGTGAAGTTAGATCCAGATGTCAAATTAATCACCGTCATTTCAATTCGATGGTAAAAGTACGTTTACAATTCAAAGTTCAACATTTATAGCAAGCTTTGACGCCAAATTTAAAAGAATACTAATTACATTATGTCAAGATTCTTATGACACTTTAGCTATAATTCTATTGAAACTGGCTGTACCAGGTTTTTTTTTCAGCTTCTGGTCAAAAAAATGAGTAATCATTTCAGTTTACATAAACATAGCTTAAATTGTCGTATAAATATGTGCCTGATAAACCCGTCTTTATCTATAAACTGTTAAAAAAGCTTTGATCTTAAATTAACTAATTATTTAGCTTCTTGATTAACTGTTGCTAAAGTAGTTTAGTTAGAACTACATTTAAATTACGCGTTTGTCATTTGTTTCAGAGCTATGTTGTTTTTTTTTTAAAGAAGAGTATTATATTTATTAATAACACATATTTTTTGAAACACATTTTCAATGTAAGACTACACTTGTGATACATTGAAAACCAGTTCTATAGAAATTACAAAAAGAAAGGATATAATCTTATTTAAAAACAAATTTTTTACAGAGAAGGATTTAATGCTATTAGGGCTGTATAGCAGTTTTTTAAAACATTTTGAAATCATTTAATTTCATGTAAGCAAAATTATAAATAAAAGCGTTATAAACTACGTATAAGTTTCACGTGCCCCTCTAACACAGCATTTTATAATTAAATAAACAGTTTTGAAACAACTGTAAGTAATTTTTTCTTATAAAAAAACATAAAGTCAAGATTTATTTACTTAGTGTGCATTGGGTCGATTTTTGGCTTATACTCCATTGAGTATAAGCTTATATATAACTTACATATTATGTTCTTATATATAATTTTTATATATAAGTATTATATATATCTCATTAGTTATACATAATATTAATTAAATAATTTTATTTTGATATCCAGCGCATCTGGATGATGTGCTGTCACATTTTTCAAAATAATTAAAGCTTTTTTAATTTTTATTTTGATGTTTAAGTCACTTTTGCATGAGCTATTAATTATAAATTTACTAATTATAAATTAATACTTTCCAAGCATTCTTTATAAATTTTTAGAATTTTTTTGTCATACATATCAAAACGACTTTAAATTTAAACGGCAAAATTTAAAGCGTTTTACTTTTTATTAACAAAAATCAAAGCCTAGATAAAATATTTGTATATTTTTAATACGTTTTCAGTTGCCGGAAGGATAGCACCCTATATAGCAACCCTTTACACAAGTGGTAAAAATATTTTTTAATTGTAACTAAAAAATACGTAAAATTAGCAAAAAAGTTTCAATAAGGGCAACATTTGTATAAAGTTGTTAGTAGAAAAACACAATTTATTTTTTATTAAATGTTATTTCAATAAAATTTTTATTTGTGTTTAATCTATGCTAATTATTTTTTTATTTAGAAAATCTAGCAGATTAAAACGGTTTATCGTTTTAACGCTGAATTAAAACCTGATTTAAAAAGTTTCATTGATAAAACCTAGAATTTTAAAACATGTATAAGAGTGCTATTTTTAAACATCCGTAATAAAGCAAAAAAATAAAATAACTCTGTACAGATAAGGCTTATTAATTAGGTTATGACATTTTCAAATAACATTTGGAAAACAAATAAATAAAATAAATTTATTTCAAATTTTAGCGTCAATTGATTTTTAAATATTGTTGAAAACAATAACTTGTGATAAATTTGTGTGTTTATCTTGGCGTTTAAGATGAAATGTCAATATAAAATTGATAAGCTCCGCCCATACTAAATTATTTCATTATTTTACTTTATTACGTATAGTCAAGAATAGCACCCTAAATCTACCATAATTGCTACAAATAAATTTGCTTTAATTTTATTTCTTTCAAAGCAGTTTAAGACACTAATGTATTGTTATTTTGTTTGAGGTGTGGCTGTAATAAAATTATGTTATTATAAAGCGCCACGCAGAAATCTAAAGCTACATTTCACAGAAGCAACTATCAAAACGTCATAAAAATGTTTTTGGTCACGTTTATACAAATTACTGAAGATGTGGCTAATAAACTCAAATAACAAAACAACATATAAGGTTTAATTTAGTTTTTTTTCCATCGCTTTTATCGATGGTTTTTTTTAATTAGAAACTTAGAAACATAACTTTTTAAAAGCAAAGAAACTTAATTTAAAAGGATTTACCCAGCTGTGGTGCAGCTTACAGCGTTGTTCAGATTCTAATTATAAACACTCACTGATGAGATCTAATAAAATCAAAAAAGTAATCTAAAAAAATTTGCTATAAATATCTTTACTCTGGCTTTTTTATTTTGCAACAATTAGAATAGTTTGTTTCTTTAATAGTCACAATTGTGCTATACAAATTATTAAAGTTTTTGCAATCACTCATAAACTATTGTTTTATTTTCTGGTTGAAGTACTTGCTTCATGTTGCTTGTCATAACAATATATGATTGCATTTGATATAGCTCTTTTAATGATACATACAGTGCTTCCAAGCAAACATGAGCTCTAAAAGAGCCTGAGAACGCTTCAGCTTTCATGTGCACACCTTATCTTTTGTCAGCTTCTGATTGGTTAATTTGAATTTACTCCTAAATTTGCTAATTTAGTTTGTATATTTTCTAGGTATTTTGATTGCTTGGAAGCACTGTACATGTTCTAATTTAATATTTATATTGCAAATTGCTGTACAGACTAAAACAATACCAAGAAAAAAATTAATCAGAAAAAAAATAAAAAAAGCAATTTTTCTGTCTATTTTTTTGATGAAAATTTATGGAACTGCTGACATATTCAATAAATTTAGCCTATGCTAACAAACGCGACCTAATCATTGGATTATTTAATATTTTTATTATTTTAATATTTAGCTTTAAATAGCAGTGCACGCGACTACAATCAACGACTGACATGAAAACAATGCTATTATTAGAAAGAATAAAAAAATTCTTGACTTTGATGCGTTGTCTTATTTTTTTACGATATTATGGTAGTGCTCAAAAAATTTCAAATATAATAGGCACCAAGCACGAAAAGGTTCATTTTTAAAGAAGGCTAAATATACTGAAGATCTGTCACTAATTATCATATATAAATTTAACCAAATTATAACTAAATATAGACTTAAGTATACAAAAAACTCTAGTAACCCAAACTTTAACAACATTTTACCAACCCAATAATGTACCAATTGTAAACAAAATACAAAATTACACTTTTTATAGATTTAATAATTATTTATAAGCCTATCTGATAAGTCATAAAATGACAAAACAGCTGCTTTAAATTGATGCAATAGATATTCAAATTTTAACTCATGCGCTATATATTGTTAACCATTTTCGTAATAATTCATAAATTAGTCGTTTTTTTTTAGCATGATGAGTTATCATGCTTGTTTGATGGATTGTCGCTTATTTTTCCAAATGATTTTATTCAACTAACAATGTTTGAAAAGACTGCAATAAAATAGACATTGAAAAGCATTTACCTTAATTAACAAGTATAATAAGATCGCGTGATGACTTTCTGCATGAGTAGATAAGGTTTGCGTTATTATCATAGCAAGCCATGCATGTGTTATTGATAGGGGACAGCTTGCTCGATTTTACATTGTGCGGAAATTACATTAACTTTTAGCAAATTAGCGCAAGAAAGCATTACCAATTATGCAATTAGTCACGAAAATAGTGTTTAAGGTTCTAAGACCTAACATCAGGTGATAGTTTATGGTGATAAGTTTGACGTAAATTACGATCAATGTAACTTTCTTGAGTCTAATCAGTCACATGCTTGCGTGAAGTCACAAGGAAAAAATTTTTGAAAATAAGTAAAAAGATAGCAAAATAAAGAAAAGAGATAAAAGAAGATAAAAACAAAGCAAAAAAAACAGAAAAGTAGCGGTAAATAAAAGCAGCTAAATAACAAACAAAAACCATATATATAGCAAAAGTAAGAGTGCAAAAAAAACATTGAGAATTTCTGTGAATGAATGATAAATTTAATGCTGCAATAATAAAAAAAAATAATTAAGGAAAAAAAAGTGTTAAATCTATGATTAGTTTGTCGCAGATTTTGAATGAAAATTTTTTTGAAAGGTCTGCGATAGCTTGATATTGTAATTGACAAAACGATAAAAAAACTTTGAGATGTAAATGTCGAATAGCAAGAGAATTAAATTGTAATTTTTTTACATATTTACAATTGACACTTTATTAGGTTGGTAAAATGTTGTTGAAGTAAAGGTTACTTTAGTTTTTTTGTATAGGTACTTAATTTGATCGAAAAGTTAAATTCAGTTGTAATTTGGTTAAACAAAACTTGTATACATTCATATAAGATTTTTTGTGACAGAAATGACATTTAACGGGAAAATAAACTTTTTATCAAAAATATTATTAAATCTCAAATCTCTAGCGACAGTTCACCTTAAAGATTGAAGAGTTGAATGCGTTAAGTTTCTACAAAGTGATAATATTAACATTAATCAAGGATGGCTTTGGAAAATCAAACGTAATCTAATAAAATTTAATTAGCTATTTTATTACATTTTCAGTGCCGGTAGCTAAGCCAGTAATTGAAGGTGTCCATTCACAATTATTGACATTGACATTTTAGAGCACAGTGCACAAATACCTGCCGCAAGCATTTGCATCGTTTTCTGAGTGTAAACCATGCGCAAACTAATTCAATTGATAAATTTAAATTCACAGAAATCTCTACGCCATTGCGTAAGCGACTTTATGTTTACAGATTGTTTCCGGCTTTAGAACGAACCGATCTAAGACCTGCTGCCAAAAAAGCATAGTCACCTTTGATACATGTTAATAGTAGACACCCTATAACTAGATTTAAAAAAATCCAAGATTGAAGTAGAGACTAAATTAAGCCTAGTAAATTGAAGTTTTCTTGCATCGACTACAGAAAAAGCATATTTTGATTTTAATAAACTTTTTTCCAAAAACTGTCAGGTCAGGTCAGGTCAGGTCAAGTATCTTTTAAATATTTTTGATCGTTTAAATTCCAGTTGTTATTTATTGATGTAATACTTGCAGGTAATACTCGAGATGATATAGGAATAAAAGATTCTGATTTGCAAACAAACAATAAATAAATTGCCTTTAAACATAAAGCTAAACACATTATGTTGTAATGTTTTAAAATTTAAGCGCTAATTTTGTTGTGTTAAAACCAATGATTTCAATAATTATTACGACAATAATTTTTTTTTTGCAATACGTGACTTTTTAATGTTGATATTTAAAACTCAAATTTCAACAAAAGCAATAATTTTGTAATATATATAAACAAGATTATGTAAAGTTTAAAATAGCTATAATTTATTTTTAATTCATTTTTCCATCATGAAAAGCTATCCATAACTTTACAGCTTTTATTTATTTTACAAATGAAATATCTTAGGCCAGCGCAGCGGCTTATGTGATAAGTATTGTTGTTTGTTGTATTTAGATAAATTGGATGAGAAGATTCATAACCTAGAAGTCTTAGGTGAAAAATTAAACGACGTTTGTAATATAGTTAGGCACAAAACTTATCTTTCTTCCGCTTGCTTAGGCTTTCCTTTCAAAAGTCGATAAAGTAGATTTCTGATTGTCGCGTGCACCTGAACGACTAGGCGCCAATTTATCACAGCGCCGAACTAACAAGACGCTCCTAACGAGACAATCGGATTACACTCTTGATTTCATGTCAGATTGACGCTCTCAATACGACTTAGATTCAGGTTTAATCCGGCGGTTCTAGATAAAACCCAACTACCCAATTACAAAACCTTTCATGTTTCATGTCGCCGTTATATATATAAAAAAAGAATGTCAAAGTTTGTAGCTGTCAAAGCCAAAAAGTGTTAAGTTTAACACTGTATATGTTTCAATCTTTGAGTTTTCCAAAGTTGAATAAAAAAAAAATCTAATTTGCCTACAATGGTAAACTGGAAAAAAAATCGAGTGTTAGGGGATGGTGCGCTGTTTGCTGTGCGAATATCGTTGTTGAAGCAAACGATAGAAGGTTGTGTTCCCTATCCACTGTTAGCCCACTAGATTCAATATACGTTAACTCACGCTTAAAATTCGTATAAATTGAATAACTTTGTGTCTTTTTATTTTATTTGCTCTTCGACTCATATTGGTTGGGGAATATAGAAGAAAGCTATTTTCCGCGGAAGAAATTTGCCGGCCTCGGGCGTCCGTCGTCGCTCGAATATAAAACGGCAATTGGTTGGCTTGTTGCGTGCAATTCAAAAACGGAAATTTAATTTAAAGTTTCGGATTTGTGCGGGGGTTGTTGGTGTAGGGCTCAATCCACGAGGCAGCCAAACAAAGTGCGTAACGAGGCGTTCGTGCCCGGTTCGCATAAATACATGTCACATCGCGTGCCGACTCGACAACAATCTTCGGCTGTTTAGTCGGCAATAAAATTAATTTATCTTACATTATATGGGGCCGGCAATTCGGCTCTAAACCAACATTGCTAAGATTCGGTGGTAGTGGCGGCGGCGGCGGTGGTAGTGGTGTGCTCTTCCATCCAAACTAGCTGACTATTAAAAGTAGCATGCAAGGGTGGTTCGCATAATTAATGCGATCACGAAGACTGGCACGGGGTAAGAAAAGGCCAGTGCTAAGCGTGATTGCTAATAAATGGCAGGAAATAAGGGTCCTCGTGCGTCTCAGTCCTGATAAAATAATTCCGAATGTCGTGTCTAATAACGGCGTTTCTGCAGTCACGCGACGCTTAAACGTGCCACTTAATCAAGGCCACATCACCTGCCACCCTACCTGAATACTACGATACTTTGCTTAAATTTAATTTAATTTTGCTTAAAATGCGCTTTAACATTTTTCTGTAACTTATTTCTCCAACTTTCTGACTACACCAGGTAGCTAACTAGCCTCCACCGAAACATATGAGTTGCGCCTGGTAGTTTTCCTATCTTTCTCCCTAAACAGCTTTGTACATCGTTAGCTACTCTACCATCCAAATTGAGTGTTCCTCATTGATAACTTTATTATAATGGAATATACAGAATTAGTTATTTTATCAAATAACCATTGTTTATATCGTTCGTTGAGGTAAAAAATTGATAAAAAAGCAATACATTTTTCAAATTTTTGCAAAAAATTAAATTATTATGATGTTCTTTTACAGCTTTGAGTTTTGAATAAAAAACCTATAACAATCTTGTTGCTGAGGTAAAAAATTACATTATTATTACATTTTTTGTTTTTTTAAGTGTTGTTTTTTATTTTCAAACAAAATTACTGTATAATTATTATCTATATCTTTTCTCGATTACAATATTGAAATTTAAACTGAACAATCTAATATTAAGCAGGCTATGGAAGCCTTTATGGTTTTGAAAAATTACGTTATCTAATGATAAAACAACGGCTTGTTATCAAAGTTTATATAAACATATACGCTTTCAATAATCACTTATTTTAATGCTAACAAATTGCAATGACATTAGTAGCTTTATATTATTTACGTTATTTCTGATTTTAAGAGAGATCTCTCACCTCAAGCGCTTCGTGAAAAACACGGTTTCGCCGCTTAAAAAAAAGTGGTATTTAGCAGACCTTTTTGCATTTCATTTTTTATTTTATTTATATGCTACCAAATGCATAATAAAAGTTTTTTATCGAAATAAAATTTTTATACTTATAAGTTATTAGAAAATAAATAGTAAAATTGTCAAATAAAACAACAAAATTAACCTTAATTTTTTTGCCAAATGCAATTTATATTTTAAAAAGTATTTTCACATAAACATAGCTTATACTCTAAACATTTTAATAATGTTTTAGTTTTATAATAATTATAAATGATGTGAATGTTTTTTTTGTTTATACAAAGCGTCACTTTTATATTTTTACATTTTTAATCCCTGTCGTTGATCGCCACCGAGGTAAATATCCAAAAGGTTCTTGATCGAGACAGAAAGGCTGCTTGGTAATGAAAGACCAAAAATAGTGTGAAGACAATTTAAAGGCCTTATATTACGTCTCCCACTAATCTGTTGTCATAATAATATCTTACAGATTAGCTTAAGGCTGTTAGACCAAGACTTAGATTTCAGATTGGAGTTTCACTGTTTTTCTATTTCCATAACAAGATGGAAGAGTAGAGAATGATTTACTTTGAGAAATTTATAGCCATTTAACGCATTCTGATTTGTGTTCACAGTTTGAGCACAGATGAGTTGTTTGAGTTCACGTTGACTAGCAAAAAACTGATACTCTCTTCTCTTATCTGAAGTGCCCTGTTTACATTTAGTGAGAAAAACACAGGGAAAGAATTTAAAGCGACACTCAAGAGCTGTCTAACAAAGTTAAAACTATAAAATAACTGCAGTTCTTTTTTATTTAATTTTCAAATAAATGTACAGAGTGTGTCAGAGAAACTTACGTATTTAAAAGATCAATAGAACCAAAGTACTTTAATTAGAGTTTTAATTATTTTTGTATTTGAGAGTACAATATTCCAAGTTTTTTTTCATACAGTCGAAAAAATAACATCGGGTAAATATTGACCCCCATTGTGCATACACATTGATGAAGGGTGTTCAATCGCTAGACAAAGTTTAAAATTTTAATGGTCATTTTACTGTTTTTTTATTTCCATAACAAGATGGAAGAGGAGAGAGATACTCTGAAAATTTTTGTCAGTCAACAATTTGTCTTGTTAACAAAAATTCAGGTTGACTAACAAAAAACTGATACTTTCTTTTCTTATCTAAAGTGCTTTGTTTTCATTTAGTGAGAGAAACATAGAAAAAGAATTTAAAGTGTTATTTATATTTTTAAATTTTTACAAATTTAAGACTATGTAATAGCTTCAGAGTTTTGATTTAATTTTCAAATAAATGTAGCATAAAACATTAAAATTGGTTAACGTTTCTTCCATTTTTACATCTCCGGCTCTTGGAGCAATAGAGATACATATTTTATTGATCAAAACATAAAATGTTAGGTTTAGCTGGCACATTACAGAATATAATAAATATACTGAAGACAATAATTAATACAATAAATAATATACGTTTATAATATGTATACAAGTTGTGAGATCTGCAGAACTCATAATAGTAACATTCTTGGCTATGTCTCAAACAAAAACCTATACACAGCTATAATAAGCTCTCATAAAAATTAGTAAAAGCTAAATATCCTTTACAAAAAAGTCAGTTGTAGTTGCCTAGGAGCAATAATATTTCAGAAAAGCTCCTTATATTATTTTTTAAAAGCGCACTTTGGATTCTTTAAGAAGAGAAGGGCAAGGAAGGTGTCGATACGTGTCAGATGAAATATATGTTGAATAGCAGCGTTATCGCGTAACGTAATTATAATAATTATAAGAAAAAACATGAAAAAATAAAAAAATTACTTTTAAAAAAATTCATGGTTTTTTCAAACTAAAACTAAAATTAACTTTTTAACTAAACTTTTTCTTGTAAAATTAATAGCCTTGTGTCTTTTCCGAATTTGAATTTATATAAACAGTACATAAACAAATGAAATTTGTTGAATAATAAAAGTCAAACTTTTCAGTGTAACTTAAAATAAAACTTTGCTATTTTGTTGGATAATAATTGCCAAAATTTCTCAGCCGCCTAATTGATTTGTTTATTTGATTTAAAAATAGTCATTCCAATATCTTAAATATAATCAATTTACATTCAACGCAAAGCAGCTGTTATATTAATTTAGAGTAATAAAGTAAATTGGCACAAAACAATTTACAAAAAAGTTTTGAGAAGAGACAAGAATTGGAAAAAATGCATCAATACAAAAACATGTATCACTTGTAACCCAAAAAAAAAAAATAGCTACGCAATTGATTGTAATTATTCGCAAAGATAAAATGTCTTAATCTTATTGAACAAGCCGTTATTTGCAATTTGATTATAATAGTTTCTACAAATTTTCTAAATTTTTCATCAATAAAATAATTGTTCTTAAAATTATAAAAATATTATTATTGTATTGTATTAAGCAGGTAATTTATTTTATATAAAAACATTATTACTTAAAATTTATATATATATCAAAAGTATAAGTAAAATTTTTTTGTCGGTTTGGTGGTTTACAGATGACAGTTGCAGCAGAATTTGAAGTGTAAAAATTTTTTATTTTGTGCAGATACAGAAATATTATTAATAGTCAAAAAAAAACAGTATATACAAATCAACTAGTTGTTCTACAAAATTGTTTGTTAAAGTATTAGAGGCTATATAAGATATATTAGATTAGTCATTGAAATTGTGTCAGGACCATGTTTTTATGTTAGATGATCAAATTGTGTTTTTTTATTAATATATATATTTTTTTATATACATTATATATAATTTATAATGGTAAGAGATGAAACCCATGAAACATAGTAAGATATTATAAAAAGCTAATTAATTAGAAGAAAAATTAATCTACTGCATTTAAAATAGAAAAGCTGGTATCTACTTCCGGTATAACCGAACAAATACATTGCTATAAAAATATTTTTAGGAAATAGATTATGTTCAGCTACAATGAAATACAAGTTTATAACTAAATCGGTTATTTTGTCTAATTATTTGCCTAACAGGCTATTATTATAACACCTTGTATCTAATCACATTTTTAAAAGATTTTTAATTGGTTTGCCCATTGATCAGTTCCATCAACTAACTCACTCGTCGTTTTTATAAATGTTTTCAATTTAAACAAATTAACGATTTTCATTTCTCTAAAAGACAAAATTTAACTAAAAAATCAAAAAATGCGATTAACGATTTTTAAAAGCTTTGCAAAAAGATGACCATGAGACTGCACCCTGTATAGTAAACAACAGCTTACCTGTAAAACTGTTCTCTCGGCTCTGTCAAATGTGCATAAAAGTTGTGTTCCCAAGTTACAATAATTTTTACTCACGCTTTTGCTGTGCTTAAAAAAATTATTCAATTTTTTTTTTTAAATGTACAATAGTTTTGTCTTCTTTTTATTTTTACGATATATTATTTCTTTCTCATAGAAGATTCAACATGTTGGAAGATTGTCTTTAAAATAAAATTTCTTATAAAGTTTTTTCCCAAAAATTTGAATTTCTATTTCTACAATAAATTTTTATTTACTGTAAATCTCGTGGATTTTTTTGATAAACGTATTATATATGTATACTTAATTCTATTGGTACAAGACCACTCTGAAGCTATTGTTTTTCCCGCTTAATGACTTATCCAAACAAGCAATAGAACGTTGGACATACGTGAACCGTAATCGACTATGTAGTTGCACAGGCCAACTGAGTCACGTATCTAAAGCCGACAAGTGACCGAATTAGTCAGTCAACAAATTGGGATGAGAAATATGGTCGATATAAGATCAACCAATTGGGCTATTGTAAAGTCGTAAAATACTCTAGCTATATGTCTTGGATCAGCTATACACACATACAGTACGTGACACGATATGTGAAGAGCCATTAGGTTAAACCGATTGGTATTCAAGACTGCAATATAAACGTTGGAAATTTATAAATAAATTTTAAAAGTTTTTCTTTCTCAGGAGATGCTAAAGCTATGCTATTTTTTCCATAATTAAATCGCATTTTTAAATTAAAACAAAAACTTTGACTGTATTAATTATTGTTTTTTTTTATTAATTATCAACAAAAATTTACAATATTTAAAAAGTTGCATTATTAATAAATTTGCCAGTACTTAGTAGATCAAAAATAAACAAAGCTCGCTTTACTTTTGGTTTATTTTATTGATTACAAAAAATCTTTTGATAATGTTAAATAAATTGTAAGAATTTCTAAACACTTAGTAGAAAAAACAAAAAAATGATAAATATGTTTGGTTGATTATAGATGCGTAAACTATCCTAATAAATTCAGTTAGAGTTATGACAGATATAAATAGTCTTAATAATGTAAAGAAAACAATAAATAATGAAAATAGGGAGCTTTCGTGACTGTTTCAACTAGCGTGTTTGCATTACACATTTCTACATATACACTATAATTTTTAATCAAAAAACATAATTCATTAAACCAATTTGGCTTCTATTAAATTATGGAAACGGTTTATAATACAATGATCATGCAAGCTCTACTACCAACCTGCACTCTGACTTCTGGAAGATTGACTTTCATGGCAAGCTCTTCCCGACTATAGACGTCAGGATAATGACTTTTTTCGAAAGCTCGTTCCAACTCGTGCAGCTGATAGGTTGTAAAAGTAGTCCTGTTTCGCCGGTGTTTTTTCTTGCAACTGTCTCCCTCGGATAGACCGGAATTATTTACTGCTCCTTCATCTTCGGAACCGCTTCCTACAGGACCCGATATTTTCCCGTATCGAAGCTCTGAGACGCCGTCGTTTGAATTACAACTTCCCTCGCCTAGAACGAAATTTTATTACGTCATTTCAAATTTTCAATATCACACTTTTAATCATTTTAAATGATTAATTTTTTAAATAAGGAACTTCTGGTCGTATATATCGTAAACCGAATTGAAACTATTAGATTTTATCATAGTCTAAATTATGTTTTTAAATTAGCAAGTACATATTTAAGAAAATACTTGTCAAAATAAGATTTTCTCAAAATAATAATAGGGTATTAACAACAAAGTGCACCTCACATAAAAAAATTATTTAATTATAAATAAACTACAGCTTAATTGTAAAAATAACAATACACAATCAACAGATGCACAAAACAAACGTAATAGTTTAAAAAAAAACTATAAAATAAAGTAAAGAAACGTCTCTTAAATATTTTTTTTAATAACTTTTTTCTACAAACTGTTTTGCAGCTCTTGAGAACAAAGCGTATAGAGAACAAACCAAATAAGAACTATAAGAGCTAGTAGAACTTTACAAACCTAACACCCTGTATAAAACGGTTTAAAGTAGTTTATGACTGGGACATCATTAAACATTAAAGCTGTCTGAGCAAGCCAATATATTAGTGCTTATTAGTCTGTGTGACCAACTCAAGTACACATATTTAGCGTGAATAGCTGAATTGTTGGGTGATGAATCAGACGGTCATAAATTACTTAAAAAAGTTAACAATTTAATATATAAAAAAAAATTGACTAGCTTTAATTTGTTTTGTCGCACTCTGCTCTACTTTTAGTTTTTTAAAAAGTAATGATAGTTACATTTTTCACAATGCTCTTTAGTTTGATCTGATTCTTCCTCGAATAAACTCAATAGGAGTTTCTAACAGTCAGACAATCAAAAACTTTTGCAGTCATTCTTATTTAAGAACAAACGCAAAATTTTAGACAGAGAAGACATTTAATTTTTGAAGTTATTTTCAAGCAGATTGACTAAACAGTATAACTAAAACTATTCAGACTAAAAGTCCGTACACAATTCAAGGATGTTATCTCTCTTTAATGAGATTTTATAAAATAAGACTATATCAGCTGTAATTAGTTAAAATGTTCATTTCTATCACAGAATAACCATCACAAAACAGCTTTTCACTTTTTCTTCAGATATGCTTATATATTTTCCGTAAAATAGAGAAACTTATTGAAACTTATAAAAAGTGATGTTTGGCAAAACTGATTTGAAATTAATCTGGAAAATTCTTTTAGAACTATTATAAATCTTTTATTTTAAAGAAAATTTCAATTATAATATACTCAAGATTTGCTGCTTTAGGCAAAATATAATGCCAAACAACAAACCATTTGTCATATAAGCAAAGTTTTGTTATATTATATGAAAATGATAATATCAAGCAAATAATAATGACTGCAAATTTGAACAGCGAGGCGGTTACTTTTTTCAATAAATTCGCTCAACGAAACATATCAAAAAATGTGATTATTTAAACAGTTTCAGTAATCTTCTGAAATTAGAAAATGAGTAAAAAGTATAGCTAAATTAAATTTATTAAATTTTAAGAAGCTTTAGCTTTATACCTACATCTTTTGAGGTTTTAACATTTTGTCAAAACAAAGAAAAAATTAATTCAGCTAACTGAATTTGATTTAAATGCAACATATTATGTCTTACTGATCAGAGGTATATCGAAACATTTTACCTTTAAGATGTCATAGCTATAATACTCAATTTTAATTTAACAATTAAATAACTATACAGATATAATAAATAAATTAAATATTTTTTAAAAACAGTATATTAACTATAAAAAGTTCAAATTTAAGATTTTAATAATTTCGTTAAAAGCTCATAAAAGTACACAAACGGCTAATTTTTGTGTTATTCTTTTCCTAGTTGTGCAATACAGTGCAATTGAAGACAGTGTGTATTTCTCTTTTAAGTAAAGAAACATATCCAAAGACTACTTTCTTTTTAGACCAAATAAAAACCAGAATTGTTTTAGAAGACATGACATTTTGTATAGACATAAATAAGCGAATATTCCTGTTTCAAGCCACTTGGTTATTTCTAATGCTACTGCTAATTGAATAATCATTTATTCTCATTAAATACAAAATTTAAAAATTAAAAAATTAATTCTCGACAACTTAATTGTTTTAATCAGTAACTTAATAATAGTTATCATATTCGATGTTGTCTCTGACTGTACGACTAAAGTATCCGAAGCAATTTCAAAGCTCGGCGTCGCCAGCGAGATGACGCAAAGCTAAACCAAGTACTGCGATGGGTTTACCCGCGTCTATAGATGTTTCACATCATAGTACCGCTCTGAAAATGCTACGGTATACGTAACATTACAATTGTTACATTCTTTTGTTGTAGGAAAAAATGACATCAGAAAGATCTATTTCTTCTAATTCTCGGCATTGGATTTAGACAATAAAATAAAAATTAGAAATCTAATTTATTGCAATTGTATGTATTAAAAATGGGCTATAAGATGTCTTAAGTTTAGAAGCGTGAGGCGATGGCTTGTTTACATATTTTCACACCCATGCCCGTGCCATCGTTGAAATTTTTGCCACATTGCTTGTAAACGCAGTTTACTGTTGTGACAAGTTAGTTCATTATGTCAATTTAACTGTATAAAAAGATCACAAAGGTTGATTTGAGATGCGTTGTCACGCAAATGCTACAGGCTAAAGCTGAAGAAATCCAAAAGTGTTCTAGTCAAAATTAGTAGTATCAACACGACCAGCGAGCAATGTTGAAAACGCTTTTTGTTGCAATAGAGTTTTAAGTGATCAGATTTGAAGAATCACTTGCCACTCACTTAATGAACTGTTCTTGGCTTAACGTCTATTAGATCTGTTCACAAACTGCCACTGGTAGAGTTCAATCTAAGTCAAAATTGAAAGTTCATCTATTCGAAATATTGGTAGTGGCTGAGAAGCTTGTAAAGTGCTGACCTTTTAGGTGAGCCCCCTATCGCTGCATAATAGCTTTATAACTAACTATTGTATAGAGAGAATAGCATTTTAATTGATGGATTAACAAAAAAATTAAGTTGTATAGCCTCCAACTGATATGCTTTGACAATTGGCAGCTCCGATTTTATCAAAATAAATTACTCATCCATTACTGAATAATAAATTGTAAGGAAGCTATTCTATGATTTGGATCTGAACACCTTCCCACTCAACAATGTGTTAATATTAAAACTAATTTTACTACCGCTTCTTAGGCCTCTAACAATTGATTATTTAATTAAGCACATTGATCCGGTCGTTTTCGTGCGCTCTAATTGCTTTGCATTAATAATAAACATAACAGATTTGCGATAAGAGCAGTAATTGTTAATTGCGTTTTCGCATGCTTCTGTCTTTTTATACAGTTTTTTAAATGCTCCCTTGTTGTTTAACAACGTTTACAATTGTTGCAAGTGCGCGCGCTTTTTTTTTAAAACACATTTTTTTTCTTGCAAAATTGCATTTGTTTTATATTCTTATTAGTAACAACCCTTATCAATTTAACCCGACATTTATGATAGAATTTATTAGAATTTTGCATGATTTTACTATTTTATTTAATATTACATTAGGAGCACAACACATTCTGATTAATCTCACCTGACGTATATGCAAATTAGAAAAATTAAAACTGCACATACACGAGATTTTATTAAGCGGGAGTCGAAAAACGGACTCGCTAATTGCATGTAAAAGGTACATAATACAAAAGAGAGAAAAAGAAAATGTGCTGTTGATGGAGATAGAGATTACATTCGAATAATTAGCAGCGGAAATTCAAAATCGTATTTTTTATTCTTTGACGTCGAGTAAATTAGGGTGGTAGACTGGCTTATACACATTTTTATGTTATAAAAGTTGCAAAAAATGTTTACAATTGTGAATAATAGTTATTTATATATTAAGGGCATAATTAAAAAAAAAACTGGCATGGGGGGAAGTTCAAAAACTCGTGGTTACAATATTTAGTATTCCTTATAGCAAATTAACTAAAGTTGTGTAGAAAGTTGGCCATGCCAAATTAAGTGTTGTGTAGAAAGTTGGCTATTTTGATGTTGCTAATGTTACTGCGTTTGTTCAAAAAACAATTTATTCATTTTTCTAAATAAACGTTTCTGAAGCAAAAAGCGTTTATTTAGCAGATATTTTTTGAAAATTTGAAGCTGCATAGGGAAAATTAATTATCTATAAATCAAAAGATAATAATACTATATTGTCACATCTTTAATATGATACTATTAAAGATATGACGACTAAAAAATCAGTTTTGTTAGTAAGGATTCGTAGTCCCGAAAATTACACTTTTAGGCAGTTTTCCATGGTCCCAAGCGATGGTTTCATGGTTTATATTGGTTTTTATAGCAAATATGTTGCTTTACGTTCTAAAAATGTGAAAACTAACAGTTTGTTTTTGTCTTACCATGGCAAGTGTACCTCGCAGCCGACAGGGAAAAATAGTTTTAAAAAAATGCCTGCAATAATTGCTGATTTTCTTAAATTACCAAATACAAAGAAATACACAGGACATTGTTTCCGCAAAGTGCTACTACCATGTTAGCTGAAAACGCCAGTGACACAAAAACTATGAAGCAATTTGGTGAATGGCGTTGTGACAAATTAGCCAAATCGTGTGTGGAAAATTTTCTGTAGAATAAAATCAAAATTACTCAGAACATGTATAAGGAAACTTTGATAAACATCCCACAAAAAAAAAAGGTTCTGTTGGTAGAGGCAATGGTTCGTATGATGTTACGATTAATGTCACAACCAAACCATTGTACTTTTAATTTCTATGAATTTTAATTACTATAATTATAATGTTGTATAATTTTTTTTAATAACTGTTTGATACTATTTAAGGGCGTATAAAGTGGATTATTGATTAAAATAGAATAAAATAGATTTATAAATTGTTTACAAGTAGGGTTTTGAGCTGTTTTTTGAATTTTATCTTGTAATATTTATATTTATATTATGTTGTTTAAAGCACTGGCACAGTGTTTTGGCAGAACTGTATCTAAAAATATTTCTACCTAATATTTATTTAATTTCGACATTTTTTTAAATTTTACCACACAATACACATATACCAGTCGTTAGTCGTCCAAATTAAAATTTTTTCCAGATTAACTAAGTGCTTCTATTAATTATAATTTATAAAAAAAACCATTTTACTTAAAAATTTTAATTTATTCGAAAATTTATATATTTTGTGTGTCTGAATAATATTACCATTTGTTTTTTTTTGCTATCAGCTGCCGAAAATAAAAAAAACCTCTTAATTTTACTCGTTTTTTTATATACGACTATGTATTACTTTTTTCATAGTTCGATTTTAACAAATCTTTTTATAAAGTTTAAAATATTCTTTAGAGTTAATACTACATAATGTTGCCAAAAAATCCTGTAAAAACAAAAAAATTGTCACACATAGGTAATAATACGTAATTCAAAGAACACTTTTTAGGTACAAACAATTAAATTTTTTTAGAAAAAAAAAATTGCTAAAAAACAGAAAAAGCCTTTTAACATAAATTTAAATCTTTGAAAAAAAAACAAAAAAGCATAAAATATATAAGTTTATAAATATAAATAAAGGTTGATAATTATAGTGGCTAATTATAACATAAAGTTTGATTGTATGGTGCCGACTCAAAATTATTTACATTTTAACATTAGTGTAACAATGTTTTGTGTTTAAAACGGTTGTCTGTAAAGTTGGTATACAGGCGATAGTTTTACGTGATGACGTCTTAAAAACATATTGAAAAAAATTGTATGCTTAATGATTAATTATAAGTAATGTCAAATCCATGGTTATTCCTCTCACCGTTATGGACTTGTTAAGATACGTAGGCATTTGAGATTGTCATCGTTTTTCACGTTTGTGTTAAAGCTGTTACAAAAAAAAATTGGTACATCGGCATTAATATTTGGCTTGGCTAAATGGTGTGCACATATGGAACAAATGCTTGCTGCTACAGTAATATTGCAAGGTTTTAAATACTCGCGGCCGATCGTGTCTCTCTATCGCTTGTTCCGCGCTTGCGCTTGCACGCTTGGCCCAGGCAAAACGTAACAATAAGCCATAGTTTTTTGTGCGTGCTGTCGGTGTTATATACCGATTTATAAGACGATACTGCGCCAAAAAAAATTTAAGTTTTAGAAAATTTGGTGGGTGAAACAGTTTGTAGCAGGAAAAACCATTTTTAGTTTTAATTTAAAACTTTTGTGTACATAATTTCTTTAAATTTCGTCAAAAAATTGATATAATAGAATAGAACAGAATTTATGTACTTTAATGATAAAATTCGGGAACAAGCCGAGACAACGACTAAAAATTTATTACTAATTATTACCTGAAAAAACCGAATCGAATTTAGACAGCAGTTCCAAAAATTAGAGAATTGGCAAAAAACAACAAAATGTATCCAATTTCTAAAAATGTTTCTTTGGAGTTTTTTGAGGTACAGCTTAAGAAGTACAAACTCTGGAGAAAATTATTTTCTTTCAAAAAAATAATAGTAGTAATTTGTAAGTAAAAAAATTGAAAACAAATAACGATCTGACAGGAACATTGACATTTGACGTAATATTTTTTGACATATATGCTATACCAACCTTCAAAAACATATAACAGCACTAGTGCTTCTATAGATATTCACAAAAGACTCCAAATTGAAAACATTAAGAAACTCACTAAAAACTCAAATTTAAAAAAATGTATATGTACTTATACCAAGAGCGTTTATACTAACTTGTTCAACGCATTTAAAAAAAAAGTAGTTTTCTTTGAATATTTATGCAGTTATTAGAAGCACTAAATTCTGTTGATTTTTGCTCCGTAATTCAGTGAGGTATTAGAGTGAATGTAAAATTATAACTCCATAAGTTCGCGTGTTCATAATCATGTCACCCGTGATATGCTAGCTTTAATGGAACACCACTTAGATTACTTAACTTGATGTTTTTATTTCGCTTTAACCAGAAATGCCGCTAATGCAGCGATGACTCTTATAATACAACGCCTTTTTTCTTTCAATTTTATTCTATACAAAACGTTAATCGAGTTACGATAATATAGAAGACAATTTATCTAAACCAATTACCTTACTCCGGGAAATGGGTAATCTACTCCTCGCATTAAGTAAGTCAGCAAACTAACAATACATGCAAACCCAACATTTCATACCCTTTCGTGTCTTAATGTTTTGTTAACATTGTTTTGCAGATTTCTGCTTAATTTCTACATTAAAATTCATTATTATATATTCTAAGCTATAATTTAAAAGCATTTTAAAAGAACAATGTTTTTATAAAAATTATTAAAATGAAACGCAACACATACAACGCAGACACGCAATTAAGTTTTCTTCATCCTATTTGTCAATCTCGTAATCCTATCAGATATAATTCCTTGTCAAACATAAGCTGACGTCAAATTAGGGCTGCTGTCAATACCACAGTAGACTACAATTTTAGGTGAAAGAACGAATCGAATAATATTCTGATCCCAAAACTCCTATTTATTTATCAAAAAATTATTACACATTTTGTACTAAAACATTCAAAAAAGAAAATGTCTAAATACTACAAGGTTTTGGCAGTGACGATGATAAAGTCAATTCTTGATTATATTCACAAAGTGATCATAATCTTTGTAAATATTTGCACTTTGCAAATACATTATTTCCATTATCAAAAAAAGTGCATAAACTAAAAATAAAACAAGTAACCAAAATACAAAATAAACTTAGGTACAATTAAAGTATATCTCTAATTTTCTAAAATTTATAAATTATTAAGTCATTAGAAAAAAAGTAGATTTTTATAAAAAAACATTATAAAATAATAAATGAGAGTGAGAGAAATACCACCAATATGTCCCTTTGAATGCATTAGTAGAGAATGATTTATAAAAAAAAGACAAAGTATTTGACAAGCTTATAGATTGAAAAGCAGCGTTTGACAGGGTAGATAAAAATAAGTTATGAGAGTATATAAGAAAAAAATTTGAATCAAAAGCAGGACTAAAAAGATCAAATAAAGAGACAATTAAGACAGAATAGAAGAGAGACAAAGCAAATGATTGTGAACAAAAAAAGGCCTAAAATCAGAATTTCCAGTTACAATTGATAAATATAGGGATGTAGAAGAAATGCTAGAAAGAGAATTGGTAGTAAGAAGAAAGAATCAGTTCTAGAATGACTTGAGAATGCCGTGACATGTTAAACGAACTGGGCAAGAATAGCAATGGGTTCTTTGTTTGGATACGTAGACACTCAGGAATAGAGAGGAACGACAAAGCTGATAAGCAAGAGAAAGCACATTAACTTTTGTTGTGGGAACAAAACCTTCCTGAAATTATGGTTGAAAAAAGCACACCTACAAAAAAAAGTTCAAAATACAGAAAGAGAGTTGTCCCTCTTCTTTCTGTGTATAGAGGACAGATCAACCCTTTAAGTAAATCTTTCTTGTTTAAAGCATCTAAAAAAATTCTTAGAAAAGTTAAACTATGCCGGGTCCAAAGTTTACTTGAAAATGATAAAAATAGGCTTCGCATCCTAACAGTCTTCTTTACCGGTCACTGCCGTCTAGAAAAGCACCTGGTGAGACTCAGCCTAGAAGATAATGTCGAATGCGGATTTTGCAGGAAAGAGAAGAAAACTGTAGAGCACTTCCGAGTTATTCTATTACTATAACAGAATGCGTTGCCACAAAAATCCAACGTAAAAAACACTTAGAACAGGAATACATATTGGATAGAAACACGTAGCACGTAATACAAGTCATCCCAACTCCTATAATTTTTTACAGCTTTAAAGTTGGATAAGGAGCTATAAACTAAAAAACACTTCAAAAAACTCAAAGAAAAGGAACATAATTAACCAATAGGTCGCATTACATATAACACCCTATTTTTAATCTAATCTAAAAAGAAAAAAAAATGGATGTTGATGTTCGACAATTATATAGTGATAGGACATAAGATAACACGAGTAAAAGATTAAAAGTACGTAAAATACACGTTTGATAATTTTAAACAAAAAAAAACGACTTTAGAGAGGAAACTGAAAAGTATACTCAAAAACGAATTAAGAAACGCACCAGACGCCATTACAGTTGTGAAAAGTTTTTTTTGATTTATCTAAGATGTCATTATCACATTTCAATTTATTTATTATGGTACCACTTCAAAGATATTTCCTTTCTAGCAAAAATTATAAAAATTGATTTAAAAACTACAAGGTTATTTACGATCAGACATTTGACAAAGGCACTATATGTTTGACGATTTTCTAAAATTTTTCTCAATTTTTTCAATTTTCTTATGATGACATTAAATCTAAAATTTTCGATTATGGTACTACCCTTAAGATTATGATACTTTCTTTCAACAAAAAAAAAATTAAAATCGGCTTATAAACAACAAACTTATCATTAAACACGCATAAAAAAATATACTGTCAAATTCAAAGACCTTTTTTTTTTTGGAATTCGGTTGATAAAAGAAAAAAGGTGTTGTGTGATTTGATTAAGATTAAGATTAACAATTTGAATTTTTTTTTTTATTTATGCTCATATTGAATTTAAAACTACTAAATATTCACAAGGTAAAATTGATAAAACGCTCATCCTGAGAAAGTATAAAGCTGACATTTATGTTTGCACCTACATTTACAAACATTCAAACACCCACAGCCAGACAAAAACCATCTTTTTTGTAGAAAAAATTTCTTTGTCTGGGTGAAGTTCGAATCCACATCATTCATTCGGCCAGGATCTGAACGCACTGTCGTCAGCCACGTGATTACCGAGCACCTTTTTGTGTACATTACAAGACTGTGATTGTTAGAAATGAATAACCCATTTATTGGAACTATACTTGTGAAAAAGTTTTTATTTCTTCTTTTTGGTTAGTGTTGTTTTGAAAAAAACTTTAATAATTTAATATAGTTGCTTTAAATTGTAATTGTAATTGTTTAGGGTATTTTAATGTGTTAAAATATTAAATTGTCTCGTAGCATTACAATGTACTCTGTTTTATTTCTAAATTTGAATGATATATTTGTATCGATCTACATTGTAAACTTTTAACGACTGTAAAATCATTTTATAAATAATTATCACTTATTTATATATTTAAAAAACATAATTGAAAAGAAACTGTAAAAAAAATTGTATTATTTATTTTTGGCTTAAAAATGTAATTTTGTCACTTGAATGACATTAGAAAAGCAAAGTTAAAACATTTTTTTTTTAAATAAAATTGACAGTAATATGTAGAAGCTTATTTTTTATTTTGTGTATAATAATAAAAAAACTATTTGAAAGTTCTGTCGTTGACAAGCATAACTACCGATTGACATTAGCTGGTCGAGTTCAAAAATTAATCATTTTTTGACAGATAAGTAATTAATTTGTGAACCTAACTAATTACTAACTGTGTTGAGGTTTTATATAACAAAGTTAATTACACTGCTCCGTAAAAGAAAAAGTAATTTGTTGAGGATGGAAATAGGTAGTTTGCAGACGCTGAGCAATGAGTAATCGTTTTAACTTTTCCATAAAGAAAAAACAAAAAGTTAATTATAACAAACTTGAAACTTTGTTAAAATGTATTCAGCTTAAATAAGACATTTTTGAATTAATTATTGTGTAATAATGTTACACGCATTTCAACAAAGTGAATGTCTTGTTTTAATTCGCTTTTATCTCGTATCTCGGAAATTATCTTAAGTATATAAGCCGGACTTGACAGCCAGAATTCGTCTGACAGTTCAACTATATCTTCGCATTGATCTTGTTCGAGTTGGCACTTAAGTGGATTTTTTTTTGTTTTGTTTTTGAAGGGTGCTTCCAAATTGATTTAGACATCATTCGACCATTAATAGTTTCTTTATAAAATAATATTAAAAGTAATTTGTTTTCCTAGAATGGATTTTGTAGATATTGACTGCAAGAGATGATATTTTTTTTCGTAGGTAGCCTAAACTTCAAAAGCAGCACTTTGGGTGAATGCCGATACATAAAAAAATTTCTTTTCGCATTGCACATTTATTATTTTTCCAACAGAAACTGCCTAATCAACAATATAATACCAGTAATGTCAATAAAAATCGATTTAAAAACGTATTTAACTAACTATTAATTGCTCTAGATCTAGAACAACCAAACTGAGTTCAATTTTTATACAATAAAATCAAAATAATAGCTATTTATTATACAAGTGTCTTATAAGGCAAATAAGTCACGGAAAAAATGTTTAATTTTTTTTGAGTGATTTATTTGCTCTAAGACACGAGTACAGTACATAGTTTTATCCAACACCTCTCTTTGCAAAAGTTCTTAAAAAATCATCAAAACCCAAAAATTTCTACAAAGATTAATAGTAATCTATGATTTAGTTGCCATGTTGTTGCTGACAACAAATTTATTGTTTGAGAAAAATTTTGCAAACAATCTGTTTCAGCGCTTCTAACATTGCTGAGAATTAAAAGAAATAATTCTCTTCCTGAAATCATTGCGAAAGATGTTGAAGAAGTTACATAGAATTTTCTACCCAAAAAATCCACGGACGCTTATTACAAAAAATTGAGTGAGTTTAATAACTGGAAACAGAAAAACGAGAACAAAGATTTGCGACTTCTTCAATGTGGACAAAATACAGCATTGACAGGTATTTCACAATATGACAAGTTAATCGCTTTTTTGAAAAACAAATCAAAAATCAAAAATTTTTGAAAGAGAACAAATTCTAAAATTTGTAGCAAAAGGGCTCAATAAGAAATATTGATGTTGAAGATAGGTCAATTTTGTTTTTAGAGAATAAAATCTATCTTTTTTTACATAACAAGTCGCGCTAATTTTTGGTGTCAGGTGGGTGTTGATGTTGTGAATTATTCAACATTTCCATCAATAACGTAGAAGATAAAGGATTCTATATGTTGGTATGTATACCAGATACAAAAACATATGTTACACAACTTTACGATTATGGAAGAAAAAGAAAACTAGCATAGCAAAAATTATAAGAATTCAACTATATAAAAGTTGTGAGACAATGCAAGAAAATAAAAGAGAGACAGATGATTCATTGGAAGATTTAGATGCGAAAATAAGGAGAGAAAACACAGATTTTGAATAGGTGGAAATAAGAAAAAATGTGAGATTTGCAAAATAGAGAGAAAATTTATATATTTCTTTTTCATTCATTATTTGTTTGTGTTTATTTATACTTCAGAGTAATAAAAACATTGTTGTCAGTGGTTTTCGACTATGTTAGGATAGAAAAGTAAAAAATATATGAAGATACAAAGACCTTATGTACAAACTGTCAGATTTTAGTTAGAATCGATCATACGGTAATTCATGTATAATTAAGTAGAATCACACCTGTCCCAGGGCGGTAATCAAGCCGACAATGTTCCTAACTAATAGAATACAATACAAACACGCGATACACATTATATATCATAACCTAATGTGCAATGTCCGCACTATCGGCTCAACTATCGCTTTGAAACGTTCTCTCAATTATTTATCAATGCAGAAAGACATTAATTACTGTCTTATCAAACAAAATCTTGACACATTTTCTACCAACACCAGTCTATTAAAACCCAAAAATTGTTATTATTGTAATTATTTATTCATTGTGGTATCCTGTATCGATTAGGAAATTAGCTTTGTACCTCTTGTCAAATGTTATGATATGAATATTTTATACGCTTTTTCACTTGGATAATGTACAATCGAGATAATTAATCTTCTTGAAGCAAAGCTAAATAATGCTGATTTTATCTTTTTCTAATTATCAATTTGTTATTTATTTATCTTTTTTGATGTCGTGATCATAGAGCAGAACCTATATTGATCTAGATGAAGAAAAAAGACTTCCAAAAGCTTTGAGTATAAGCAAAAAACAGTCTATTGTTTTTTGAACATCTTATAGAGCTAGGCCGCTAGAGTCTAGCCGCTTAAAATATAAAGCAAAAAATTATTATTATTATTATTATTATTATATTCAATTATTATCTTTATGATCTTGCCAATTCATTAGCAGATCGGTTCCATGTAAATCGAGTTTCTAAACATAAAAGTTTTTTGACTTGTTTTAAAAAGTTTTTTTAAAATATAATTTTTAGCGCGGTTTATGTCAATTATAAAATTATAGAGAATAAACAAAGCTATTCTACATATTTGTAATTAGTTTGACGTTACTTTTAAACATTCTTTATGAGGTTTATTTTGTCCGAACCTTCAGTTTTCCTTAAATGATTAAAGTTTTTTATTTTATAGATATTTTTTTACATATAAAACGGGATATGGAACAATATATATGTACAGATATCTTCCTTCACCTCTTTTAGTTTTTTTTAATATTTTTTTACAATTTTTTCAAATGCAATTTAGAAATATAATAATTATTTGAGTGACTAACAAAATGATATTTTGCAAGTGTGAGTGGTAATACGTTAAACAAAAACGTATCAGCACGAGCACTTTTTTTAGAAAACACGAGCACAAAAATTTTTAGACGTGGAATTCACACAATTTTTTATGCCACATTTAAATTATGAACATTTTCACATGCCACACCTAACCCATAAAACATTTGACATTATTACGTGATTACATCTGCATGAAGATAATCTAAAAAAAATGTTTACTCACAGGTTTCATTTGTTTATTTATGCAAGGCTTGGCTATGAGTTCTTTTTAGCCGACTATAAAAAAAGAAAAAAGTTTTTAATTCAATTGTATTTTTTATGCGTGTTTATCTCGTAATTTTTGAACCGATTTTGGTAATTCTTTTTTTTTAATTAAAATTAAAAAAAATATATTTAAAGCTAAATTTAATTATAATTATTTGAAAAAGATTTAAAAGCTGGGGCTTTCTATTTGGCCTCTTTAAATTCGATGAAGATCTGACTAGTAGTTTTTGAGTTATGTCTAATTAACACTTCCAATTGATTATAAAAATTGTAAAAAATGAAAAAAATTGATTTTAATATCGTTAAATATTAGTTTATTTAATTATTTAAACCAATTATAGAAAAAAAATTTGAATCAACTAAATAAATAGCATATTAATTACTTAATCATATTCAAGTCGGTGTTTTCCAATCTTTTAATTTGTTCATTTATGCCAAAGTTACCAAACTCGTTGACATTTGGAAAATCAAGAATCAATATTGCTACCCCACTTCTAGTGAACTTTTGACAAATGTCACTTTTTTAAGTACTAGGCCGGAAAGTTGCTATTTCCGGCCAATTTTGAATCTTGCAAAACGGTCAATAATGGCTGGCGGCATAAAAATTGAATAAAATAATTAAAAATATGTGCATTTTTTTAAACAAAAATTTGATATGGCTACTAGCAACTGAAGGTTAGCAACTGTAAATTTTTATTAAAGCAGTTCATTGTTTCTTCAGACATAATTTAAAGCAACAAATTTTTTCAAAATTTGAGCTTGTCGGTTTTTTTGCTATGATTTATCTACAGTAAATTAGACTCAATAAATTCTGACAAAATAAGTCCAAACACAACAAATTTAACTTTTTATTTTATTAGCCCGCATCAGCAAGACAATAATTTATTTTGGTCAAAGATAAATAGATTAAACGTTAAAATTAATAATTTTCTAAAAATAAGACAAATACATATTTTAATATCTATAAACAAAAATAAGAAAAGCCATGCTCTAAATAATATCGCGAATATTTTTGCTAAAATTGCATCAGATTCAATAATCTCAAAATAATAACTGACTGATTGAAAATTAATCTCAATAGCTTGTTATGCAAAAATGATAATATTACAACACTTCAGCGATAACTGATATTTATATTTTTTAACTTCTCAAGGCTGTCTTATAGATTGTGCACCAATTATTTCTAATTAATTTTAATTAATTAAAAGCTTCATAATCTGACCGAATCTAAGATCTGATAATGTGTGTTCATTGGAAAACAATAAATTGTTTAATGGATTCATGACTAAACGTATTACTAATAGCTGGGTGTAACTCGTCAAATATTAATTAACGCATGCGTTACCACAACAATAACAACAAATTGCAAATTTATCAAATAATTATGAAAATGATTTTTGATTTTAAATAAATTGGAAGGAATTAATCTGATCAATGTTTCCTTAATTGATATGGTCGAAGTTATCAATAATTTGTTTAATTAAATCATTTGTGTGGTTAAGTTGAACTACCGGCTATATAATTAGTTCCACCTGTTTTAAATGCTTAATTAAGTCTGAGTAGTTTATTAACGAGTCGTCTTCGGATGATAATCACGCCTTCAATGTGAAAGCATCCCATAAAAAATTTAGGCTTTTTTTATTCTCTCTCATCATCGCATTAAATTTTAAAAAGAAGTTGAAGTTTTTCGACAGCTTAATTGATGAAAAAACATAGACCAATATATTTATTGAGTAGGTAGTCGTATAACGTGTGATTCAATTATTTTTTAGTTCAGTCATTAAACGCCAGATTAATCTGTTCACAATCTTTTTTTATTTTTTTTTTATTTTTACAATATAATACATTATTTGATATTTACTGCATATTATGTAATAAATAATGTCAATAAATAAAGTCAAAAATAATTACTACCATCTATAATAAAAACGGCATATAGTGATTTTCTCAAATAAATAAATTCCAATAATTGAGTGAAACTCAAACGAAAAACTTCCACGGCCAAAAGTCATTGCAAAATTGTTTTCAACTCCAACAATTTTTTACATAAAAAATGTATGAAAATATTTATACTTTTAATTAAAACATTTCATATTTTATATACCTATAGTTATCGAATCGTCTATTATTATCTACGTTATTATTGTAATCATGATTACGATAATTCTTATTATTTATTATAAAAATTCAACAGTGTATAAACATAAATAATTTTAATAAATAATTTTATCACATAAAGAATAGTCTATGAGCCTTTCAGCTTTACAGTTTGTAGACCGAGAGACCTACCATTTGTTGTACCGACTTAAGTTAAGTGCTTAACTTAAACTGTAGTAAACAAAAATCACTTGATAGTAATAGGTTTTAAGACTGTAAATGAATCTAAGACTTATTTAACCAATAATTTTCTTAATGATCTAAAATACCTTTATACTTGTTAAAACGTATGTTGCAAATATAGCTCTCAAAGATTTCTTAAAATTATTAATGTCTCCTGACATTTGCTTAAAAACTATTTTTAAACACTTTATAAACGTTTTATTTGGTTTTACAAAACATCTTAAGGTTAATTACCCAAACTAAAAAATTAAACACCAATTGCTAAATTTGCTACCAAAAACATTTGTAGCTAAGTTAAGTGTTGTTAAGTATATAACAACAATAAAATAAATTTTATATACCCCTCAACGCATTTTTATAGGTAAATTGTGCGTTTATTAAAAACTAATAAAAGCTCTTTGCCAACGTAAAGTTGGCAAGTATGTTTGACCAGAACTGTCAACGAGAGGTAGCTATGTTAAATTTCCCGCCTCTAGACACAGATTTTGGTTATAGTTACTACTTCATTACATGCTTCAGCAAAAAAACTTGTTGACAAAATGTACTATGAAAGAACGTTTTAAACACTCAAGAAAAATTACGTACAATTATAAATCGTCGTGAAACCCCGGCTTAACAAATCACTAAAAAAAAGAAAAAAATATAAGGTTTAAAATAAAAATGTCTAATCATACCTATAGGTACAACAATTACTTAAAAAAACATCTTACTCTTAGACTACTGAGAAACCCACTTTTAACTGATTATGTCCTAAACGCTAGAGTTATTACTTAATCACATAAAGTTTTTGCTAGCAAAAGCTGTAATTATAAGGATAAAAATTGATATTGTTCTAATAAGAGCCGAGTTTCTAGTTTTCAATGCCTCTAGCTCTAGACAAATGAATAATTTCTGACAAGAGACATAGCGGTAAAATATGCGCAAAAAGTAATCTTAAAACTAAGATTTAAAATTAAACTAACGAGCTTTCTGATATAAAATGAGCAAAAAAGCGAAAAAAAAAACACATAATAGAAACCGAAGAGAAGAGCAATTAAATATTAAAAAAAACTAAAAACATTAAAATATTTACAAGAACGAGAAACAAATAGTAAACGAGAATAACTCAAAACATTTTAAAATAAGCAAAAATATTGAAAATGATAATATGCAAGTAAAAGTTTAAAAAAAACAACAAAAAGCTTACAATAAAAATAAAGTATTAAAAAAACAAAAAAACTAAACACTTAAAGCATGGATTGATAGATTTTAAAAATTTTTACTAAAATAGAAAAATAACAAGACGCAATTAAATTTGAGATAAAAACTAAAATCCAAAGAAAATGTAAAATATTACAAGAACTAGAAACAAATAGTAAACGTAAATGACACAAAAAACATTTTAAAATAAGCAAAAATAATTGAAAATAATGATATGCATGTACAGAGATCATAAAAACAACTAAAAGCTTTTAATAAAAATCGAGTAGTAGAAAAACAAAAAAAAAAAAAGCTAAACAGTTGAAACATAGTTACAGTACGAAAGCTGCGAGATTCTAGATAGATTTCTAAAATATTTACTAAAATAGAAAAATAACAAGATTTAAATTTAGGATATAAATTAAAAAATACAACATTTTTAAAAAGGCGATGAAGAGGGAAGGATAGAATGTGTAGATGGAAAATAAAATAAAATATTTAATGAGAAATTGTAAAAAGACAAAAAAAATTAAATAAAAATAGGTATAGAGAATATAACAAGAATACAGAGAAAAACTTTAAATAGGAAAAGTACTAGAAACCAGGATTAGGGTAAAAAAATTAAAACTTTTCTTAAAATATTTATTGAAACTAAGAAGCTTTTGAATTCAAAAAATGATGCAATTCTAAAAATAAGCTTTTAGTATAGTAAAAACGTTTGAGATATACTCGGCAGTAGATTTTATTGCACAAAACCACATTCATAAACTACCGAACACTTATAATGTTTTTAAAGAAAAGCTAAGTTGTAATCGTTTTTTCTAAAACAATTAATCATTAATGTTTGAATAAATAGAAATTATATGTACCTCTTTTTACGTTAATGAGTTTTGTTGCAGCAAAACTGCCTAAGCTTAGTACTTAAATTTCCTCATTTAAACACCTCATTTAAAAAACAAAAGCTATTAGAATTTCTTATAAAACAAAATATTCCAATTTCACTCAAGATTAAAACACAAAATCAGCTATTAGAATTAGTCAACTACAGCTTTGAAAAAAAAATTATTGTTTATAAAATAATGCATAGTAATCAAGTTTTGAAATGTCCACCTTATTTTTGCATTTTTAACCAGATTAAATAATTTAAATAAAAATATGTATAAGAAAAGACAGCAACTACCCCGAACATTCATCAGCAGCTGTAAATGCTATTAGAGAACAGATTTAATAACACATGATAAATGGCGAAACTGCATTAAGCATGAAGGTAATAAAAAAAATCTTTCTTCTCAAATACACAACCAAATAAAATTACTATAAATCGTAGCAGCTCATCTAAATCTGATTCGAAAGATTGATTGATACTTATATTATATGTTTTACAATTTTAATATACTACTCTACTTTTGGTTTCATCTGGGTTCTATTGGTTCGATCCGTAAACCCAAAATGCGACATTTTGGGTTGTAAATCTTGCTTACCATTATAGTTCTGTCTCGATTACAATAAGCAATACAATTTACTGGTGAGTATATCTCACTATAATTATGTTCCAAAAATGTTTGACATCTCAATTTATTACATTATTAGACAAAATTGCAGATTTTTTTGTCAATTATATTGAGCTAAAGTGGGAGAATAAGAATATGTTTACATAAAAACATTATGAGACCAGCTGAAGAAAAAAAAAGTTGAAGTTGTCAAAGGTAAAGCCAAAAAAATGGCAGAAATAAGCTGTTTTTATATTTTACTTGTAGAAGTAATAGAAATTATGAAAACCGTTTCACTCTCGAATTTTTTCGTACACATCAGTCCTAGAATGTGTTTCTATTTTTTTTTGAACCTTCAGCAAGTTATAATAAAAATAAACAATATGTGACTACAGATTTTTCAAAATAAGCTTGCCGTACGAAAAATTATAATTATTGTTCATCAAACAAAAGAAAGATAAAAGATAGGTTGATCAACATTTGCTTATTACTCATGTTATTGAAAAAAGTATAAATTTATCAATAAACACTCATGCTTTGATTGGGTGAAATCGTCTCTGCTAAAACAAAAATTTTTAAACAATAAAAATTACATTTTTGTTTAAATTAACAAATATTTGCTAAAAATAATTTAGGAGCAGTTACGTAAAAACATAGTACAAGTCAAATTTAAAAAAAGTTGTAGAAAAAACAAGTTTCAAAACTCGTACAATTTTTGTTGAAGATCTCTCTTCATCCGTAGCGTGCCGTGGTTTAATAGCTTTCTTACAATTGTTTTTTTACTAAAAGAAACTGGTCAGGTTTATTTTTCTCTATTCATTTGAAACAAACAAAAGACAAAGTTTTTGGATGGTTCAAATTTTTATTACTATCAAGAAATACTCAAAAAGAATTTTTATAAACAGTTTAAAATTAACAAAGTGCAATTGTTACAAAAAAATTGCTTTAACAAACATCTGCTAGCAATATGTATTGAGAAAAAAAAGAAAAAAGTTAAAACTTTATAAGTCAAATAAATAATGAAGAAAAAAATAAAACAACAAAAAACAGACAAAAAAATAATAAAGAATATATAACGCTCAAATAAAAGATGCTACTCAACCGTATGACAAAACATTCAAAATAAAATGAAAAAAAAATAACGTAACAAAATACTATTAACAGAAGTGTAGAAAAAAAATAGAAGGTTTATAAAATGCTGAACATTTTATCTAGTCAGGAAAAGACATTCTACAGATAAATGAAATATCGGATGAAGTATAGCTTAAGCTTAAGCATTATCAGCAGCTTTGGTACAACCTCACAAAAAAGACTGTATTTGAACCAACAGATACAATCGGTGCAGACCTAATTGTTATGACAAAAATAGAAAATATATGAAAATAATTGAGAAAGAGAATATAAACATTTCTTTTTACAACTGCTGCGACAACTACATTTTTTTAATATGTGCTAGTACAGTTTTAAAATCCTATATGAGTAAAAAGTTGTCAAAGTCATTAATTTATTAAAAAAACATACGCGTCAACAAATAGTTTCGCTAAACTTTCAGTGCGATTAGAACTTTGCCTCCTTAAATACTATAGTACCCAACAGATGCGTATGTGGTTCTAGTCAGCATGGACAACAATGAAAATTTTAGTCGGACTAAATTTCACCGTCAAGTTGGAAAAACTGTGTTCGTTACGTAATTGAAGACAAACATTTGAAAATGCTACCAGAACTAATTAGTCAACTTAATAATGATAGTAACAGTGATTCTGATATCTATGCAGATGATTAGATAAAAATTACTAATGTTTTCATACCCACCTACATAATTTTTATATTATTTAATAAGAAATAAACCTGTGTCTACATAATTAATTGTAATTTAATTGTTAACTTTAGTAACATGCAAGCGAAGAAAGTAGAAGCAACCTGAATATAGCCCTGGCGCAGTATCTTGAAGATTCTGCACAGGCAAAAAACCATACGGTAATCCCTCATAAAGATTAGTAAAGGTTAAGTAGCAATAAAACCATGTTCGCACCAAATGTTTAGCCAAACTATAATAAAGAACACAAAAGAATAGAAAAACTGAAAAACACACCTAGAATTTAGATTCTTATAAAGCATTGAACTGCATACTTAAAGAAAAACTTTAGTTTAAAATTGTTTATTTATCTGATCGTCAGAGATCGTTGCGCACTGTTTTCTATACTGTTCAATACATAGGTGCTTGATTAACTGCACTTATGAGAATAGAGATAAATCATATTATATCATATGCTTTTTATTTGTATTTTTGATTCTTTAAAAATTTTTTGCTACGTTTTAATTTTACCGTTTGCGCACACTTTTACTAAAAATTTCTAAAAACTAAAACTTATGTTTATTCTGAATTGATCTAGAAGGTTGACAATTGTCGAAAAACTTATATATCCTTACATCCAGGATATTGTTAAGTGAAGCTTGATGTAACACAACTAGTGGTTACACTTTTTCTGTATATGTTTTGTTTGTTCTCCCCTGTAATTGTACATCCATTTTTTTTTCTATTCTATAGCTTATTTTTGCTTTTTAAAAAAAAACCGATGACATCCAAGTTAGAAGACTAAAAACGTTATAAAGAATAAATGAGTGCAAAACACAGAAAAGTTATATATCAAGGTAAACAGTAAACATTTCAACATAAATAATGAAAATTTTTAAGTAAAAATCTTAAACAGGTTTGATGAAAAAGAAAATTATCAAAACCAAAAAATTAAAAAAAAAAAAATTAAAATACAAGGCTTGTAAACCTAAAGTGTTTACGTTAGTTAAAGATCGAATTAAGCTTTTATGTCTATAATAGCTGCGTCGACACAGCTTTTAAAGATAGGCACGCATCTATTCAGCTCTAATAAGTTTACAGATCATTAATTTAGTAGTTTTAGTAAAAAAAATAAGTTTTTTTTCCAATTTATTTTATCGTAAATTATATTATAATTATATTATAAATAATATATAGTTAAATTATCAATTTTTTTAATTTTTGTTTTTTAAAGCTTTTACAAATTTTGTATTTTATAATTATTGTAATTTAAGCAAATAAAATGTTAAATAAGAATTAATTTATCTATTTTTTTAATTAAAATTTTAATTAATATGAAGGTTTAAATAATATTAGCTCATATTAAGCTGACTTATACACAGTTTGAAATGCGCTACCAAAATTGTAATGTTTATGTAAGATTTAAAATAATAAGGTTTCCTTAACACTAAACTATAATTTATTTTAAACACAATCTGATAACTTTATCATTTTAGGATAAGATTAGGTTAAGTTAAAAAAATGTGTCAAATAGTCAATAGCAAATAACAAAAATTTATAACAATTTTTTCAATTGTCAAATGTTTACCTGAGGTTAAGAAACTATCTAAAGATAAAGACTCAAAATCAGTAACTGCATACAATTGTAGAAAATGTAAGATCGTTTGATGTTAAGACGCTTGCTTAGGCATATCTTTTAAACGGCTAGAATATTTGATCTATAATAGTACTTTTTGTAAGGTTTAAATTTCTTATAAGAACCTGTGCAGTTCTATTGATGCTTTTTGTGGCTCACACTTTTTACAATACTAAAAAAGTTCCACATTTTATTTTTAAATCAAAAGCAGATACAAGCGACACGTTTAAATATCACTATAATAAATCAGCACTGTTTGAGATGCGCTACTAGAGCCTTAATGTTCTGGTATACATATATATATAAAACACACAATAATGTTTTTATTAAAAAGCTGAGCTTTGAAAAATTAAATAAATCTAAGAATAAGTTGAAATACCTACTTTGGTATAATTTATACAAAATAGGTACTTCCGGCGCTTAACTCCTTTTAATTGGCTACTTTAGAAACTTTTCATAAAAAAGTGCAACGCGATCATTTTTACAGTTAAATGTGAAAGAGCAATATCTTGTGACACGAGATTAGACCTAAAAAACTTTAAAAAAATTTTACCTGCACTTTCTGCATTTCCAGGTGTGGGTGCTCTGTCCCGAATATCTGTGTCATCTTTCCTGACCAATCCAAGAATATTATCAATAGTATGCCTGGGTCCCGTTCCAGGACTGGCAACCATCCTCATTGGTTTCACATCGAGGCCGTAGCTTAGCATTTGTGCAGTTTCTTCACCGGTACAACGGTCCGATTCCATCGCGCCACAACAACTAACTGGATTCATCGCATCTACGCTTGGAGCCCTAGGGGCGGTTTATGAAGGCGTGTTCAATAAATTTCCAACCAATGGTATTGTTGCGTCATCCATCATGGAGTCCTGAAGGGTGACGAGAGAGAGAGAAACGTTTCGGAGTTTGGATGAACGCCAACAGTTATAGCTTTTCTCCCCCGAAATTTTACTCTACAAAAGCTTCGAAATTGGTGTCAACAATCTGGATTAAGTTGTTCATGTTCATGCTATTGCTACTTATTTTTGAGAGAAGGGGACTGTCAATAAGATATGTTATTGGTTAGACCGCTTATCTTATTATCACTTTTAGCCACCTATAGAAAATCTTTAGCGGTTAATCAAGATCCGTTTATCTTATTATTTAATAATTAAACATTTTTTCAATTATTTAAGCTTTATAGATAATATGATTGCATTTTATTTTTTCCATGTAGATGACGTACTCAGTTATAAAAACAGAAAGTCAGTGGCCGACAGTAGAAAGTTAGGTTAGATTAGACTTAGTGTAAGGTATAGATGAAAAAAAAAGATGTCAGAGATGATTTAAAAAGACAGCGACATAATGAAAAGCAAACATTAAATTAGTGCTATTTTGAAAACTATTCAGAATATTAAATAAAATGCAATTTCTGCTAATAGTGTTAAGTATTTTTAGAGAATCGGCTACAAACATATAATAGATTACAAGAAAGTTATAATAGAAACAAAATCTTACCTGTTTCAAAATTCGATAAAATGTAAAAAGTTCAACTGTTTTATATGTTAGAGCTCGTTTGTTTTCTCTTGGCGGCTGCTACGTCACTAACCTGCGCGAACACGTGGCAGCTGATGAAACAACTGAAGACTGAAAACATTCGACAAACTTCTAAATGAATCAAATTTAAATGTAGTTTATGTAAATTAAATTATTTTATCGTTCTAATATATTTTAGGTTCAGGGAGTATTGCAAAAAAATTATATATAGGTATCACCGACAAGTGAAAAATTTGACTGACGTTTTTAGTTAATAATATATAATAAGCTTTATTGTTGCCTATACCGGCTTACATACTCTATCTACACTTTATTTAATTTTCTATTCTACCCCCCTGTTCTTCCTTTGTCCTCCTTTTCCTTCTCTCCCATACTTCTTTCATCCACTTTATCTCCGCTCCATTTTCTTTCAATATTTCTCTTCTTTCTGCTCTTTCTCTCTCCCTCATATCACTGCATTCATTCCACATGTGCTCTATTGTCTCTCTTTCCTCATAGCAGATTCTGCACAGTCTCTCTTCCTTTTCCATCCAATACCTATTCTCTCTCTCCTCATTTCCGCACCTGAACCTCGCCATTATTTTCCTCTCTTTCGCACTTTCTCTTCCCAGGTACACCGGAATCTCCTCTGTCATACATTTCTCATAATTCCTGTTGTACCTGGACTCTTTGATTTTTTCTCTTCTTTCTTGCTTATCTACATCCCTGTCTCTTTCGCTCGTTTCTGCGTTCATCCACTTGCCTTCTGTTCTTAATCTTTCCACTTCTTTACTTGCATACCCATTTCTTCTGTAATATTTTTCTCTTTCGTTTATCTCCAAATTTTTTTTCTTTTCTCTCCAACATTCGTTCAATATTCTACATTCTTGCCTTCCATTCATCCTATCCTCAAACTTAGTCGCTCTTTTCCCCGCTTTCACTCTCAGCTTGTTTCTCTTACATTCTTCTCTTACTATATACCCAGGGGTTTTTCTGTCCACCCCAAGGACCCACCTCAAATACTTCACTTGTACTCTCTCTATTTCCTCTTGTTCTTTCCACCCCCAAATTTCTGCCCCATACATCAATACGCTCTCCACCAAGCTCTCAAACATCATTATTCTCCTTTTAAAATCCCCTCCCCACTTCCTCTCTCCTATTCCCCATACACATCCCACTATCTTGTTTGCTTTCCTTGCCAACTCTCTGACATGCGCTTTGTTCGTAGCTCTTTCATTAAACGTATACCCTAAATACTTGAACTCTTTTACTCTCTCTATTTTCTCTCCCTCCCATTCCCAATCATTCTTTTCTTCTTTCCTCTTTTTTTTGTTAAACACCAGCATCTTTGTTTTATTTACATTCACTTCTAGCTTTTTTTTCCTCACATACTTTTTTAGGTTTGTCATCATTTCTCCCATCTCCCTTTCGCTTTTTGCTATTAATACCACATCATCTGCAAACGCTAGACTCCACACTTTTTCTCTTCCAATCACACATCCACCAGCTTGCGCCTTTCTAAACATTTCTTCCATATCCGCCATGTAGGTTGTAAACAACAAGGGGCTGAGAGGACACCCTTGTCTCACCCCTTTTGACGTTTCAAACCACTCACTCTCTTTCTTCCCTGCTCTAACTTTGCTTTTTGTTTTTACATAGATCTCTTCTACCTTTCTCACCAGCCACTCGTTTACTCCTCTTTTTCTCATATTCTCACACATTTTCTTTCTATCGACCTTATCAAACGCTGCTCTAAAATCTATGAAAAGTGTATACAGCCTTCCTCCCTTTTTTTTCATCTCGTTATTCGCTATGTGGTCCAGGATGTATACATTATCCATAGTTCCCCTTCCTTCTCTAAATCCCGCTTGGTTGTCTGGTATTACCTTCTTTTCCTCTATCTCTTTTCTCAGCCTTTCATTCAGTACTGACGCATACAATTTATACCCTGTGTTAAGAAGAGTTATTCCTCTGTAGTTTTCTACTCTATTTTTGTCTCCTTTTTTGTGGATAGGGCAGATTATGCCTTCTCTCCAACCTGTCGGGAATCCCTCTCCTCTCCACACTCCATTCATAACCTCTACCAATCTGTCTATCACACCTTTCGTCCCATACATCCAGTGTTCATTCTGTATTCCATCCCTCCCCGGTGCCTTCTTCTTCTTCAGCTTCTTTATCTGTCTCTCTACCTCCTCCCTTGTAATTTCTGTTCCTAATGGTGCTGCCTGGTTCGTTTGCATCGCTGGGTCTTCTATATCTACTTCTCTTTCTCCTTCCAGAAGATCTTTGAAAAACTCTTCCCATTCCTTTATTGTTATCTCTTCACTCGCCGCTTCTTTTCTTAATCTTTCTCTGTTTATGTACTTCCACACCTCTCTTTCTGTTTTAATAGCTTTTATTTCTTTATCTTCTTCTTCTCTTTTCTCTCTCTTTTTTTCTATACATCTTTTTCTATATTTTCTTTTTGCTTCTAAGAAGACTCTTCTATTTACTTGCTTTCTTTTGAATTCCCTTAGCGCTTTTGTAGCTTTTTTCTTTAGCTGGTAGCATTCTTTATCCCACCATTCATTTCTCTTTTCTGCTTTTTTCCTTTTTCTGCTTACTTCTGTTGTAGTCGTTGCCTTTTCTAGTATTTCTTTTAATTCCACTTCCATCTTCTCTGTCTCTTGCCCTTCGAATTTGACGTTTTTCAGCTTTTTCCTGTATTCTTTCACGCCTTGCTCGTTCCACACTTTAATTATTACCTTCTTCTGCTCTACTTTTGTCTTTTTTTTTTCCTCTGTTTGGCTATTTCTTTCTTCTAGGCTTATTTCTATTGGAAGGTGGTCTGACTCTATTCTGTCCCCTATTTTAAAGTTCTCTACTTTTCCCCACGCCTCCTCATTTGTTATTCAGTAGTCTATCACCGACTCCCCCCTACTATCTACATACGTCCACTCCCCTTCTTCATCCCCTTGTTTATTACCATTCAGTATCTCCCATCCCTTTTCTTCTAGCCATTCCATCAACTTTTTCCCCTCCATATTTTCTTTTGTGTCTTTGGTTTTCCTTTTCCCATCTCCTTTTTGTTCCTCCCAATTTCTCGCTCCTCTTTCCCCAATTCTTCCGTTAAAATCTCCTCCCATAAGTATGCATTCTTCTGTGTTTTCTTTCACTGTTTCATCTATGTTTTTTATTGTCTTTTTCATCTCTCTGCTGTATATCGTCATTATTTTCCACCATCGTTTGTCTATTTCGATATTTCTCTCCATGAGTCCCTCTATTTCTTTTTTTTCCTGGTTTTTTTTTCTTATTCCCTTTCTTACTCCCGTGACTATCCCTCCTGCTGCCCTTCCTTTCTTTTTTTCTCTCTTTGCCCCTTGACACTCCCAATTAAATTCTGGTGGTAGCCTTCCCTTTATTTTTTCCCAGCTTTTTTCTTCTATCCATGTTTCTACTAAACCTACTACGTCAAGTGACGTTTTTAGTTTAGTTAGTAATAGTATCTATTTGAACTTTTGCGCATAGAGAAGCAAGCCGCCAAGAAAAAACAAACGAGCTTTATTGTAAAATATTTTTATAAATAAATAAAAGAATTACTATTACCCTTATTGGCCTGCGTATATCAAATAATTATAAGTTATAAGTTAGAAAGTTTGACTAAAGTGTAAGGGCCAAAAAGGTTGATTTTTAGACAAATATCTACATCAGTATTGACATTTAAATATATAGTATATAATAGTATATATGTAAAGTCATAGAACAATAATAAATACCCCCATAAAACCAAAAATAATAAAAAACTTTGGCTTGAAGGTATTGGTATAGATATGGCAAGCTCTGTTATAAATAATAGGATAAGATTTTAGATAATTCTTTTTTCTTCATTTTTGATCGTCTTTTGAACAAGAATTTAAAAAATGTAAAAAATTTTTAAAAACAAAATATTTTAACAAACGTTGATCTAGGCAGGTATTATATACTTTCATTCTATACCTAATTGTAAATACATATTTCATACGATTCTTGTAGATTCCTCTACCTATACTTATACTTCTTTAAAACATACATTTTATCATAAGATAAGTGACAAGTTTTTAGTTTTTACAAACTAATAGGAATATTAAAATGCTATTTTAGCTTTAATATCTATTTTTTTAATTATGAAAATAATATTATTATTACATAAAATTTATGAAGAGTAACCTTATTAATTTTTTCTTGTAGTAATAACAAACGAGATTAAAATTTTTGCACATTTTAGTGCGCAACGATAGACTTTATTGTTTAATAATGTTTTTTTCTAATTTAAGAAACATTGTCATTTGCTGTCGAATATTTTTCGGATTTCGGATTTTTTACATCTTGGTCGAAAATCAAGCTTGTTAATGCTTTTTGCCAGATCGGATTATACCTATACATTTGACATTGAAAAGTAAAAGCGCGAAACGAGTTATATGCCCATCTCTAATAGAGCAAATTTACTTAAAAAAATTGTTTAATTTACTGAATTATATTTATTATATTGTTAAACTTTACTAATAGTGTTAATGAGCACAAAACATCTCTGAGTATTAAAATCTTTACCTATCTTAAATAATCTTGCCTTGATCTTATTACTGTTAGTTTTCAATAAGTATAATTACAATACTTATAGATATTTATTATAGAAGTGTCATATGCTTACAAAGCAAATAAGTCACAAAAGAAATGTTTAGCCACGAGAGCTAGCTTGAGCGATCTAATTTTTTTTTAGTAACTCTTATTTGCTCTGAAAACACGAGTAACATAGTTTTATCCAACACCTCTTTCTATAAGACTTTTCAAAAAGCATCAAAACTTAAAAATTTTATATCAACAAAGAGTAGTCTATGATTTGGTTGCGATGTGGTTTTTGACAGCAAATTTATTGTTAAAGAAAGTTTATTTCGCTAAAATACGCTGTTTTAGTAGACATTGTTAAAAATTAAAAAAAATTTCTTAAAAAATTGCAAAAGATGTTGAAAAAGTCACATCGAGCTTGTTACCGAAGAAATCCAGAGACGCTTATTACAAAGAATTGAGTGAGTTCAAAAACTGAAAACAAAAAAACGATGTTAGTGGGGTAAGCCAAGACTGTTATTGCTGGTGTTGTTGAGTTACTTCTGTAACGTCAAAAAAGATTTGCTGTCTCTTCAATGTGAGCGAAATACTGCATGTTAAGATCGATATTAAATCTTTACAAAAATACAGATATTTCTCAATACGGTTAATCGCTTTTTTGAAGAACGAATAAAAAAATTACAAGTGCAAGAAATCAAAAGTTTTTAACTAACTAATATAGTTAGTTGTACTAGTCTAACTAATATTTGATGTTGAAGAAAGACCGATTTTGTTATTATTTTCATTTATCTTCTAATATAAATGTTAACGTAAATCTCAAAAATGATTTCATCTGATACTCTTGTTAATTGTAATTTTATGTATCGTATCTTTTGATCTTTAATAATTTTGTTTTATTTTTTGTAAACTATTGAATCATATAAAAACAGTTGTATTATTGATTCATAAAACCACTTGAGTTTTAAATACCCATAATTCAATCAAAAGCAACATTTTTCTCATAATAAAGAAGTGTTGGACAAAATATATTATTTACAATGCCTACAGACTGCAGCAGTCAAAATTTATAAAAAAAAGCAATTTAATATAATTATTGAATATTAAACTGCTTATTAAAAATTTAGTAAATTTACTAATTAATAATTAGTAATAACTAATTACTAATTAATTTATTAAACTAAGTTAAATAAATACTTATTTACTTAATTTTGATCAATTAATTATGTTAATAAATTAAAAAAATTAATAAACTCACTCGGCGATACTACAATTTTTAGTTGTTTCTCTTGATTTTTCTAAAATGCCATTATTAGATCTTAATTTTTTTATCATGGTACCACTTTTGGGATTCCTCCTTTCCAGCAAAAGAAAGAAGTATCAAAATCGGTTTATGAACAATGAAGTTTTCGTACAATAAAATCGTACCACATAAACTATACTAAATTGAATTAGACGCGATTCAAAACTAATGTTTTTATCAAAAAAATCAAGATTTTGAATAAAATTTTCAGTTTCTAGAAAACTTAAACGACAAAAGTTTATTGTTCCTAAAAAAAGAAAAAAAAATTTAATGTAACAAAAATGTGCAGGATGATAAGTAAACCAGTGGTTCAAAAACAAGCAACTAACTACAGAAATCATAAATAACTTAATGTGAAGATAATTCATAATAGAGACAAGTGACTTTGTTTATGATATAAATGTGCTTTCAATTGAGCATAAAAATTTAAATGTCAAAAATTAAGAAAAAGAGAAGAATACGCTTTATTTTGTAGATTTGGCTAAACTTAGATATTAAACGTTTTATGTAGATAAAATAAAGTAAGTACTTCTCTAAAATAATAATTATTACTTTTTTATTTTTGTATTTTATACAATTTTTTCGCATTTCTAAATTAACTGTTTTTTCAAAATCTAACCGCTTCACTTCTTTTTTGCATTTAGAATTAGCATTTCCAGTTTAGTACCTACGATTTAGAAAAGAACAGGTGCGATTTGAGCAATTATGAACCTAATACTATTACTGTTTTTAAATGGTTTTGTAAAAAACCTTTTTATATCTTAGAAATAGTAAACACTATTTGAAACGTACGTTGAAAAAAAGTAATAATTGAAAAAAAAATTAAAATCAATGCGATGTAAGCATTTTTTCTTGAATGATTTCTTCTTATTTCTGTCATGTTTTTCAAATTTTCTTTTCAATTGTGGATAAAGATGTGGAATATTTTCATGCTTTTATTTTTCTAGAATTAACTGGCATGAATTTCCCAAATCACTCGATGTAAATTTGTGTCGCCGGTTCGAGGATTTTATACAAAATGGTTTTGAGGAGTGATGTACAAATATCGGTCTACTAGTTGATGCATTTATCATCGGTGTGTTGGAAACGCTAATGACACTTCTCGGTCACTAATTTTGTCAACATAATCGTTACTTTCGGATAACATTATTCTGCCTCATCACTAAATTCTCCAATTTCCATAATCGTGCTGGTTTAATTACAATAGCTACACTTTCTCATCTCTCAGCTTTGCCTAAACCTAGAGAGGTGGGTAATTTCATAAAGTGATATAAAGCTCATGACTAGCTAAAATAGGAAGTTATTATGTATCTATATTATTAGTAAGTATTTTGAGGAGAAGAGAAAACCTGAAGAAAAATGCAAATCTCTAAACATTTAACTGCTAATACAACAGTTAACTTAAAAAAATTCTGGTCTAGTTAAATAGTTTTTTTATATAATAAAATAAATAAAAAATTGTCAACTTTGGTGTTAAAATATGTAGTCTGCTAAGCTAAAGGTGCGCAGGCAGTAGGACTTGTTTCTCTTATTCTAGAAAAAAAATAAACTTATTGAATACACATATTAAATAACAAAAAAAAAATCAAGTTACAAATGACAATAATAATCTGTTAAAAAGATTTTGAAGCAATATCTTATTTATTTATGTCTTTGATAATATGAAAGCTATTTTTTTTTAAATTAGAATAATCTTACAAATAAATGCTCAAGAGGTTTTTAAAATCTTATTTAACAGTTTTAGAGAGAGAATTTTAATCTATAAATAGAAAAACATTGATTTTAATTTTTTTAAAATTTTTTATATTATATTTTATTTAATATTATTCAGTAACTATACCTATGATATTTTTTATGAAGAATAAAAATGTTCTCCCAACCGATTAGAAATGTATATAATGATATACAATGTGTATACCTCATTTGCGGTACCAAAGTGAAACTTTTTTACCTAGATAGAAAAGTAAACCACGTGATTTTGTACGTTTATAAGCAGTATGAGTCAAATAAATGAATAAAATAATAATTAAGTAATCATAATGAAGTCGGTTTTTTCTAAGTTTTTAATTTGTTTATAGTTATTTACATAAAAGTCAGAAAAATTTCACATTACTGAAGAGAAGCTATTAATTAATATTAAATTAATATTAATAAAAAATTAAAATAATATTTTAAAGCTCCGAGTCAAGTAAGAGATTTTACTGACGTGTTTTGTATTAAATTTTTCCAGAAATCGTAAAAAAAGACAAAATTTACAAATTTTAGAATTTTTTTTGACAAATTCCACAAAAATTAGGTTTGTCAATTTTGTTGGCAACTATAGTTACAAGAGTATTTTTTTTATTTTGCGTCTTGTAAAGTTTTACAGTACTAGTCCGGAAAACTCAATTTTCCTGTGCGTAAATAAGCAGGAAATAGTAAATTACATACCTAGGCCAGTAAAATAAGAAAAGTCTCAGAGCACATGTAATTGTTGGCCGAGGCGAAGCCGAGGATGACAAACATGTGGTCTGAGGCTTTCTTTTTTACTGGGCAAGGTGCGTATACTATTTTTCTGCTCGACGAAGCCGGAAAGTTGCAAGTTTCGGGCCGCGCAGCGGCCCGAAAGTTGCCACTTTCCGGCCGGAGGGCAGAAAATGTTGTTTCTAAGACGATTTCCGGAAAATTATTTTGAATTACTTTTTAGTTAAATAACTATGAATAAACGTCTGATGCAAAAATTTTTTGTTTTCTAAAATCTTAAGATTTCGACAAGCAAGTTATCATTACCTTCAATGTTTTTACATTATTGTTTTTGACATTTGCAACCTAGAACGTTGACTGCTGTTAAAATTATTTTTTTAAACTATATTTGTACTACTATAAAACTTAAAACTAAACTTAACGCTCCAAAGGAGGAATTTCTCGTACTTTAAGAGAATAATGCATTATAAGTAAATTTTTATTTTTTTTCTAACTTTTATTTGCTTATCTTTTTTTAAAGTTTTTTAATATTTACCAATTTTTTTTGTACTGTTTTGTACTATTTTACGACATGCTCTTTTTATTTTTATTTTATTTAGTAATGTGGACATTTTGACTTTATTTTGTGCTGCATTTTTTCAGGTACTAACATACGCCAAAAATGCTATATATTTCTACTTTTGTCAAGCTGCCGATAGATGATGAAAAAGCTTATGTTATCATATATTATATAGAGTCATACATGTTTTAGGCTTATAAATCTTTATTAGTAACACATTAAAGGTTAAGAATGCTATTTCTGTTTAATATAAAAATATTGTTTAACTCGAGAAAAGTTATTTATCCTGTGTTGATTGGTGTAGACTATATAGCTTTTTATACGTAACCGCAACAATGTTGACAATGCATGCTTAAAACTGTATGACATATCAGACGGTTCCTTTTTTGGTGCTATTTGCTGATATATGTTGACTTCTGCCAAGTTTCACTCATTAATTCAAAAAAAGATTAAAATTTTTATATTTACTAATGGCTACACTGCGACAGTTTTTTATGTTTACAATTATTATGTATTTTGGTTTTTTTATCATTCTTCTATGCTGGTTTTATTTTATTTTATCTAAATGTTTTGCGTTTAGTCACATGGGCTTTTTACTGTGTCTATTGTATATGGTAAAAATTATTTTTGTTTGCAATTCTTTTAATAATAAGTCTATTTCTCACTTCTTCAAAGTTTGAAAATTTATTATTCTAATTTTAAAGTTTTCTTAGTTTAGGTATATAAACTTATTTTTGCACTTTTAAGAGTGTTTAGTTTTTGTTTATTAGGTAGAAAGCAGAAAATAAAAATATTTAAATGCGGTTTAGGTAAAACTAATAGAGAAAATTTTAATATGTCAATGTTTTTTTTGCTTTACCGTTATATTTGACAATTTAAACCTGTCCAAATAATTAAATTTGCTGCTATGCGATAAAATCACAAATAATTGTAATTACATTTTGCCTATGTAATACATTTAAAATAATTTGGAATTTAAAGAGCGATTGCAAATAATAGTTATTTACATAAAGGTCAGGAAAATTTCACATTACTGAAGAGGAGCTAAATTGAAATACGAGGCACTTTGTGCCGAGTATTTTAAAGCTCCGAGTCAAGTAAGAGATTTTACTGACGTGTTTTGTATTAAATTTTTCCGGAAATCGTAAAAAAAGACGAAATTTACAAGTTTTTGAATTTTTTTTCCAAATTCCACAAAAATCCAGTTTGTCGATTTTGTTGGCAACTATAGTTACTAGAGTATCTTTTTTATTTTGCGTCTTGTAAAGTTTTTACAGTACTAGTCCGGAAAACTCAATTTTCCTGCGCGTAAATAAGCAGGAAAATGTTGTTTCCAAGACGATTTCCGGAAAAATTATTTACAAACCTTAGCGCAAAGCATTACATTTTGTTTCAAATTCAAATTTTGAAAAATTCAACGCTCTTCACTCTGTACTATTTGCTAAACTATTAATGTCTATTTTTTTACACTAAGTTTGTTTTGTTAGAAATAAACCGATTAATTAAATTAGGATTGCTGTAAAAAATAAAATTAGTATTTTTCATAATTTAATTCAACGTCATTCATTGTATTGACAATTGTTATTACACATGGTTCAGCGACTTTGTTTACGACATTTTTTACCTTCTTATTTCTTTTACCTAATAGTTTTGCAATCTGTAAAACTACAAAAAAAATTTTTGTACAACAAAAAAACGTAAAGAGGTGAAAAATGTTACAATGATAAAGTGAACAAAAATGATTAGAAAAGCAAACACAAATTAATAAAAAAACAATCAAAGCAGAAGCATAAACCAAACAAATGGTTAAAAAAATACAAAAAGTTAAAAACGAAACAAAATGAAATAAAGCCGTATAAGAAAGCTAAGCAACAGATTGAGTATTTCAATCAAAAAAATAAAACAAAGAGAATTAAATATTTTAGAATGTGAAAAAATTTATACAAAATAATTTGATATATAAATCCAGAGCTTTGCTTCGCAAAGAACACACTAGATACTAGAACAAATTAAATGTTTGCACTACCTAACTTTAATACGAGTGAATGAACAACGTGAGTGAGATGTTGCAAGCGTTTGAAGTGCTTGTTTGTGCGGGAATAGGTAGCTGCAATACCAGTTGCAAAGCCGACAAATTTCAGATTGAAAATTACTGTTACATAAGCACTTAATTGTTGCTACCTGACCGTATTAATTAATTTTTATCTGCAAATTTGTATGATTTAATTGATTGAGATTAGTATTTATGGTAGCTGACCATTTGACAAACTTAAAAAAAGAGAACAAGCGAATGTTTTACGGTAGCTGGGATAATAAAGTGTAGCGATTGTAGATATCCTGAATGTAACAAAGTCTGATTTCCTGTGTCATTGAATCAATTGTATTGGATACAATACAATAACAGACGTTGGACGTCTATGAAAGAGAGAGTACCTAAGTGGAAGCTGGAAGGAAGGAGAGAATGTAGAAGAGATCAGTAATGTTGATAGGATTTATCCAAAGCAAGCTTTTGGCAAAGTTCGTATACAAAGCACTCATGTTCTGGACAGATACGGTCTAATATAAAGCAAATAGTGAATTACAGTGATTGAATTATGGCCACGGTAATGATTGGAGGTAACCACACGCTTTGCCTGCTCCGAATATACCGAACCGAACAAAGCAATCACCAATCACCTCGATAAAAACCAATTAATTTTTGTATGTTCCCAAATGCAATTACTATCGATTTGGAGCTTTTTCGATGCATAAAAATTATATAATTTAAAACGGTTTTTACGTCAGCTAAAGTTTGTTATTATGTTGGTGTGTGTAGAGTAAAACAAAAGCAAATGTTATGTTCCATGTCCTAAAAATACGTTTTTAAATTATAATTTTTTGCTCAACCAAAATGATTAAGTTTACAGCTAACTTTACAGTGCAACGCCGGAAAAAGCAAACAAGAGGTCAAAATAAACAAAAACGTTTTAAAGTCCTTTAGGTGCTTACTTCTTATTGTTTAAAAATTGATTTATCACAATTGCTAAGAAATTTTACATGTTTTCAAGTGATGAAAATCTATAAAAAGAAAAAGTTATTTGACTTTGATAGAACATCAACGTATTTATTGCAATTGATTAATTTGTAACAAGTTCAAAATAAGAAGTAATTAATTTAAAAAAAAATTTCTTTATTTTAAAAGGCTGATAAAGGCTTTTATAAATCTAATTTGAGAAGTAAAAATGCTACAAAAAACAAATAAAAGAGCTAAAAATAAAAAGCATATTTAATAAATTAACAACTAATTAAACTTACCAGTAAAATACCAAGTAATAAAAAAAATAATGAAAATTTATTCAAATTATATGTCTAAAAACTTGAACAAGTCTCGTTTTTTTTTGAACTTTTGAAAAATTGGAATAAATTTGCAGTAACAAACTTGGGCTTACATTTACCCAAGAGCTAATACTTCTGTAATATGTACCTGTCCTGGAAGCACAGCAATTTTGCTGGATTCAAAAATCTTTGCGGTCTCCGACAAGTAATGCTAATGACAATATTATTTATCAAATAATATAAAAATTGTTGTAAATCAAGCTTTTAATTTTCATTTAGTTTAAAATCTAATTTAAGAATTGAAACAAAGACAAAACAAATTTTTTTTTAAACTAAATAGACTATACAAGTTGGATTTTTAAAAAATCAAGCTAAATCACTATCTGCCGATCTAATCAAATCTAAAATTTTGAGATTTTTACTTAATGATATAGGTACAGCACTCATATTTGAAATAACTAAAGGTAAAATTTTTACTATTTTTAAATTTCAAAGATCCCTAATGGCCACCGAAAGCAGCAAATATTTAGCCATTTTCGTTTTAAAGGTATTAATAATATTACAAGAATTTGGAACAGCAATATCTATAAAATATGCAACTTTAGTTTTCTTCAATACGATAATAGTATCCGGCCCATTGGCTTCAATTTGTGAATCAGTTAGCAAAGTTCGATCCCAATATAATTTGTAATTATTATTTTTCACAAAATTTTTTGGATTATAATTATAATACGTTTCTACATTATTGACCAAACCAAACTTAAAAGCCAAATTTGAATAAACTATTTTTGCAATTGTCTTTTTTTTATTGTTTATTAACTAGCACTGAACAAGAAGATAAAATGTGTTCAATTGTTTCCGACAAATTCAAACACATTCTACAAACGTCATTCAGTAATTGTTCCTTAATTATGAACTTACTATAATTTTTATTGCTAATTATTCTATCTTGTATAGCTTTATTATTATTATTAAAATAAGCTGGTTTACAGGTTCAAACCCATTCACAAACGAGCTAAAAGCAGTAAATATGTACATATTTGTACATTATTATACGTAAAAATAAACTAAAAGTGCAACTATGCAGCAGCTACAAATATACTGCGGATCCTTTGGAGGCACAAACCTAAAACATCAGCCAAGACGACAGAAATTATCTCCGGGCACTCCCCACTGGATTCAGATGTTGATAAATAATATTAATTTTTACCAATTCTTTTATCTTTTAGTGATATAAATCCGAATCTAATACAGAACTTAATTCGGTATGCCACATGGTGTAAATTCATTGAACTTTTTGCCTCAAATATATTTAACAAATTTTCTTAAAACTGATTCCAAGACATAAACGTGTTTCGAATAAATAGGAAACCAAATAATAATAGAACAATATTTAAGACGAAATCTGACTAAAGGATTGAATAACTATTGAGACAGTTTATTGAAAAAAATTGTGAACAAGATCTAAAGATAAATCTTAAAATCTTATAAGCTGATGACACAATGTTTTTGACGTGCAAATTAAAAGTTAATTTAGAGTCAAACGTTATGCCGAGATCTTTTATAAAAGAACAACTTGTTAAAGATAATCCGTCAATCTGATAGTCATAGATGATAGACTGTTTCTTTCTGGAGAAAGTCAAAACTCTATATTTGCCAATATTTAGAAAAAGATTATTAAGTCAACACCACTTGTAAAGAGAGTCAATATTTGACTGCACCCGAGGGCAATTAAAAACAGAATTTATTGTCGAAAATGTTTTGAAATCAAGGACAAATATCAGAGCCCTCAGATTAAAAACATTAAGGATATTGTTGAAAAATAAGAGAAAGAGTAAGGAACCTAAGTTAGATCCTTGGGAAACTCCAGAGTAAATAGGGAATTTAACAGAATGATATCCTGAAACACTAACATAACAAATCCGGTCAAACAAATAGATCTTAATAACACTATAAGAGAAAGGCAAAGCCCATAGGAATTTAGCTTAGACAGTAATGTATTATGATCAATGCAATCAAAAGCTTTTGAAAAGTCAGTATAGATTACTTCAACATATTTGAATACATAGCATCGGCGGCAAGATGCTTGAAGCAAGCAAGGTTTGTGGTAGTCGATATGCTGATGTTCCGTGATAAAAAATTTCCACAAAATTGGTAAAACATGCCACGTCATTCAGTGCCACAAGCTACCTTGCATCAAACAAATTTTTTGAAAAAAATGTTTACATGTTTGGATGCTATAAATTTAACTGTGTTAAGTCATTCGTTTTGACTTATAAAATGTTTAAGCCCTAGTATGGTAATCAATTATTTTTTGTTTGCAACTGCAACTAAATGCCTGTCTGGTAGTATTATAAATTTATCTTTTATTGTTTATCAAAAACAAGCTTTTGGAATAAAAAACTCTAAATGTCAGAATAAATCATTCAAGTTGAAGGAAATCTTAAAATCTCATCTTCTAGCAGTAGGTGTGCAAACCAAAAAACATTTTATTTCTTTAAAACGTGTTTTTCTTTAATTTGATAAACTTAAGAAATTTTTATTATTTGTAGAGTTTACAGCATTTTTATTTTTCAATAACTTGAATTGTTAATTGATTTGTTGTGTCTGACTGGATAATAGATTACTAAATTTTGCTTCAAACAATACAATTGTTAGTACTATTTTTTTTTTGCAACGCACATCAATCTATTTATGCATAAAGCACTCGACCCAAAAATTTTGAATAATGACTTTGTATAGTGTAACGTTTTTTTTCAATATTTTTCTCTGTTTAAACAAACTTCTAAGCCGGTTGGCATTTGTTTTTGCACTGATATATTCTTTTATAAATTTTTGTATGACAAATTGTTATGACTAAATAATTTGAACTAAATCAATGTCTGCAATGTGATCGGTTTTTTTATACTTTTGAGAACTTGTTTTGAGCTTTGTACTATTTTATTCTTTATTTCGGTCTTTTCTTGATAGCAACTGTATATCTGATAATAAGATTTTATATAGTGTTTAGTAAGAAAGCAAAAAAAAGTGATATAGAAACGAGGTAAAAGAAATATAAAGCAGGTGAAAGAATAGAAGTACTTAAAACACATGTTTGGAAACAAATGTGTACGATAGTGCGAGAGATGGCAAAAAAAAAGTTTAGAAGAGAGTATAAAATAGGAATGACAATGTTAAAAAGTGTAATGTTGTATAAAGCAAAAATTTGAAGATGAAAAAAAAATAGAAAAAAAATGCTAGAAAAATATATGAGATGGATGCTAGGGTTAAGTAGAGAGATTCAAGGATATATAGTAAGAAAAAAAAAAGAAAAAAGTAAGAATAGCGGCAGAAAAGAGAGCGGTAAAGTTTGAAGATAAGATGAGAGATAGACGAGGGTGTGAAATATTAAAAGAGTGATGGAAGGTAATAAACAAGAAAAGCAGACAAATAATTAAAAAAAGAAAAAGAAAAATACTAGGAAAGAAAAAAGTTCAGTGATAAAGATAAAGACATCGAGAAACAAGCAAAGACAGCAGAACTTAGAGAAAGCAGATATAACGGAAAATACGAGAGACTGATAATAGAAGAACTACTTAGATATCTAAAAAGAGAAAATGAGAGAGAGAGAAAAATAATTCCTATGTTTAGATGTGAGAATAAAGAGACAGAAAACCGATTTTAGATAAAGAAAAATGAAAGAAAATGCAGAATGTGTGGAAGAGATAGAAAAACCTTAGAGCACATGATAAAGGAATGCTACCTCCACGCATTCCTAAATAGTCCCAAAGAAAGTATAGTAAGAGAAGATATAATGCAAGAAAAAAAATAAAATCGAAAGAATGAAAATGATTGAAAGAGAAAGAAAAAGTTACTAGATAGGTTACTAATTAAACGAGGTAGAATGAAAAAAAGGAGAGAACAGAGAGGAAAAATTAGTGAAAGAAAAACAAGACAGATTAAATTAGACTTTTTTTATTTTAATATCTTATTTTTTATATTATTTATTAAAACACTGCACAGTATAGAAAAATAAAGATTATTTTTATTATTAGAAGCTTTTTCTTCTGTATTTATTTTTTAAAGTTTTGGTTTGAATTATTGACAGTTTTTTTTATAATTTAGTTTTATAGCAAATATTTCTTATTTGGTTTGTTACATTATACATTAAATATTTTGTAAAATCATAAATATTTGCTCTGCTTAATAATATTTTTTTTAAATATCTAAAATTTTGTTATAATATGTATTACATATATTCTGACCTACAGTCTTGTTTTTGTTGTTTTTGAAAACGTTTTAATTTGTCAAATTTTAAAATGTTACAACTAGTTTATTCAATTTCTTAATATGTTTTAACAACAATATAATTGATTTCTTACTGGTTAAGATTTTTTCTTGTAAAGATGATTACCCTGTAATCAAAAAATATTTTGGACATTATAAAAGTTTTTTGGCAAGCTAAATAATTACACTTCTGATGGTAATTTTGAGAAATAAAAATTATGAAAAACTTTTAACACGTAAACCAATACGACTTAATAAAATGTCACAGCTCATAAAAGAGTCGAAATGTTTATTGGAAACGCACCTTTCTAAAATAGGCCCTTTTAAAATTTGATTAGGGTTGTAGAAAGATCGGAGGGAAGATAAAACTAACTGAAAAGCTATAGCTTTAAAACAGATTTCTATTGGATCGTCCTGATTATCGTTCACTCTAGATAATAATAATAATGCGATGTGGAATGGCACGCATCTCTCAAACACGTTATCCTTCTCGGTAGTGATTATTGTTATTGAATGGAGTGATTTTTAGAGTACTGATTTTCCTGATAAGCAAAGGTAATGATTATAGTCTACAAAGCTATTTCAACACTTTTTAGATTATTAAATGTCAAAAGGTTTCAAAGCAAATGGATAATAATGTTTGCTTTATATACATTATCTAAATCACATAGTATCTCTAATAACACCAAACAATTTATTTAAAGATAGATCGTTATAAAACTCTAACATTAAAAAAATTCAAAAACACTACAACAAATATTAGGTATTGTTCTTCAGGTGTAATCTAGTTTGTAATAAAAAAAATTAGACTATTAAAAACTTTACAACGGTAACCACATTTTTACTAAAACTACTGCAGACTTCCTGTTCACGAATACATAAACGTAAAAAAGAAAAAGTTTAAACTATTTTTCAAAATCTAACAGAGCTATTTAAACAGTTTACAGAATAGTTTTAAATATTAAAGTATATCTACTTACTATAATTTTATGTTAACGTACTGTTACTGTTAAGGAATATTTATAATTTTTAGGTATCTGTATAGATTATGATTAAAATTTTTAACTTTTATTCAAATTATTTTTTTTTGGTTTTTACAGTACAAAACTTTATTCAGTTTTAGAAAATTATTTGACCTACAAAAATACAAAAAGTCTTAAAGCCAATTTGTAATTTACAGTTTAAAATCTTTGTCAAATAATATGGGCCTCAACAGTTTTTTAAAATTTATTTTAAAGTTTTTTTCTAATGCCAACTAAACAACTTAAAATTTAACTTGACTTATTCTATCTTAGTTTTTTTCTATTCCAATAACTTTATTCGGCATATTTGCAAGATTTTACCAAATTATCAAACATTACTACTTTTTTTTCATAAAATTCCAATTTTTTTTCTATTATTCTGTATCGTTGCACATATTTAGTTAATTTTCTTGTTCTTTAATTTTTTCTGAATGTTTATGTTTTTTTTAAACATGTATTATTTTTAATCTTAAGTTTATTATATTTTTTGTAGTTTTTATTATTATTTTACTATTTTCTTCTTAGTAAGTAAATATTAAATTTTTGATTTTTTGTATTTACTTTTTGACCTTTTATTCTCATGTACTTTTTTCTAAGATTTTATTGTTTATTTTTTCTTTTGTTACTAGCAATAGACAATCCACATATGCTCGCAATCAACCTATCTCTTGCCTCGTACTAACATTTGATTTTGTTCTTGTTTTAGATCTTCATCTATTTCACATATACCTATATAATGGAAACAAAATCAGCTCCAACTTTTTCTTAATTTGTTTCTGCTTAAAAAAAGTCATTCTTTCTAATTCGCTTTCACTTTCAATTTTGTTTTTTATATCTTTCTTAATTTTTCCCTGTATTTAAGTAAAATTTCAAAATTTACAAAGTTATTTTTGACTAAAAAAATACTTTTTTCAAACTCACTCACTTTTAATTAATTAACAAGCACAGATTATGTAGCAAATTTTTCTTATTGATTTGATTTTACAGATTATGTGCAGTATTCGCTTTCAGATTTTTTAATTAATCTCTAAAACCACCGCCCGCCGAGCTCTTTTGGTGACATCTGCTATAGGCACTGATAAAATTAAAGATACCTCTTTAGTGTTATAGGTTCAAAAAATTATAAAGAAGGGGAGCAACCTTTTACACTATTATTAGGGATGCTTGTGTCCGCCTCTTAGCTCCATTCAAATTGTTGCAAATTGAATAAATTGTAGGGTATTGCCAACGTATATTTCTAAACCCTGTTCTAATGACTAAAAACCACTAAAAGTACTTTTCGAATAACATTTGCCAAGACAAATTAAACAATTTGAATCGCTATGAGAAAGTGATACTGCTAAACAACAAATAAGTGTGATCAAATGGCATCTGATTAAAGCTGTATTATAAATCATTAAGTTGTAAAAGTGTGTTGCAAACTATCGTTTCCTAATAATCCAATCCTGTGTCAACAAAGAAGAAGATTAAATTACTTAAATAAAACATGTTTTTATTAACAAAAGCTCTTTTTAGTATATTTAGAAAAAATCTTTTTAAGGGCTGTTTATCCGCCCCTAATTTTGGTTAAACTGGTTGAAGCTACATCATTAGTCAGATTATAAAGCAGCTTTTGCGGTGAGGTGAGACTGTCACACACAGAGCAGAGAATTCAACGAATGAACGAACGCACCAAAAGCTCTATTGTTAACTGAAGAATAGCTCAAAGCGGTCAGATACAAATGTAAACAATGGAATTGAGGCGCCGATTAACCCCAGGAGGCCAATTCATGACTCCCTCCTTCATCTTCCTGTGTTCCTATAAACTAGTTATATCCTTATATCATTATCTTCTTGTATTTTCCACATGACTGTAGGGGAAGAAAGTGAGATTCACGGTTAGAGTAGTGTGAAAATTTTATTTTTTATAATACATACATGTTTTTGATTATCAACAATAATTATGTTTTAAACAACAATTTTAATAATATTTTTGAAATAAACAGTATTGTTTTTTATTTTCAAAAAAAAATTATTTGATCTTAGGAGTTTTGTCGACTATCATGTAGTCATCATCTCAGAAGGTAAATAAATCTTTTTTCTCATAGCTTTATTTATTTCTATCAATAATGCTAACAGGGTAGTCGAAAAAATATACAGATCACATTAAAAACTTTTTGGCAAGTGGGTAAAACTGAGTTGGTTGATAGCTTATAGTGCTTTGTCTATAACTTTGACAATCAAAGACAATCACTTGCTATGGCTTGTTTGTGCGTTTATTAACAACAAAATTGATCAAAATAGGCATTTTAAGATAAGTAGAACGCTCTTATTCTTCAGGAACATAGAAATCTGAAATAGTAATTTACCTAACGTGTTCGGAAAGTGAAATTTCCCACATAAACTGTAATTTGTTAATTATAAATAACTCTAAATTGTTAATGATAAATAAATAAATAATTTAGTTTTTTACTTATTTTTCGGTTGATAGCGTTGCTTCTGCCGATTATCTAATTTTTTAAATTTGAAATACTCTTATTGTTTGGTGGCTATGGTTTTATTGAAATAAAAAAACATTGTTTCAAATATTTTTTTTTAGATTTGGCAAAAAAGTAAAAAACACCGCAGTGCGGAAAAAACGTTTTTTGATGCATTGGGAACGACCGGAAACTGCCGGTCTTTGAGCAATGAGTGCAAAAAGTGTATTTTCCTGAACTCAGTCCCAAAAAATAGTTAAAAATTTTTCATAACTGGCTAAAGATGTTACAAGATTTTTTTTTATTGTGTTGTTGTGACCTTGATTTTAGTGCTATAAGTATACGATCAAATTGGTGCAAATTTGAAAAAGTAGTGTTTATTTAAACCATAACTAAGTTTTTAACATGTATAGCAATAAAAACAATCTTACAAAAAATATATATAAAAACATAATTAAATTTATCGCAAATCATTTTTGACAATTTTTTATTTTTTTAGCAAAGACTTTCGATTTTTAACTTTCTGAAGATTTTTATCTTATGTCTGATTGTTGTGTTTAATTTTAAAAAATTACTGAAAAACTAATAGAAAACAAAAAGCAAAAACTGCATCAAATATTCCTTATAGTTTTTGAGAAATGACTTTTTCTATTATAAGAACAACAATAACGTGCTTTTTGTTAAAAAAATTTTTTTTTTGTTACAATTTTTTAAGTTTTACAGTGCTGAAACTTTTCAATCCTTCCAGATAGAGTATATAAAATAAAAATATATTTAACTTATTTATCAAAAAGCATTAAGTTTCAGTATATAAATTATTTTAATTTTTGACAATGTTCGATTTTTTTAACTAAAAGTTTTAATTTTTAACTCTTTAAAAATCTAACAATATTGTTAAGAGACTGCTTATTATTTAACCATTTTTTTATTTTACACAACGTTTATTTATTTTTTAAACGTTATAAAAAATAAACGGTGTTTATTTACCTGGCAAAGAAAAAGCATTGCCTAAAGTCGTCGTCTGACGTTTACAAAAATTTTTTAAAAGTTTGGAAAATTTAGAATTATCTTTTGTAGATAAGGGAAATAATTCGAAAAATTGTAAAATCTTTGTATGTATCAGTTTATAATGTTTAAAGTCAACTGTTTTTGTTTACAATTTTTTCGAACAGTTATAGCTTTCATTAGTTACTCAAGCATAATTATGTTCATCATGAACATAGTCTAGAAGATCAATAGAAAGCTATACATTTATAAAAAGTTGTAGTTTTTAATAAAAATGTTGAAAAATAGTAAAGACGTCAGATATAATTTTTTTTGAAAATTGTTTACTTAAGTTGTCGACATAATTTTAATAGCTTGTAGCCCAGCAAAAACAACTTTTCAGAAAAGCGGAAAAAACGTTCCAAATAATTTAAAAAACTAACGAATTAATTCGGATACAAAGTATTTTTTAACATAGAATATCTTTAAAACTAGTTAGCTAACATTTTTTACAATCGAAATAGCTTATAACCCAAAAATCGAAAAAAAAATAGGTTACGTAGTAAAAGAATTACACCGTCAAAGTGTGTTTGTAAGTTGTTGTAGTTAACTCACAAGTTAATATGAAAATAGTCAAGAAGATCAATAGAAAGCTATACATTTATAAAGAAGTTATTGGAAAAATATGTACACTTTTGTGCATATATTATTATGCACAATAAAACTCAAGCATATTATTTAATTAAAATATTTATTTTATGCAAAAAAACAAGTTAGTTTTTGAATTTATTACAGTATATTATTAATAATAAGATAATTAACATTATCTTATTATTATTAGATAATATTAAGATATTATAATATCTACAATATGTTTTTCTAAATTCTACATTTAATAATTGTGTCTTTAATATACATTAGTATTTTAAAAAACTGCGGTCAACACCGACCTACGTACTTGGTCCACTTCAATGTACTTCAATGCACTAATTAAATTCTAAATCAACATCATATTTCCTACTAAAAATTGAACTAACTTTTTCTAATATATTGTAATTTAAATTAAAAAAAAAAAATATTTAATTTTTTTATTAACAAATTTTCAGTTTTTCGAAGCAGTTCACTATTTTTTTTTTCAAAATGTGGATACTAATTTAACAGAGTGAGTTAAAGGAACAAAATCAGATTCCAATTTAGTTATAATTTCAGAAACAAAATTATAATTAGATTTAAAGCACGCCAGCTCACTTTGTAAAGTTTTTTTCTTAAAAATTAAAAAAAAAATTTATGGTGGTTCAAGCTAACCACCATAGGATAAGACCCGCTTAGCGATGCCGCCTAAGGTCGGTCTTACAAAATGATCACAGAAAACAAAAACATATGTAAAATTAAAAATTTAAAAAAAATTAGCTAAAATTAGTTAGTGTCAATCGCTTTCAAATTACCTAATTCGTAGAAGTACCAAAAATTTTGATTGTCATGTCAAAATAGTTTGATATATAATCCGCTCTTTAGTCATAAGTCATAAAATAGTTGTAGTTTTTTATTTAAAATTGGTTCTCTAACGCACGAGTTATTTTTGAGAGTTGACTTATTTGGATGAAAAAATGTTTTAATTGAAATACAAATGTATTTAAAAAATAGATCTTGAGTAGGTAGTAAATTGTCTGAAAAAATTTGAGTGAATAAGGCGTTAAAAATTAAAAAATCTTATCTTCGAGCGTGTTTGCTTCGTTCAGTTTTTAACACGATGTCGGCGTGTAATCTTCTTCGTTCATACTTTGAGTACTAAATGAAATTATTATTATTATTAACGATGCTAACAATATTCGTGCATAGTACAAATGACTTTTAAATTGAATTGTACGCTGGAGGCAGGGCGCCTCAAAAATGGAGTACATAATATGATTAGTTCGAAGATAGGACGGCAGATGGGAGCTGCTATAAAAATGCTTTTATTATATTTCGAGCTACAATGGGCCGTTTAAGGACAAATTGGCACATTGTTTGTTACTTTCTAAATGTATGCGGACGCTGTGATTGTTTTATACTCTTTGTGTAGGTCCCTAATTCGATTTGCTGATGCGATAGTGTTTTTAATCACAAATAAATGATGTCGAGTTCGTTCAATTCTCGAAGCTTCAAATTTTACTCGTTGCTGGTTTGATTACGCTTGATGTTGCACAAAACAATTTCATTATTTGCTCTAATTCGATCCTATTTAATATACGATAAATGACATTTTTTTGTTATTATAGGGGATGATGAAATGAGAAAAGGTTTTCAGTTAGAAATCTATTTCAAATCATTAAATGCTAAACAATTTTAAGTGCGGTTTTGTGAAATTAGGCTAATTTTAGACTAAGTGAACTCACTAACTGTCTGGCGTTTATTATTGTTTATGAATTTTTGACTTTGTCGTTAAGTTGTCTTATGACGACCACCAAATCTGACACTAAACTCTGTGAAAATTGCTCTTATTTACATGAAAAATAAATATAGTTATCAACTCACCAGTACACGTGAAGTAGCTTGCCGTGCATTTGATTGACTTTGACAATCTATGCCTAAGGTCAACTTTTAGGTAAAGTTAAGTTATTAAAAGTAAAACTCAATTAAGTTTGATTTAATTTGACGCTCAACTTCTAGTTTAAAAAACCAGATTTTTATGTTTGCGTTGTAAACAAAATAAATGTTACATAATTTTTTAATAAAAATTTACGAAAAGATCAAAAAATGTTGAATTTTTATAGTACAAACAATAGTTATTTGGGTTACTAGTGATATTTTGCAAGTGCGAGTGGCATTGCAAACGCGCGACGTTAAGCTAAGGCTTGGCAACACGAGCACTTGCTAAAGATTTTTTTAACGTGTAAGCCACGCAATTTTTTAGGCTTACAAAATTAAATGATTTTTAATATTAAACAGGTTTGCATGTCACACTTTAGTTAAAAAGCAATTGACATTACGTAAACACATCTGCATAAAATTGTTTTTATTCTACATCAAATTAAAATAATTTTTTTTTATCTCTTGACAGCCGACAAAGTAGATCATTTCACGGCTAACCGAGAAGAAAAAATCAGATTTTCTCTGCCAGACGTTGCTGCTATAAGACAAAAGCAAATAAAGTCTAACCGGTTAAACAGTTGTCATAAACCAAAAAGACTTTAACCGTCTGACTATTCTTAAACATTGTTAAAATTTGAAATTATATTTACTGTTTATAAACATTAATCTTATTAAAAAAACTGTTTTTGTGCAACATAAATTGTGTAAATCACATTAAGTGATCTATACATTTTTGACATCTGTCGAGATTTAAAATTTTGAATTGGCGGTAATAACCTTTAACTTATTTTAAAAAAATACTTGGTAATGCTGTGTAAGATAAAAAATAATGTGTAAGCCACTGCTGCACAATGGTTTTTTAAGCCTTGAGAAGTGGCGAGGCTGAGCCACCATATTTTTTCTCGGCTTGGAAAAATACCACATTGCTGCCTAGGTTTACAATATACCATTATTTACAGGTTTTATTTGTTTATTTATGCAATGCCTGCTTTTGATTTCTTTTTGATGCCAAAGCTGCACATTTAGAAAAAACGAATATAGAAATCCTCAACCAAATGAACCAACAAACTAAAATTATTAACACAGATAAAAAGCGGAGACTAGAGTATTTTGGTCATGTTATTAGAAATGACATTTTAATATAAGTTACTGCAATAAATAATAAAAAGCAAAACTGAAGGAAATCTTGGACCAGGCAGAAGAAAAACATCGAAGCACAAGAGCACTGTTCCGAGCAGCAGCAGACAAAGTCGAAATCATGCCAGATGGTTGTCAACGTCCTAGGAGGAGGATATGACATGTAGAGAAGAAAATACACTATCTATTTGGAAGACTACTTGGTACATTATTATAAAGATCTGTAGGCACAATCTAAAATATAGCTTATGGAACAGTTTTTTTATTTTTTAGTACATACTATTTGTTTTTTTGTTATTTTGCGTGCTACTTTGTTTGGTGTTACCTGTGTTACGATTACTAGTTACCTGTGTTTTTTTTTAAGTCTAAATGAGTGAAACCAATCTTGGTCGATTAAGAAATATTTATATTATAGATATCTAAAGAGTACAAAGGTCATAGAACCTTAGCCTAGTTTTGACAATGTTTGCAATTTGCTACTTTCCGGTTTGGCTTATCATTTCTATTATATCACATCATTTGATATTGAAATATATGTCGATAAGAGAGCAATGACACTTTTACATTATTTTGTCGTTTTTGCTAGCTTTTTTATTTGCAGCTTCTCAAAATTTCAATAATTTATTATAATATGAAATTGTGCAATAAAATGTCTAAAATCTGAATTATTTAATGAATTATATAAATTCACACCTGACAAGACAAATTGAATGTAAATTTAATCAATAGTTAAAACGAAATTAAATCACTTTAAACAATTGGGTAAATAATAGACTAACTGCGGTCGTAGTCATGATTAGTTCTCCGTCTGCACGCCTCAGGGTGGGGACGCCACCTGCGCTACGCTAATTACCATAGTCATGCGGCTGGGCTGCCGGAAATTAAATCGGTTTACGGCGCTTCAATATTTGTGTTACCAACATTTAAACAATTTAGTTTCATTATGCCGTCTACAACCTCTAACTTGTGCTGTTGATTTAGTCAGATTTCAATTTAAGATCTCCTTCTATCTTCAAACTGAATTAATATCTAAATATACTGTTATAATATGTATTTAAGTATTAGACTGCTTAGGAAAATAGCTGCTTTTTCAACAATATAGTGGAATTATAATCTTATAATAATGCTTTTAATATTCTGAACAAGAGAAATGTTTATCATTTTTGTAGTTTCTAACTTTGTAGCATAATAAAATAACCAAAACCATTGATTTCAAATACATTTCCTTAAGAGTGATTCGCGTTTAAACGCCTTTTTTAATAATAATAATAATAATAAAGTTTATTAGCCCAACAGTGCAGAAGCACCAATTACAGGACAAAACAAAAGAAATATTTTACAATAGTACTTATTCTAACAATGTAAATAAAATTATTGTAACAAATTAAATAAAATTACAAATCAAAAATCAGAGTCAGTGACAAACAGTAGCTCAGTAACAAATTGCTTAAATAAATAATAATCTAAGTAAAATATATCAACCTTGTGGCAGATGCAGTTGTAAGCTTGGGACATAAGACACACCGGAGATCACAGAATGAAATTGGTTTTGGGAGTGTTGTAGTAAAAGGTGTTCTGGTATCTACTACCAAGACGAGGAACTAGGAAGCTGAATTTTTCGAGTAGCTGTGGAATATCTATTTGAAAGTGGATTATCTTATATAAAGTCAGCAAAACATTTAGTTTTCTTCTCAGTGTGAGTGGAGGGACTCCAAATTCATCTAGCAATAGACGGTGATCATATCCTCGAGGAGGATAAACATGATGAGATTTCAGATATAGATATTTAAAAAATCTTTGCTGAACACTTTCAATCATATCATTGTAAGTGTTATAAATAGGATACCATACATTAGAGCCATATTGAAGCTTACTTAGCACTAAAGACCTATATAAAGCTAACAAGCAATAAATATCATAAAAAGATTTACTGTTACGCATAATAAACCCAACCATAGCATAGGATACTGAAATTACATTCTCACACTGAAGATTAAAACGAAAACTGCTATCAAATGTAATACCTAAATCTTTTACAGAGTCATAACGAGGAAGACAGGTTTGATCAATCAAATAATCCCAAGTTATAGTGTTCTTCTTACGGGTGTACGCGACTACTTTACATTTGGAAATGCTCAACTTTAGTCTGTTGTTTACACACCATATATGTAACTTAGATAACTTTTGTTAAAAAACCAAGGCATTATCAATAGAATTTATGGAGTCAAAATTTTTTATATCATTAGCGTATAGCAAGATATTGCAACTCAAAGTAAAAGGTAGGTCATTGATATATAAAAAAAGTATTAAAGGACCTAATACGGATTCCTGAAAAACTCCTGAGCTAGCATCATATGGCAAGGATGAGAAACCATTGTAGCACACAAATTGTGATCTAGATGTAAAATAAGATTGAAAAAGATTTAGTAGTTTCCTACTGAAACCAATGTGAAATAGTTTTTTCAATAGAATATTGTAATCAATCTGATCGAAAGCTTTTGTTAGGTCTGTATATATGGTGTCGACCTGAGACTGCTCTTCCAGTTTTTAAGACACAAATTGTGAGAACGCCATTAAGTTTGTTACAGTTGACCTGCGATCTACAAAACTATGTTGATCGGAGGAAATGTAATTCCCAACAGAAGGGTATGTATATGAATGAATAATGATTTTGTAAATTTGTGTAAAATTAGAAGCAAGCGAGATAGACCTGTAGTTCTCAATCTTAGAGGCATCTCTAGATTTTAAGACAGAACAAACTTTAGATACCTTCCATTTATCGGGAAACGTGCCACTCTCAAGTGATTTATTATAAATGGTTAAGAGCGGCTGGACAATCACAAATTTGCAGTCCTTAACCAGGAAACTTGGTATGGAGTCTAAACCAGAAACCATACCAGGCTTTAAACGTTTGATGGCTTGAATAATGTCATTTTAAGGCAGTAAAGTTAAAAACAGCAACAATGTGTACTGCTCTGTTGCAATTTTACTGGTTAGCAATAAAAAAATACTGCCAGGTTTAGTCTAATACCAATCTGGGCCAAACAGGAGTAATCCGAGTATATCATTTATTTTTTGAAATTGTTAGGATTGATAAAAGTTTTGCCACACCGCTATCAAGTTTGTTCACATAGAGAAATTTGTATCAGTCAGTGTCTAATATTAAAAAATTTCAAGTATCTACAGCTTGATCAAATAGGACTGTTTGAGTTGACAATCCTATATTTTATTTTTAAATAGTACAGCTGCAACCACTTTCTGTTGTTGACGGCTTTTGACACTGACAACATCATTGACAGATATCAATTGACTTTTTAAATTCAGATTAACACTTCTTTTTTTTGAATATCTTTATGAAAAATGGTTGTCACATTAGAACACAATATTTTTGTCGAAATGGTGTACTTTCGAAAAGGGATTTATAATCCAATAACTGGTTGGCAGTACTCTCTTAACGCGACCTGCTATCAGTTTCTGGAAATGTTTCCGAAAGATTGTTAGTTGCCTTTGCTGTCTTTCAGCAACATTGCATGCAAGTAGTGGAACGTTACTTAAACACAGCTGGCGTAAGCAAAGCAAAACCTTCCAAAACTGATAAACCTTTGACTCTAACTGAGGAAGTTGTCGAAGACATTAGAACTCGAATGCAAAAAAGCTCTTGAAAATCTATAAGAAAGCTTTTCCTTCAAACAGGTTTGGTCCTTGTGCTTTCCGTTAAACCATTTACTCATAACTCCTGATTTGCTATGTTCCAATTAAATTTTTTACAAGTTTAGCATATGGAAGTTGCTATGTCACAAATAACAACCTAATATCAATCTAATAATAAATAAAAAAAATATATATCAAAAAAAAAATAAAAAAAGTTTGTGCACTGCTCAGATCTGATGGTTTAGTTTTCAGCTGAGAGGGAAGATGATTATATAACTTATTTACATTATAAATAATAGAGTTTTTAATAAATTCTGAGTCAGGCAAAGGCAAATACACATCAAATATTAATTTTTTTTGTAGCGTAGTTATGATGAGGCGGTTTAGGAAGTGCATTTATATGTTCACACACGAGACACAGTTTCTAGAATAATATAATGCCAAAAGAGTTAAGATTTTACGTTTAATAAAATAGTGTACGCTTTTTTTTGTAGTTTGAAGATTGTTTCAAATTGAGATGACTTACAATTACTCCCGAAAAGTAAGCCAAGATGAGCTTCAAAAAGAGCAAAGTATGTTTTTTTAGATATTAAAGAATCAAGCTCTCTATAAATTGATGTTAGGGCGTAACAAGAAGCAGCTAATTTGCTCATCAACATATTAATATAAGAAGCTCATTTCAGCGAATTATCAATGCGTAGACCCAAAAATTTAACCGGTTGCTTTGCCTTAATTTCATTGTTGTGTATAAACATAGATTTTAGATTACCTCTAAAAGAAAAAAAAACTGTTTTTTGAGTATTAAAACTAAGGAGATTATAGTCGCATCATGTTTTTATTGATGCAAGATCAGCAGCAATAACTTGATGAAGAGATCCAATATCCGAGTAGCTCCAAGTGATGATTGTGTTTTCAGCAAACAAATAAAGCTTACCATTAGTATGCAGTTTGTAATATTATTGATAAAAACTAGAAAACGCACGGGACCAGGAACTGAACCTTGGAGAACGCCAAACTTTATTTTCACATAGTTGGAAATAGTATCATTTACTTTTAACAGTTTGATGTCTGCAAGATAGAAAAGATTCAACCTAATTTAAGGGATTACTACGTATACCATATAATTATAGTTTTTTGAGTAGAATGCTATGACTAACGCAGTCAAAAGCTTTTACACCTGTAGCCGTACATAAGTAGTTGTTTACCGCTGTATAAATCTGGCTTAAAACCAAACATATGGCATTGTTTGTGTTTCTGTTTGCTAAACAATCAAACTTTTAAGAGATAACACATTGAATTCAAAAAACCACGGTATTAGACGGGATTTTGCTAATTTTTTAATAATTTTTGACAACACATGCAAGAGAGCAATATGTTGGTGTTTGGTTAGCGGTTATAAGGCAGCGGGTCTATAAAGCAATATTATTTTAATTTTACTGTTAACTTGGAGAGATATATTTAGCATCTATTGTGGCTTTTTCTAAATCAGTTTAGAGGTCAATAGCGACAAACTTCTAACAAGACTCTGCCAAGACGCATACAGCTTGTGCTACTCTGAGAGATCTAAAAAATAACTTTGGCGACAGAGTTATTAGCAAAAGTGTTTGGCCAAGCAGGTCACCAGATCTCGCCTCGCTAAACTTATCGGTATCTGGATTCTTAAAAAACAGTGTCGTTAGGAACACATAGCATGCTGCAAAATAACTGCAGAAGGCCATAGTGCGAGAAGTTACAAACATTACACTCAACTTGCTGGTCAATATCTTTAAAAGCTCAAAAAAAAAGAGTTAATTTGTGTCTGGAGCACAATAGAAGCCACTTTGAGCGTTTCCTTTAATTAAATTATTGTTTGCATGGCGAGTTCATTTTCTGAAAAAGTTAGTCGCTGTAATATAACCTACAATTTTTTTTATAAGTGCTATGTCAAATCTTTGTCAAACAAAGCATATTCGGTTCCAGTGTTGCAACTGGCAAATAAAAAATGTTTCTAAAAAGTGTTGCAAACTTAAAAAGTGATTGTTGGTCACACTGTATTTTGCTAAAACAAGATAAAAATGGTAGATTTACATAGTTTATAAAACACAAAAAAAAATATGCGAATGGTGAGCGATGGCTAAAGATTTTCTGAAAAGTAAACCAACAATAAGGCAAAAATTTGTGCAGATTCTAATCTAAATCTAATAAGTCTCTACTAATAGAACATTTCAGTAAACATCTGTCTACTTAAAAAAAAATTGAAAACTGAATCAGCTAGATATCTGACACGGGCCACACTCTCAGCATGCTATATCCTAAACCCACCAACAAACCACAATTACAAAGAGCCGTTTCTTTAGACAAGAAAGATAAGCCGTCTTTTGATACGTTGTTACCGACCGTCCGAGCTTTGAGATCCGCAAAGATACTGTAAATATCTGAAGGAATGCAAGCAAAGAAGACTCTTGAAATGCAATATTCCGACGACACGGTATAATGGTGAGGTTATGTTTGCCATCCCGTGCTCTTTTCAAGCCGATCACAATAGAAAACAAGCGTATTATAGGCTTTCGCTAGAGATTAGTTATTGTTGATTTTTCTGGTCTGCCCTCATTACAATTTCTTTTTTATTATTATTCTTTTTGTGAAGAGGACTCAAGCGCAAATAGAACGTCCATAACAATATAATGTTTACCATACAACGCTCTTTGTAGATAATAGAATAATACTCTCAAACCCTTGATGTATTTTCGGGTTCACACCTTTTCAAAATAACAGCACAAAAGTTTTATTGACCTGCTGGCTTACAATAAAAAGTCCACGAAGGATAAAGTAACAAACTTCAAATTTTTTACAAAGCTTGTGTTGGTAAGTAGTAGCTAATTAGTAATTACTAATAGCAGTTTGTTTAAAAATCATTCTATAACATCTTGTGAGTTTTTTAATTTTTAAAAACCTGCTTATTTTAATTCTTTGATTTTGTTTAAACCTAACTATTTTTAGAAATTTTAAATCTTTCAACATTTGACTTTGTTAAATATTTAAACAAACCTAATAGTTGTATCTTCTAATTATTTAAATAATTTCAACATTTTTTTTTATTTTAACAATATACATAATTATTTATTTAAAGCTTTAAGTATGTCATATTTGTCTGGTAAAAATGTTCCTGGTGTGAAAAAATTTCAACACACTTTTGTTGAAATTTTTTGCTCGTGTTTTACGCTCTTGTGATAATCAAATGTGTATAATAATTGAAGCAAAAAATGAAGACTTAACCTTTAATAGAAAAATTATCAACGCTCTGACGCTTTTAGTAGAATGAAGGCGGAGGATTCACACCAACAGGAGACAAATTTGCTTTATATAAGGGACAATGAGCCTATACAGGGATTAGCAGGTAAAAACTGGTGCGGCAAAAAGCTTTTAATCTCTTTTAGTAAAAGATTTTTGAAGCATAGCGTCTAAAATATTATAGAGTGGCATTAATCTATCCAATATTATATTTATGTATTCTAAATAACCACTAGAATGAATCAATATATTTTCTATACAAATTTTCAAAACCAAACATTATTAACAAAAAAAATTGAAAAACAAACAAATTATACATGTTTGAAAAATGTGGTTGTTTATAACTATGGAAACTAAGTTTGAAGTCTAAGCGATCAATCGACTTGTTAAATATGTCAGCTAGATCTACTACAGCGTGGTCAACAATGACTGTTTGAGTTGGCAACACTTTCTTGAGTCTTTTTTTATTTACCTAGTTGCAACACTGTATCCGGATACGCTTGTTTAACCATAAAAAATTGCAGGTTATGTCACAGCAACTAACTTTTTAATTGGCATCTATTAATGATGTTGTCAGTGTCAAAGATGTCACGCATCAACAACAGAAAGTAGTTGGAGTCGTACCATTTTAAAATAAAATGTAGGATTGCCAACTTAACAGTCATTGTTGACCACGCTGTAAAAGTCTAGAAAAACAAAAAACAAATATTTAAAACAGAAATTTTACAGTCATTTTTTGCACAGTTTTATGACGATGGAATTGTCGACTGGTACTTTTACTAAGACGGTGCCATTTCACATACCACTTAGAATATGATACAAAAATTTTATGATCGTCGAGTTATCAGCCGAAGTACTAGCCATAGCTTACCCTTCAATATCCTGCGCTCTTACTCCATGTGACTTCTTTTTGTGGCCTTAAACAATCATGGCAATCTTCGACGCCAAATTGAATTAAACACCTGTTATGTATAAGTAAGATTTCTTTGTTGGTCATAAGAGCAATTCTTTAGACCTAATAGCAGCTCTAATTAGATAATACCAAACACATATTGCATATTTTTTTACAATTAATAATTTTTATAATTTTAAAATAGACATTAATATATAGTTTGAAATATTAAATGACGTAGAAAAATATTAATTATTGAAACAATTTCTGTTCGTCATGTCAAAGTTAGGATTTAAAAAAAAATAAGACTTTTTATTACTTTATATAACGTATAAAACCTTTGTAAAGCAAATCGAGCAGTAAATTAAAAAAAAATCTAACGTGTTAACAACAGTTTAATTAAAACATTAAATTGCAAGAGAGAAGGTGCTTCTCCACTGTCACTGTCCCCCAAAGGAGTCAATTAAATTCGTTTTCCCCACAGCCGACTGGTTCAAATGATTGTAGTTTTGCAAACATTGATATGTCGCTCATTCATGGAGATCTCTCCCTCGGCCAAGGGCTGTTTAGGGGCTCAAATTGCTACATGCGATGCATTCGTTTGGGATACACATATTATGTGGACATTTGCACCCGGAGCGATGATGTAATGATTTTTTCAACAACGCAATTAGGTTTGTTTCATACTTTATTAAATTCAACATCCCGGAACATTTGTTGTGGGACGCACTGCTTCGCTTGACATTTATCGAATTATATACTTTTTCATAGAGAAAAAATAGGGGAATAGCTAAATTGTTTCAATTGAACTAGGGGAAAATAGAGAAAAAATACACAATTTCATTTACAGCTAAATAATGTGTGGTAACAAAAACTTTTTAATAATTCCTAGCTTTTTCAAATTTTCAAATCCTAAAATATTAGTCAAGTATTATTTTGTGCAACATTTTTTACTAAACAAGAGAAATTTTTTTAAAAGTAAACATGGCTTAGTAATAGAAAACAACAATAATTTTTTGTAAAGAACGGATTATGAATAAATGAACAAACATATGATAATAGAGATGACACATGAAAAATCCGGCAAAATAAATAATTAAATCAAAAACTATTTGAAACAATGGAATATATATGCTATAACAACAGATGATATTATTTTTAAAACAAACACTGCATCTAATTTACAAAAAAAAAAATTGTAAAACGAAAAAAACAATAGGAATATAAAAATTGCGTATAAGACAATAATAATATTAACAAAAAAGATTTAAATAACTTTAGACGCTACAACAATTTTCGAAAGTTTCTCTAGATGCCCTTATCACATCTAAATTTTTTTATTATAGTACCACTTTTAAAAATGTCCTTTCTACCAAAAAAAAAATTTTCAAAATCGATTTATACCTAAATAACAAAGTTATCCGCGAACACACGTTTGTCAAGCGCTCTATAGTTTTGACGTTTTCTCGGTTTTTTCGATTTCTTTATGATGCCATTATCAAATCTTAAATTTATTATCAGAATACCACCCTCGAGATACCTCCGTTCTAGCAAAGAAAGAAGTATTAAAATCGGTTTATAATTAACAAATTTATCTGCGACCACACTTAAAAAAATACATATATAATGGCGAATAGAAAAACTTTCTTTTTTTTTAAATCGGGTTGTAAAAACAAAAGAAAAGAAAAATTCAAAGTATGTATGTATATAAAAAAAAAAGTAAAAAAATTATTTTTAAAAATTTAACACTGATGTTTTTTGATTTTATTTATGAATATATTGATATAAATTTATTATTCAAAATTTAGCAATAATATTATTTTAATTTTATAAAAATCTTTTTAAGATAAATTAGAATAAAAAATAACAAGAGTAGAATGCACCATAAGATTAAGTCTAAATAAAAAAAAAATCAATTGTAATTAAAAGAAAATTCTAAATATCAATGCAGTATATTTATTTATAGCTGTGTTGATAATGAGATCAATTCCAACTAATTCAATCTAGATCTATAGCAACCTCAGACATGTTTTGTTCTTATGAGAACTCTGCTGCAAGTTGCAACAAATTTAGATTTGAATAAATTTGCAGTAACAAATATGAACCTCTATGTACCTAAACCCTTATTTTTTTCGTAATATGGTAAAAAGAGCAACTTCTATTAGAAGCGACTTTACATCAAAAATTTGAGAAACAAGGTTTCTGCAATTTTTGTAGATAAAATTTAAGATATAACGTATATCATTGATTAGACAAGTAAATTGTCACGCTAGCATCTTTTGTCACAAACGACTGTACATGATATGCAATGAATCTTAATCTTAATCTAAAAAAAATCTTAATCTTTTGCGACTTGCTAAGCCGATTTAATGAAAGCAAGACATATCTAGCTTTACAGATCTAGTTTGTATGATTTTGAATTAATTTGATTATTTTACTTGTTTGTAGTAACCAAAGAAAATAGATTACATTGCATATCATTGATATGCGTTTGAGACAAAAGACGCTAGCTTGATTGTTCAATTAGCGATAATTAATTTGTATTTATTAAAATTTTTGATGTAAAGTAGCATTTATTACATGTTGTTTCAAATAGACAGTTTTTAAAACTATCAGAAGCAAGCAAAATAATTAAAAATTAAAAATAAAAACTTATCAAAATAAATAATGGATAGAATTAAATGTTTGTTTTTGGTTTATCTTTTTAATGTGTCTCTTTTATGATTTTTTCTGTTATCAAGAATAAATTTTCAATATACACAGGTTATAATGACAAAAAATATATTACAATAGTTTTATTGCATTAAACATTTTTGTTTTATCTCTATGTTTTTTTTAATTTCTAAACCAAGATTTTTTAAACCAATTTCTATAACTCGATTTTGTCTAAACCTTCTTAAGAGTTTGGTGTTTAAAAAAATCGCTATTTGTTTAGTGTCGTTCTTTTATTGACCAATACCGTGTATAAAAATATTGTGTAAAGCTTTGAAAACTTTTGTTAACTTGACGCTTTTGTAAAACATTACTACAATTAACATTTTTTTATGTCTGTTTTAGGATTAAAACAACCATATTGTCTGAAAGAATGTACAACAGCTTTACAACCTATTCTAGATCTAAAATCAAATTGTAAAGATTGAAAAATGGTTTAAGATCATCTTTTTATAAAAAACAACAAACTTTGTCACTAACTTTATGAAAAAAAATACCTGCAAAGAGGGGTCTATCTTTCTTCATCATAACGCAAAGTGAAGCGCTATACAAAGATAGGCACTCTTCAAAAGTCACTCGGCCTGAAAGCATAAAATTACATAAAGACGTGAAGAATATCTTCAGATGCTCTTGCGCCGTAACTTAACAATCTTTTTATATGAGACGGTTTTAGCAAATCCGGACTTCTAACAGAACCACAATTGAAATTGTACTCTGCTTTTAACATTTTTTGTGGTAAGATTGTCAACCGAACTGCATCAGGAACCAAAATAATAAATCTTTTTTTAAGTTTCTGGGTGATGTTTGGTCAAAAAATCGCAATTCACACATCTTTGCGCAACGTGGTTAAGTCTCATTTGATTGATAAACCGTTTTATTCTAATTTTATAGTATGTTTTTATTTTGTATACTTGTAGATGTTCTATTTTTTCTTGTTTTTGTTAATGCGTCTTTTATAATTGTTTTGTTTTATTTTTTGTATGATATATTTGACGTTTGTTTATTATGCTATTGCTTTGTCTACAGATTTTGTAAATTTTCAAGACATTAAAGCTTATTATTATTAAAAGTTATTGCATTTTTTTTATTTCTAACAATTTTTTTTTTTTATATAATTATAAAATAGTTTTTGGCAAAAGAATGGCAAAAGAATATTGAATATTTTTAATATAATAGCTGATTATATAATTGAAAATAATGCTATAAAAAACTCTTGAAAGAAGCAACACTTGTATAAAAGCATAATCTAAAACTATTAAAAAATAAAATCAAATTTAGATATTTTGAGTTTTCCTTATGTGTATTTTGACGTTGTTTAAACACTTTCTACAAATATTACAAAGATAATTTTTTGATTTTTTTTCTCATCAATGGTTGCGAAATAATTTAAAACATGTTTAACACAATTTTTATTGATTAAATAATTAAAGAAAAATAAAATCTAACAAAGATGACTTTGTTCTTCTTGCAACAGAAACATTAAAAGTTTAAGTGGCCAAGCCAACATAAACCCCGGAAAATGTGCGAACTAAATTAGCAGATTGAGTAGTAAATTCAAATAAACCAATGAGAAGCTCAAAAAAGTCGAAGTACATGAAAGCTAAAGCGCTAAAATTGATTAAAAGCTGTTGTAAACAAAATATTCTAGCAAAATTATTTTTTTGTAAAAATTAATAAATATATAGATTTTATTAACAAAGAAAGCGTTTTATTAGTTTAATTTATATATTATTGTTTAAGTATATTTATCAATAGTTTAAAGTTTTACGATCTGTGATGCTCCAACAATTGCTGACTGTTTAATTATTGTTTATAGATTAAACACATAACCTTGAAGACTATACTGTTATTTTGTAATGGTAATTTGATATACGTATATACGAGACATGCGAAGCTAATAAATCAAAAAGTTTAAGTTATCAAATGTCAAGTCTAAAAGAGGTAATAATAAGCTGCTTGCATTATATGTTGCTACGGTTTAAAGACCTAAAAGCGGTTGAATAAGTAGTAGCTTGCTTTAAAGCGATTTTATCCGTATTCAACTAGAAGACGTTAGAACTTCAGGCTTACATTTTTAAAATGTAAGACTGATAAATAATTAGTCAGAGAAGATAGCTGTCGGTTGTTTAGCGAATTATAAATTTAGCATTATACAAACAATACTAAATGTAAACAACTTATTTTTAATCCTATTCTTTGTTTTAAAATAGATTATAAATAACCTATAATCTATAGCACAATAGTAAAACTTAAGAAACAAGCAATACGTTCCGGCTATTAGAAGAAAGAGATTAGGAAAAAAGTTTATATTGATTTATAATAGTTTTGAGCTTAAGAAATTTGCAAAATAATTTCAAAAAAACAATCCAAAGTTATCACACGTAACCAAACACATCAAGGCACCTAAATTATTGTTATGAAGTCAGAAAATTACATCAGAAGTGCAACATTACTTAGGAAATATGTGACCACAGGGTAATTCATGTCACGTAAAATACAAGGGCATCTGGTAAACTGTATACATGCAGGTGAAGGAAAAAATTTAATTAAAAAACTGCCATTCTAATAATACAATTTTGAGTTTTGTGACAGATTGCTTTAAGGACTTTATCCATTGTAGTCACATTTTTAATATATAAGTTTGTTGATAAAAACGTACTAATTCAAAAAATGATAGTATAATTTGTTTGTTGTTTTCTTGACACTGCATACGCCTCAGTAAGGTTAATAATCATTTTTTTGTGCTTAGTTTGTAAATCTGTACAGGATTAAATTGCAGTCACATAATGGACCTGAGTTGTTTTGTGTCCTAAAAATAAAACAGCACTTTCTTGTCACAGATAATGTTAATCAAAGTGATCTTCTGCATCTTACTGCTAAAAAAATAGATAAAAGACAGGGTGGCGCTGAAGTTGCTGTTGTTATCAACATCTTGTTGGGTTCATGGGATATTCAACCTTCTATTCTCGACCAGCATCTAGACACATCTAAAGTAGACGCAAACGCATTATTGTGACAGAATTCACACCTGATCTACAGTTAATTAAGCTTAAGTTTGACGCAAACGACATAATGCTTGCAAAAAAGAAGAAAGATTGACTGAAATGTAATTAACAATATTATGTTTTCGGATTTAAAACACAGTGCAGCTGATTGTTGTCTTAACTATTTAATGGTATCTTCCAAATTAATAATAAGCTTATGCTGATATTTTTCTACAAAGGCCAAAAAGTTGTTGTTTTTAACATAAGATTGAAAAGGTAATCACAAAATTAGCAAAAAACCTATAAAACAACTTTTTAGTAAAAAACTTGAAATGTTTTTTTTGTCTTTATCGGGGCATCTAAAAATTTTGATTCAGAACAGTGTGAGATAGCTCATTCCTCGTATGGGACCGTTAGAGAACCGTTTTTAAAAAAATTGCCAAATACATTTACCATGTCTTTAATAGACGTGTATTGTAGTTCATAAGATCAGGTGTTTTTCAATTAAAAAATCTTTGAAATATAGGTTAGATTTATTCAATTTAAACAAAATAAAGATATTGTATGACTTATGAAATATAAATAACCTATATAATTAGCAACGTTTTCTAAATTTTTTTTAATATTTTTTATTATAAAATTTTGATTTTTTTGTAAATTGTAAATTTTCTAATAACCTGATAACTTAGTATAGTCGTTCAAAAAGTAGTTTGTTTTTATGAGAGTGTATATTGTGTAGAAGTTAATAATATTTACAATAGGGACTTACCGCTAACCATCATTAGGTCATAAATAAAAATATCACCAGATGTTGGGTCTTACACAGAATCGTATTTTGTTAATCAAAGAAACAGTTGAAATGTGCTTTATGAAGGATTTGTTTAGAGCTGTCTACGTTTAAGTCAATTGTTATTGCAGTGTTATAAAAACAAACTACCAATGAATGTGCTAAGCTTCTGTTGCTTTTATATTAACAACTAGTAGTAAATTATTATTATTATTATTATTGACACTTCGGTTGTTATGAGCACCTACGCAGGTGTATTACAGAAAATAAAAAAAAACTTAAAAATTTTTTTATTATTTACAAACAAGAAACAAAATAATTTTTTGTAAACCATTTTTTTGTTTTGTTGCTATTTGAATCGGTTGGCTTATTTATTAAACCCTCAATTGCTTAATGAATAGATAACCTTATTTATAACATATTAATATTTTTTTGACATTATACATATCGAGATTGTTGAAACAGTCATCAATCATTTGGCTGTCAAATTACAATTGCTCAATCAGTTGCTTTTGTTTTCTTCTTTTCTGCAGTGTTTATTATATCAAAGATAGCTTTTGTTATGAAAACAAAGCCTCTAGATAGAATGAATAAAATAACCAATGTATATTAGATTAGCGCTTTATTTTTATGAAGTAAAATAATTTTGAGCTAGAAGACTTTTTCTCGATCTGTCTAATGACGATTTCTCGACGTAAAAGTCAATTACTGTTCTCGAATTCGATTAAAAGCTTAATGAAGTACTTTTGCCGCTCTTCCAAGATTTATATCTACTCTTGTAATTACGTAAAAACAATATCCTTATTAAAAAGGAAGTCAAATACTAATTTGATTTTTTATTTTTGGCTTCCTATGTAATTAAAAATATTAGACCTTTTAATAATCATCATTTATTCATTCACACTTTTTTTGATAGTTTTGCAGATTCTCGTTATATCTTGGAGAAAATTGTAATTTCCGGATTTATCTGGTGATGAGTAATTGCATAACTTAGAATGTGCATTTCTTTTTAACAGAAAACTTACTCCATCATCTATCTTTTGCTATTTTTGTTTCTAATGTTTATTGTTATGTTGCAATGTATTATTATTATTAAGCTTGACGCAACTTTTGTTTTATTTCTCAAGTAAAAGATTTGTTTTCTATTCGAATTATTGGGAAAACTTTGACGTCAGCGCCATCTCACCTCATCTGCCCCGACATTTACAACCCTCAGATTTATTCGATTTTAGGGGTAAAACGAACTGTGTTGGCTTCAAGGCGCAACTCAATAGATGGAAGCTGCTTTTCAAAAAATATAATACCTAATTTACTTTTTATAAAAAATTTAAATCATACATAATTATTTAAAGATAATTTTTGGTTTTTAATAAACAAAAAAATTTTAATTTACATAAACTTTTTAATTTTTAGGGAATGTTGAAAAGTAGAGATTTTGGTTTCAAAATTTTGTTCTAAACGTCGTTTTTCACTATACAATATTTGTCATAAATTTTCTACAAAATATTCTCTTGTGAACTTTTTAGACTAAAAATTCTAAATTTTGTTTTATTCTGGGAATCCTTAAGCAATTTCAGTTGACAAAATCTTGTTTATTAATTTTATAAATATTTTATAATTTTTGATAGATCTAATATTATTAAAAAAAGACTAATTATTAAAACCTATTAAATTGATGTATTGAATCATTACTTACCTAGAAAGTTTTGTAAATCAATAACAATATTTGGTAGATCATGTTCAAGCCTCGCAGTTTTGAAGGCACAGCAATTTTACTGGATTTTGCTTCCCACGCATCTGCGATCATATTGTTTAAATTGCTAAATTGAACATTTAGAAACATTTCAACAATATGACATGAATATAATAATGCTGCTTTCTGTACTTTCGCGAGAATTTTTAAATCCAATATTAAAATTTTGAGATTTTTACTTAATGATATGGGTACAGCACCTATAATATTCGAAATAACTAAAAGTCATATTTTTATCACATTTAAATTTTAAAAATCCCTAATGACCACCGAAAACAGCGAATATTTAGCCATTTTTGTTTTAAATGTATTAATAATATTACAAAAATTTGGAACCACAATATCTATAAAATATGCCGTCTTCTTAAATACTATAACAATGTTCAAAATTTTTCTGCTTCTGTTTTTACTAGTAATTGAAAATCGCTTAATATTATTAATTTAATTTAGTAAATAATGATTGAATTTTTATGTTAATATCTGTTGCGGTCTATTTGATTAAGGAATAAGTTCATAGAAAAACAGAATAAGAATTTGTTGCTCATATCAAATTTTTACGTTATTAGAAGTAGTTAAAGTCGTTTGAAAAACATTTTGTTAATATTATTTTAAAATTCTTTATGAAAAGTTTTTGAATTTTGATTATAACCTAGATATTTGTACAGTTTCTCCTTCATTTAAACTGTTAATAATTTTATTGTTCTTAATTGTATGGGATAAAATAAGATTTTTACTTTTATGTGTTCCTTGAAGATTTGCTAACAGCAAAATTTATATTATTATGTCATTATTCATAAGATGTCTAACAGTTAAAAAATTGATGTGGTTTGTTATCAGCTTATAACCACAACCTGATTTATAAATGAGATTTGACAATGGATTAATTGCTAAACAAAACCGTAAAAAACTTGATGAATCTTCTTGAAATATTTCGCGTTTGATTGATAATAATGCAGTTTTTATTGATTTGTTTCCAATTGAAAGATTAAGTAAACTGTAAAATTTTTATTAACCAACAATAAGAAACGGAATTATAAGTTTTTTTGTAATCAATGAAAGCAGTGTAGATGCTACGTTTATTCAATATTACTTATTTCATTATTATTTTTATTTATATTAAATTACTTTTTAAGTTCTGATAAAATAGCTCTCTGTTATTTTGAAATTGTTTACGCGGTAAGTGAGCAAAATTGAGAATAAATTAGAAAAAGAAAGAGGGAGAGCATGTGACTTGTTTGTAGATTTAAAAGCAGCGTTTAATAGGGTAGATAGAAATAAGTCATGGGTCTCCAATAAAAAAATAGAGAATAAACAGTAATAGAAAAAGTGAAAGAATTATAAAAAAACAAAAATTAAGGTGAGAGTGAATGAAAAAGAAAGTGAATGACTGTTTGTACAAAAAGGGGACTGAGACAAAAATGCCCTCTAAGCCTGCTACTGCTAACAATTTATATTAGTAATATGAATGATGTGTCAAGAAGAAAGAGTGGTAGTAAGAGGAAGAAAATATAAAATTTGGCTGTTAGCGTATGCGGATGATATAGTGATGGTGGCGAGAGAAGAAAGAGAAATGAGTGGAATAATAAGAGCTGCAAAGAGGTATATGAAAAAAAAGAGATTTGATGTGAATAAAACCTAAACAAAAATTATAGTGTTTAGTAAGAAAGCAATCAGCAAGCAGTGATGACGATGTTTGACAGTTTGGTAAAAAGTTTTAATGTTGTATAGAGCGAAAATTTGGGAATGGAAAAAAAAAGTTAAAAATAGAAGAGGTGCAAGAAAAATATATGAGATAAATGCTAGTGCTAGGTAAGAAGACTTTAGGTTATTTAGTAAAAAAAAAAAAAGAAAAATAGAAGCAGAAAAGAAAGCGGAAAGAGTACAGGAAAGTAATAAAAAGGAAGACAGAAAAAGGAATAAGAAAAGAGAGAAAAAATACTATAGAAAAAAGAGTTAAGTGTAAAAGAAAGAAAAAAAGAAGCGAGGCAATGGAGGAATAGAGAAATGTAAGACAGAAATAGAAACATAGAGAAACCAGACAGAAAGGAAGAAATTATATAACAAAAAATATGAAAAACTGATTATAGAAGAACTACTTGAATACCTAAAAAAATAAACAAGAAGAGAGAGAAGAAAATGATTGCAAGATTCAGATGTGAGAATAAAAAGAGAGAAAATTAATTTTGGAAGGAAAAAAATGAAAAAAAATGCAGGATGTGTAAAAGAGAAGGAGAGAGAGAGAGAGAGAGAGAAAACATTAGAGCACATGGTGAAGAAATATGTGAAAGTAAAAGAAAGTATTTTAGCGAAAGAGGACATAATGAAAGGATAGAAAAAAGTAATAGAAAAGATAAAAATGATGAAAGGAGAAAGAAAAAGATTGAACTTGGTGAATGAGATAGAATGAGAGAAGAAGAAAAGAAAACTTGCAGTAAACAGAGAGAAAAAATCGAAATAAAAAACCAAACAGATTAAATTAGAGTTTTTTTTATATTAATTTTTAATTTTCAAATTATGTAGTAAAACACTGAACAGTGAGGTAATAAAGATTATTATATTTTCAAAAAAAGCAAAATTGTTTTATCGTTCAAAAAATATTTTGAAAACATATTTTTCAACATCTGTGGCTTATTTTATCATATTCAGACAGAAAAATTATTTTACATAATTTTACTGTAATTTTACTTTTGTTAATGTTTGAATTATTTGTTTCTAATCTGACAAACTTGTTAACCTTCAACTTTATTTTACTAAATTACATTTATGTTTGATAATATAGTCCGATTCGAATCACAAAAATTTTGAATTGAAAGATATATTATAGCATAAAATTATTGAAAAAATCTAGTTTACAACCAGGATATTTGGGTTCGGTTCCTGTAATCTACAAGTACTGAGGAATAGAAAGAAAATTTATATCGTATGTTCAAAAATTGTCTTTATTTATCTTTTGACAATTGTTAAAAATTTCTTATTTCAATAAATTTTGCAAAAAATAATAAAATTAACACTTTCTTTATAATTATAATCTTTAGAATAACCAGCTCACGTAAAAATCTTGAGAATTCATTTCTTTTGAGCAGTACTTTGAAATTTGCGCCACACATAACTCAATGGCTTCATTATTTTTCTATTTTTTATATTATTGTAGTTGCTATAAAATGCTCCAATTTATATAACTTTGCTGCAAAAATCTCCAAGCAATTGTGCCTTAAATTATGTTTTGAAAATGTCAAGAATAACTTAGTAATTAAGATTTAAAAAATAATAATGTAATTTAAATAATATAATAATGCTTTATAAAGATGTTATTAATTTTTAATTTCTGGTTTACTAGTTTTGGCCTTTTGTTATCTTGAAAACTATTCAAAACCTATAAAAATTTTAAGTAAAATTTAATTGCAATTATTGTATTTAAACATAGAAATTGTGCTTGTATAATAATTTTGATTATTTTAAAAAATATTAGACATATTTATTTTTTTGTTTTTTTTAAAGAAAAAATATAAAACGCATTTTATAAACTAGTTTTGAATGTTACCGCGTTTTTACAACAAAAAGACGAAAAGCGCAACACTTCTCATATTAAAATTATTGCTGAATTTTAATTAGTAGAACTTATTGAAAAAATAGATAAACGGTAAAAAACTACCAAATTTTCAATAGCAAGGGAATAGTTTGCTGTTTATGTATTAATACGTCAATGGTAAACGTAGTATTTTTGAATGAACACTTATCAATGTTGAGTTTACAAATATGATAATAAAAATTTTGCATTAATCAAGTCAATAAACTTGACATTGTTGCTTAATATTATAATTATTCATGGTATTTTTTTCAAATTTGTAGTGATTATTTTCCAAAATATCTAGCGTTAAAGTCTCTTGTCTCCCTGCTTAGGAACAATAATGTTTTTATCATAAAAAAATACAAACACCGATAAAGGATTTCACAAATTATTAGATAATATTTGTTATTCATTGATTTGAGTTCATGGGTTTGTATGATAATGTACAATATGAAATTTGCAAGTCATTGTTTAACTCATTTTTTATTTAATTGGTTATGCATAAAAGTGTAAAAATATGATGGTTTGAATATGCTAATGGCAAGAATTATTGCAGAATCTATAACTGCAATAATATTTTTATAATAATATTTGTCATCAATATTTGTAATATTATGTTAATGAAATAATAACAGGAATAAAAATATAGAATTTTTTTGGTCCTGAATACGATAAACATTTCAATGAATGTCTTTGTATTTGCTGACGCAATATTTTTATTTATTTATGAGCTGAACCGCGAGTTATGCTTCAACTCTTTTGACGTTTAGGTAGTATCGGGGATTTATAATTTCCGTTATTTTCAAAAATCTTGTTTTATGGCCTTGAAAAAGTCCACTCCTTTGCAATCAAGATCATGGTCAATCCAACATCTCAAGTCTAATGACATTTGAAATAATTGATGTTGCAATTTATACTTAGAATGCTATTATAATCATATTTTGAAATTCCAAATGAAATTTTTGATAATTTCTGATTATTGAAGCAAACCAATTTCGTCAGCTTATCATCGTCAACGTTTGGTTACATCATCCTCGCCACCATCTCCATCTCGCTATATATGAGAGCCCCACGCTTTCAAAGTCAATCGTTTTCTGTCTTTCAGACTGTTAACTTGTCTTCGTGCTTAACTTCAAGTGCTCTACTTTTGTGTTTATTTTCAATATTTTTGAAAAAATGGCCAAGATTGATTATACTTATTTCATTTCGGCTCATGCCTCTAGGAGAAGACCTGCCCTCACTCGAGAGTTGAGTGAGTATTTTTTTTTGGTTTTTTCATCTAATGTTTTAAATATTTTTTGATGTATAAAAATGTAGTATTTAACAAAACTTCATTAATGAGGTCACACAAATCAATTATGCCGATCATCCTTTCAACTTCTTATAATAAAAAGTACGTTTAAGCTATAAAACTCTTTGACACTATTTTTGAGGGACAACAAGACGCAGTTCATAATTTCAGATTTATTTTTTTGCTGTTATCAATATAGTTTTATTTACCTGCAAATTGTTTTTGTTTGATCTCAACATCTTTTTTGAGTACAATGTAAATCAATGTTAACAGCTCATAGTGCCAAAAATTCTAAAGCCATTGGTCACTTAACTTTTTAAAACTTTAAAATGTTTTTTTTTTATTTGTAAATCTTACATTTTTTTTTTTAATTTAGAGCTTTTTGTTTATTTATATTATTGTAAATGTTATTATTCTAAGTTTCTATTTTTTTATAATAATAATTAATAATTAGATTTACTTACTTGAACACAAAAAAATTTTGTGTTTTTTTTTATTTATAAGAGTCTTAAAATATTTTTTAAAACTTTTAATTTTAATGATTTGAATACTTTTCCACAAATTTTTGACATTCTTTCAAACAGGTACCTCATAAAACTGAATTACAGACACAAAAGTAGCTGCGATTTTTAAAACGCTTTTAGTTTTAAGACATAATAATTTTTGCTGAGAAATAAAGTAAGAACTTAATGAAAGTTGCATCACCTTAGGGAAAAACCAATCTAGATTTGTATTAAAATATGATTATTAAAGCAAAACAAAAAAATTCTGAAAATGTTTTTACAAGTTAATCAGCTAAAATTAATAATGTTAAGACAACAATTTTTTCACTATCAAATTGTCACTTTGTATATTGATTAATTCTAATTTTGTTATAATAAGTGAAAATATGTATTATGTAAAAATAATAGAAATTTATAACACACCTTACCAAAACTAGTTATTTTCATGTTTTCACTCTATTAATGTATACATTAGATAATAATAAATATAAATTACTTTGAACCAGTATGACAAGCTAAAAGAGATTTTTGAAATTTTATTTGTTTTTAGTATTGTGTTTTTTTGTTTTTCTTTTTGGTTTCTAATATTTTTCTGCCGAAAATGTTGACAGTAAACTGCTTACAATACTTTAATTATGAAAATTACCGCTGAAACTTTTTTTGCAAAAAATTTGTTTTGTATTTTATAAAAAATTAAAAAACAATGAGAAAAAGTTGAAAGAGCAAGCAAATAATGATAATAATAAAACCAAAACTAAATATAAAACTTATTTTTTTCATTTTCTAGCTTTAAGTTACCATATTATAGCATTGTCATGCAAATTACACATATACATACAAAGTTTTATTTTGATACAACAACTAGAAAAAAGCTGAAATTGGCTTTAAAGATTTCCACATTATTAATTTGATAGTTACTAATAAAACTAGTAAAAAACTGTTTATAATCCGAAATAGAAATTATTCAAGCAAAGAATAGAAATTTCAATACTTAAAGAAAAAAAATCAACTTATAAATAAACATAGAAAAATCACTGCAATATTATAAAATAAATATTAAAAGTTTTGATTGAGGACCTAAAAAATACCCTACTACTTACATAAATCAGCAAACAACCACAAAAATTAAAATTAAATTATCAACGACTTAGAGATTATTTTAGATAATAATAACGATTGAAAAAGTAATTACAAGTGGTGTGACTTCAATGTTTATACTTAAGAATTTGTAGAAATGTTTTTTTAATTACTTGACAATTAAAAAAGTTTTACTAATCTGTAACGTTGATTGACTAATAATTATAGTCTTTAAAGATTTTGTATGTGTATTTTAAAATGGTTTTTATCATTAAAAAAAGCATTAAACAAAGCTTAACACAATATGAGTATTTACTGTTAATTTCAATACTTGCATTATTAAAATTTAACTAAAAATTTCGAAAGAATAAAACTAGAGTATCAAACTTTCTGATCGTAAAAGATTAAAGCAACAGCAGCAATACTATACAACAAACATTACTTAAAAAAAATTAAGAAATGAATAGTAGAGAAAATGTTTGGTAATAAAATTGATGAAAATTTAAAGTAATAATTTATGTTTTAAAACTTAAAGATATATACAAAGTAATAAAAAAAGAAACAATAATAAACAAATGTAAAGACATTATACGAATATAATAAGAATAAATAATATGCACTCTATAAAAAAAGATGTTAAAACTATATATAATAAAAGTTATATGTATAATGTGTTCCTTTGCGAGCGTACCTGTAGAAACACAGTATCAGGTTTGAGAAATGACTTTAAATCATTTTATTTTTTTTAGCAAAACGCGCTTATGGAGCCAAGGACACTATTTCCCTTGCCGAAGGAATGCCAAATGACGCCTGTTTTCCTTTTGAAAAAATGCAAGTTTGGTTGAAAGATGGGTCTGTGATGAATATCCAAGGTCAACAGTTAAGTGCAGCTCTCCAATATATTCCCACCCAAGGCTACCCACCACTTGTAAAAACATTGAAAGAGTTCACCCAAAGAATCCACAACCCACCAAGTTGGCAGGATAGAGAAGTTATTGTTACCAATGGATCTCAAGATGGAATTAGTAAAACAATTGAAATGTGCGTTGCAGAAGGGGATTCTATTCTTGTTCAAAATCCTCTCTATACCGGAACTGAAATTGTGGTAAGTTAATACTGTTAATAATACATTACATACCGTGAGGGAAAAGTATTGCATTTACGTCAAGAAATTAAGAAGCTGACCGAGACGCAAAGCGTTGAAGTAAACTTTATTTCTTGACAGAAATGCAACATTTCGTCACATGTATCTATACTTTTTTTCATACAATGTGCTTTTAATTCAATAAATTACTGTAAGCGTCTTCAAATAAATTAAAAAAGAATCAAACTGCCAAGACCAAAATTGTCAGTTATTAAAAAAAAGTCTTGTTAGTGTTGTGCTTGCTTCTAAAAAGTCTTTAAAAATTTTTAAAACAACGTCTAATAGTGACTTTTGTGACACACAATAATTAACCTCCTGGCGTTATTGCAAGCTGCAACAATGTATTATTAGAAAAAGGTCGCGAGCGGTATATGGACTAGGCTAAACAACACAAAACCAACCATTTATCCGAAAATGTTTTATTGGTTTATTTTCATGGTCTTTCTAAATCAAAGAAACTCAAACCTATCACATACTGGGCTGTGTATTTGACGCTGAAATGACTTGAAGGAAAAAATTAAAACAATTGAAGGTTAGTCAAGAAACCATAGATCGTTGCTTGCGGTTAGATGTAATGCGCTACATTGCAGTACAGTGCATTCAAGTAGGCTAGGTTTTTCCGCCCAAGAAAGGAAAGATGCACATTACCTATCTTTTACAGATTTGTTATTATTCAATTACAATAGTAATTGGGGGTGACCATGATTATGTAATCTTAGATTAACAGATTTATCAAACTGAGCAGTCGTTCAGTTTAATCTTAGAATAACTTTAACTAGAAATTTGAACGGAAGAAAGTGGCTAGATAAAATTGAGCTAAGGACTAAATTTAGATTTTAGATTGATACAAAAACGTTTTTAATTAGGACTATTGATTTCAGTTGAAACCTTTCAAAGCCGAATTAATTGGAGTTGATCATGATCAATACGGAATGAGTGCAAAAGGCTTATTGACCGTCTTGGAAGACAGAAAAGCAAAATATACGGAGGAGGGTGGAGGGTGTAAAATGCCAAAGTTACTTTATATGAATCCCACAGGATCAAATCCAACAGGAACAACTATGCCTGCAGAACGCCGACAAGAAATATATGACATTTGCTGTAAATACAATATTTTGATACTGGAAGATGATGCCTATTGTTTCATGCATTATTTGGAACAAAGTCCACCATCGTTCATATCTTTAGATACAGAAGGAAGGGTTGTTCGCTTTGATTCCTTGTCTAAGGTGGTCAGTTCTGGATTACGTGTTGGTTGGGTCACCGCACCAAAACAATTAGCTGCACATATTGAACTCCATATACAAAGTTCCTATTTGCATTCAAGCACTTTATCTCAGGTAAATTTTTATAAAAAAAGTTATTTAAAAAAATATGAGCGTGTATCTTGTAAAGCTCAAAAAACTGATAAAACATGAAATTAAAACTTTTGAGATTTTAGCTTGAAAAAGGCGTTATATTTTAAGGTTGATTAGAAAAACTTTTATAATCTATTGCGTTGTGTTATGTATGTATACATAAAAGTTTTCAAATATTTTCAACTTTTTATGCTTTAGTATCTTAAATATTAATTAGTATCGAATTATTATAATATGTATGTATATGAATATTCTGTAAAATTTTTTTGCATCTTTTTAAAAACGGGTAAACATGTATTAATTATTAAAAGTATATTTTAATAATTCATTTAAAATTTGCAAAAAGTTCTAATAGTCGCAAAAGTTGACCAGTGCTATCATAACCATAGGTTGTATAATTATTTTGTAACATGTCTAAAACCAAAACATCCTAAATTTATAAGAATTTTGAATTTTGACCTTTTACAAACGAACCATTGTTTGAATATTTTTGATAATTATACAAAGAGTCATTGTTTTAAATATTTGATAATGTGGATCATTTAAATGTGTAGCATCTAATAAAAGATCTTTTTATCAAAACCCGGTAAAAATATGTTACTACGAGATCGTCAGTTGATATCTCTAATTAAAAAAAGGCCAATGTCTCTAACGTGATAACCTCTGACCAAATAGCTAATTTTTTTTATTTTTTTGTTCAATAACATTCGATTCTTTTGACGTCAAGATTAGTTGCTTATTTATTTTTGTTTTGATAACTTCAAAAACCAGCTAAAAGCAGTTTTCAAACTGACCTTTGAGGTTTATTTACTAATAAATCCACTGAGCTTGATTAATAAATACTTTGAAATTTTATGGTAATTTAATAATATATGACTGACAAAAAATGGAATGTATTGTAGCTCTATATTATAGGAAAAAAAAGAGTACGAGCAGAGCTTTCTAACAGGTTTAGTTAGATTTGATTTTAACGATTTTTACGATATTTGTTTTTTATTTTATGCTAACTACTTTTTTTTAAATAAATTTTTGTTAAAAATCTAAAGTTAAATTATAGTTAGTAAAATTTGGTTTATATGTATTTTTTTGAATTTTAGACACAAATTGTTTTTTATTTACATATCTGCTTTATCTTTGGTAAAAGTAATAGACCTATAGTATTCTCAAGATGAAGACGAAGTAAAGACAAACAATATCTAACTGTCTAGCCACCTAATCAACGTACTTTGTGATAAATCATGTGATGGCTTAACCCATAGAAACGCCAATAATCTCCAATCACGTGTTATACATGCGTTTTTCTTTGTTTCTATTTAGTTTGACTTTAAGTTGAAAATACTATAGCTGCGTCAGTAATGATTGTTTTTTTAATTATTTAGCTTTAAAATTAAAAATCTTAAATGGGAAGGTTTAAATAATGAAAACGAGTTAGTAGCCTATCATGTCACAGATCAAAATTTGTTTGTTTTAACAGTTTTTTATAACTTTGATTACAAAACTTTAACACATTTTGTTATATTAACAAATTTTTTTTACAGGTTTTAATTGAAAACCTTCTTCAAACGTGGGGTCATGAGAAATTCATGGATCACTTGAGTCGTGTTTGTCAGTATTACAAAGCTCGACGCGATTTGACAATCAACGCAATGGAAAAGCATCTTAAGGGCCTTTGCGACTGGAACGTTCCTACAGGAGGAATGTTTGTCTGGATCAAAGTCCGAGGAGTTTCTGATGTTTACGATATGTTGATGAGTCGTGGCTTAAAAAAAGGTATTACTTTTGTACCTGGACATGCTTTTATGGCCGATCCCACAAAGGCATGCAACTATATGCGAGCTTCCTACAGCAAAGCCACCCCTAAGCAAATTGAAAAGGCCATGAAGCTTTTGGCTGAATTAATAAAGGAGGAACATTTGCTTTTGCGAAGGAAGTTAGATAATTGTACTTAATTTTAGAAAAAATCTTTAAACTGATGACTTTGATGCTTTGAAAAAGCAATTTTATGTATATTTTATTTTTTTGTAATATCCGTTTTGGATTGTTGGGGGTAGAGCACTATCTATTTGATTTTGGTACTTATTGGAACACTCACAAGAGGGAGATCTAATGCACTCTATCTATAGATTTTAATGCTATGAGCAGACCCATATATTATTATTTTATTATATTGGTTAAATTAAGTGTAATTAAAAATAAACGCTTATTTTATTCTATTGCTGTGTTTTTTTTAATAACTTTATTTCAGAGAACTGTAGAATATTATAGAAAATTAATATTACTCACCCAAAAAGTAAAAGCTGTAGCGACAGATGTCACTTGCAAACATTTTTTTTGTAACGTAAGCTCGAAACATAAAAATTTCAGAACAAGTTTTTAAAAAAAATAATAATAAAAACATAAAAGTATAATGTATAAAAACTTTTTAGCAAACAATCAAACTTCTGAAATAAAAACAAAACTGTAAAGTATATAAAATTAAAAACAACTTTTTAGACCTAGACTTATGTAATAATATAGAAATAATTTTGAGTCGGCGGCAAACAAGTAAACAAACAAACAATCAAACAAAGACGTATTTGGGTTCTTGTAAATAAATATCTAGTATTTTTTAAAATAAAGTTGCTTAGCAATTTAGATAAAAGAGTGATGGTTGTGACTATAGAAATCCTGAACTTAGAACATATACAGTGAGATTTTTGTTTTACTAAACATAACGTTATAAATCGTATGTTCAGTTTTAAAAAAACTATGTCAATACATTGTCGCTAGGTAGGCAACCAAATTAACAAATATTTTATTTTGACACATGACTGACTTGACAGAACAGAACAGAAGGTTGTGTGTAATAAATTCACACATAAAAAGAAGAAGAACTTGTCCCGTCTTGACAGAAGAACGAGAAATACAGATATTATGTTATGCTGAAGAAAACCCCATTACCCCGTCGCGGATAATAGCAAACGAGTTTGGCATTTCAGAATTCTCTGTCCTTAAAACTTTCAAAAAGTATAAATACAAACCTTACAAATTTTGAAATCACCAACAGCTTTTTCCTCTTGACAAAATAAAAAGAACAGATTTTTGTGAAACAATATTTAATTTAATAAATGAAAATGAAGATATTTTACACAAGATAGTTTTTACTGATGAGTCATCCTTTTGTTTAAATGGCACGGTCAATTCACAGAATTGTCGGTTTGTATTGAACACCTCTTTCCTTTTTTTTCCTATCTTTCTTTCTAATTCCCACAGGTATTGGTCACGTACAAACGAACATGTTCAAAATTTAACACACACTCAGTATAATAGCAGAGTTAATGCTTGGACTGGAATAGTCGACGGTACCCTTATTGGTCCATTTTTTATTGATGGCAACCTAAATGCCGCCAAGTTTTTGGAACTTCTGCAAAGACACATAATGCCACGACTAAAAGACTTGAATCTTGAGAACGCATGGTTTCAAATGAACGGCTCTCCACCACATTCCACGGACCCTATTACACGTTTCCTGAATGAAAACTTCCAGGATCGCTGGATTGGACGGTTTGGAGCAATAGCTTGGTTACCTCGGTCACCAGATTTATCACCAAACGATTTCTTTCTTTGGAGTTATCTTAAATCTAAAGATTACAACAATACCGTAATAAAGAGTACAGAAGAACTAAAGAATAGAATACTCACCGCCTGCAATGAAATAAATCCAGTTTTTTTAAAAAATACTGTACAAGCATTTTACAATCGTTTGGCGTATTGCTTAGAACAAGCAGGTGGTCACTTTGAACATTTAATAAATTAATTTGATTAAAAGTTTCTTTTTAAAGTTGTTATTAAGACGTAACATAACCTTCCTTACTTTGGAATAAAATTTCAGAGTTCTGTTCTGTCAAGTGAGTCATGTGTCATAATAAAATATTTGTTAATTTGGTTGCCTACCTAGCGACAATGTATTGACATGGTTTTTTTAAAACTGAACATGCGTTTTATAACGTTATGTTCAGTAAAACAAAAATCTCACTGTATATGAAAAAGTTTGTTTGTATGGGACCAACTCAATATTAATTAATAATTGGCACATTAAAATAGTTTTTTCATTATCTGCTTCTTAAAGACGTGCTAGTTTATATGGTTATTTATAGTAATATTTTACTTACAGTACTACCAGTAGTATAGTACTAGTACAGTACTAGTAGTACAGTACTGCTAGTAGTGTAACTTGGAAGAATTTGACTAGGAAAACCATCTTAGGATTATGAGAGCCAAAATAAGACCACAAAATAGACGTTTAGATCTTTAAAGCGTTTCTATTTAAACAAATATGAAATTGACAGTTAAACATTTTATTTATGTTGAACATTTATGTCAAATATTTATGACGTTGCTGAAAAAAATATCCTTTATTCATGCTTATTCCGAATTATACAAAGAAGTGAAATTATCGTCATTATTGTTTATTGTAAAAAACATAATGCTTTCTCTTTTGTTGACGTGAAATATTTTATTAACCACTTTTATTTTATTTGCCACTGATTGTGCTACATAACTTTCCGCTACTGTTGACGACTTTTACACTCTAGTCCTTTCACGTCAGCCTCACTGTTAAAAAAAAAGATGGCACTGGTTTAGCAAATCGAATGTCCATTATATTTTACGTCATTCGGTAAATTTAAATATTTTGCAATTTTACTAGACATTTTAGCGGATACATTTTGTTCAACTGGTTAACTGCAGCACTCTCTATTATAAAACCTCAGAAAGAATCTTCTGCTTTCGGCATTTTGTGGTCTCAAACTCAATTATTTTCTAAATAATTTCCCAAAAATTAAAAATTTTTATTATCTATTATAAAAAAAAACGTTTTGGCTGATGATTGTTTGAATCAAGGATTAATATTCATTATATTTAGTTATTTTACATAGCCTGTCCTTGCGACAAGCACCAGCTATACTTATAATAGCCACCACTTTCTTCCTAAGATATATTTTGTCAAACACTTGAGTCAAGAATCTTTCATCTTTTTTTATAATTATTATTTTGTTTTTTTTTGAGTGGTAACCAGTATTTTTATTTTTCAAAAATGCTTTCAATTTTTAATATATTGAGATATTGACGTTTTGTAGAACGGAGCATTGAGTATTCACACCATAAGCTTGCAGGGAATACTTCTCCAAAAAATACGCTAACAAATTGACTCTTCAGTTTGATTACTAACTTGTTTGCCTTAACAACAATTTTGAAACAAATTATACGTCTTACATTGTCTTTGACTTCTCTGACAGCACAAGCAACACTTGCTCCTATTATCTATAAAGAAGTTTTTACTTGAATCTCTTCGACAATTGATTACCTAGTAGTTTCACAAGTACTTGAACTTGTGTTTACTGATTTTTGATAGAAATAAAAGTATCAAATTTAAACTTTTTTTTTGATGCAGGTTTTTTTAAAAAAATAGCTTACTAACTTGCAACTGTAAGTACTTTATTTGGGTTCAAATGTTTAGGAAACTAATTTTGCATCCTCGACCAATAAAGTTACACTCACAATTCGCAGTACGTAATATACTATTTCTGCCATATACTATTTTCTAATTTCTAATAGACATTTCTAATAAACGCAATTCAAATTTCTAATCAATTGATTGTCATCAAATATTCTATTATTGATACCTATTTTATGATTTGACTATTATCAGGTTTTTATGCAACTCGCTTAAATCAGTGCTTTAAGTCAATCAATCAAATATACTCAAAAAAAATGTAATAAAAAATTAAAGGTAAATTAATTTGTATTGTAATTTATTGATGTTTAAACTTTAAAATGTCTTGTATTTTAGAATGTATTATTTTTGTATAATATAATATTTTGGCACTGGCATTCTTTGCATTAAAAGCAACTGAAACTCAATTTAGATTTTATTTCTGGTCTTTTCAGCTGCAGCAAAGTATATTTATTTGACAGTGTTAATTAGCAGCAGTTTTAAAAAACTTAGACATAGGAATTATTTGTCATCTATTTTTTCTTCAAAAAGAATATAGAGCAAAGAGTACTGTAATGCTCAGACTAAAAAATTGAAAAAGTTATACACAGAACGAACGACATATATTAGAAGCTACCTTAAATTAAACATTTTTTGAGAAAAAATTTTAACACATGTTTTTATGCAAATAGGTTATACTCTGAATGATAAAATCTTAATGTTGTGAGATACAATTTGAAATAAAAAGTATGTCATTGATTTGACAACCAAGTTATTACGTTAGCGTCTTTTCTCCCATATATCAATAATATACAATGAATTTGCTACGATCTTTTTATTTTACTATCAACAGGTAATTTGGTGATTTAACCAAAAAAATATATTACATTGTATATCACAGAAATATACTTTTTATTTAAAATTGTATCTATTAGCATTATTATAACCTATTTGCATAAAAACGCGTGTAGAAGTTTTTTTCTAAAAAAAAAGTTTGATGCAAAGTAGTTTCTACCAGATGTCGTTTGTTTTACGGAAGGAACAAGCACTTGGCTAAATATAAGCCAAAATTTGACATTGCAAATTTATTCAAATCTGAATCTGCTGCGACTTGCTGAAGAGTTCCAATAAGAACAAAACATGTTCAAATATACATGTATAGTTTGAATAAATTTGTTTTGATTTTTTTTTAACAAAGATTTCTCGATCGGATTAAGGTTGCAATCTTTCTTTAATACACAGTAGTACCGCGGGAGTTAAAAGCGTCTGATTGACCAAATTCAGTTGCACCTATTGACGTAGGATTATGATTATCATAAATTAGTACATCTTAACAATGACTCTCGTAAGTCTTTCCTAGAGTATTTGAGCTTTACAACAAAAATTAACAGTATAAGAACAATTTGCATCTACATCACTTTGGTTTTTTAAAATTTTTGAAAAATACATAAAAAAGATTGAACCGACTGGGAAGAAAGGGGAAGAAACAAAAAAATAAAGCTATGCGGATGACAATGACTGTGACACTATACTTAAGACAAAAAGTAATCAAAAAATGTTACAACTAATAATTGCTAGAATAAAAAGTGAGCCAGCCGGTGGTGAAATGAAAAATAAGCCTTACAGTTGACATTGAGCTTCTTAACAGTTTTTTATCTTAGAATTTTAATAAAAACTATCAAATAAAAAAAATTTTTTTTAACTTTAAAAATCAAAATTTTATCAAAAACTATTTCTAATATTGTAGTAGGCTTAGTGCAGTATAGAGAAATAAGCAAATATAAAATGTTAAAAACATCTTCTTCAATTAATAAGTTACAGTAAAAAATGACAATTTCGGCTGAATAGTTATTTACATAAAAGTCAGGAAAATTTCACATTACTGAAGAGGAGCTAAAAAAAGCTCCGAGTCAAGTAAGAGATTTTACTGACGTTTTGTATTAAATTTTTCCGGAAATCGAAAAAAAAGACGAATTTTACAAATTTTAGATATTTTTTTTACAAATTCCACAAAAATCAAATTTGTCAATTTTGTTGGCAACTATAGTTACTAGAGTATCTTTTTTATTTTGCCTTGTAAAGTTTTTACAGTATTAGTCCGGAAAACTCAATTTTCCTGCACGTAAATAAGCAGGAAAATGTTGTTTCTAAGACGATTTCCGAAAAATAATTTGCAAAATGAATCGAATGCTTTGCAATAGGTTCTAACAGTGCTGTAGTAGGTTCTGCAAATATATATATTTGAAAAATGTTGTGCAAATAACGTGTTTTTTATAATTAGGTGTCGAAGCTTGCCATAAATGTTTAACTTTTGAACTGTGAACGTGCTTCAAAGTGAGAGTTATTAATTTGACATTTGAACCTTATCTATCCTTACTTTTATATATCAATGATGAAATACATTAATAAGATTAAATTGAAAGCACTTGAAGGCACTTGTAGTGTTATAAGAATCGAAAAAATAAACGTGCTGAAAGTATCCGTTCACACTTTTATCGTCATAAAGCTGTGTAAAGACTGACTGTAACATCTCTTTTTGGTATCTTGCAGCAGTCAATGATCTATTTAAAAAAAATAGTTTATGGACTATTTCATCATCAACTCGGTGGCTGTACACATACCTACACAAAAAAATTCGGTTTTTGTAAGAAAATTATTGAAAATTCATAAATAAAAAAATTGAGAAATGTAATAATTAAAACTTAATATCACAATTGGCTTACCTAAAATTTGAAACATCTCAAACTTCAACTGTTAGGAATTTTGACTATTAAAACCTCATAATAAATAATAGCCTTATATCAAAACAATATTATTACAATATTTAAAAATCTATTACGATAAATAAAAAGCAAAATTGTAATACATTTATGAAACATTCTTTAATTGTACACATAATCATACAATAATAGTACAATTCAACTTAATTGTTTTTATTAATATACATACAGTGTTTTCTTTAAAAATACTATATAATAATCCTACTATAAAGCTAAATAAAATAATAAAACAACAAAATCATACATCTCTATCACTGAGTTTATATTAATTAATAATCTCACATTTTACAGAAATATCCGTTTTAGCGTAGAAAACAAATCTAAAAACGGCGTATACCATCAGTGTGTTTGATGTACCTACGTAGTATACATCAGGAAGAAAATGACAAGTTTTTTTATCCTCTAGTCTAAGGACATAAATTTTCAAAACACATCACACTATAAATATGAATTCCATTCAACATACGATTTATCTTTGTACAATAATTATTTTACATCGTATACATAGACGCCACAGTTAATAAGTAAATGTAGGTACAGAAGAAAGAAAAACTTAGCATTTAAGTAAGTACAAAATTGATAAAAGAAGTTGATTGTGAGAAAGTGATTACTTCAATTAAGTCGTCTATTTAGTTTTTAGAAAACCGTATACATTTTTATACCAGGTAATTGTTATATTAACATTGTCTTAGAGAAGACTGAATCTTTTCTCAACTGATTATAATTTCTAATAATTAGTACAATTTCAGTAGCGTTAAATGATAAAAAGTCAATTAATTAAGAGCTCACAGATCAATTAATTAAGAGCAACTTGTCAAATTTTCTCTTCATCTAAAAAGTTGTAGGTAATTGTTACTCACTCAATTTTAGAATACAACGGCGTATAATACGTCAAGATTAAAATCGTCAATTTCAATGCTACTAAACATCTAATCTAACAACCAATAACACCTTGCGTTTAAAAAACCCTTCTGAGTTTAAAAAAAATAAATTAAATTTTTTTTTATTTTTTAAGTTTGACGATTCTTTATCAACAAACAAAAATAAAAACATCATTTATAGATATAGATATTATGTACAAACGATTAAATAATAGATATTTTTATTTTCATTTGTTACTCAGTTTTTTAATGTTTTAAGAAGCTGTTTTGACTGAATTAACATCTTTCATAAAAAGATGAAAAGAAATGTTTATAATAATTGATAGAAAACCGAACCATGCATGTGTTATCAATCTTGTCTAAGCCAGATTTTTTTATATCAAAAATTGAAATAGTTCACGCAAAACAAAATAAAAGCGTAAGTACATAAAATTTCTAGAGCACTTTAAAAATCGTTTTTTTTTTGTACGTGGTCAACAATGACTGTTTGAGTTGGCAATCCTACATTTTATTTTAAAATTGTACAACTGCAACCACTTCTTGTTGTTGATGGGTGACACCTTTGACACTGACAACATCATTGACAGATGCCAATTAAAAAGTTAGTCGCTGTGACATGACCTAGAATTTTTTTTATGACTGTTATGTCAAATATTTGTCAAACAAACGTAAGCAGTTACAGTGCTGCAACTAGGCAAATAAAAAGTCTCTAAAAAGTGTTGGCAAGTCAAACCGTCATTGTTCACCACGCTGTATTCTATGATAACAACAAAAGAATTTTTTATACGTTGTACTTATTTATTTGTGATCTTATTTAAGATGTAGCAACAAAGTTTTGCAAGATTTTAACAAAAAAATCAAGCACTTTGACACAGAAATCCAAAATTGTCTTCAATAATGTCAAAAATACAACAGCATTCAAGTGTAAAAAATTGCAATAAAGAAAACCTAAGTTATGTTCTAAAAAGAAAACTGGAGAATAGAGAAGACTGTATGAGAGGTCAGCACCAGTGAGAATCTGAGCAAACTGGAGATGGAAACATCAACCAAACACTGTATAGACAACTTTTTGAATACGCAATTGCAAAGTGTTTGTATTTTTCATAAATTTTGCAAGAAATAGCAAAAATAATAATTCATTTAAAGCTTTGAATGCCCAAGCTTTCAATGTTTTCAGATCGCGACATTCAATTTTCTCTAAAAATAATGTTTAAACCGTAACCCAACAATTAAAAAAAAATGCTAAAACTGATTAGCAATTTTTTTTGTTTGTTTGTGTGACGTAACAATAAACTCAAAAAACTGCATAGCATAGAAAAAGCTTCAAGTTTTGTTGTTTTGCTGAAATCCAAACGTCTTTGCAAGAAGAAATGAAAGTTGAGATGCAGGTAGAAGACAACTTTTAGATAACTTAAGTTTACGTCTACTAGTTTTTGCTCAACTTAATTGAATGTCGGTTTGAGAGTTGCTATACACCTACGAGAAAAATAAAAAAATATAGGTTTTGCTGATGTTTCCACAAAAAAAATAGAACTCAATTTAAGGTCGGAAAGGTTCTTGGAAATGCGTTAAATTATCAAAATATAAGCAGCAGAATTGGGAAAAAACCAATTAACAATATTTTATTAAGATTTTAAACTATTAGTTTCAAATTATTATACTTTCGTTGTGTGGGTTTAATATTTGTCTGAAGTAAATTACGATAAAAGCCGGAGCCTGTTTAAAACGGTCTAAATATGTTGAGCTTTTAAGATTCTGGCTTAAACAAGTTTGACTGTAGATATAGTCGTCCAAAAACTGTTTTGATTTTATGAGAGTGTCTACTGAGTAGAAGTTAATAGTATTCATAATAGGGCCTTACCGCTAACCATCACTAGGTCATAAATAAAAGTATCACCAGAGGTTCGGTCTTATACCGAACTATTTTTTGTTAGGCAAAAAAACAGTTGAAATGTGATCTATGACAAATTTGTCTACAGCTTGCTACCTGTCAATTGTTATCGCACTCTCATAAAAACAAAGTAGTTCTTGCACTACTATACTTAAATATTATTTGGCATTAGTCAAAAAAAGCGTCCCTTGGAAACTGGTCGATCTTTTTTAATAATGTAGAAAAAGTGAGAAAAAAATTCAATCCGTCTTTCAAGTGTCTTGGTAGATATGAGATGATTTTTTTCATGGCAGCTAATATACAGAAGCATTGTTGTGGGTGTCGTAGTTGATCTGCAGGTAAGAGGGAATGGCGGCGTTGAGTTCGGAGGCTCTCCGTCGAAGCGCCGCTATGCTATGGCCGCGCCACACATCCTCCTCTTGGTCGTTAGGGGAGGTTCCCGCCGCCACTGGCGGAGTAGCCGCACTCGAGCACGGAATTTGCGGGGGCGGCGAGCCACCCGTCCCTCCATTTCCACCGTTGCTACCGTTGCCGCCGTTGTTGCAATACGTCATCATGCTATCACCTGCAAAAGATAAATCACTCAGTTCACTTGAATTTAGGACAAACCAGCAAAATTTTCACTGAAGGCGTAAAAGATAAAATAAATATTTACGTAAATTTTCGACTATTTACTTGATTTAAACCAGAATTACAAGCAATTACATAAAACTATAAAAATTATTTAGGTATAGATACGTACTTAATTATATACAACAATTAGCAATAATTATTAAATAATTTTCCAATACAATTAATTTATGTAATTGCTTGTTATTTCGATAGACTTTTCAACAAAATCAAAATTACAATTTCCAAATTAATTACGTAGTTGTTTCAATCAAAATTCTTTATTTATCTGAAGTGATTTTTTCAAGAGTGCAATGGATACCCAGTAATTAAAAAAATTCAATAACAAAGCAACTCTTAATTTAGATCAGAGATTTGGTTTCTTAAATTCAACCAATCACGTAACAAATTTTAATAATTTTAATTGATTTGTTTATTGCTGAAACAGATCAACTACAATTTGTAAAATAGTTCCATCTTATAACACGAAATGGGATTGTTCAAAAAATTTCAAACAAATATCAACTTTTACTTCACGTATCAATCAAATTTAAAAAAAGCGCCAATCTAGAAGTTTTAGAAATTCTGAAATTAAATGAGAGATGATCACCTGACTCTATTTTGTACGATCAAACCAATTTTTCCACGCAAATTATAGAACCTTTCATAAAGACTTTTAATACCCTAACAATCACCTAACTAGATGTTTTTACTGTTTAAAAAAATTTTCAATAAGAAAACATATCGAAATCGACTTGACTATAACATTTAGAAATTGAATCTATCATCGATAAAGTGTGCACTAAAGATTCGCCAGGTCTAGACGAGATTAATGGTTTTATTTTGCGTAAAGTTAAAAAAATCATATCTGTTCCTCTCTCGTACTTAATAAATGAATCGTATTTAGAGGGAAAATTTCCTCAAGCCCTAAAAGCATCTAGATCCATTTCAATTTTTAAGAACAAAGGTTCTAGCAAAGACATAAATAATTACCGAACCTTATCCATACCAAACCAATTACCTAAGATCTTTGAGTACTCTTATAGTCAAAGACTCACACAGTTCCTAGAACATTTTAACATCTTGAACAATAATCAGCATGGATTCAGGAAATCGCGATCTACTTCCTCTGCAATCGACAAATTCATTTCATTTGTTCATGACTCACTTGATAAAAAAACACAACCGGCAGCATTACTATTTGATTTCACATGTGCATTTGACTCTGTTGATCATAAGCTCTCATTAAAAAAGCTATACAGAATGGGAGTGAGGGGAATAGCACATGACTAGATCAATTCCTACTTAACAAACCGCACATTACAATTTTGTTACAAAAATACACTCTCAAGAAAGATTAATGTCAATATAGGGGTACCACAGAGATCTATATTGAGACCACTATTGTTTATATGTTTTATCAACAATCTGGAAGCTCAATCCACTTCTAATAACACAACAGTCATTTATGCAGATGACACTTCTATATTAACATCAAGCGACACCCATCAAGAATTTTCTAAAAATGCTACTGATTTATGTAAACAAGTGAATTCATGGTGCTTAGCAAATGGATTGTTACTTAACAATTCTAAAACATATGTTTTAAAGTTTATTTCAAAAAATGAGCCACGTCTAAGCAGCCTATACATTCCTATAGATGGACACTCTATACATCAATTAACATCAACTAAATTTTTAGGTCTCTATATAGATAACTAGCAGCCCGTCCCGGCTTCGCACGGGCTAGACAATTATTTATTTTTAAAAATTTGCCCCCCCAGGGCCCCCTCTACCCCGCCCGCCGCGATGCCCGGCGCGCTTTTCAGACTGCATCGCAAACAAACGGCCACGGCGCTATGGCGGTTCTGTTTACTGTTTGAATATTTTAATTCGTAATGTCTTTTGAATGGAAAGTCCAATTTAAATAATTTAAAAACTATTTTATAGGTAATTAAATGGTCTTGACCATAAAATAATTTATTTAGATAAGGATTAATATAAACACATAAATAGCATGGTTTGAATTTGGTTAGCATTTTTATTTTTTCATTTTAGTTTAAAATGAAAAAAGTTGTTGTAGTGACATAACTACAATAGTTTTGAACATATGCTACCGCGGAGTTTTTTGTAGACATTATGATGTTCTTCAATATTGTTGTACATTATTTTGTTCTATCGCTAATAGTTTCAGCAGCGCATTCGACGAAAGACATTTTAAGACTCATTTTTCTACACCTTCGGTTACATTGTTCAAATTTTACCAAAGATCCCTAATTTTTTTCAAAATGAAATGTAGCGTATGTCAAATAGGAAGAATGTAGCATTCTATTAGTAAAAGAATTTTTTAAATGGGCTCAGTACTTTTTGAGCCTTTTCATTACAAACATACAAATCTTTCCTCTTTATAATATTAGTGTAGATTTATAATATTAGTGTAGATAAATTGATCTGGGGTAACCACATTACACAATTGTGTAATATACCAAGCTCCTCGTGTTATCTGCTTAGAGTTCTGATAGACACAGTATCACTTGATATTATAATGCATGTATACTATAGCTTGTTTAAAACACACTTAACCTATGGCTTAATTTTGTAGGGATCTTCATATTACCTTGAAGATGATTACCTTTATTATACAAAAAAAAGCAATTAGTATCATTACAAACTCTAAATCCACACCACACTGCAAAAATCTATTCAGGTTTTTAAAAATTTTAACATTTCCTTGCTTATATATATATGATTTAATAAAATACACAAAACTAAGAGAAAATAGTTAAAAATTAATTCTGATAAACATAACAATTCCAACCTTCAAAATAACTCTCTTCTTAACCTACCATTTCATCGCTTGACGACTACTCAAAATAGTGCTCTTTATAAAGGCATTCAATGTTTCAATAAGCTTAACGATGATATAAAATCTATCACTAATTTCACCATATTCAAACGCAAAGTTCTTGCAAACAATAAATGTTACTACTCGGTCAGTGAGTTTTTGTGTGACACTCAATGATTGTCATTGTTTTCTGTGATTCTGTGTTTGTACATAACAATTCAAATACATAATGTAATTGATAATATAATTTAAATTTACTTATTTTATGAAACATGCACATTATTTTATCAGTTTATTATTGTTATTCTTTTTGACATATTCAGTAAAATGTTTCACACATTGTATGTAAACATCTTGAAGGATGAAATAAACATTATTATTATTATTATTACTTGTCTTTTCCTTAGTTATCTAGTTTATTTTCATTCTCTTAGTATTCTCGATAATGTATATTTAGTTACTTTATTATGTTCATTGTTTATTTATTTAAATTTTAAGTTCATGCCTTTTAACTCATCATATTTTCAAAAAAATTGTTTAAACCGTTACATCCCCACCAACCGGTTTGCCCACCCTCAACATTAATAATTTTTATTTTATCTAGCTTCGATGATAACACACCACTCAAAAACCTGACGATGGCTCTTGCATTTATATGCTAAGTCGAAAGCCGAAACATATGTCGTTTTTCAATTTTTCATTTTATTGAAAAATAAATTTGCATAGGAAGACTTTAAGTTTTTTATTTGTTTGAAATCAACTATAGCATTTTGATAATTTGAGATAATAAAAATAACTGTATTTTTTCACTGTTATTGAAAATTAAAGTTCTTAAACAGAAACTACCAAGTTTTGTAGACCGTGCAATTACATGCCCTTAATGATGTATACAGCCGTTTTTGGTTTTAAGAAAAAATCATTACTTTTAGCAATAAATGCAAACTTTACGAAATACATTAAAGTTTTGTGCAATTTCAATAAAAAGCTTTGCTTCTGTGCGCTTTATATGTAGTGAAAATATCTCTACAGTAAGTTACAAAACAAATTTTCCTCACTTTTCCCATCTCCAGTGAAAGAGACGAGACTAAACAATTTTTGTTTTTGTCGGCCACTCAATAATCTTACTATAAAAGTCTTAATTTTTTTCAAATGTTTGTCTTTTGTTGTCAATATCGGTAGCTTTCCAGCGTATGCATTGACTTTTTTCGGACTTTTTGACATACTAAGAGAGAACGTTTGATAAACAAATGATGTATTAATAAATTGTAAAGGTATATTTTGTTAAGTTATAACTAAATGCTGAAAACAAGAAATAGTAAATAAGCTTGTAATGCTAGTGTTCCTCAAATTCTTTGCATCTGTGTTTAAGAAAAATAGCATTTCTATTTAGTGAAGTACTTGAGCCATCAATTTTTGGAATCTAAATGTATAGGTATAGTTTAATTTATTTGACAGTGAAACAATGGCTTCAGAACACTTATAATTAAATTTTATCAAACTTTTTTATTCGCTCTATTATGTCAAGATAAAACATGACCCCTTTTACTGGGAAAAGCCTTCTCCACTTTTTCGAATCTTACAAAATTGTTTAAAACACTTACGAATCATAGAGTGCTTTGGTCAACCAAGCCACAAACTAATTCAATAATTTCAATTTGCATATAATCTTACAAAGAAGCGCAATCTTTATTTGGTACTTTTTCCAAAACTCCATCACAATAGATATAATAGAATAATTTTTTGAGCTTGCAGTTATATGTGCATGAAAAACGTTTGCTGTAAGTGAAGTTAAATAGAATAAAGCTTAAACCGCAGTTCAGGTAAGTGAACATTCTACATGAAATTAATGAAAAATTAGCACTTTCGTGTCGAGTTGGAGCGCCCAAAACGTAGTAGATCAAAATGATCATGAATCAAACTTTTTGCACTCCCTACCTGTAAAGGTTTAAAATCGAATAATTTTTTTACACTATTAACATAGTGTAAACTTCAATTTCGGAAACAAATGAGCGAAAAACCGACCAAAAAAACTGAATGATTGAGACACTCTGCTACAAACTCACTTATGTCGGAATAAAGTATAGTTTGTGAGAAGCAATTTCTGTGATCTATTATTGTAAAACTTGATTAAAAACACTTGATAAAAAAAATTTTAATTACAGATGAGCCGTGACAGAACTGTCATTTAAAAAAGAGTTATTGTTGTGTAGCGTAGGCGCACTTATACCTACATTTTACATACTTAAATTTTCTATTTATAATCGAGTAGTTCAAATGCAACTATATTGAACTTATATTAATATATTTTAATTTCGTGCAAAAAATAGCATACGTACCTTGTGCGTTAACAGAATTTATCAATTCGTGCCAAATTGCTTGCCCCTCATGTGCTACCGTACACTCAAGTCGCAAAATTGGCACTTATATGTAAAATATCTGTTACCGCAATTATTATCTAATGGCTATAACAAACTTTGCATATTTTTAAATTTTGATTTGCGGCATTTTTTCTACTCTACTGCAGTTCAAATTAATAAAGATTTTTTGACAAACTTTTACTCTGCTTCCACTAATTTGGAAAAAATAATTCAAAAAAGCGGTTTTTTGATATAGAAACTACATCAGTTTTTAGTGTAGTTCTCCCCCGGACGATCTAATAAAAGACCTAAGTCTCTAAAATAAAAACCTTCCAGATAAAGGTTGCACATTTCTACTACTAAATGAGTTAAACTTGATAATGTATGTTTACGTTTAGTTTATATCTCAAATTTACAAAACAGAATGTAAAGTTTGCTTTTTAGAGAAAAAGAATTATTCAAAACGCGGCGCGATTTTACGTTCTATCAAGTTTTTTTTCTAAGGTTTTACTGTAAGTTTAATCAGAGGCACTAACGCATGGTTTCAGACTAATGCCACACCAGAAAAAGAAAGATACTTTTAGAAATCTTTCAAAAATTTTGTGTTAAGAAAACTGCTCAAAAAAATTCTTGTGTTTTATTATATCTGCTTTATATATATATATATCTATATATTTAAAGAAAAGTCGTGTTTGTTACAACACTTATAACTCGAGAACGGCTGGACCGATTGCCATGGTTTTTGATTTGTTGGATTTGTTTCCGTCCCGAATAGCAGAATACATCTTAAAAACAATAAAAACTCGATATGTGTAATGAATACTTAATCTATTCAATAGATGCTGATTTGTTTATTACATGTCAAACATTTGTTGTTCAATCCTGTCAAATAGTGTAACAGCTATTTTTTTTTTGGAGCTTATGGTCTGGTTGCTGAGACCTTTAAGCCACAACTTTATTTTTTTCTGAAGACATCATGTGTGTGTTCAGAAATTTATTTTTTGTAAAATGTCTACAAAGTTCAGGTACGGTTATATTTGTTTTTAATTCCCGAAAATAATACCTAAGATTTATTCTACAGTAAAAACATAAAATTATCGGAAAGGAACGGAATTTAGGGAATAAAAAATCAGTTGGTAAAGGTTATAAGATTAAGGAAAAAAAATCTATGTTTCGAAAGTTCAGGCACTGTTATTATATTTGGTGGTTTTATGCGAGTGCACATTTTAATAACAATGTCGCGTCCTAGAAGATCTAATCTTTCCCAGCGAAGCCGTAATGCAATTAGGCAACGGAATATTGCGAGTCGATAATCTGCGAGAAATTGCACGCGTCGATACTTAAAGGAAAATTCAAAGATGAGGAAGTTCTTATTCCAAGGATTCCGATGATCCCAACGGATATGCCCTTTGAGTTTAAACGAATTCAATTCCCGATTCGTCTTGCCTTCGCCATGACGATCAACAAATCACAGGGCGAATCCTTGACTATTTGTGACCTCAATCTAGAAAATGCATGTTTTTCTCATGGTCAATTGTACGTGGCATGCTCACGTGTCGGCAAACCATCCGCTTTATTTGTTCTTGCGCCTGACCAAAAAACAAAGAATGTCGTTTACCACAAAGTGCTTGAATGAAAATCCTATTAATGAATTAATCCAAGTTTTTTTTTTCCCAATTTACAAAACATAGTTTTCAATCATTTTTTTCTGACATGAGTTTGAAGTACTTAATTATTATTTTTTTCTTCTTTAATTTTTATTCTCATTCTGTATGTATGTTTTCATCATCATTCATCATAATAAAATACTTTTTTGTTTCTATCTATATAAATATATTATTTTGTATCATTGTTTTACGTTCATCAAAGCCTAAATTAGTTCAGCTAAAAAGTAACACGACATTCATTGACTGTTAGGCGGTACGAAGTTCGCCGGGTCAGCTAGTATATATATATATATTATATATACTATAATCTAGTTTTTATATTATGTTAAACGTGCTGCGTGCTAAAAAAATAGAGTAATAAAACTACACAAATATTAGTTGACATTCAACGGGTGCAATCAATAAAGACAGATGGATATTATAAAGTTGGATGCACGTAAATAGAGCAACCGGGTTTATAAACTAATGCAATACTGAAGATCGTTGCTACACGTTGCCAATACGATATAAATGTAAGCTATTACAATATGAATATGTGACACAAGTTTATTAAACATTTTAGATCAAAATATTTCTTTTGTAGGCAGGCGTATAAAAAATAATTTTTTCAACAGTTTTCAATGCGTTTGTTTATGTTTTTACGGAACAAGATTAAGTTTTAGTTGGGTTCAGATGCAAAGAGTGTCAGAACTTAAAAATTATATAAAACTCTTAAAATGTTATGCATGTGATTCTAGACTCAAAAAAAAATAATGGAAAATCATTACAATAAATTAATTATTGAGCACCTTATTAGGTGCACTTGGCAAAATAAGTTGTTTTCTATCGAAATTAAGAATGTAAAAGATTAACAGTTTTGCGTCGAAAATTTTCTGTTGGTTTAATAATTATTGTCGGGTTTTCAAACGTTTTCTTAAAAAAAACAGTCTAAAAAATCATTTTTTTTTTATTTTTAACTGTTGCTATTTTCTGGTAATTTTTTATGTTTTCAATCTTAATATAAAAGAATAAAAAAATTATATGAAAAAACGTTAGTTTGTTTTTTATAACCTTAAAAAAAATAACAAAAAATTCTAATAGAAAACGTTAACAACTCTAAATATGTTATTTTGTAGCTTTATTATATAATTTTTTTTTATCATAAAATTGAAATTCATGTTTAATCATTTGATGGGTGTCTAGGAACTAATGACGGCAGCAGGAGGTAGATACGTCTTGTCTTAAAAACGATTTTTGATTAAAACGTGTTTTTTAAATTGAGAAATTAGTACATATTTTTCGATCTTTTAAAACTTTGAGTTTTTGATTAAGACTTGATATTAAATTTTTGAAATTAAAGTATTTTATAGTCAATTTAAACGTTATATTTTTTTTACAAATTTTTTTTTCTATTTTTAAATTAAAGTAATTTTTTTACAGATTTAGAATCTTTTAACTTATGTTGGCATTCTTTTTGTTTATCAATGTTTGGGCTTATTTTTAACATTTTTTTTAACCATGCAATCAATACCTTTACTTTTTTTACATTTATCTTATTATTTTACATATTATTTTTATACTTTTTACATTTTTTGTTTTTAGTTTAGTTTGTATTTTTTTACTTTAGACTCTAGCAATAAAAACAAAAGTGTCCGATATTTTTACGACATTTTATTTATTGTTATGTTTCAATTATATTTATATTTATACATATTTCTGTAAAAATTGTTTTTATGATTCTTTTAAATAATCAATTTAATGCCTTCTCATTGTTTTATCTTAGTTTTCTGCTATTTGTTTTTATGCCTTATTTTTTAAGTTGTTTTTTTTGTGACTGTTTTATTAAATGAGTATTTAAACACGGAATTTTTTGTTTTCTTTTTTAATATTCTTCTTTTACTTTGGGTTGATATTTCTTTTAACTAAGTAACACCATTTATGTTGTAACTACATTTACTTCTAGTAATTCTTCCATACGTATTTTTCTACATTTAATTAGTATTTTTAAAATCTTTTTTTTGCCACACATAACATGTCATCCGCAAATGATAAAATTTATACTTTTTTTTGTTTATACTATGTTTTGCTTCTCCTGTATATAATAGAAAACAATCAATTTAGCAAGCAACGTCGTCCTACATCTTTCGATATTTTTTATTTTATAAAAAAAAGCTTTTTTTTTGCTTTTTTGTATATTATTAAAGTCATCTAAAACTTCAAAATTTTTCTTATTTTTTATGATAAATTAATTGATTGGCCTGGAATCTTTAACACAATAAACTATTGACACAGTTTCACCACTTACTGAAAAGTTTGTTTATTAGATCTCCAGAAGTCTTATTCATCGCCTGATGATGATCATTTGGTGGTCGAAAGAGCTCTCAAGATTTGATAAACAAACTTTTTAACAAGTGATGGAACTGTGTGAGTAGATTATTAAGTAAAACATTTTTTTTGTTTTTTTGCATCTTATAAATTTATCTAAAACTTAAATACTTTATGTTTTTAGCAGGAAAATTTGTTCCGTTTTCTATAAACTTTATTTTACTGGTTTTTAATTTTATTTTAAACTCTAATAATTATCAACAGGCATACCTGAGCCAAGTTACAATCAATCTTAAATTGTATGAACTTTTTCCAACCTAGTATGAAAAATATAGAAAAAAACTGAAAGCAAAACGTAAACAATTGAAAAAAAAAGTTAAAAAAACGTTTGCTTAAAAAAACCAAAAAAAATATTTCAATGTAAAGAAATAAAAAAGAGCAAAAAAAATATACCAGAGTGAATTTATAATATCTATTTAAAAAACTATGTATTTTATTATTATTTGTTTTTTAATTTCAATATCTGCTTCAATCTCTTTTTAGTAATTTTTTTCACAACAGCATATCATTTAGATAAGATACAATTTGAAGAAACATTTAGATAGATTAACATAAGTTATCTGATTTGTCTTGTGTTTTCTTAGTTTGTTTAAACAAAAATTTTTGAATAAAAGATGAGTCATACGTTTTAGAACCCAATAACTTGGTTGTATGTACAATCAAAACGGAACTGTGAAACGAACAATTCCACACATAAGTACCCCTTGTGTTTGACGATTGCATTACCGTATACTTAAAATAATTAACACTCTTTTAAAATGATAGTAGGTACTTAGTCATTTTTATATGTTTGCACATAAAACATAAAGCCTTTGCTAATTTTTGAATAAAAGAATCAACGTATAGAAATTTTAGACACTTTGTTTCTAATTAGAAATCTTTCCATTTATTGGCTGAACGCAAAATCTGGTAAACATTTGACCTTTTTCAGGTTTTTGGCAATAATATATATTTTAAATCATCAATGGTTGAAATATCCATTAGCCGCTGTCTTTCTCTATATCTTCGCGTATGAATAATTGATGGAACAAAAGCAAATAAATTTACACTAAAACAACATTCTCCTTACATGAAATTTGTTTGTCTTGAATTTTTATGACTTGCTTGGATGGCTAGTCTGAGAGCATACACGTTTTAGTATTATTATATGAGTGACCATCTGCTCAAAACACGACGATCTTGATTGTCTACTACTACTACTATAAGTAAAAGTCATACCAAAAGTGCTAACAAACCAGTTAAAATCTTAAATTGCGTGTTAATTATAGAGTTGATTAGAATCAATGTTAATAGATAATCTAGCAATTTGTCAAAAAAATAGTTTTTCTTCACCTACTACAATGTTGTAATTTCGCAGTCAATACAAAAAACTTTGATTACTTGTTACCGAACAAAAGCAAATATTCATCAAAATTTGCACAAACTTTAAGCAAAGAAAAACTAGCTAGTTTAATAATTTTTAAGTAGCAGGTTTTGCAATAGTGCCTTTTTATTAATAGACAGTGTATTTAACTGACCTTGATGCGTCCAGTAAGAGGACAATTAAAATTTATGATTAGTACACTATGAATATGTAACAGTAATTTTACAACTTTACTTTTCAACTACTATTACAACAAACCATGAAAAACAAATAAAGGCTGTATATCTCATAGAATCAATATTGAAAATGTTTTTTTTATCAGGCAACTGTTGGCAAAATGTCTGAAAGTATTTTTAATCATTACGCATTTTTAACAATTGTCAAATTTTTGTAGAATTGTTTCGAATGCGGAAAACAAACTACTTTCATTTTAAGCTTTTAATAATATTTTAAAAATATATTAATTAATACATTTTTAAAAATACCTGATTTTGAAAATCACGAGAAAAAATTACAGAAAATAATATTTGCACAAATGGTATTTGGGTAGAAAATCTCAGGACGCTTTCAAAAGTAAAGCATAGAATGTAAAGCTCTGAACATTAAAGAAATCTAGTAAGCTTATGCTGTTATATTGTAGTAACCACAAATTAAACGTCAAAACCAACAAGAAGTTATTCTTTTCCATAATTATTAGTGAACAATGATTTTAAACTGTTGTTCAAGTGTAGAATTCAATTGTTGCAAAATATTATTACTTAATAATTTTAATTAAGTTGAGTAAGAAGAAAAAATTACTGGGATAATTTTGTGTTATCTACGGAAAAGTCTTAAAATATTAGTGTCTGATTGGTTCATATAAACGTTGTACGATTCTCACGTTCTTGACACAATTTTACTAAGTACTTGCTGAAAAGATTAAGTAAATTACTTTTGCACGCTCTTTCGACGGTACAAATTCAGAAGATTAATTACTATTATTAGCATTTTTGCTCTTTAAATGTCTTTTTCTTTAACCAAAGAGTTAGAGGCACCTTTTTGTAATAACAACATATACTAATCAAGACGAATAAAGATCTGGGTTCTACGATTATAGAAAAAAACAAAAAATGCTGCATTTTATAGCTTAAGCACTTGTCTCAACGCTAACGTTTAAAAAACAATTTTTTTTTCAATTAACAGTGTATATGGCTTCTTCTAGCTCGTAGAACTTCCGCACAATTTTATACAATGCATACTTTGTATAAAATTATGACTAACTTCAGGAGGCAGCTGCTACCATTGTTCTACCAAGATTTCTGCAACGTTTTCAATTAACTGCCGCTTTTTCAATCGTTTTCCTAGTGTGTCTCAAACGTGCTCGATTGGATTTAGATTAGGAATTTGAGCGAGCCAGTTTATAACAGCAACATTGTGGGTATTTAGGTAATCTAGCATTATCCTGTCGATGTGAGGTCGGGAGTTATCTTGCTGTAAAATAAGTTCTGGACCACAGGAATGAATTCTGAACCAGATATATTCAGAGCAAAAAGTATCACATGTGGTTCTAAAACTTGATAAAGATTTCCTGAACGTCTCCAAACTCAAACTCGCTTATCATTGTGATACAAAAAGAATCCAGATTCGTCAGATTCTGATTCTTTAAGTTCCAATTGGCATGTTCTGCAGCCAGCAAACAATCTTCTCGTTCTATAGTGTTGAGCAGTTAAAAAAATTTTATTTTGCTAGACTTTAACAGCTAAAGTTTGTAAAGTCTGTTACGTTTAATTTGTGTACTCATTCTGGTTCCTGTGGTCTGTACCAGTTGATTCTGGAGTATAAGAGCAGTTCTTCTGCGGACTCGGGTGGCTCAAAGTTGTATTAGACGGTTTTTTCTCACGGAAGTTGTTCTTGCACAACGTGGATAAGGCTGCCTTCTGACAATGCCATACATTTGATAACGTGTTTAGGCACTATTTACGACAGAACGACTTACATTTAAAGTTCGAGCTACTTTACATCTTGAGTGGCCTTGATGGATTAGTTTGATGGCCCATCTGAATGTCGGTCAAGTACACTCTGCGCCTTTGTGGCTTACTAAGTAAATCAACAATTATGTTGCTTTTTTCATATTTACAACAAAATTAAAGAAACAAGCATTTTATCATTTGCTCAAAAATATGCTCTTTTTAGGTTTTATGGTTTCAATAATAAAACTGTTTAGATAATAGTTATTTACATAAAAGTCAGGAAAATTTCACATTACTGAAGAGGAGCTAAATTGAAATACGAGGCACTTTGTGCCGAGTATTTCAAAGCTCCGAGTCAAGTAAGAGATTTTACTGACGTGTTTTGTATTAAATTTTTCCGGAAATCGTAAAAAAAAGACGAAATTTACAAATTTTAGAACTTTTTTTACAAATTCCACAAAAATCAAGTTTGTCAATTTTGTTGGCAACTATAGTTACTAGAGTATCTTTTTTATTTTGCGTCTCGTAAAGTTTTTATAGTACTAATCCGAAAAACTCAATTCTCCTGCGAGTAAATAAGCAGGAAAATGTTGTTTCCAAGACGATTTTTTTACTAAAAAATCTTAATCTAGACTAAGTTTACGAAGTGTAAACAGTATAGTACAGGTATTTAATATACAAATTGTTTTCAGAGTAGAGAAGGCGTTAGAAATATTATCCATGTTTTTGATTAAATCATTAAAACAATCGAACTTTGAATGTTACAAAATTCTTACAAGTCAAAATCAAGCGTAAAAACGTTAATAACCAATTTTAGTTTTTTTTTTTTAATAAATGGTAATGGATTTTACATTAAAAGATAAATCTTTGATTGTCAAAGCGCATTTTCGTAATGAATTAAAAATTGACCTAAATTTTGTTTTTGGATTTTGGTGACAATTGAATCTCGTTTGTTTTAATGCTTCAATCAAAGACATACAAACTATTTCCAGCACCTTCTGTAATCTAAAAACTATTTGCTCACTCGTTATGTTTGTTCATACCGCAACGTTTATTTTGACATATTGCTACGTTTGTCATCAAATAGTCCCCGAAATAGACCTGACACAAAAATTGTGTAATTTAAGTAAAAATAACGAAAAAGAGTAGCTATGAAGAAAATCGTGGCAAAGACGTTAATGGTAAAATGTGTATACCAAAGTAATTAGAATAGTTGACGCGTATTTCGGTAGCGGGTAACGAGGTTGTTCCTAATCACTGCTAATTGTATGTTTTGTGGTACTGCGGCCCCCTTCTCGCCGCTCCCCGGACTGCGGAATGCCGCACCGAGATGTTACTTTCGACCGAAGGTGTTAAAAGTAAATGTCGTAGGTTTGTTTACTTTTGATGGTTTATACTCATTCGAACAGTAAGCACTTTAAACTTGTACAAAATATATATTACATATAGGTACTCAAGTATAGGTAATAATTTGGTCTACCGAAATTTACTATCTTGATTTGGACTTACCTAAAGAATTAAGCCCATAATGAGCTTGATACACAGTACTCGCAGCTGCTGTGCTAATGGGTAATGCCGGACTCAATCCGGAACTTTGGTTAAGTTGTCCTAAAGACTGACCAAAGCCGCTCATTGAAACGGAACTTTGACCAAGTTGACCCAACCCTAAAGAACATTAATAACAAAACATTACAAATATTTATTTAGGATTTTTTAAGAGCTATCATATACCTGTTGCCATTCCTGCAACGCCCCATCGAGACTCAGAGGTACTAAACATACTGGACCCACAAAGCCCATCTCCCATTGCCCCAAATGGAGGAAGACCATGAGAAGGTAAGAGAGCACCAGGAGTTCGGAAGACATTTGTTGTCTTCTTACGCTTTTTCCATTTGGCACGACGGTTTTGAAACCATACCTGAAAAAACATAATCAAATTAAAAAAATTATTCTATTTTCTAAAGCAACTTAAAAACATATAACTACCAAACACTCTGAAATTTGTTTTGTTAATACATATACAAGATTTTAAAATTATTGCTGTGTTAATCAATTGATTTATTATCTAAATACTACATTATCAAAAAATCTTTATAATTTAAATAAATTATTTTACAGATTTTATAAAAAAAAAAGGGTTTTCAATTCGACTGTATTTTTTGTGTGTGTTACCTCAGAACTTTTTTCTAGGTGCTTTGATTTTGATCAATTTCTTGACCAGTTGTTTTTAAGTTATTCTAATTATTGCTTTTGACATATATTTTTGACATATATAATTAATTGATTAAAAAAAATTTAAAATTTAAAAAATGGCTTTTAATAGAATTAAATATTAGTTCATAAGCAATTTGAGTCAATTAAATAAATAAAATAATAATTAAGTAATGATAATGAAGCCTATGTTGTTTAATTTAAAAATGTTTGCTTAGGTTTTAACTAAAAAATTTACAAAATAGTGCCTTTAGAAAAAGCAAAACATCTTATTCAATAAAGGCTAGAATTAGAGCACAAATTGCGCCAATTAATCGATTTGCTACAGAGGTCAATTAAAGTTGACCTACGTTATGCTTAAATTATGCATTTAATGTTATAGCTATTTATTATACAAGTGTCGTATAAGGCAAATAAGTCACAAAAAAAATGTTTAGCCGCAAAAGCTTGCTTGAGTGGTTTAATTTTTCTTGACTGACTCATTTGCTGTTAAGACAGGAGTGCAATACATAATTTTATCCAACATCTCTCTCTGTAAGTGTTCTTAAAATATCATCAAAACCCAAGCATTTTATATCTACAAAGATTAAAAGTGGTCTATGATTTGGTTGCCATGCTGTTGTTGACAACCAATTTATTTTTTGAGAAAAATTTTGCAAACAAACTGTTTTGGCGTTTGTAATATTTTTAAAAATAAAAAGAATTAGTTTTCTTCCTGGAAAAAGTCACATCGAGTTTGTACCCAAAAAATCCAGGGACGCTTATCACAAAAAGTTAAGTGAGTTCAATAATTGAAAACAAGAAAACGATGTTAGTGGTTCAAGCAAAAAAGATTTGCGGTTTTTTCAATGTGTACGAAATACAGCATGTTAAGATCGACAATAAAGTTTTACGAAAATACACTTATTTTACAAAATGACAAGTTAATTGCTTTTTTGAAAACCAAATCAAAAAATTACAAGTGGAAAAAATCAAAAGTTTTTGAAAAAGAGCATATTCAACAGTTTCTAACAGAAGCACCCAATAATTATTGGGCGCATTGTTATTATTTTTATTTATCTTTTTAATATAAATATTAACGTAAATCTCAACAAATTATTTTATCTGAGATTCCTGTTTCTTATAATTGTAATTTTATGTATTGTATTTCTTGATGTTTAATAAATTGTTCTATTTTTAGTAAACTGTCGAATTAAGGATAATTTGTTAATCTCTTTTGTTTTAAAAAATGTAACAATTTTTCTAATTATAGAAAACATATTAAGAAAAATCAAAGTCTCATAACACGTAATAACTATGAATAATTCTGCATTGATTCCGGCGTTTGTGTGTTCATAGTGTTACGATTTATTAGAAGGGTAAGTCCCAGTATTCCCCCTGGAACAGTCGACGGCGCATTCACCCTACGCACACAAAGCACGCTTCATTATACAGTCAAATGTCCGTATAAATGTTTAATGAAGAATGATGATTTGCTGCTATTGAAGAAGTGTTTCGCAAAATACAAAATCACTAAAAATTTACACATTGACAAAAATATAATATCAACTTTTCAAAACTACAAGAATATTGCATTTGTTTCAGTAAGTTTAATTTGTTCGTTCTAAAACACATTTAGTGTTTTAGGTTCGCTATTTTTCATTAGCGGTGGCAGTTCTTTTCCATTTTCGGTGGACACTGATGCATTTTTGCTGTGATTCTAATGACATTTGCAATGCAAATGATGTTTTTAAAAATAACTCTATCCTAAAATCAGCGTGTGAAAAATATTTGATTATTGTCGTGTTTTTTGCATTATTTCAATTAACAGCAAATATTTAGCAATTATTTTATTAATGCAGATAATTTGATTATTTTCAATTGAACAAATCAAAATAGATAATGCGAGTGTTATCAATAATTAATCAAAAATTATTTTTTAATATATTGGGCGTGTCAAAAAGGTCGGATAAACTTTTTAGCACACTTTAAGTACTATTCATAATTACTGGATAAAAAAATTAATACTGTCTTTCTTTAATGATATCCGACATTTCTAACAGTTACAGAAAAAAAATCTCAAAATTTCTTTATTAGATCACTTAAGTATGGTATTAGTTGTATGATTTACATTATCGTAAAAGTATTGTATTGAGTTTTTGTTATTTAATCTAAAAAAATAGTTTGATTTTAATCAAGTTAAAGTGAATAAATGTTTTTTAAAACTGCAGCAACATTGAACAACATTGTGATATTTCTAAAGAAACAACTCTTAAGGTATTTTTCGCCAAGTGTCTAACAACTGTGTCAAACTTTTTGATAATTTTAAATTAATTATTGTGATCAAAGTTTTCGGCAATACTAAAAGAAAATCGCACTCCGATTCCGAAATATCAAGGAATACTTCCTGGAAGACCTCGCTTAAGAAGAACTGTTAAGACAGAAAAAGTTATTATTGATGCGGTTGCCAAAAACTCAAGCATCAGTTGTCAAGTTGGTAAACTATTATCTGGTCAAAACAGTAAGCAAAGCCATTTGTGTGATACCATTACACAAAAGTTTAGTTTTTATTGCCAGAGGATACCAACGGAGAATGGCTTCTACCGAGTGAATTTTTGATAAAAAAGTAAACTTTTTGAAAAAAATTTATAGACTCATAAATTTTTCTTTACCAACAACGGAATTTTTAACAAAACACAGATTTTTGGTAAATGTGTGGGCTGGAATAATTAGGAACCAATTACCCAAGTTCCCATGTTTTACCAGATCGTCTGGACAATGAACAGTTTTTAAATTTTTTGCAATATGCTTTAGAAAATTAATAATTATTAGATGATGTGACTCTGGTAGTCAGAAGAGATATGTGACACCAAATAGATAGTGCGGGTCTACATTATGCTGCACCAGTCCGAAGATGGTTTAACTAATATTACGGGAATAACTGATTAAGCCATTTTTATAAATATTTTATTAATTTTGCCAAAACTTTTTTTGTTAGCATATATTATAGTATATTTTATAGCGTAATATATGTCTTATTAGTTAAAATTTTTCAAAGACAAGACCGCGTTTGTAAAATACAAATATTTTAGTTTTGGTTGCTATCTACATTCTCTTTCATGACATAACAATTGTACAAACTACAAACATAATCTAACTTAAAAAACATAAGTTTACGAGCTTAATATCCAAATTTTAAAAACCGTAGGCAATCAAACTGCTAAGCCATTCTATAATTATCTTTTAGTATACTATCTTAAAATTAACAATTGACTTAGCAACACACAGTTTGGTTTACTAAAAAAAAAAACTACAATGGCAATTAACACTATAATTGTAAAAATCACAAGATTTAAATCTAACTCATACACGGCTTTTTTTTTTCTTGATCTAAGCAAAGCCTATGATTGTGCCTCATTTGAGGTCTTATGTGAAAGTTTACATATCTGTAACTCTGAAAGATCTGCTACTAATCTGATAACTAGCTATCTAACTAATAGATTCTCTAAATCGTCGCTATGTAATAATACTTCTTTTTGTTGAATTTGAGTAACCATGGTCATTTGAGTCCAAGACCTGAGATCAGCACTTTCAATCCTTTTGTAAGAGATCGTAAGCAGAGCGAAGTCTTAGTAAAGCACAAACAAATGTTTTTTCATCCTACACCAACTCAAAATAAAATTTTCTCGTCTCTCGACAGCCGTGAAAGTAAATCATTTTCAGGCTAGCCAAGAAAAGATGTACTTTCTCGGCAAGCCGAGAACAAAAAATCCGATTTTCTCCGTCAGGAGTCGCTGTTATAAGAAAAATTACTCTAAACGCTAAACGTCTCACTATTTATGAAGGGTGTTAAAATTTTAAATCACATTTACTGTTTATGAACATCAATCTTATTTTAAAAAACTACTTTTGTGCAAGATAAATTGTGTAAATCACGACAGTAAAGTAATCCATAAATTTTTGACATCTATCAAAGTTTGACATTTTGAATTGGCGATTGGCGGTAATAACCTCAAATCAATTTTAAGATAATGCTCGATTATAAGGTAATTTGTGTAGGATAAAAAATAATGTGTAAACCACGGCCGCAAAGTGATTTTCCAGGCCTTGAAAAGTGGCCAGGCTCGCCTTTGGCTCGCCTGTCCATATCTTCTCTTGGCCTAAAAAAATACCATTTTGCCGCCTAGGTTTACAATATACTATTAATTGGTTTACAGCAAAAGCTAGTGTTTTGCTTAAAAATACATAATACTGATAATTATTTTTTATAAAATTTTTAGATATGTTAATGGATTTCATTCCTTTATAAATTACCATACAAGTTATATATAAAAAAAAACAAAATTGCAAAAAGTATATAGGTAGGTACGCCTTAAAACGCATACTGGCTGCTGCATCATCCAATATTCTGGTAAAAAGTTTCTATGCACTTATACTTTTATACAGTCCCACATCTCTTATGCACTATTACTGTAGAGTCACTTCACGTTTTCCTCCAGAGTTTTTACTCTTCAAAGACAAGCCAGCAGAATAATTTCAGGCTTTAAACACCGTGATAATTGCAGAAGGGGTTATAAAAGCCTAAACTCCTAGGCATGTAAATTTATTAGTCATTCATCTATGTCAAACAAAACATAAACAATTGCATTACACACAATACTTTACACTCTTATAACACCAGGAATAGAGTAAATATTTTCACAAACTATACAAGGTTATTAAGAACCAAATATGATGCAAATTACTACAGCATAGAATTCTACAACAAAATGTCAAACCACTTTAAAAACTTTTGATTACAAAAGTCAAAAATTACCTTGAAAATCATTTTAACTGAGCAATGTTTTCTCTTTTGATAAGTTTCTCAGTTATTTTAAGTAATTATATATACTTTTTTTAATAATGTTTTAATTTGTATAGGATAATAAACAGTAGAAAAGTGATTATGCTACAGTCTCTTTCTTTCTAACTGGTGTAACTTTTTTCAGAGACTGAAAGTTTTGTTTTAGCTATTTAAGAGTAATTAACACTAAAAATCATCGTAAATTTATAATTAGTTAATGACATTTGAAGAATGTGTTTTAATTTTTCGGAAGCAACTGAACACATTTTATCGTCTAGTTCAGTGTTAGCTGATAAAAGACATTATAAAAAAAAAACATTACGCGATTGTGAAAATATTTCATTCAAATTTGGCTTTTAAGATTAGTTTGGTCAAAAATGTAGAACCGTATTATAATTATAAATCGAAATTTTTTTTGAAAAATAATAATTACAAATTAAATTGGATCCAAATTTACCAACTACTTCAATAACTTAAGCCAATAAGCCGAATATTGTTATATTAATTAAGAAAACTTAAATTGTATTTGTATAGTGATTTCAAAATTCAAATTCTTGTAATATTATTCATGCCTTTACAAGAAAAATGTCTAAATATTTACCGTTTTTAGTAGTCATTAAAATGGTAAAAATTTTACTATTGGTTATTTCAAATACAGGTGCTGTATCATCAAGTGAAAATCTTAAAATTCTATTTTGAGTTAAAAAAAAAATCTTGTAAAAATTCAGAAAGCAGCATTCATGTCATATTGTTTAAATGTTTTTGAATGTTAAATCCAACAAATTAAATGTCGCAGATGCGTGAGGAAATAGTAATTCAGTCTAGTTTTTCATAAAATAAACTTATATAGCCTATTTAGTTTAAAACACAATTTGTAGTTTTTGTTTGTAATTCAATTCTTAAATTGGATTTTAAACTAATTGAATATTAAAAGCTTGTTCATTAAGAATTTTTTATTATTTGAAAAATAATATTGTCATTATCATTAGTCGTCAAAGACCGTAATAATTTTTGAATCCAGCAAAATTGCTGTGCTTCTAGGACAGGAAGAGTTAACATAATAATAATCTGCACATCTACAAATTATATAATATAATAAAAACTGACAATTTTTTAATTTTTGTTTTCATGTTAGAATGAATTTTAACAAAAAAAGCAAACAAGCCTTTTATACAAAAAAAACCTAGTAATAAACTTATCAAAATAAAATAGATATTTTTTGATCATTTTAACAGCAGTCTACAGCTGGGTTGCATAAATAGTTTTTAATTGGCTGTTAATCATACAGCTGTGTTAACATGATCTCCCTCACACTGCTGTCAATAATACATTTTTCTAACAATTCAACACTAGAGGTGTTACTTCAAAATTTTCTTCAAAAATAAAACATCAATGCACTATTTTACTAAACATAAACGTCAGTCTTACCATTTTACTAAGCAAAAATAGAATTTTTACTACACTGAATTTTTTTTTAGCTTTGATAATAACCCCAACTCGACTTGCTTCTTATGTAATTAATTTATGTGTAAATTTAATCAATTTGCATAATAAACTAAAATTTTTTTAATTAAAGTAAAATTTATTTTCTATTTCTAAAAATCAAGTGTTATTAAAACAACAAACTTGCAAGACTTTAATTATAATAATCTGTGTGTATACTTACGTAAAAGATTTAGCTTTAAAACAAACGTTTAAACTTTTAATTAAAACATAAGTTTTTTGAATTTTTTGTTCATCATCATATCATTAATTACTTTACATTTACTTAGCAATAAACCTATTCTCGCAATGATTGTCATTCTGAAGTTTAAAACAATTACTGTATTGGCCACAAAGTGATTATGGTATCAATGTGGTTAAACCCTTTGGTCAAATCAACTTAAAGTAATTAAGCAGATGGATCTACATTGGATCACCTGGTTCTCAAAATTTCATCTGCTTGCTTCGCTGCAGTTTGTGATTCATCCTCTGCAGGGTACTAACTGCAGGGGGTGTAAGACAATCACGCCTAATCGCTAAAGCGAGGTGATACATCGACTTTTATTAGACTATTATGTGTTTACATAAGAATCGGCGAGACTATAAAAGACAAGGTTTACTTTTTAATTAAATCGAAAACGTCTATTTCTATTCAGAAAAAACTATCCCTTAAACGTTGAACTTAGAAATTGCAAGAAAAATAAAGTATCTGCCTACGTAAAATAGTTAATTCCTGCAGTGCGTATTTCACACCATAATATAGCTACCGCTAGTGAACAAGGGTGGTGCGGCGCAAAACAGTAGGGCCAGTTTGATCATACATCAACCGCGCCCCATTTAGGGATTAATGATGCCAACAACGCCGAAATTAACTCCCTGTTGGCTTACCGCGGCAATAACGTTAACATATTAACCATTTGTTAGAATAGCAATATAGCCACAGCCTTATCCGCCGGCTAGTCTTTATTACATTCAGATCGTAAAACGAATTTATTTATAATGATACACTTTACCAACAGTTTTATATTACAAAAAAAAACTGCTTTTATTCATTTCAAATTTGAGATCATTCCATTCTTGGGTTTTTCTACAATCTTGAAAGCGTTGAATGTATTTATTTAATACATATAATCTGACAATGTCTATAAGCCACAATCTCAAACAATGCAGCGCATTGCTGCGTTTTTTGCTAAAACATAACATTATATTAACATCAACTGTGTATGTTTATATTAACGTAAAACTGTTCATTAATATACACATAAAATATTTTTTGCAATAAAAACTATATTTAATTTGTGTAAAATTTAAGAACAATAAAAGAACAATTTAATAACTTTTATCATTAAATTAAAAATTAGTTCAAAAATTTAGATCAACAAAGCTTAGTAGATTTTTATCACACTAAAGTACAGCATAACAAAGTCATCAAAAGTCGTCAAAGTTAAAATAAAAACCTGACCCACACGAATCACTACACAAACATGTTGTTGACTTTTGTTTGCAATTTTAAAAATATGTCATTTGTTAAAGTCTATTTAACGTTTCCTGCTCTGACGATTAAAATTAGCAAGGAATATTGCACTGCGACCTTTTTAATCTTGTGCTTCTTGCATTTAAAACCCGACAAACCCTCATGGCCAAGACAAAAGCCATCTTTTTTGTAGAAAAAGACTCACGCCTGGGTGATAGGTTTTAAACCTACGACCAGATTGTCAACGCACTATCATCAGTCACCTGACTACCGAAAGCTCTTTTGCGTTCAAGCTACTTTTTTTCATTTTAATTTTTTGTCGCGGTTTTTTTATACTGCTGTTGCTAGTTTAACATAATATTTCTGTTAACAGACAAACGTAAAAGTTAAAACTGTAATACTTTCATTTTCTACTAATAACAGATCTATGGAGTATTTACACTTTTTGATGTTTTGACAATATTATTGTTATTTATTAAAATTATAAATAGTTGAAAAATCTATAAACAGTGTAAACTTAGCAAAAAAGCTGAATTTGCACTCAAATAATAGTATATCGTATACATATGCAGCAAAGTTGTAGTTTTTTAAGCTAATAAAAAGATATAGACAAAACTTTGACTACATTATGAGCTTTAAAAAATCACTCTACCGCCGCGGTTTACACATGTTTTTTTATTATTCACAAGATTAAAGCCCAACTTCTTTCCTAAGAAAAACAATTAAATCAGTACATACGCAAAAACGTCATTATGATATAACAAAAACGATTATTATAATTATTATAAAATATTTATTTTTGCTTAAAACATTAGATGAGGGTTTATAGAACATTTTCTTTTAAACAGTTAATGTAATGTTAAAATATTTACTGTTTGCATATACAATTTAAAATAAATTAAAAATGCAATTAGTTATATAAAGATAAAATAACATTTTTAAAGCTTGATAACGCAGTAAATTGATATGTGTCAGCGCTTATAAATTTATTAAGTGTAAACGACAGATGGCAATTAACTGACTAACGTCATTTTCTTTGAATAAACATGTGGACAACAACAAAAAATACTGATAAAGAAAGTGATCTGCTATTAGCATCAGAAACAAATACCTTTTAAAATTTTATTAATTATTTTGCAGTTCTTGCTTTGAAAACTTTTTACATATTAGATAAAATAAAACGTAAGTATTTATAACCTAAAACTTTTTAGTTTTTTGATAACGTATTATAAAAGTGTCTGATGCTTATTTTTTATACCTGTCATAGATAATCGATTTATAACTTAACATATAACAAAAAATAACGCATTAAAAGGTTTTTCGTTAAAAAACCCGAAAGATGTTTGACGGAAAGTTGCGACCAAATGTAATGATAGCAATAAAACAGCGACTAAAAAAACCGTAAATTAGTAGTATTTAAATCCCCGTAGAAAAGTAAATCTTGTTAGCCAAGAGCAAGACCAAATGTGCCAGTTTTAAAAACAATGCAGAATAAAGTTGAGTTCCTTATTGTTAAAGCTAATATATTTTTAGTTTTATTTAAATAAAAAATGGCTAAAAAAGTTTGTAGGTCGCTATTTTTTATTAATCAGTATTTCAATAAAAACCAGCACAATTTTATCTTTATATGAAAAGAGCAAACTATATTATCCAGACGAGAGTATGGTTTCGCACCCTCCGGGTGCTTACCTACTCTCTTGAGTAGAGGGTTGCCTACGGCAACGTGTATGAACCTAGAAGGGTTGCCTTCGGCAACCGTAGAGAAAACGCACCTTATTTCTATTTGATTTTTGTTTATTTATTTTTTTATCGTAATAAATTTTTATTTATTTCTTTTTGTGCTTATTCTACTCTCTCATTTAGATTATTACCTGCGGCAACAATTTGGTATTTACCTTTAAAATGAATATTATTTATTATTATATTATATGATTTTTTTTTATTTTGTGTTTTATATTAATATATTTTTATTCAATCTTTCTTATGCTTACCCTACTCTCTTACATGTAAAGCAAACATAAAACAACCATATTTTGTATGTATTAAAAATCTTTTATTATATTTTATAAATTATACTTATTCCTTTTTTATTATTTTTCTATCTTTCCCATCTTTTTTTTTTTGTGATAAAGCAAACATATTATTAATTACGATTAAAGTTTTTTTTTATTTTTATTGTAATAGTTTCCTACGGCAACATATATAAATCTATTATCATTTATATTTAAAAATACTTTTACTATTCATTATTATTTTATATATTTTTTTCTCATTATATTTTTTTATTTATTTTTTTTTGTATTTACCCTACTATCTTATACGTAAACGGTTGCCTTCGGCAACCTTATTTGGATTTTGTTAAAAAATTTTATATCTCATTTTCTTTATTATATTGTTTTTCTTCCTTTTTATTTTTTTATGTTCATATTAAATATACTACTATAATTTTTAAAAATAATATTACTATTTATTATTATTTTATATAATTTTTTTCACTTATTATGTATTTATTTTTTATTTATTCCTCCTTTTGCTTACCATACTCTCCTACCATAAGAAAGTATGCTTACCATACTTTCTTATATGTAAGATGTTGCCTTCGGCAACAATAAAACAACAATATTTCTTTTTTATTAAAAAAAATTGCATTACATTTTATTTAATATACTTAATTTTTAATCTTCTTTTTTTTTCAATTTTTTTCTTTCTTTCTCTTCTCTTTAATCTCTTCTAAAGCAAGTCTATTATTATTTTTTTTTCGAAATTAAAATTGTTGTTTTATATATTTTTTGTTGTTTCTATTATTATATTTTATCATTTATTTGCCCTTTTGCTTGCTTACTTTACTTTCTTATAAGGTTGCCTTAGGCAACAATAAAACAACCATATTTTATCTTTATTAAAAAAGTTCGTATTACATTTTATTCATTATATACATTATTCTTTCTTTCTTTTTTTTTTATTTGTTTTCTTTTTCTAATTTTCTTAATTTTTTCCTATTTTCTATTTAATTTTTCCAAAATATGTAATCATTCAATTACAATCATACATAATCTAAAGAAAAAATCAAAAAAAATTATTTATATTTTAGTTATATATTATATATCAAATTCAAAAAAACAACCACTCTATATAAATTTGTACATTAAAATTGACGGAAAAACGTTTCATATTTCATGTTAGTTATAAAATATAAATCATTAATATTAAGTGATCACTTAGTATTTTTTAATTGATTATGTCAACAATAATCATTGACAATTGACATTGTATTTTTTTATTAATATTTAATTGTTTATTTAAAAATATAAAAATAAGTACGTACGATTGAGAAAAAAATATATATTCTGTATAGATACTTTTCGAAAATAATTTTTCACTTCCATCTGATTTTAATTAATTTATATAAATCTTCTTACATGAATAGGCCCCAAACACAACTTAACCTCACTTTTCGTATACACAATTATAATTTTCCGACAACCACAGATCTATATCTTATATAATAGAATCAAAAAGGCTCTTCTAGCCATTCGTATTATATTCCCATATTATAATAAAGCAAAAAATGTAAAACAGGCCAAAAAATTAGGTGTCTTCTCAAAAATTTTCATCAAATCTTATCTAAACAAAAGAATTATAGACAATGAGATTAAATAATTATTGAACCTACTTTATTTTAAGCTTTTCACTTATATTTTGCAAAAATACAACACTTTTACACTTAATTTTGTAAAATATGTGAATACTTTTTGAAAATTCTAAAGATAATTAATTTATTATTATATATTTTTTTGTTGCTAACAACAACGATGTCAAAAATATTAAAGCGGTAAATTTAAAATTGTCTTTCATTATTTCCTTTTCAAATACCACTTTCACGCATGCTCTATCAATATAAAGATTTTAGTATTTAATAAAAAAAAGTCTTTATATGAAAAGAGCAAACTATATTATCCAGAACCTCTTAGTTCTACATTTAAAATAAAAATTTTACCGCTTAGCCATTTATCTTTTGTCGACCTAGGTGTAAAAAAATATACTTTTCAGTTATGAAAAAGATGCGTATCACAAAGAGTGAGTTAAGGCTCTTAGCCTTCAAAGTACGATATAACTTGAGGGGTAGATATAAGCCTAAAAGTGTCATTACAAATTTACTCAAATCTAAATCTGTTGCAACTTGCTGATGAGTAAGAAGAACGAAACATGTCCTAGTTCACAGGTGTGAACTAGGTTTTGTTTGAGACAAAAAGCGCTAGCGTGATAACTTGCTTGTCCAATAAGCAATTTTTTTTTGTTTCTAATTGCATTTATATACCAACATTAACATCATAATTATTTTAGAGTATAAGCTATTTGCATTATAATTGTTTTTCAATAAATGTTTGATACAAGGTAGCTTCTAAAAGATGTCGTTAGCTTTACCTTATGCAAAAACAATAGGAATTTGAGTAGATAAAAGCCCAAACTTGTCACTGTAAATTTATTCAAATTTAATTTTTTGCAACTTGCTTATGAGCGTTCTAATAAGCACGAAACACGTTCAAGTTTGCAGATGTAGTTTGAATGAATTTGCATTGGTCTTCTTCATTTTAAAGTACGAGTTTATCCAAAACCGTTTTTCCACGTCGGATAACCAAGCTCTTTTTGTCGACGCAACATTAGCTTATTTTTATGTTAGCACTTCTCAGTGACAGTAACGCAGTAAAAGCCCTTATTAAAGTTTTCTTTGCCTACAAAACCTAATTTTGTTTCACAACCTACATTCTAATTAGATTTTCTAAAATTTTTAACAGTCCGGCAAAATCTCACTTTTGAAATTCTTTTGCATTGTAAACTATATCAAGCATTAATAAGGTTTGATAACTTCCTTTACATCATAGGTTTAGTAAAAATTAGATATTTTTCTATCAATTTACCTTAGATATTTTTTAATTTTTTAGAACTAAATGTTCAATTTTTTATCATTTAAATTATTAGAAATTTTTCAATTTTGTAGATTTACTATGCTTATTGAAAAAATATTTAAATTTTATAAATTGATAGACAATCAATTGCTTAGTTTCCTATAAAGCTGTGATTGTAAGCTTTTTGTTATTAATTAATATAATTATTGATAATTTTTTACTTATAAAAATGTTTTTAAAAAATTAAATTTTAACATAATTTAAAATATTGTACAATTAATTTTTATGCAAACTTAATTTTAAGTAGTTTTGTACGTTTTTTGCTAATTTAATTTATTTCAAGTAATTGGTTTTATCAATATATTGTAATAAAAACAATATGTTATTGATTTTGCAAATTAATAGTTGATCAATATATTAAGTAGAAAGAACTATTATTTGTACTAAATTGTAATTTTTATTGAATATAAGTTAATTGATAATTCAGCTGACATTTAAGTACATTTTCAAAGTTGTGTATTTTGTTTATTTGATTGTCTTCTGTTGACAGAAATGTTTGTCAAGAATTTAGTTATTTTAATTTTTATGCGTTGTGGGCAGTGTGTGCATTGAATTTTTTTCCATCAAAAAAGTTTATATGTTTACTCACCATAAAACTAACCTGTTTATATTTACCAGAAACGGGGTGAATGGTGTACGTGCCGAATAGGGTAGAAACTTGTGGTATTCGACATTCACATGTGAAAACAATAATCTTTCGAAAAGTTCGGTCCTTAACTAAAAAATTCATTATGTTATCAACCATGGCACTCTTCCTTGTTTATAACTTTTTTAACGCTTTAACAAGAAAAAAGCTTCGAGATCGACCTGCAGCAATATTTTATAACATAACGTGCTGATCGGGCTTTAGAACTGCCGTAAAGGTAATCGAAACTCGTAAACCCTAATCCGCTATAGAAATTCATGGCTAAAGCTTGCCACCCCATTCCCAATCCACTGACACACGAGGAAATAGTGCTTGCTTTGGGCTCTAACAATAAACTTTAAAATAAAACGTTCTCACAACAGTTAATTACTACGTTAAAAAATAATATATTTGCTAAAATTTATTGCAAAAGCATAAAAATACTGATAAAATCTGAAAATCGCTAAAATACTAAAATTAAAAAAACACTTTTCATGACATAAAAATAAACAATCGAAAAATTTCTATACTACTAAAAAATATAAGTGTAAATTTAAACAAATATAAAATTTCAGGATAAAAAATGTACTTGTTTTGTGTAACAAAGTAACATTAACAACCGACAAACGTCACAAACACTGTGCAAAAAATTTATTTTTATTATTAACCTAGTAAAATAATGCAAACTTCTGTGCAGTCTCAAAATAGTTTTAAAAATAAATTAGGTATTAGTTGAAAGTTGAATTCTAAATTTATCTTTAAAAAAATACTTTCTAAATAAATTTTTTAAGATGTTTTTTCTACTTTTTTCAAGTATAATAATTGTTTGATTCAAGATAATTATTATACAAGCTCTTTGCTTTTGGTCGATCAACCGTCTTAAGCTTTGCTCTCTTGTGAAATCAATAAAATGTTTTTTTTATAGTAAACATTAATTCCTTATATGAAGTAATTAAAATAAATAAAATATTGTCTAAATAAAATCTTTTTTTTGTTTCACAAAAATTCCAATTTATAAAGTATATATTTTAAATTAAGAAATAATCAATTAGTCAATAGATTTAGCAAAAAATTGTAAAATTAATTTGAGCGATTCGGTGACCTGTTTCGGTTAAACATGAAACTTCAGATATTGCGTTGGTCACTGTACGATTATTTTCTACTTTAAGGTTTGTACTACTGCACAAACCTTTTTTTAATACATACCTATTATTTTCCAAATTTGTGTCTATAATTGACTTATTAATATAGTAAATTTGATGTCTTTTTATGCTATATTTATTTGTACATAAAAAGTACAAATTATAGTTGATTTATGTTTTTAACGGTTGGTTTGGCGTAATTGTCAATAGTAATTAGTGTTAATTTTTAAATGTCGTTTTAGCTTTTAGATCATTATAAATTTTTTACATACTGTTTATTACTGCAACACACGTTTAAAAAAAATGAATTGATGTATAGCGCAATAAGTGGTTCAAATCAGAAAGTGGTTTCAAGCAGGACTGCAAAATTTCGTTGACTGAGAGGGTCTTACTACGCTCATGATTCTAGATAATATTATGTTGTGCTGTGTTTTAAAGCGTGTAAATGGTAATTAAAATATGCAAAACATGCAATATGAATGACACAAAATGCTTTTTGCAATTTGCCTCCATTTTGATACTCTAATAGACTCATTAGAGAACGCTACGTCATATGTTTCAGTGCGGTTATTATTCCTTTTTGTTCTAAAAAAAATTTGACAAATAGTCTTATTTTATAGTCATTTTTAAAGTTGAAGAAAAAATCGTATTTTAATTATCTTATAGACTATATTTTTTTTTTAAAACTTTTTTAAGCGTGAAGTGAGCGAAATATTTGCAAATGACCTCTAACTAAAGTCTCTAGCCATTTCAAAAATTTTAGCGTCTACAAATTTTTATTTTGAAATTAACACTAAATTTTCTTTTGAACAATAAAAATTAACAATAATGTTTTTTTGTCACATACACTTTGATATAATTTATAAACATATACATTGTGTGAATAAAATACTTTTACTTTTAAATATAATTGTAAAAGTGTGGTAATGAGATTTTAGAGCAGGTAAAAACTTGTTGTTTATTAAATTTTACAGCACATTTATTGTAGAAACAACAATTCGCCTAAAATTTAGGCTTGATCAGGTCTCGTCAATACATGCTAAATAACCATGTGTGACATATTTCACACACCTTCATCGACGTAAATCTACGCTACAGGATTATTTTAAATTTAGTAAAGTTATGAAATTTTGTTCCATTCTTATTTTATGAGAACTGGTAAATTGTTTAGCATGTACCAACTATCACTGATGAAGCCTTAATTTTAGGCGAAACGTTCTTTCTACAATAAATGTGCTTTAAAATGTAGTGAACAACAACTTTTCCGTACCCTAGAACCTCATTATCTAACTTTTACTAGACGCACAAAGTGAAAAAAGGCAAACCAAAACACCAGTACCTAGTTGCTTTGTGGAGTTTAAGATTAATAATATAGACAATCGTAATAAGCGACTCTTAAAACCATCTGACGATTTTGTCACTAAACGAAGTGGCCCGTCTATTAGTGTAACCACTTCTTAAGTTAGAATCTTTGCAAATTGCAAATTTTAGGCTACCAGCTTTAATAAACTTTATGTAAATATAAGTAAAAAATAATCTTACTTTAGAGAAATAAAGTAATAACCCTAAATCAGCCAAACCAGTTTAAACTTTGAGCAACTACGTCATTCGCCGAAATTTGGAAATTATTATTAATTTTATCAATTTTGGCAACTATTGCCTGGCGCAACTCATCAAGTTTGTTTAAGCATTGCTAGAAAATCAAGATCTTTCAATAAAGACACAAAAGGAAGTCACATGGAGTGGTTGCAAGATCTTAAAGGGTAATTTATGGCTGTATTTCGGCTTGATAACTTGACAATTATAAAATTCTTGTACAATATTCAAGGTTTTGTATGTGGTATATAAGGTGGCACCGTCTTGCTGAGAGTACCTGTCCACAATTTCATTGTCATAAAGCTGTGCAAAGAATGGCTGTAAAATCTCTTCTCGGTATCTTGCGGCAGGAAATGTTCCATTAGAAAATTTTACTAAAATAATTCACCATTAGTGAATCAACTCGTTGGCCGTTACAAAAATAAGATTCCACTATAAACATTTTCTGTTTTTGTGAGAAGACCATTCTAAGTTCAAAAATAAAAAAATCAAGAAATTTAGTAATTATTTGGACATTCAAAGCAATTGTTCTAAAAATTATGGCTCGCTTACACTGACTCAGACAAATCCAACAATAACGCCAAATTATCAAAAAAAAAATTTTTTAAACTGCTGAAAATAATATTTGAGCGATAAAGTAATTTTGTTATTTATGTTTAGATAGTTTTAGTAAATAAGAACCATTAAAGACGAAAACCAAAACAAAAGCTTATATTTATACAACCTGTCTCTTAAAGATGCTGTCACAAATTCTTGATACCAAATGTATGATTTATTAAATATTTTTTTTTGTTTAGTTATTTATGTGTTTATTACTCTCTTTTAAAAAAAGTAAAATTATCTATTTTTTAACATGGTTTTTTATATGTCTTTATCAATATATGCTGAAAAATTATTAACATTTTTGTGTGTTTTAGAAAAGCCAGAAGACTTCTACGTCATCGTAAAATTAACAGAATAAAACATTTTTTTCGGCTAATAATATATGTACATCTACATACTAGGATTCTTTAACCAAAATCTGATGACAAAATCCATAATCCCATAGTTTATATTTAGTTTAAAGTAAGCTGCAACTTGTTCAGACATTCTTCTTTATTGAAATTTATCGTAACGTTGAAGATATTATATCAACAGTAAAAGCCAATATTAAAGTTAAGAAGATTGGTAATCATTTACTTGGTCTTGCGTCACCTTATTTTTTCAGAGACGGAAATCAAAATTTGAGTTTACAATAGATATTTTTTTAAACATAATTCATTGTTGGGCTTTACCATGCAACAAAAGGGACCATTATCTGCAGTCAAGTATAACATTGCTGTCACTAATAAACAAAATAAATTTAAAGACATTTGTGCTTTTGGTTACAACGATCTATAAGTTTTTGTCAAATCTCTCAACTTCTAATGCGACGGCGCAACTCAATTTATTAAAAGTTTGAGTCAAAAACTAAAACCAATTAAAATGTTTTGATATTGACAAACTATTGTTGATTACTAGATAAGCTTTTGACAAACACAACACCTCTTATAGGTCTATTAAAAATAATTAAAGTTTTTAAGCCATTTAAGCAAAAATACAAAAACGTTAAAATTAAATACACAAAAATATTTGCTACATGTTTAAACATAAGAAAAAGTGTAAAATGTAAAAATGTAAGAAATATTATTTTTCTAAAGTTTAAAAAAAATGGAATTTAATCTATCTATATATATAAAAAAAGTCGTGTTTGTTACAACACTTATAACTCGAGAACGGCTGGACCGATTGCCATGGTTTTTGATTTGTTGGATTTGTTTCCGTCCCGAATAGCAGAATACATCTTAAAAACAATGAAAACTCGGTATGTGTAATGAATACTTAATCATTTCAATAGATGCTAATTTGTTTATTACATGTCAAACATTTGATGTCCAATCCTGTCAAATAGTGTAACAACTATTTTTCTTTTGAGCGTATGGTCTGAGACCTTTAAGCCACAACTTTACTTTTTTCTGAAGACATCATGTGTGCGTTCAGAAATTTATTTTTTGTAAAATATCTGCAAAGTTGAGGTACTGTTATATTTGTTTTTAATACCGGTTAACAAAAGTGTAAATGTCTTTTTATAGGTTGTCTATGATTTTTCTTGATAAGCTTTTCATACGTAGTGGTTATATACTCTTTGAGCTATTGTCTATGTCTCCAAAGTTTAGGCACTGTTATTATATTTGGCGGTTTTATGCGAGTGCACATTTTAATAACAATGCCGCATCCTAGAAGATCTAATCTTTCCCAGCGAAGCCGTAATGCAATTAGGCAACGGAATATGGCGAGTCAATTATCTGCGAAAAGGAAAATTTAAAGATGAGGAACTTCTTATTCCAAGGATTCCGATGATCCCAACGGATATGACCTTTGAGTTTAAACGAATTCAATTCCCGATTCGTCTTGCCATCGCCATGACGATCAACAAATCACATGGCCAATTCTTGACTATTTGTGGCCTCAATCTAGAAAATGCATGTTTTTCTCATGGTCAATTGTACGTGGCATGCTCACGTGTCGGCAAACCATCCGCTTTTTTTGTTCTTGCGCCTGACCAAAAAACAAAGAATGTCGTTTACCACAAAGTGCTTGAATAAAAATCCTATTAATGAATTAATCCGAGTTTTATTTATTATTTCCCAATCTGCACAACATAGTTTTCAATCATTTTTTTCTGACATGAGTTTGAAGTACTTAATTATTATTTTTTATTTTTTTTGATTTTTATTCTCATTCTGTATGTATGTTTTCATCATCATTCATCATAATAAAATACTTTTTTGTTTCTATCTATATAAATATATTATTTTGTATAATTGTTTTACGTTCATCAAAGCCTAAATTAGTTCAGCTAAAAAGTAACACGACATTCATTGACTGTTAGGCGGTACGAAGTTCGCCGGGTCAGCTAGTATTATAATAAAAATAAATTAAGATTTTATTTTTTATTATAAAATGTAAAAACCAGTTTCAAAAAATAAGTCTAAATTATTAACGTGTAATATAAAAATGACAGTCTTTTACTGATTTGAAGAGGTTGTACAAAAAGTAAGTTAAACTATAAATAACTTAATAAAAAATTTAGGCTTTCAATTGGTTGTTCCTTCAAATTTAACCATTCACCAAACAAATTAATTTTGTAATTTTTTTTTTGTCTTCCATAAGCTTGCTTTTAATGTATTTATTCAGGTGTGATAGCTAATTGAGATAAAATTATTATTTGAATCGTAAACACACGTAAAAGCAGATTTGAAAAACGTAAACGTTTAGAAAAAAAATTTAAAAACTTTTCAAAGTTCTTATTTCGAATTTGAGACAAAACTTTAATGTCAGTCTAAACATATTTCTTCACTTTTGGCTAGTATCGCCTAGGGATTGTGCAAAAATCTCTTGGGTCGTATGACAGTGGTTATCCATCGCACCGAGATCTATGGATGTTTAATAATCCAACACCATTAGCTTTTCGCAGGAGCTTTCCCATCTGGCTAGCGATCCCGCTGTCCGCCGAGATTTACACCCTCTGTTTTGAAAGTGATGGTCCATCGCTTATTTGCTATTTCCCAACATTGATCTTTCATCAACTGGGACCGTTTATCAACTATTTTTCATAAAAAAATTCATTCTAATTTTGGATAAATTGCAAGAGCAAGACACTGCAGAATCAATTGAGCCTCAAAGAAACTCAAATCGAGCTAGGAATCGGTCTGAAAAGTTTCAACGTTTAGAAGGAGGGGAATTAGGGAATGTCAGGATGGGCTTTGGCATGTCAGGACGCAGCGGGTATTCGCGGGTGAGGTCGCTCAATAATGTAATTTTACGAAAAACGCTTTATTAAAAATTACTCTTTCAGTTAGGGAGCTTTTTCATCCAATCAAATACGCTTTGCCACTCAAGTCTTTACCAGCCTAAAACAAAAATAAATTTATAAAAGAATATTGTAATATAACACACAGCATTGATTTTGTTGGTCATAGTTTACACCACACAATTTGAAGCTTAATATTGAAAAAACTGGCGTCTTGCCGTGACCTACTCTTATAAACAAAAAACATTTTTTTAATTGGTCGTTCTAGGTCACTTATTTGTAAACAAAGAAAAAAACGCTATTTTTATTTTTTTTTGTATAAGTAAGATTATATGCATTTTCATAGAGTTTGAAAGGTAGACATTGTCAGAAAACAACGCCTAAAAACGTCTGCTTTCAAAAAATTCAAAAAATATTCTTAAAATAAGTGTTACTGATGACAGAAAATAACCATAAAACATGTTTAAGTGTGTAGGTTTATTCTAAGCAAATTTAAAGTGTTTTATATTCTCAGATTATTGTAGATTATTAACATCAATCAAAGACGGCTATGCTTTTTTGGCAGCAGGTCTTAGATTGGTTCGTACTGAAGCCGGTAATATGTAAACATAAAATCGCTTACGTAATGGCGTAGAGATTTTGGTGGGTTTTAATATACCAATGTAATCAGTTTGCGTTATAAAATAAGAAATACATATTACATTATATCCTGTTTGACAATTTCCCGTTTTTTTTAAACAATTAAAAATTTATTTTACATTTAGAAAATAGCGCAAATCTCTGCAGCATTTGCGCAATTGTGCGCTACATTTCGCTCAAATTTTAATTTTAGTTGTGAATAGACACCGGCAATACCGACTTAGCTTACCGGCACTCAAAATGTAATAAAATAGCTGAATCAAGCCAAGACAATCGTTTTATTTTGTAAAGCTACCCTTTATTAATGTTAATATTATATAAGATATTATTATTATTATTATTATACACTCTGTATATCTTTATATAGATTTTAAAATCAAAATAAAAATATAATCATCATAATTGTTACGACTTAAATAGTTATTTGAGTAAAATAACTGCTTGATTGTTTACTGTTATTCAATTGAAGTAAAATTTAAAATAAAGTAGACAGTTGACGTTTGTATATATATTAGTTAAATGTTTTTTACCTTTTAGCTACTAAGACTACTAACTTTTTAGCAAATACGTTTGAAAAAACTATTGGAGAAAAAATGAAAATAAGACTATTATTTTAAGACATTTTTAAAATAACTCAAGTTCTGTTTTTCCAAACTTGACTAAAAATGGTATTCTCAACCATACGTGATAAAATGAGATAATAAAATAATTCCGTATAGACGTGGCATATTGACATTTGATTCTGAATGGCATTTTCCAATACAAATCAAAAAGAGAATTTATTTTTATATGTTATAATATTGCTAAATACCAGCTTGTAATGTATTGTAGTGATGTATCTTCATTTTTTGTTTTCGCGTGTGGTTCAGACCGGACCTTAAAGTGTATGTTGCTGTAATGTTGTAACTCGTACAACTTATAGTTTTGTAAGACTTGCAAATTATTTTTTGCTTATTATTAAATATCACTGTGTAGTGTTTAACCGAAAAAAAATTTGGAAGAGCTTGTTATGCTACAAAGAAGCAGAAGCTGTCGAAGATCTTCCAGTCAGCTTCTTTACCTCGTGCTGACTCCATTATAAAAATAAACAATAAACAACTGAAAGCTTTTCAAAAAAATTGTTCAACATTGTGGTAGAATTGGTAACTGCTTTTAATAGACCATCAACTAGTGAAACGGATTTGGAAATTCTTGCTCGGGTATGCATTGATTGGATTTTTAAAATATTCAATTATTCTCACATACTGTTTTTAGATTTAAAATAAATATAATTTCACTTTTTCATTTGCATTGCTAAGTGCAATTTGGGATAAAATGTCAATAAATCATGCTCATACGGAATTTTTTCATTAATCTCAATTTATTACGTATGGTCGAGAATACCACCCTAACGTTGCATTAAATTAACATAAACATTTATTTAATTTTTTTGCGTTTGTTAAGCATCTTTTGTCTTTCTGTTATGTGGCTAAAAGTAAACGACAAAGCTTTCATGTTGTTTCGAGCGTGTGTTAAAACATCTACTTTGATAGAGTGTTTTATAGACAACATAAAGCACGCTGTATGTGACTCTGGACAACAGCTTAAAATCTCAGCTGTACAAAAACATGTATTTGCTGTTTTTCATTTAGTAACTTTCCAGATTTAAGAAAAACAATTTATATTTTATATTAATTTCAAACAGAAACAAATGATGGCTTTTTACAAAATTAGTTACATTTTTAATTTAAGTTAAAATTTTTCCGCAAATGTACTAAAATCATCATATTTTGCTTATTGTATTAATACTATTTTGGTTTGCATTTACCAACTACCTATTTTTGTTTACCTATTATTGCAAACATTTGTGAGCATTAGCAAAAATCTAATAAAAAGTTGAAAAAAAAGCTTTTTTTGGTGTTCCATAAAAATATGAGATAAAACGCAAGGTCTTCCGTCGGTTGCTTTAAAATGCCAGCTAATCAAGTAATCAATACCAACTTTGCCACGATTTAATAAAGATTTACAAAATGGCGGTTTCCTCTCTTCAAAATTCTGCTTAAAATTTTATTAAAACTTACATCAAAATAATGATATTATTTTGTTTTTCCGTCAAACTTTGTAACTTTTTTTTGATTAAAATTAACATAAAATATTTGCTGTTATGTGTTTTTATAAGCTTATTCTGAGAAATTATACTTAGTAACGTTGTTGCAACTACTTTGAGGTTTTATTTTGTAATCTTTATTATTATTTTAAAGCATAAAGCGACAAACGTCTTGTGTCACATTAACGTAGTTGTAGCCAGATTAGTCAAAATGACAATTATACAATTTTTACTTCGATTTCTAATATTTTGTCTATTCTCTTATTTTGATAACTTTTTCTTATTTTTATTTTATTTTATTGCTTTATCTACGTTTTAAATTATCACATTTAATATTTGTTCACATATTTTTTAAAATAATATTTTTCTTCTACTTTCAATATACGACATTCCTGCATTTTATATTTTTTAATATTTAAGATATCACTTTTAGACTGTGTTTTTAACCTGCCACTAATTTGAAAATTTCAATTTTTTTTTTAAATATTTATTGTTTGCTCTTTAAAATATCAACTAATTTTAAGTGACTTTTTAATATTTTGTTTTTTTAAGTGTCTAATATTTTTAACTGCTGCAATTTTTTTAAAAAATGTATGGGATATTTTTGTAATTAGTATTTGTTTAATTTTTTTTAACATAAGGTTTTTGTTTGAATTTTTTTTCATTCAGGCTTACGTCATACAAATTAAAATTAAAATTTCAATTTATTTCGTCTTAATATTGATTTATTTTATTATTTTTTATGCTAGACTCTATCTTTAACTATAAATATATTCTACTACTCTATCTATAAACCACATTACTCATCCCATTTTTTTACTGGTTAACTCGTTTACTTGTCTACAGCCAATATTGGCCGAGTAGACCAGTGCACCAGCACGCAGTCAAATTTGGATCACGTATATGCAATGTCTTTTTGCTTGATTAGAAAGGCCTTAAGTAAGATTCTTACCGATTAAGCCGACTATACCTCAGAACCTAATAAAAAATAATATAAAAAATTTTGCATTATGGATATTGAATATAAAAGCAATAAATTACATAATAATTTATTAAAAAAATGTGAAAATTTGTTAGTGATAAAAAATATATCAAGGAACAAAAAGTACTTATTATAAAACAGTAACGAATACACATACAAAAATAGACAAAAAAAAAAAGATATAAAGTGTTTTTAAAAATGCGTATTCGAAATAAAAATGTAGTTAAAAACAAAAAAATAATTCGCAATTTTGAATGCAAAACATTTGCAGAATTTAATTAAAAAGCATCAAAATATTATCAGATGGAAAATGTTATAAATATATAATACTAAAAAAAGGGTATAAGTAAAACATTTACTTGCATATTCTTCAACCAGAAGATGTGAATTTTTTTAAAGTTTTTGTAAGTAAAAGACTTTCTATTTAAAACAAATTACGCTATCAAATAAAACCAAAATAAGACACAAAAAACTTTTTAAATTTAATTTATAAAATGCTTATCAACAAGGTAAAAAAGACATAAATAAATAAATAAAAAACAACGTAATGCTGCAATTATAAATGTGATACTGGTAAACTGATAACATATAAGATCATAACTAACGTTAACTAAATATAAGAAATTATTAATACGGTTTGAGAAAATAGTGCTAGACTGCAGACGACGCTATCCATGCATTAATCTCATAAAGGTGAAATGATTCCTGCAATCGATTGAGCTAATAAATTTTCAATAAGAAAAAACCCGTTTTCAACATTTAAAGAATACATAAAACCAATTTTCACCCACAATATCAGTTGTCAAACTTTACAACAAAAGAGTAATCGTTGCAATAGACGCGGCTGATGAGTTTTTAATAAAACTGTTTTTAAAACTTGCAGAATCTATAAAGCCTCTATAAGATATTAAATATTTAATCTTTTACAAATTGTTAAGACAAGTCTAATGTTATAAACTTATAAATAATGTATACATTTTTTATCTTGAAGATTTTGAAAGATTTTTTGCTGATTTGTACGTGTGCACAATGGATTACATTGCGCACTCAAATTAGCATGTTACATGATCTTGTTGTTCCCAAAACTTTTGATTGGCTGCCACATACTAAATTAATCAATTATTTATATTTTAGTGATCATGTTACATTTGTTACATCACTTTTATCTAAATAACCTCTGTCATGTATTAAAATGTTTCTGCTCAAGTCTTTCAGACTTTAAAAATTTAAATTATTTCTTCTAGTTAATAATAATAATGATAAAAAGCTTTATTGTCATAAAATTACAAAATTTGTAGACAAAGCGAATAGCAAACATATTAGAAGATAATGACCAAAAGTCAAAAAATGTCAAACAAAGCACATAAAAAGTAGAACATCTAAAAGGACATATTCTAGAACTACTAATGAATTAGTATATGTATTACCCAAAAAAACTTTCAAATTATTAACTACATATATTCAGCTAAAGAGTAAAACGGTTTATTAACTAAAAAAGACTTAACCACTTTGCAAAAAGATACGTAGGTGGAAGGAGACTTTAGGTGAATGGGAAGTGAGTTATAATTTTTTTTTTAATTAGTTTTTATTAACAGCATGAAATTATATTTTGTAATCAGTTAACAAGATAATTTTTAAATTTGGATTTTTATTTTAATCTAGATTCTTTTGTAAATTGTTCGCTCCTCACCATCAATGTATAAAAAATTCATTGTTTCATTCAATTCATTTCATCGGTCAAAATGCCATATGAATCAACAGGGTCAAGCGACAGCATCGAAATTTTGTCGAACGGAATCATTTTCTTCGCATAATTTTACAATGCAAGTGTTTTGCTTTTGAAATTTGCACTCTTTATCTTTGTCATTCATTAGTATCGTTCCAGCAGATGTTTTGAATTCAAGATGGAAAGTGTTATAAATACGAGGTATTTTCTCATAGATTTTTATAAAACTTTTATTTAATTATATAATTTCTTAGCAAGTTCAATTTTGCAAATTATATTTTGAGGGACAAATGTGCCCCACGATATTGTTTGCAGCCTTATGCAACACCAAAACTTTCTCTTCGTGAAGAAAATGAAGTTTTCTATTTGAAATTTGACAGCCTAATAACATTTTTTTTATTTTAAAAGAGCTAACAGTTACACATGTAACTTCTAATGGCTTTAAACTGTATTTTTTTATCTGCATTAGCTTATTTTTTTTTTAATTTGTTGCATACCATGCCAATTAACACACGAAGTGGCACTGGCTACCACATATAATATGAGTGCTGTCTTGTGCTTGAAACAGAGTTTGCTAATATTATAGCACACCTATCTGACGCTAGTACAAAACCACAGTCATAGATTCAGTAATTTGGACGTTAATTTGTAATTTTATTTAAAATTTCTATTTACTTCTTGGAACAGGAAAATCCCTCTTTGCGATGCAGGTCTTGGTTCAAAAACGTTTTAATCAACAAAAAGATATCTACGCTTGCTTTATCGACTATGACACTATCAAACACGGCAAATTTATAGAACTCTTACAACATTCAGAAATTGATATCAAGGACATTCAGATCATAAAAATTCTTTACTGGAAACAAACAGCAAATATTAAGCATGAAGACATGACGGGTCAAGGCATTGTCTTTTCACCACTGTTGTTCAGTGTATAGTCTAAAGAAATCTTTGTGGAGACACTGGAAGGACACAATAAAGGCATCAAAATTATTAGAGTACCAATCTGTTGACTTACGATCAACAGAAAGAAAACCAAATTTATGGTGATTAGTAAGAAGAATATCCAGAATATCGAACTAAATAGGAACCGAATCCCTTGAAAGAGTACACCGTTTCAAATATTTACAATACACAATAAATGATAATTTAAAGATTAAGATCAAAATTGAATTTATAAAAATAAGAAAGCTTTTGAGCAACCGCAACCTAAACATTAATACCTGATGGAAAACCCTGAAATGTTGCGTGGTGTAGAAAAATAAACATTAAAACTAACAACAATAAAAAAAAATAGAGGTTTTTAAAATGTGGCTACATAGACGCATACTAAGAATATCATAGACTAAAAGAGTAACCAATACGCAGGTATTGAGAAGAATGAATACAGATCTAGAACTGCTTTTAACTGCTACGAAAAGAAAAGCATCCTATCTGGGCCATGTGTTTTGTAATGACAACTATGGTCTCTTACAATTTATCTTGGAAAGAAGGAGAGGATTGGGCAAAAAGAAACAATTCTGGATTACAAAACCATCACTTGCGTCAATAGTTCAAAATACCAAAAGTTTCGACAGACGCTTCTTATAGAAGACAGCACAGCACCGAAAGAATAAGATTGAATTCTTAATGTTATTAATTATTTGTATCAACAATTCAATGAAATTAAAATTTAAATAGCAACTTTTATATTTTCTGAAGATGCATCATTCCTCGTAAAGTATAAGTTATCCACAATGCTATTTTTAAATAGGTTAGTTCTGATCAAAAATTTTGACAATTTGTTCAATAGTCAATAATAGCTGACATTTGCAACGCCGTGAATAATCTTTATTGCAACCGACAGTAGAGTTGAAAAAAAACATGAAAGAGTTGAAAAATGGTTTACTTTAGTTTGTTTTAATTTTGCGCATTTTTTTTAGGTAACTATCTCTAGTTCAACAGAAACTGGGTTACAATAGAAAAATGTACTTTAATAATATATTTCAAATCTTTTACTATAATTAAAACACAAAGTGCATCAATATATATTTCTACAAAAAGTCATTTTGTACCTATACGGTTTTTGAAAACATTTTGGTTCGAAACAAGAAGTTTCATCCAATTGAACAAAACTTTCACACAAATCTAAATTGCTTCTGTAAAAAAATTTATATCACCCCATAAACAATACGACGTCTCATTCAAAATTTTATAACGTCGATATAATTAAACCTAATGTTAGCGATAGCACAAAGTGAATATCAAACTAGTTGAGACTTTGCAGGGTTGCCACAAGATTTCAAAGCTCGTGGCGTTTCTCCTAACCCTCGCCGGATCTAATCCCGAAACACCGAAGGATTGCCAACTTACGTAAACTCCTCCGAAGTTAATTAATATAAATTGAATCGTATTTCGTTGCTTGGTTTCTAACTGGGTGGCTGGCGAAACATGAAATATTTACTTACTTTTAGGTTTTATTGCATCCGGTGACTGACTATGTGGAAAATGAATTGTTACTCATTGAAACCGACTTTTTCTGAGTTCAAATTAGTATATATTATTTTGCAGTGTTTCAAAAATGCCACAATTTTTAGAATTATCTTAAAGTAAGTTTATTGAAAAATTGTTGGCTCTTAATTCCAATTTTTAAAAACTTTTTATGAAATTTTAAAGTTTTTCATTTAAATAGCAAACCCATTTTTTTCTTTACGTTTTCCTGTAGAAATGTAATAATGGCTTCTATTGTTTTTTGAAAATTATATTTCTCTATTATTATTTTTTTTACATTACGGCATTAACTCAAAATCTACTTTATATAAACAATTTTACGATCAGGTTGAAGTGACGTCACACTTAATAAATTATATTGCCTACAAGAAAACAAAACATTTTTGTAAATTTTTCAAATTTTTAATGTTGGCTGCACTTTGCGGCGTTGTCTAAGCCAATTGGTGATAATGGCAGTAGACGTTTTGCTAAATTTGCGTTTAAAAGTTAGAATATTTTAAAAATATTAAGATAATTTTATTGTATTATAAATAGATAACATAGTACATTGTGAGTTCTCATTTAACAATAACGTCGTGAGCTCTCAAAAACATAACTGACGTCATAATCATAACAATTTAACATCACGAATAAATTTGAATGTGACAATGTTTTCTCTCTCTAGGATTTTATCATTAGATTTTCAGTAGAAAATTTAATTTGACATCAATGCATATAATTGATGTCTGATATTGCTTCATGCTTAATGTAAAAATAGTACTTGTACAATGTACTTTCATTTGCGTAACAAATCTAAATAGTAATTAAATAATAAAAAAATACAATTACAATACTGATTTATTATTACTAATTAAGACAATGTGTCTATAAAAAGTGCAAAAAAGTACTACTACAAGATTCTAAGGGTGAGAATTGACGATCTAACCCATCTTACCTTAGTTGTAAGATGGGTTTTAATTATTCATACACCAAATTAAATTGTTATAAATAATCCACAAAATGGTTTAATAAAAACACATATAACTTTAAATATTTTAAAGCTAAACTGTCTGATATATTACAACATAATATATCAGTCTGAATAAAATCTGTTTCTAATTTTATTGTAAAGCTTAGAAAACATTTAAAACAAAGTCGCATTTTAATATTCCTTATACCTTATATCATGATAAACAATAGTTTTTGTAATAATCTTTAAGCTCTCTATCGGCTCTGTATCAATTGTATACTTTTAGGTGTTCTACTTCTTTTATGTTATTGTTTATGTGTCTTTTATAGTGTCTTTTTTTTGTTTTGTTTTAATTTACTGTAGGATATTTGACTATTGTTTATTATACTATCACTTTGTCTACAGATTTTGTAAATTTTCAAGACAATAAAGCTTATAATATATAATATAATTGTTATTATGGTTAATTTTTAAAAGTAAGCAAAAATAACAAAAAAACGTTTTTTTTTTCAATTTTGGCTCAAATGAGTCTTTATTTTGTGATATGTATAACGTGCTTTTTGTTGAAATTATCTCAATTTTTTGCAACTTTATTAGATTTTAAAGAGCTGTAACTGTTTTTAATTCTTTCAGATAGATTTTATAAAGTAAAAATAATGTTGAATTACTTAATAAAAATCATTCATTTTTAGCATAGGTATTAGTCGTTTTAATTTTTAATCTTTTTTAATATTTTCAGCGGTTTATTATTCAACCTTAAAAATCTTTTATATATTTATATTTCAAATTTAGTTGTAGAGTTTTATAAAAAAATCATTACTGAAATCTAATAGAAAAAAGTGTATCTCAATATTCGTTATAGTTTTTAAGAAATGACTAATTCTATGATAATCAACTATAGTTTTTTTGTATTAATCTTTAAGCTCTCTATCGGCTTTATATCAATTGTATACTTTTAAGTGTTTTACTTTTTTTATTTTATTGTATATGTGTCTTTTATAATTTCTAGTTTTTTTTTGTTTTGTTTCAATTTACTGTAGGATGTTTGACTATTTTTTATTATACTATAGCTTTGTCTACAGATTTTGTAAATTTTCAAGACAATAAAGCTTATAATATATAATATAATTGTTATTATGGTTAATTATTAAAAGTAAGCAAAAATAACAAAAAACGTTTTTTTTTTTCAATTTTGGCTCAAATGAGTCTTTATTTTGTGATATAACGTGCTTTTTGTTGAAATTATCTCAATTTTTTGCAACTTTATTAGATTTTAAAGTGCTGTAACTGTTTTTAATTCTTTCAGATAGATTTTATAAAGTAAAAATAATGTTGAATTACTTAATAAAAATCATTTATTTTTAGCATAGGTATTAGTCGTTTTAATTTTTAATCTTTTTTAATATTTTCAGCGGTTTATTATTCAACCTTAAAAATCTTTTATATATTTATATTTCAAATTTAGTTGTAGAGTTTTATAAAAAAATCATTACTGAAATCTAATAGAAAAAAGTGTATCTCAATATTCGTTATAGTTTTTAAGAAATGACTAATTCTATGATAATCAACTATAGTTTTTTTGTATTAATCTTTAAGCTCTCTTTCTATCGGTTCTAAATCAATCGTTTTCCAACTGTAAAGAAAAGAAAAAAAACAAAATAAATTTTTGTTTAATTGAGTCATTATCTTGTAATATAACGTAATTTTTGCAATTTTATTAGGTTTTCCAGTGCTGCAGCTCTTTAATGCTTTCAGATAGACTATATAAAAATACAATAATGCTATATCAAAAAGCATTCAATTTCAGCCTAGAAAGCATTTTTAATTTTATGTCAATTTTGAATTTTTTAACCCATTTTTTTACTTGCTCATTTTAAAAATTTTTGTTAAATTCTGTTACAAAAAATTATTAAAAAACTAATAAAAAATAAACAGACAAAATTGCATTCTAATATTTCTTATGGTTTTTGAGAAATTCTATTATAAAAAAACTATAGTTTTTGTATTAATCTTTATACTGTCTATCAGATGTATAAGTTTTACAACACATGCCCCTCTGTCACAATGTTGAGCTAAAAACAATTTTAAAAAAAATAAAATCTGTTTCTATTTTTACTGTAAAATTTATAGATCGCATCACTCGCAATATTTTAAAAACTTTTAAAACAAAATCGCTTTTTATTTTTTTAGATTTTGCAACCGGATGAGTTGTGCAACTCTTTATGTGATATTTTAAAATATTAAAAAAATATTTGATTAAAACTGTTACAAAGTGAAGATTTTATAAATTTTATACTAAAATAAAATAAAATATGACGCAAAAAACGCTTCAATCAAAATAAAAGCAGATTTTAATTTATTTACGCAACATAATTTGTTTATGTAGATGTTGTGAGACTATATTCATCATTAAATAAGTTGATAATAAAAACTTAAAACGTAAATATTTTTTGTCACTTTGTATTTTCAAAATAAGCAGTTTTGTTAGTTCGTCATATTTGAGCATCAGAAATATGTACTAGCGCAACTCTTAGAAGCACAAGCATAATTTATAAAAAATTAGACCAATAGCAATTACAATTTTTTATTTTGAGTAGTCATCAAGTACAGATTAACAAATATAAATCAAATATGGGCAATGGTATTTTGATTTTATGATAAATTGTAGTTTAAGATAACTGCCAGGAACAAAATTTAATATTTTTCAAGAATCTATTAATTAATATTATTGTTCTGTTTATTATACCATCCCAACAAACGCAACTCAAACAAAAAGAAAATATATTGGAGTAACCCTCTAACTCACCGTGTATTCTTAAAAACTTGCGAAATAATTTTTGTTAAATTAAAACTCATTACATCACATATGCTAATATGCGTCACTGTAGTGTTTTTTATTCTCTAAACAAATTTTTTTAAGATAACACGCTTACAAAACCTTCTAATTCTAAAACAGCTCTAATGTTGTTAGTTTTTTTTTTTAATTTATAACTTGTTTTAGTTTTATTCTAGTGATTTCCAACTATTTAGCAATAAAAAAGCAATGTAATTGCTAATTTTTTTGTAATTATTGTTAACAAAAGCTTTACCATAAAAACGAAAACCATTAAAAACTTTTTATTCAATCGTCCAAAGGTTTATGATTATATTATTTAATTTATTGAAAAATGTATTAATAAATGTACAACAACCAACTAAATTTTACGTTTACCAACTAACATTATAAGTATCAATATCATTGACAAGCTGTTAATAATCCGTTAATCAATAATCAATTTCTAAATGCTTGTTGAGAATTATTTATTTTTTGTGTAATGCCAAAATCTAAACACAATAATGCTTTTCTAAAAGTTTTTTTTAGAGTTTTAGATTTTATCTTAGGTTTTCTAAAATCGTAGATCCGTTTTAATTGTTTCACATATTGAAACAAATTGAGGTTATGAACAAAATATTCTAGATGTGTTTGGAAGTAAGTTTATGTAGATTTCTTTGTATAATAAAAATTAATTAAAGAGATAAAGTCTACTTACTTGTACTCTAGACTCTGTAAGACCAATTCTCATAGCAATTTCCTCCCTCATAAAAATATCTGGGTAATGCGTTTTCGAAAAGCACCTTTCCAGTTCGTTTAGCTGTGCAGGTGTAAACCGCGTCCGATGTCTCTTCTGTTTTGTGGGTTTATCACCATCATTTGAGCTGTTGCTACCCAAAGAATTACTCAACGAAGGGAGGCCATCGCAAAGACCTCCCAAACGCGGCTGTTCTAACACTTTTAGTTCATTCTGATGTCGTTTGAGATCTTCACCGCACATTTCTTTTATTCCTGAAATGAAAGAGAGAGCTATTGGAATTAAAACTGTATCATAAAACGTTTGTGTGGAAAACGTTAAATAGACCAGTGTGAACTTGTTAACAGAGAATAAAGAAATTTTTAATGAAGACACATCAGGCTTCATGTTACGTTACAAACCTAATAAACTGTCATTATAATTATACATTGCTATTTGATTCCGTGATAGATTGGCAAGATTCATCTATGTTTAATCAAACTTATTCTATTTTTAATTATTACGCATATTTACTTCTATTTATCTACTTAAATATAATATCAATTCTTTAGACTCAATATTTTTAAAGTAGAAGTGTACTAAGTGACATAAATATTGATTTTTCTGTAGAAAATTGACAAAAAGTGTGCATACAATGAAATTTTATAAAAGTTAATCATCAAAAGTTATTGAATTTTGATATAGAGGAGAGTTCCCTATATCCAGCGTCTCTAGCTTTCTCTAACTTTCACAGTTTTAAAGAGTTAGCAACTCTGAATACGTTGCTAAATTGGCAGGATTTTGATCAGTCACAACTTAGTTGTTGCAGAAACAAGATTTTAAGATTGGTTGATGTAGTTTTTCTCTCACAAACGTAAGTAAATTACCATGTTTGAGGCATGTTTACATAAATAGCTATAACTGTAGTGGAATCTTGATAGTTCCAGCTTCCTAATCATATAAGCTTTATTCTATATTCTATTTTCTATAAGCAAAAAAGATAAAGGTGAAAGTAAAAATTGCCGAGTTGCCAAAACTGTACCACTGCATGGATTCCTAGATTGTACCGGTTCAGTTAAGAGAAACAAGATACCAAATACCCGCTAATTTAGCATCAGCACACCTAAACTTAAGAAACACTTCAAAAATCAACAAAAAAATTGAAACGCAAACAAAATCTTTAAAGGACATGCAACCAATGGCTCTTCTAGCTTCCAGGTAATAATGAAAAAGATCTTGTTGAGCATATTTTTAGTTATAAAAACATATGCTTGAGTTAACAATAACTTGGCTTTTTAAATAGTAAAAAAAAATTTTTGTTTCATCAAAGATCAGAAAACTTCCGGGAAGAAATAGTTCTGCAATTTTCTCAACCGCCACCTAATCTATCGCTAAAGCAACCAAAAGCCGTTTTTTTTAAGAGTTTATTAGAAAAAAGGAGATTTTCAGATTTTTTTGACTGCGCAAAAAAAACTCAGAAAACAGTAGGTCATAAAAAAACGTTGGGGCATCACGAGTGCCAAAAGAGGAGTAAATACTATAATAGTGTGCAGGCTAGTTTCTCTAAATTTTTTCTTCTACTCATGATCATATTTGAAAGAAACAAAAAAAGTCTAGAAGTATCTGAACCAGCCTATATACATTCCAAACTATTTGTGAAATGTCTTCATCATTTTATGGAAAAAAGGTTTTACTACTTGTAGATGAACATACAACTGATTCTAAAAATATTAAGACAATACATTGGTCAAAGAAAATGATACAACTACCAGGTCAACACACAGACTTCTACCATTGAATGTGAGCTTCTTCTGTTTTTTAGGAGTATTATATACAAGCACAAGAAACGTGTTTCAATAATCACGCAATTTGACATTTCAGGATGGTTTTGTATTTACTGCATATAGTCAAGCTCTAACGTTGTCTAACGCAATTGAATCATTCTAATTTGCCGGCATTTGGTTTATAAATAGATTTATATTTACGGATGCAGACTTCCTACCTTCGGAAATGCACAATACGCTAGAAGAAAATCAATTTGAAGCCAATGAAACTGCTGTAGAAGAAGGAAACACTACACCAACGCATTAATATAATTTATCAATAGAAGTAGAAAACAATAAAAATGGTGACATCAATAATAATGACACAATTGATTATCAGTATTTTAGTCCAACACAACTGTTTCCGTTGCTTTTGGTAACTAAGAATTAAAAAAAAAATTACCATATCTACTCAAAAAGCTATTATTTCAACTGCTACCCTCTAGAAAGAGGATCTAGAAGAAAAGCAACATAAGAGAACATGCGTTAAAGCCAAAAAGGTTAAAGGTAAACTTAAACCAATCAACGTCGTTCATCTACTTCGAGAGCTACAGAAATAGAAGTAAACAGTAACGAATGATACTGTGACCAAATTTAATTAAAGATATGGTTCAGTGTTCAAAATGTAGAAGCTGAGTTTGGGCAATAGTAGAGAGAGTATATGTTGTTGATTTTTATAATTATATTTTATTTTGATTAAGAAAGTATCTCCTTTGTTTTTTTACTTTAGAATGTTGACTAGCAAGCAATGTTATGTTTTTTTACTTTTATTTTAAATTTATAATTAATAATAAATATTGTTTTTAAATTATAGTTTGCTTAATAATCCTACAAAAGTAGAAAAAAAGTAGAAGAACAGAAGAAATAGATTTGGTGCTTTTCATTTGGTCCCATTTAAATTGTCACAAGATCTGACTACTAGTTTATGAGTTATTATTATTAATGCTTTTTTTGACATATATTTTTAATATTTACAAGTATACTTTTCTCACAACGTATAGTAAAATAATACAGCAACTGGTGCATCGGTTTATCAATATTTTAAAAAAATTGGTAATTTTGTTATAATTTGATTGTTTCTAGATAAAAACAAAGTAGACCGGGTGTAGAATTTAATTTTCAAATATAGGGTCTTACGTGTAAATATTCATTTGCTCTTTTAAAAATTTTACAAACAAAATTGTAAAGATAAAACTTATAGAAAATTAAACTTTGAAGCAAAATATTTTTTTAGAACATCTTCTGTTATTGAAATAATAGACAATAAGGAAGCATTGTTTATTTATATAAGTAAGTAAGTTTCCAAATTCCAGGTTCTAATAAATCTGTTAGCAGCTGAATAGTGTCCTGATCTATTGTAGATAAGTCGTCTAACTTCAGCCAAGTTACTACAATTTATTCTTCAAAATTCTCTAATTATAGCCGTCTTCAAATATTTTACATCATCGAAAGTTTCCTCATCATCGTATAATCAAGCTTTCAATTGCTTGAACACAAAATAATTTGGTAACAAATCAGGAGATTGTGCAGGCCGATAAATGTCGCTACCTTAACCTATCTATTCACCGGTTTAGGAACGCATTTTGTCTAGATAAGCTGTAACTTTTCTCCTATAAAAGGCCAAATCCATATTTACACATATTTTATAAACAGCTGATTGTTTCACAAACTTTTCTTATAAATTTAAATGATGCAGACTTCACAAGTAATTGAAAATGCTCTAATTATATGATCTTAGAGTTTAGCTCACACATTCACACTGCTTTTAAATCAAGTGTGTGTCGGTACTAAAAACTGTTAGTTTTCAATACTCCAATATTGGTAGTTTTGTCTATTTGGTTGGTTTATTAATGTACAAAATAGATTTATCATTGAATAAGATTTCCGGATCATTAGTTGCTGTTTTCATCTGTTTGCTCATTTTACTTTATTTATCTCAAAAAGTCTTTGTTGATTTAAATATTTGAAAAAGCAGACTTTTAAACGTTGTTTTTTTTTCGGCAATTGTAAAATGTTCAAAATGTCTATCTACTTGTCACAAAGATAAATTTTTATTTTTTTCTACGTTTAACAATACGTTGGTAGCATTTCCGGTATTCTTATTTGTCGCTTTTGGTTTTCTGTTGACGATTCTTCGAATAATTATCTCAGCGGGCGGAAAAAAGTGCTGCAAAACTTTATTTAAATATTTCTTAAAGAACATCTTTGGTAATCCCAATTAGCAAAATTTACTTTTTTATTTATATTGTAGTTTACAGCGTTTAATAAGCAGACTACTATTCACACAATTTTACTACTTGCCAAAAAGTTTATTTAATCGATCTCGAAAGCTATTTTAACCACCAAGTGGTTATCATGAAGAGATGATTAAAACTGAATTATTAGGTGTTTGATTTAGTTTACCTGGTCTATGGAATTTTTGTAGATAATTCTGATTTTGTGAGTATTTCATAATAAACCGACTAAGGGTCTGATACTGAACAGATATTACCGTTATCTTTGTTAAGAGCATTTGTCTTATTTTTATAAATTTCAATGAGTCTAGCGGTGTCTAGATGTCTATAGTTATTTATTTGCTTGAGTACTTTTAAATACTAATTTCATGAAGGCATGCTCTGCTAAACTTGATTTGTCAAATCTGTGAGCTAATCTGTAGTTTAAACTGATCTACGCGTTTGCCCTATATAACACTTGTCACAGTTATTACACTCTATGCGATAAATTTCAACCTTTTTTAAAAATGATGTTTTGTCTTTTAGACCTCCCAGCAAATCTTTTAATTTGGATCCTGACTGATGAACTCTCTAAATCTTAAATGTTTAAATACAATGTCAAATCCGTTGGTTATCTTGGTTCAAATGAATTTTAATTCGTGTTTATTTGTTTAAGAAGTTGTGCAATTTTTAATATTTGTTTCAAATTTTTGTTTATTTATAATTTTAATAACTATTTCTGCATTATATCCATTAATATTAGCAACTTTTTTTAATAAATGCTTTTTCTTTATTAAAGTTTTTGACTTAATGGAAAGGTAAATAATCTACCTTCTAAAATACTTAAACTTGCTACTTTATGTTGGAAACAATGATTTGAGTCATTAGGTATGAATCTTAAAGTGCTTGTTTCTTTTCTAAATATTCCTATCAATTTCTAAATCGCCTGTTAATTAAGTTTACAACTAAAAAAAATAATTGTTAATTATCTTTTCGTAAGTGAATTTAATTGAAGAAAAACTATTATTTAATTTTGACACAAAAATTGTTAAACTCTCAAAATTATTAAAAACTGCAAAGAACCTTATCTACATTCTAGGAAAATATTAAAAACTGTCTTTTGCATTATTTTCAAAATAATGCATAATTAATTCAGCTAAAAAAGGCATTATACATTGACTCCTTCCTTTTGTTTGTAAAATTTTTTGTTACAATTGAAAATTGATTGTTTTACGCATAGCTCCGTTAATGTTATGTATTCTTTTCAGCCCTTTAGTCGTTTTACTAAGGCCCAGTTGTACGAACGTGAGTTAACTCTTGGTTCAGCTGAACCAGGTTCAAGAATTGATCCTCGAATCAAGTAAAATGTGTTGTACGAAGTCGTGCTATCGCTGGTTCAGCTGACTCTCGATTCAGTAGGGTTGGTAACACCAAAATCTCTTAAAGTAACTATATTTCAAAAAAGTAACTGTTAACTGTCAAATTTCAACGTCAAGCGCCATAAATTTTTCATTTGAATTTTAATATAAGTGTAGTGATATTTAATATAGAGAATGTTAAGGAAATGTATGTTTAATTATTGTTTTTTTCTAGAATGTATGTTTAGTAATGTTTTTTTCTGGAATGTTAAGAGAGTGTATGTTTATGTCGAAATGTATGTTTTTTTTCTTAAATGTTAGGGGAATATATGTTTAATTATGTTTTTTTTGTCGAATGTTAAGAGAATGTATGTTTTTTCTGTAAAGTCAAGGGAGAATGTAAAGGGAATGTATGTTTAATTATGTTTTTTTCCTTTAATGTTAGGGGAATGTATGTTTAATTATAGTTTTTTCCTTTAATGCTAAGGGAATGTATGTTTAATTAAGTTTTTTTTGTCAAATGTTAAGGGAAGATATGTTTTTTCTATTATGTATGTTGTTAATGTCCTTCCCGAACTTGTAATTTCTTTCAAAAAAAAGTAAAATTTTCGGCTCGTGGTCAAGCGTCCCGAAGGGTTCGCTCGGTTGATCACGAGCCGAAAATTTTACTTTTTTTTGAAAGAAATTACAAGTTCAGAAAGTCTTCATTTAACAAAAAAAACACATTCATAAGTTGAATTAATTTTTTTCTACAAGTCCACAAAACTGACAGCTTCAAATCTCACGAAAACACATGTGATTTATCACACATTTTTCATACAATACTACTCCCAAATGTACCAACACCTAAAGACTGTTATTCCTTCAAAAAAAACCCATTAAAAATAGCTGTAGTAGGATAAGCTCTACAAAGTCTTCATCATCAGTCAATTAGGCGAGATTCCAATTGTTCATGTTTTATTATTATGTTTTAACCCAAAAATCACTTTTACAAAATCGCTATTATAATTATTTTCGCGTTGATAGGAAACAAAAAGTTAGGTTAGATACAGACAAGTTGTGACAGGAGTTGCCTACAATTTCTTGACTCGAGGTTTAACCCATCGAAATCGGTGGGTTGGTGATCCTCGAGTTTACTCGTAGTTAACTCATGGTTGATCCTCAAAGCGAGCGTGTACAACTCAAATTTTGGCTTGAACCAGGTTCAAGGTTTGACTCTTGTTTAACTCGCGTTCGTACAACTGGGCCTAAGAAATACCAACACCTGCAAAAATTTTCTAAACAAGGTAAGTTTAGGCATATAATAATTCAGTTTTATTTACCTCTTGACCACTTGGTGCTCGAAAGAGTTCTTGAGATCAATTAAACAAACTTTTTGGCAAGTGGCAAAAATGTGTCAATAGTTAAACGTGCCAAGGATTTAAAACCAAATAATTAAATTAAAAAGCATGTCAAAAAAAACTATTTCACATTCAAACTTTGGAAAGCCGACTTCAATATAACTAATTATTTATTCATTTATGTAACTACTTTACGTGAATACCTTTTTGATTAATTTTTTTTTAAGAAATTAAATAAATAAATTTAAAAAACTAACTAAAACATTATTAGTCGCTAAAGAATTCTTTTGATTTTTTTGGGCTATCATTATCAAATCGTGATTTTTCTATTATAGCATCTTTAAAATATCTTTATTTTGCAAAAAAAAATTACTTTCAGTTTATACAAAGTTATCCCAAACACACATAAGATATATATACTAGAAACGGTCAAACATTTTTAAAACCACTTATCAAAAATCAAATACCTATAATTTGACACGGAAAAATCATTGAAAAAAATCTATTAGCTGTAATTTTTTCAGATAAATACGTTCATTGAATTCAAGGATCTAAACTCAACTTGTTTTTTCTTTAAATCGCTTGAAAAGTAAAAATTTTTATTTTTAAAAATTTCAGATTTTAACAATGTATTACATTTTTTATCTTTTTTTGTTTCAAACTGTCAAATTTTATTTTTATAATAACACCAGAAATTTGAGGTGAAAATTAAACGTAGTTAGCTAGAAGTAGAATTTAGCTGTTATTAAATTTTGATAAACTATTGAAACAATGGTTAAAATTTTTAAATTTTCTTCTGTAAGTTTTAAATTAAGCAAAAATTTAAAAGCAAATTTCATAGACAACTAGGCTTTGTAGTGACTCAAACTTTTATAATATTAAAAAAAATTCTAGACAATATGAAACAAAAAAAGGTTAACATGTAAGTATTGCAAAAAAAATGTATTTTTTAAAAATGTAAAATTTTACTCCTGTTGCTGTTTTAAAACAAGCAGGTTGGTCTTGGATTTTTTAAACAAATGAACGTATTTATCTGAAAAACTACAACTTATGTTTTTTTTAAATATTTTTTATGTGCTAAATTTTATTTGATTTTGATATATGGTTTTAGAAATACTTTACCGTTTCCATGCGCAACCCATATCGTTCTTTTTTAAAATCAGTTAAAAAGTGAAATAATTTAGCTGCAAATTTAATTTTTTTTTTATTTTTCTTACAGATTGGTTGTAAAATTTTCAAGACAGCCGTTTTTAAAATTTTGCACAAAAAACTCTATGTATTCTACATCTATTTAACATAGGATTTCAGTTTAAAAACTCTTTTTTTAATACGGATTATAAGCTGTTAACCTAAGTTTGTCCGGATACTAAATCATTATAATTTAATTTTTGAAAATAAATCTGTTACAACTTATAATTGAAAAAACCGTTTCAATCTTACCCATGTAAGCCCAATTTTATTAAAGCTGCTATAACATCAAATAGTGCTACGTCTAAAACAAATCATTTCTTAATTGTTTTGAAAAGTAACACTTAGGTAATTTTTATTTTTAATAGGTAAGTGAGTATACCTGTTATAGGTTGTTTATTAAATCATAGTAGAGTATTTAATTTTGTCTATAAAATTCTACATAAAGGCATGTGTGTGTCAAATTTGTTTTAGACTTTTTCTACAAGTTTGCATTGAAAAAAATGCTATTATACTAATATAGCGAATATACTAACAAAACTATAAATATCTAGTAGGCACATTAAAAATAATTTTAATTATTTGGCTTTATATTTGAAATAAAGTTTAATCTAACTTATCTTTAAAAATGTTTCTATATAGACTGTCAAAACGAAACACGCTTTAAAATTCGATTTTTAAATAATTTTCTATTTGTGGTTGAGTTAAATATCTTGCTTAACATTTTTGTTGTAAAAATTTCGAAAAAACCGACTTTAATATGATTAATTATTAATTAATTAATTTATTGCTTCAAATTGCTTAAATTACCTAATTAAATAAATAAACTATTATTTAATTAGGTATATTGAAATATTTTTTTTAAATTTCGCACAAGTTTTTATAATCAATTCAACTGTCAAACATATATGTCGAAAAAGCATTAATAAAAAAACTACTGGTCAGTTCTCGATCAAATTTGAATGAGACTAAATAAAAAGCACCAGCTTGCAAATATCATCAAATTTGGTACACCCACATAAAAAAAACAGTCGAATTGAAAACCTCCGCCTTTTTTTAAAGTCGGCTAAAAAAACAAATTGTTTAAACTTTTTGTGACATTTTAGACTGATGCGCAGCGTAGCTAAATATAATAAAAAACCAGAACAATTTTTTTTAGAAACTAAACTAGATAAAAATAATAATAATATTACATTTAAACAACATAATTTTTTGTGAAGAATTTTTCTTATATCCACCTAATAGTTTTTGTCACTATTAATGATAATACCTATACCGTTATGGATAAGATTGTAGGTAAAATTTAAGCTTTTAAACTTTGGTTTATAAACAATGACATTTTTATTGAGGAATATTGATACTGCACCGTCGCAGCCGTCTCCATTCTTCAATGATAAAGAAACAAATAAAAATACGTACCTACCATCATGGTAGGCTGTTTTAAAAAATCCAGTGGTATCACATACAATTTCCTTCATCACTTAAAACACTTGTATAAAGTTGATAACTATCAATCAGAGCACACTCGATAAGAGTTGTTGTGATATAATTTATTAAAATGGATAGATGTGCGCGGGTGTTAAGTAGATAGGTAGGTAGGTACACAATTGCAAAACAAATCTTAAGAATAGTATGGCGGTTCGCGAAAGACTAAAAGTATGAAAGAGTATAGTGTGTATGTTAAGAGTGATCTTCGGTAGACAGTCCTGTTCCTGACTGTATGTCCTTAATTGTATGGCCTACCGGAGCGTCCGTGCTCAATTGGCTTAATGAGGGCGAGGCAGCTTCAATTTAGCCCATTTAACTAGCCTATCGTTACGTTACGTTACGTTACGCTGAATCACTAAAGACTTTAGCGTCAATTAGTGCCCCCGTGCCCATCCATGATGATGATGATGGTGTTGATCTCCCCCCCTTTACTTACCACTGACAGAGCCCAGATTATTCAGCATGATGTTCACTTGTGTGCTGATGTCCAGACTACCTCGCTGACGCACTGCACTGTTTATTTAATGAGTACTGATTTGATACTGAATTGTGAATATGTTTGATGCTGAGAAGAGGTACGAGTGGGAGGCTAACCAATAGGGGCTAAACCCCCATAAAGGCGGAGCGTCTAATGCGAAAGGCGGAGCTTCAAAATCTCATCCATTGCATCATCGGGTGGGTGGTCGCTTCTCCGCGAGGAAAAACGAGAACGAATGCACTCGCTTTGAGGGGATCCCACTGTGATATCTCTGCTCGCGTTTGCCGCGTTCCATCTTTTTAATCAAAAAAGTAATTAAACTTTTTGTATTGCATTTCGCTCCGTAAACATTCCAAACAAAAATTCAAAAACAAAAGACATACGAAGCACTGGAATTTTATTGTTTCATCTCATATCACAAGAATGCCATGCTTTGACAAATATGTAACACAAGTTTACTACAAGAAAATATACATTTTGTAGCTTTCATCTAGTTGGCAAGGCTAAATAATATAACTATCTATACCTAAACAATCCTATGTTTGTGTAAGAAACATGGAAGTTTATTATGCTTTTTGTTTTGCAAAACTGCTTACAAAACTAGAACATATATCTTGTCAACAAACAGTTGAGAAGTTATAAGATAAATGTTCAGAGATGAGACTGAAGACATAAATTTATAGAAAATTAAACGTTTTACAAAAAAGTCTTTTCTTTTAAATAGTATTGACTTTACTCTTTTTCTCTAATTTTTGAGCAAATTCATAGATTTTTTTACAAATAACCAAAAATTCTTGGAGGTTGTACAATAGGTTAATTGGTTCTTTTGGAATCTTTATCACTATAAATTATTCACACAGTTTTACCACATGCCAAAAAGTTTGTTTATTAGATCTCGAAAGCTTTTTCGACCACTATGTGGTCATCATCAGGAGATGAATGAAAAAAGTGTTTCATGTTATTTTATTAGTCAAAAAAACTTTAGAGATCTAATAAACCAACTTTTTGACAACTGGTAAAACTGTGTGAATAACACAATAGATCGGTAAAAGTACTTAAAAAGCTTGTAAAGCTATTGTGCACCGGAATATCGTATCATAAACATTTACACAAGCCGCACAGAACGGACACAAGCCACATTGAGAGCTTTTCACTGAGAAACTCACATTTTTACTACTCTGTTGTGCCAGCTATAACCCTTAAGAATCTTAGATTTTTAGGTTTACTATACCTAGATTTAAAACTATTTTTTGTAGATGGCTTTTTTTCCGAAAAATGCTGTCATAACTATATTCACTTTTTTTAATGGTGCATTATTAACATTTTAATAGAGCAACAAGTTTTTTTAACCGACTTTAAAAAAAGGAGGAGGTTTTCCAATTTGGCCTTATATATTTTTTTATGTTAGTTCGCGGTTAAGTTTGTCATTTATGAACCGATTTTCATAATTCTTTTTTTATTAAAAAGGAGCTGTCTTCAGGGTAGTACTATAACAAGAAAATTAAAATCTGATAACACCATTCTAGAGAAATTAATAAAAGACTTTAGAAATTGTGGTGGCGACTAGTGGGATTATTAATGCGTGTTCGGATAACTGTGTTGTTTATAAACCGACTTTGAATTTTTTTTTGGTAGAAAAAAAGATATTTTAAAGGTAGTAAGATGATAATATAAAGACTTAGATCTAATAATGACATCTTAAAAAAATTTAAAAAAAATTTTAAATTATAGTGGCGACTATATCTACTATATTCATGTTAAAGATGAAGCTGGAATAAACACTATCATGTGCGGTTTACGTGATATTTCACCACAATAGGCGTGTTTGTTCTTACAGGACTGTCTTTAAGGAGTGCATGCTCTTCATGTTATGCGTCATCTCACAACAAAACCGAACTATAACTTAAAAGTATTTACTCAGGCTCTGTCTCGTCACTCAAGCTACGCTTTTATCTGGTCCCTCCATCCAATAATTTTTATACCACTCCACCATGAGATACCAAACACGAGGTGATCATGCAGTGTTGTTTGTTTATTTCAGCTTCATTTTTAACGTGAATATACTATAGTGCGTTTGATAATGCGCATTTGCGTTTTTTTTTAAATTATTAAACTGCTTAAATTATATATAGGTACCTACAAATACAATATTCTATAAGTCATTTAATTCAAACTTTCCATTTAATACATATTTCTAGGTGTCACATCCAATTTAAAAAGTTGTGTGTTATAGTATCTATAATAAATACCAAAATTGTAAAGACCATTATCATTGTCTCATCACTAGTTTTATTTCTTAAGAGAAAAAAAAGCAAAATTGATGTAAAAAGCAATAATCGACTTTTGCAACCATGGTACACTGGATGAACCATTGTGTATCATTTTTTAAATTTAACCTTTCTACCATGATCAAAAAGAAACTAAAAATTAGAAACATTATTCTAATCTTTCCATCTACAAAATAACAAAATTGGTTTTATAATATAAAATGTATGTGAAAGTTGAATTTGAAAGCGTTTTGTTATCAGAGTAACAAAAAAATCTAAATTTATTTTTAAGTTGAGTTGTTTTTTTTAAGTTCATCACCCATAATGTGAATCAAGCAATTGTCCTAAATATAGTGTACAACAACCCTCACTGAATTGAAGAAACAAGAATTAGTAAGACATCAGCATGACAAATAAGCGTTCTTTTAGAAGCAGCGCACATGTCAATCGACACAATATGCATTATTGGATCAGTGAATCCTCAGTGGATGCGTGAAGAACGAATTCGGAATCGTTGGACAGTAAATGTTTCGAGAGTTATTATTAATAATTGTTTAATAAGCCCTCTTTTTTTTAATTAACATTCAAATGACGCAATCTATCCGGATGTTCTTAAAAACCATTTAGATAATTTACTGGAAAATGTTCCATTGAATATTATTCAAGATATGTGAATGCAACAAGATGGAGCTCCTCTACATTACGCTGCAGCTGCTTGCAACATTCTAGACAATCGTTATGTTGAACAATGCCGTGGCCAGCAAGATCGCTAGATTTAGCACCCTTGGATTTTTTTATCAGATTTTATGGATCAGAGCACTGATGCATTCAGATCAGTAAATGGCATGAACAGCGCTGTCGGCTACAAAAGTTCTAGACCGAGAAGAACATCATTTTGAACATTTATTATAAAGTTTTGTAAATAAACAGATTTTTTTTTCTTGACTTTTATTGGTACTTAACAGATTATATTAATATAACATGCAAAATGCGGTCCTGTTTTGCAAGCATTTGCGACGGAAGCAGGTCAAATAAATTGCCTCTTATCGTAAATAAAAGATCCTACTTCTGTCAATGTTGTGGTTACCTACTAATGACAGAATTGCTTGTAAATTTTTCAACGTCTTATCCTCAATAATGGAATGGAAAAGAATCCTCAGTTTTTGAATTGTTTGAAAATATAGAGTAAATAATTGCATTTTTTAAATGTTATTAACTGAATTGTGAATTACATTAGCATTTAGCATATCTATTTCTTAACTGAATTTTGGTAAAATATGAACATATTTTGATTTTATGAACATGTTTTTTTTGTTATTAGGTAGGCGTTAATTATAATAATTTCAACTAAATCAACTCACCCAATGCTTAGCCGTCTAAAATATGTACAAGTATTCAAAAAATAATGTTATTATTTATATATTTTGACACAATTATGAACAATACCACAAGCGATAAAACACCCTGTATATACAATCTTTTCACTAAAGATAAAAAAAGCGTTCAAGTAAGAATGCATCGGAAATATGTTTGATTTACAAGAAAAAACAAATAAAAAATAGTTTATTACTAAACAAAGTTTAGAAAATTACGGTTTTATTCATTTACAAAATTTATTATTATTCACTTTTACTAAGTTTCTATTTCTATATTTCTAAATATATATATCTGTGATACTTGTAAATCATATTTTTTCCCAAAATGGTGCGTTTTTAATTAAATAGGTACAACATTTTGGGACAAGTGAACTTTCTAGACTAGTCATGTCAAGAAAAGCTATCATAATTTCAATTTTTGTTACTCACTACTTTCGTCTTGATTAAAAGCTTAAAAAAATGTGAATTAATTTTCAGAATGTGGAAATGTTCTAGATTTTGCTTTTTGAGCTTCGGCTGTATAACTGTCAGGTGGAATCTACTCTGAATCTTTAGAATCATTACTTGCTTCGCACATACTGCTGGCTTCTTTACAAACACAAGTTTTACAAAAAAAAAATGCTAAAACAGATAAGACTAAAAAATAAAATAATTAATATTTTTTATTACAATAAAAGTAACAATTTATGTTATTATATGTGTCACTGTCACATTTGCATCAGTCAACTGAGTTTTGCCTGTGACTCAAGTAGATTGCTGCTGTAAGGCAATACATAAACATGCTTAAATTATGTTTTTTTATAAAATAATAATAATAATAATAATAAAACCTTGTTTTTCAACAATTTTATATTATTTGATAAATAATATTGTCATCATCATTACTTGTCAAAGACCGTAATGATTTTTGAATTCAGCAAAATTGCTGTGCCTCCGGGGCAGAGAAAGTTAAACATAATTTTATTAAATTTTGTAAGACAAAACACATGTTGCATAGAATAAGCCAGTGACACAAATAAAAACAAAAAAATTATACATTAAAAATAAAGTTCACTAAAATGAAGAAAAGTATTGGCAATTCAAATTAATTTGTCAGTAATACAGTTAACTTCAATTCTGACGTCACATTTAGTGTCGTCATTTTTGGCGACTGTTTACTGTTTTAAAGTTAAGTTTCCAGCTTTGTTTGTGTGTTTTAATTATTTTCAGAGGTATGTCAATTATTTACTAATGTAAGGAGAATAAATTTTTCTGGGAATAAATAAAATGAAAGGTTAGGATTTTTCTTCTTTACAGAACTACAACACCCGTATACACATCAGTTGGTGTTGCACACGCATTTTCGCCGACCAAACTGTTCCTTTAATTGCTCTGACATTCTGTATCGATACAGAAATTTATTTGTAAAATTGAAAGTCGTTTCTACAACAACTAATAATGTGTTTACAACCTGTCAGCCGGTGACTTGTTGTGACGTCATTAATTGTAGTTTTAATATTTTTTCGCTAGAATCGCATGCTTAATGTTAATAGTCAATAAGATATAGATTTAAACTTTTATCTTCAAAACATTTACGATATGTTTAATATGCTTTTGAAATTAACAATTCTCTTTTGTTTTAAATAATCTTACAGTAGTAAAAACTTTTCTCAAAATAACATGTTTTGTATCGAGGTATTACATAAACTAAAATAAATAAATAATAGATATTTATGCATTAAGGGCGATATGAATGTTTTTTCTCCGAGGTTGACGTGTTACAGACCAAGGGCCGGAGGCCCGCGGTCTGTAAGTCTACCGAGGGTGAAAAACAGAATATCTCCCGTAGTGCATTAAATATTTTATTTTTTAGCATTTCATTACTGCTTTCTTAATAAAATTATATGAAAAATAACAACATCCGAGAATGCATGAATGTATAATTGCTGCAAATGCATGGTAACCATGTGTTTGAGGGTGAAAAACTTTACAAAGTTCCAAGGGAGATATGAGATACGTTTCATATATCGTATCCATAACGAAAATCAACAATATCATGTCACTAAAAAATAAAATTTATTATAACATACATAAAAATTAAAAATACAGTCGAATTGAGAACTTCCTCTTTTTTTTAAACTCGGTTAATAAGTCTAATATTGAAATTATTTTAATAAATTTAAAATTTATTTTTATTAATTACAAATCTGAAGTAAATACCTTCATCTATAAAGCATGTAATTTCTTACAACAAAAAAATTGCATTTTTTTATAAAAAATGTTTTCAAGTGCTGTATCAAAATCTCAAAAATTAAAACAAATTTAAAGTTTATTTAAAAAAAAAAAGTATAATAAGTGATATCTTGATTTTAATATTAAATAATAAACTTTCTGTTTAAATTAGATATAACTTTTAAAACTTTTGTTTATTTATTTTTTTTCAAATACTTTAATAAGTTTTGAAAGATGTCTTACGATAGATAAACTTAAATTTTAGTGTAACAAAATAGCACTTTAATATGCTAATAAATATTAAAAACCGTCTAACATTTCTTTAAAAAAATATAAACAATTTTTGATCTGGAACCACCAGTCGATTGATAAATATATTGATGTTGAATAATTTGCTTGCATAACATAAGTTATACAAATTTATATAAAACTTTAATTTAATAGATCATTTATAAAAATCAAGCATAGTAAGGAGCCTTAAATTAATCGTTGTGGTACCCTTTTGAGGGTACCACAAAAAGGTAGAAAAAATTACAGTTTTGCTATTTGTTTTGAGTTTCTTAGATAAAATAAAGAATATAGTTTGCAGAAGTTAAAATGCACATTATAAAAATAGAACTTACGTAGGGAAATTTCATGTGACACGCAATCGAATGCCTTTGAGAGAAAAGTATTTAGAGCTGGGGTGTTTTTTGTTGCAATGAAGTACAGTTTCGGTTGTTCATTAAACCTTCCCAAAACAAAGCTTTTTATAAACGACATCTCTCTTTAAGTGGAAAAAAGATTATTCTGAATGCTGATATGTTGTTCCTATTGTTGAAAACTATGTCAAAATGAACTGTTTTGTGGATTAAAACGCGATTCACGTGTTTTTTTAAACAATATTTTTTTGTTTTGATTGAAAAACGCATTGTCAAAAAAATTGGTAATTAACTTTGCATCACAAATCTATAACTTTGAAGCACAAATGATAAAATATTTTCTTCAGCTTCTTTTCGACGGTTTACTATGTATTTAAATCAATTTGGACTGACTTTTGTTTATTTTAAAAATGGCAAATTGAAAAACCACCTTTAAAGTTTTAGCTTATAAAATATAATTAGCCTAACGTATCAAATTATGTTTGAATGTTTTAACTAAGGTCTGCAGTTTAGATTTTAGCGTATTTTAGCAACCGCGTAACCAGAAAGAATCCCTATGTAAATAAAATACTTTAATCTTCCTATTTTTTGTAAAGTGTTTAAAAATTTAATTTAATGTGGTAATTTGATTGCATTATATATTAGATTAAGTTCAATTTTAGTAAGACGAGTATATTAATCAAGTATTAATTACATAATAAAACAAAGTTTCATTAATTTGAAAGACAAGCAGTATTCTAATTTCCCTTTAAATTGCCAATATCCCTTTTCTAGTTTGAGGAAAACTAAGGACGCCTGTGAGTTTATTTTCTTATTGACCTATTCCCTCCAAAGCTGTTAGAAAAAAGTGCTACTGTCTTAAACCCTGATCTTAGGAATGTTATATATTTATTGTATTAAATAAATATTTATTATTGTTTCAAAAACTGGTTCTGTTTGGTCAAATAATTAGTTTATATTTGCTCTTAGTTGATACCTACTCAAAGGAAATTTATGCAGTAGCTATTGTTTAGATTTTAATTAAACCTACTCTGCAATATCAACAAGCTGTATTTATAGGTCTACGGTCTAGAATGGAGACAATTTTTTTTGTTGTATAGTACCTCAATTTTGCGTTGTTACAGATCTATAGAACTTTAATTAAAATTACTTAAATAAAAAAACAACCCTGAATTAAAGAAAAATACTGTTTGCTCTCCTACCTTGCAAAAATAACATTTTCGCACTATTGACAATATAAAAGATAAACTTTTCAAGTTATCAGTTATTAACCGCATTAAACGTTATAATGTGTTTTTGAAGAAACAAAAATTATTATAGAAAAAACGCTATTTTATTCTTTTGTTAATAAAAAGTTTTATATTTTATAGAAATGAAAACAGAAATATATTTGTTTTATTATAAAAAAAGCGGGAGTTTTATTCTTAGTGTTACAATTACAATGTGCTATGTTGACGTATGTTATAAAGTTCATATGACGGTCTAGGATAATTTGATTATTATAAAATATATCTAAAGCTTTATTCTTTATTTTCTTTTTATAAAAAAAAATAATAAAAATCCAGTAAATTTTTAATTTAAATTTTGTGAGAAAAATTATGGTTTTTTGCTGTTAAATAAAAAGTTAAAAACAGCCAGTCCTTAACAGAAACTACAAAAAATTTAGTACTAATAAAATAGATATTTTATATACCAATAGCATTAACTTAACAATAATAGGGTCATAATTGTTTGATATTATCTTGTTTATAAGTATTGATAGTCTATAAATAAAATCTCGTTTTTGTGTTCTCTATAAGCTTTTCTGCAGTTCTCTTCTAACACAACTTAACAAGTGAACTAAATTGAACATTAATCTTTTCAATAAAATTTTTTTGTATATTTAGTTTAGATAATTACTTTATAATTTAATGTTTTACAGTTTATTGAATAACAAAGTTATAAACTGAAGCATTACTTAATTATTTTTTTGCACTTATTGGTCAAAGATCAGTAGTTTCCGATCGTTCCCGATGGATCAAAAAACAACTTTGCCACACTCCGGTGTTTTTAACTCTGCAACCGAAACTAGAAGAAATAACAGAACAAATTTTTGAAACAATCATTTTGAAACCATTTTTAATTTAAAATATTAGGGTATCGCCAAGAGCAACGTTACGAACCAAAAAATAAGTAAAAAACTAAGTTATTTATTATTAAAAAAGTAGAGTTATTTGTTGCAAAAAAAGTTGTACCTATCTTTTTTGGAAAGAAATTTTTCCCATTTGCACTAATAATCAAAGTGCTTGAGAAATTTCACTTTCTCAACTCGTTAGGTAAATACATAACTATTAACAAACTAATAAACAACTATACTTTCCAAGCTAAAAACTCTGCTAGTGATTGAGTCTAAACATCATTGATGATTCTACAATTTTGGTATATGATAGACTATGAGCCATATCAAATACTCTTTAATAAAGCCAAAATAATTTACAAGATTAACAACTAAAAATTTATAACTTATCCATTACAACTTAAAAAGTTTAAAAAGTATTGAAGAATGTAAAAGCTCTTTAAAATAGACTCAACTAGTACAAAAAAATTAACATTATAGCATGTATACCTGATTTTGTAATTAGTTTAGAACCTTTGAGGTACTTTTATGTGCTGGGACATAACAATGACTAATTTTTAATGCAAGATATTTCGGTTTAGTTTAAATTTGATCGAATCAGATTTTGAAATAAAAAAATTAAATTTCACATCAACTAGTTTTTTAATTGCATCAAAAGTAGTAATGTAGCAAAAAAACGACCTACTTCAACGCTTTTTTGGGCATTTTTTTTTAAAACTAAGATACGATGTATATTATACTATTTATACTGCAATTTTTAGTAGCTGGTCTTAATATAACACACTAGTTGATATAGAGTATATAAACCTGTCTAACAAATGAAGAACCTTTCTGCATATCCTAAAAATTACCACAATCCTTATTAATATTAAATATTATTAAAAATTGTGGTACTTTTTCAAAACTAAATTTCAGTTTTGAAATTTGTCTTTATTTTATTTTAAAATTCAAATTTACCTAAACAAAAATTTTTTTTTAATATTTTGTTTGTTCATGTCTTTATGTGTAGACATTAAATATACCTAAGTTAACGAAGGAAAGACTAGTGTGGAAGGATGAATAAAATTTTGATTTGTCTCAACGTTTTGCACTGTTTATTGGTGCTTCATCAGGGGAGATAATAAGTTATAATTTTGTTAAAAGATTCAACATTCAATATAACAAGAAGAGTATGGTCTTTAGACCATACTCGACTTATCTTTTAAAAGAAAATCAATTTTTTCAATAACTGTTAAGTTTCGGCATGAGACATTGTATTCCAAAATAAAATAAAAAAAAAATGTTGTTATGTGAAAAAATTAGGTTAATTGTTGCAATTAATTTCTGGCTAAGCCTGTATACATAAGTTTAAATAAAAAAAAATTGTAATTAAAAAAAAGATGTGTCCGAGCGATTTTCTAAAAAGCTAACACCAGAATTTTGAATGAATTTGTTCCAACTTACGCGTCCTCACTGTATATCGGAACAACACAGAAGCTTGAATTATTATATATTATATTCATTTGATCTATAAACACGAGCGCCCTCTTTCTGGATATTATTATATATATTGTGCGTGAAAGTACTACATTAATTTTGACCCAAACGGCGTCTCATAGTTGAATGACAATAAAACTAAACATTGCGAAGTGAGAACCACTTTATTGTTGTAGTTGTTTGTTTTAATTTTGTCAATTTATTATTTTCTATTAAATTAGAGCTTACACTAGAACCTGTTATTATTTGGATAAAGTAGTATTAATCAAACATGGTTTAAGCGTTTTTTGTGATCCAATTTTATTTTAATAAATGCTGCTTCTACATACTGTCGCCCACTTGTTCTATAATAGTATGAATTCATAAATTTCTAAGTTGAAATTTCAATAATCATATATCTACTGCTGTACGGTTGCTATGCACTACATGCCCTTTGCGTCAGCCAGTCAAAGGGAAATTTGCCTTGTTGAGATGAGACCATTCATGGTATGTAGGTAATAACAGGTAATATCAGATAGAAGCGGCAGTTCACCACTCTACGCTAATAAGGAAATATTTTACTGAGGGGTTATTGAGTTACTGGTTTATTCCAGTATGAATGAATACAACATAGAGCTTTAAAATCAATAAATATATTTAATAAATCAAGTGGTGATAGATAATCCTTGAACGTTTTTGTTTTACACAGCAATAATTGTATCATTAGAATTTAATTTTATTTCTCTCACATGTCGCTGCTTAAATGGCAGAAGCATCTTTCCGCCTGTATAAGGATTACAATTATTGTTATCTAACCAAACTATATAATACTCTAAAAAATATTCTTTTTTTAATAGTAGTTAAAAGACGTTTCATCTAACACCGTGAGTTATTAAACCCATAACTATAACTCTTTTAAGAATTTAAACTTGCCTATAAGCCACTAGTCAGTTACAAATCATAAGTCACTAGTGTAGTGTTAACTCACCTTAGATAAAAAAACATTGAAATGTATTATTTTATTTCAACTAAGTTGAAAGTTTTTAAGCAAGAATAATTAAAGAACACACAAAGTAGAATTAAATCAATAAGAAATATAATAAAAATAATGAAAATGGTAAGAAAATCTGTCAAGAAATAATACAATAATACTAGATTTTAAAACTTTTATCCAACACCTCTTTATGATGAGCTTATAAAAATTGAAATATGGGGTCTATAGAACACAAGTTAGTTTTATGAATCATTAATAAAACTGTTTTTATATAATTCAACAAAAAATACAATACATAAAATTACAATTTTTAAAAACAGAAATCTTAGATAAAATCATTTGTTGAGATTTACGTTCACATTAATATTAAAAGATAAACAAAAATAATAACAAAAACGACTTACCTTCAACATCAAATATTTTTTATTTAGTGTTTCTGCTAGAAACTCTTTTTTACAAACTTTCGATTTCTTGCTTTTGTGATTTTTTGATGCGTTCTTTAAAAAAGCGATTATCTTCCTATACTGTAAAATATCTATCTTTACATGCTGTATTTCGTCCACATTAAAGAAGCCGCGAATCTTTTTTTGGCGTTGGAAAAGTAACTCAGCAACACGTCTCTGCTTACTCCACAAACATCGCTTTTCTGATTTCAGTTATTAACCTCACTCAATTCTTTGTAATAAGCGCCTCTGGATTTCTGGTGTAGCAAACTCGATGTGACTTTTTCCAGGAAGAAAACTAACTTTTTTTATTTCTAACAATGTTACAAGCGCTAAACAGTTTGTTTGCAAAGTTTTTCTCAAACAATAAATTTGTTGTCAACAACAACATGGCAACCAAATCATAGACTACTTCAAATTTTTGTAGATATAAAATGCTTGGGTTTTGACAATTTTTTAAAAACTCTTACAGAAAGAGGTGTATATAAAACTATATCTTGTACTCGTGTCTTAACAGCAAATAAGTCACTCAAGAAAAATTTGGCCACTCACGCAAGCTCTTGTGGCTAAACATTTCTTTCGTGATTTATTTGTCTTATAAGACACTTGTATAATAAATAGCTGTTATTGTAAAGCTTGAAAGTAGCCTAGATATAAACATTAATGGTTATTTCTGAGAAAATGAGAGTAGGAAACGTAGATGAACTATTGTAATCATACATAATATATCCAAATATGATCAAAGCTCTAATCTTGGAATGCAACTTGATGACAAACAATAAATTGTTAAACCAGAACAGAAAAGTTATGTTTTCTAGCAAGTACAAAGAGATTGATTTTAATGTTTCAACAAGTCAAAAAACACTTTTCTCACCTACGTTTGTCGTGCACTTTAGTGTTTTATTCTAAAATTGTTGTACACATTTATATTGTTTTTTTCTTATAATAAAAGAAATTTTTGTTGGCAAAAAACCACAAGTAAACTAATGTAAAATAATATATACTGACCGAGATAGAAGATCTCGGTCAGACAAAACTAAGTTAAAAAAAAATTGGTTTTAGAGGTTCAGTAAAAGATTATTCACTCAAACTCAAACTTGACTATTTTGTATTTGTTTTGCAAAAAAACAAACTTAAACGACTACGCAAAAGTTTAATAAGAAAAAAAATAAGCAAAAAAATCAATTATTAAAAAAATTATGAACAAGATTATTAATCATTTTAAACAAGAATCTGACGTATTGCAAGTCGCAAAGATGTGCTGTTTTGAAGCTAACTTTGTGTTGTTTATTCATTAGATAAAACAAGTTAAGCAATTAATAGTGAATTATTTTAAACAGTAAACACCTTAACTTTACTAACTGTGACTTGTCTTTTAATAAATTTGAATCAATGGTTCCAGCAGTCAAATCTATCAGGTATATAATTATAATAGAACTGAGCTTAAAGCACCAAAGACTATAAAACCTAAGCTAATCAATTGTATCTAATTGAATGTATTCATTAATTAATTTAGGTTTTTTAGAAAAGTAATTACACAGTTTTTAATAATTTCCTTTTTCAAGTAAGTTGAATTTTTATGCATGAACTATGAACTCAAAAATATTGATAATAAGATTTTAATAAAAATAATTAAAAACGTAAATAAAATTGTTGACGCTAAAAGTAAAGCGCTTATGCGCGTAGTTTCTTTTGCAAATAATCGTTAATAATAAATTGTGTCTTGTAGAGGCTGAAACTATAGTAAAGTAATGATTGTTTATGTAGTGAATGGCAAGAGTCATCAGAAGACAAAAGCATCAGTGCTAAATGATGCTGTCTTTTGTAGAATTCTAAAAAAATTGCCGTTCTTAAGCTATTTTAAAAATTGTTATTTTATGACAATATGTTTAAAACAAATTTACTACAAATGCTTTTCATTGTCTGCTTGACCGAAAATGCTGTAAAATGCTATATTACAAAAATATTTGAGCTCTGCAGCAAAAACGATTTTATTTAGATAGAATACAAAAAAAAATTTTTTATTTTTCTTTTACAAAAGTAGTCATGCAAGTAATTGTACAAGGCACGTAAAATTTCTACAACTAGTAACTTTACAATTATTTTAAAATTAGTATTTAACAGTTTTGTTAATAATTTTTTTGATAGTCTTAAAGTGTTGATTTCGCAAGTTGTAAAACTTTTTTTCAATTTTAATATAAAACTTTTTTTTAAACTTAAATTAACTTCAAAAAATTTACGTTTTTATTTATCAAAAGTTTTGAACATATGATTTAAGATATATATCAGATAACAAAGGATTCAAATGTACCAAAGTTGAGGAATTAAAAAATAGAATTAGAAGGATGGAAGAGTAACATTAAATTAATAATTACAAAAGAGATCACATATGGTATTTTAAAATTAAGCATAAAAAAAATTGACAGGTTATGGAGAGTATAGGTGGAATAACAGTTATGTCAATCTTTTTTTTAATATTTGCTACCTATATTTTAACTTAAAATAAAATAAAAATTACAACTACCCTGGCAGAGAACCAGTACCTAAATATTTGCCATTATTGGCAACTGCTGGATTTTTATAACTTATAAACAATTAGACAGCGAGTATTTGATTCTAAAGCCAGTAGACGTTGTAAAATAGTAAGTTTTTTTTCATAGGGAACACCTTAAATAGAGAAACAAATTAAGTGCGAGGTCACTTCCGAATATAATTTGATCAAAAGGGTTTTGACAGGACACGCGCATATCACGTGCCGAACGCTCTTTATGCGAAATAGACAAAAGCTAAAATAGAGTAGATAATTATCAATAGCTTGACTCTATTGTGAATTTTTTTATATTGTTTTGTAGCAAATAAAACAAACACAACATCTGATAATACAGTGACAGCTGAAAAAAATTTAGAAAATTTTACAAAATTTTACCGTTTTTTTTGTAAAGCTCGCAAATGTTTATTTACTGCATTAGAAACTAGCTTTTTAAACATTAGAAAAATTAGACCGTAAAGATAAGGAATTTTAATCTTATGAAATTTATCCGAAACGTATCATGATTTGTCTCCTCGAATTAAAGTTTACCTGTCTCGGTTAACTTTTTAATTTCTTGACAGAAATGCTAATTTTGTTAAGGTTTGTATATTGTTTTACTCACAATCATCACCTACGGTCTTGCCAAGTTGCCAGGACAAAAATTAACAAATTTTTAAAAAATTGTTAATGTTGTGCTTGCTTTTTGAAAACTTAAAAAGCTTAAAAATGCTCTATAGTGACTCTAGTGACACACAACTAACACCCCCGGAGTTATTGCAAGCTGCAGCATAAGCTAATACTAGAAATAAGTCACAAGCGGTATGAAAGGACTTATAAGACTCACATGGACTAGGCCAAACAACACAAAACAAATCATTCATCCGTAAATGTTTTATTGGCATGTTTTCATGCTCTTTCAAAAAAAAAAATTCTAGCACACGCTAGGCTGCGTATTTGAGGCTCAAATGCACAGTAAACTTAAAAGAAAAAATTGACATTACGAAGTATTTCCAACTCCAAGCTTTTTTTAAAAAACAATATACAGTGAACAAACCTAAACAATCAGAAGTTCCTTTTACAAAAAACATTGAAACATTTCTAAATCAAGTCGCAGATAGATTCCTAGTACTAAAAATAGAACAATTAACAATAATGTATAATTTAAGTCATAATTATCCTTAAAACGTTTTAGGTGAGTCTAATAGATGCGATGAGCTTCTTCAAATGCGTAAAAGTGACGTAGAATCGTCTGATACTGGGGTTTAGCATTGCATTACCCGATACAAAAACTCTGTATTTACTAAGTTAGAGTTGGTAAACATTGTCTGAAAATACATGCACTTGAGGATCAATATGTCATTAAGAAATGATTGATTCTTGCTTCAATATAGGCATGGAAAACTGACCAAGCAACTGTTTGGGCACAGCTCTATTGCAGTTCCTGAAATATTGCAAAAATTGCAGTTTTCCTAGTCCTACCTGAACCAAGTCCATTTACAGGTTACAGTTTTTGTCGTTCTGGAGCCACAGTACTAGCAAATAAATAATGTAGTGCAATTATAAAAGCTTAGTAAGTGGAACTCAAACAGCGTCGCTGAAAACTATGTAGATGTAAAAAATTGTGTGGAAGGCCTATTAAAAATCAAACCGCTGATGACAGCTCCACCAAAATCTATTTCAAGATTCTAAAGATCTATCTCATTCTGTCCACCATCTACATCTACATCTTTCCTATCTGACTTTCTATCAACATTTTCAGTAACTACACAAGAATATCATTTTTCTAAGACAAAGATAAACAAGGATTACATCTAATAATTTATAGTCACGATCAATCCATAATCACAATTAATTTTAATAATTTATCATCTAGTTCTTTACCTGCCAGCAGCAGTAATAACAATAATTCATTGAAAATTTCATGTTTTGTTTTCTTAATTTGTTAATTGTGGTTTGCAAACCGCAAATTATGAAATATAAGTCAGTTTTGACGCAGTGGAGTGTGTGTGTGATTTATTTTAGGTTACTTTCAACAACTTAACAACATTCAATCAAAGTCAGTTTCGTAAAAATAATATGCTATAAGTTTTTTTAGTCAATCTTATTGTTTTAATAATATTGCATTTTTTGCATTGTAAAGGTGTTTTTAGGTATAATTAGCTGACGTCACAAGTCAAAACAAAGTAAGTATAAGTATCTTCTAAAATAAAAATGTTAAACGTATACATTGCAACTTCACCAAAATGCTAAATGTATTGGCAATTTGCATTTATTTGTCGGTAATACAGTTAATTTCCATTCTGACGTCACGTTAAGTATCTGTCATTTTCGGCGACTGTTTACAGTTTCAAAGTGGCAATAACAGTGCGTTTTTGTGCAATTTTTAGCTTTAGTTGTGTGTTTCAATTATTTTGAGAGGTAAGTCGATAAGTTTTTAAGGTAGTAACATTTACTAATGTGAAGAGAATAAATTTTTTTTGTTTTTTTTTTGGGAATAAATGAAATGTAAGGTTGAGATTTGTTTTCTTTACAGAACTACACCCATATACACAACAGTTGGTGTTGCACACGCATTTTTGCCGACCAAACTGCTCCTTTAATTGCTGTTACATTCTGTATCAATGATACAGAAATTTATTATTTATAAAATTGAAAGTCGTTTCCACAACTAATAATATGTTTAAAACCGGTCAGCCGGTGACTAGTTGTGACGTCATTTATCGTAGTTTCAATATTTTCTCGCTAGGATTGCATGCTTAATCTCAATAGTCAATACGCTGTAACTTTATCATTGTTAACATTGTATTAAAAATATTCAAACTAGTCAATTCAATTATACATTATAGTTAACTGTTATTGTTTATATGCCTTCAGTTATCGTATAGCACCAACACAAACCAATTTTAATTCAACTAAAAATAATTAAAGATTAATCACAAAACCATAGATCGTTGCTTGCGGTTTGCTACATAACGACGTTGAACAATATAATCAATTAAGCTAGGGTTTTCCGCCTGGGAGAGGGAAAACCAACGCTACCTACCTGTAGAGATTTGTTATCATTCAATTACAATACTAATTGAGAGTAAAAAAAATATATTTATTTATCTCACAAATCTTGATATAATATTAGTATTATTAATAGTATTGTATAGTTAGTAATAACATAACTTATTGTAAAAACAATAATAACCAGCTAACAAAAAATGTAAAATGTAAAGACTGTTATTTCAGTACTGAAAAACGCACTAAAAATTTGTATAAATTTAGTAGCTGTTTGCAAATAGGTGAACTTTGAGTATAATTTTCAGTATGCATGCGTTCTAGTTGCCCAGAGACCAGGAATGATATTTTTGAAAAAGCACAATTATTTTTCAGTACTGAAATTTTTAGTACCGAATTTAGTATAGTGGCCAACAAGGCGAATATATATTTTTTTAATTTGTAATTGGTAATAAAGCCTTTTGGCTAATTTGAATTAAAAACTGAGCCTTTTGTTGCACGGTTTCCTATTCTTGTCAAATGGTTAAAAAAATTTTATAATTATACTTCGGAGATATTTTGTTTTAAGCAAAACAATAATTATCCAAATCGATTAATAATCAAAAAAGTTGCGTGCAAACATCTAATTTGATAAAAATTAATAAAGCAAATTTGTTGCACTTTTGAGGTGAAATTGTGTATATCGTAAAGCGAATTGTACGTATATCGTAGCATATTGAAGGCGGTACTGCAGACTACTGTTTTGTACTTTGAGCATAAATTTTAAAACAAAAGTATCAGATATAACCGCGTGGATTGAAATAGTGATATATAATTATTTTTATCACAACAGTAACAATACAAATTTGTTTTTGTAACGAAACAGGTTTGCCAATCACTAATTTCACGAGAAAAACTGATATGATAAAATCGCGACACTGAAGATGGAGCGAAGCGACTTCATCTAATGTTAATTTTTCGATTAAATTCAGTGCTTGGCAAAACTTTGAGTTAAAGAGTCTGATAAAAAAAAACTCGAGGTTTTTTTGGCAAAATAAATTAACGACAGAATATATAGAACAGGCGTTTTTATAGGTGATAAAAAACGAGTCAATTTTCTTATTGTTGTCAAACTGACAAAATGTCATCGTTAAATGGTACATTTTATATAGAAGTTAATTTATCTATAAACATCTCATTTCTACTGCCTTTACATTGCAAAAAATATAGTCACAATATTGCTATCAAAATATTAGAAAGTGAAAATGTTAAGACAGATTCAGTTACATGTTTAGTGCTTCATTGGCAAAAATAAACCAATTAAAAAAAAATGTAATAAAATAACGAAAAAATTTAAATAGAAAAACATAAAGAAGGCAAATGCGGAAAAAAAAGAACAAAAGTCGGAAAATATGTAGGTAGCTCACGAATAAAAATACTCACAAAATCAAAATAATGTACTTTAGCTCGAGTTTTCGCACACTTTAAAAACAATAGAATTTAGGAATGACAATTTTATCATTTTGTAGGAGCTCACCAAAATGCACAAATCTTAAGTTGCACAGATGTTTCTGGTATTATATTGTTGGCACGTGTCCAATTCAAGGAAATTAGTTGTCAAAAAAGCTTGAAAATGTTGCATATAGATTTACATTTTATGTAAGCTGTTTATTACCTATCAAAGATATTGTACCGTTTAATCGACCAGTCACGTTACATAATTAAAACGTAGCAACTTTTGATAGATGCTACTATTTATTACACATTTTTTAAGTTTTTTGTGTTTTCTTAGGTTTTTTTTTACTTTGCTTTTCATTAATTTACTTATAAATTGCTAATGTTAATTGTTCTTTTTTTAATTAATATATTGTTTGAATTTTTGAATAATCAATTTTTTAAAACATTTAAAAAAATTAATAAATATGTTTTAGAGCAGCTTAGCAATGCCTAAATAATTTAAAATAAGAAATTTTCACGATCAAAATCTATAAAATTTAAGAAGCTGAGGTAAAGCATGCATCTTGACTTACAACAATTTATTAAAAAAACTAGACAATAAACATTATCATTTGTAGAAAAAAATTACAAAAATAATTACATTTTATTGGTTATAAACTTTGTGCTCTAAATTTAACGTTACATTTTTATTGAATCGATTTATAGTTGGCATAAATTTGAACTAAACAACCCATCTTATTGAGAGAATCATTGTGTTTTTAGTCGATTCTCATAATTTTATAATAAACAAAAAAATTCGAAAAGAATATTTTTTTTTATAATGTTGTAATTTAAAAAAACATACTTTAGTTTTGTTTTGAAAAGTTTCTCTCGGTACCAATATAATGCATTTAAAAGGTCCTTTTAGACATCTAGTTTTCGAAACAAGACTCTAATTAATAGTTAAAGAAATCAGCAATAGCAATGTCCTTCGAACTTAAGTAGAATTCATTTTACATATATTATCGTCTTCACTCTAATTAATAGCTTATATAAGTGTTTAACGCTTTTCCATATTTTCGAATAAAACTTGCAATCAAATCGTTTTTTTGAACTGAATTTTTTAGATTGAGTATATTTAGGTTCAATTTAATTCCAAAGTTCGATCCGACTGAGTCCAGAGCAGGAGAATAGAAGCCGTCACAGCAGGAAATCAAGAATAATGCGGACACGAAACTGCACTCGCGCTCGTCTCCCTCGGGACGTAAAATGGCGGAGGGAACAACTGATATTTCGCTTTCTCTATCATTTGTGATTCCTGCTGGCTCCCGTCCAAGAATGAACTTGAGCTTTTAATTGTTTTGCGCTGCTTTTTCAGAAACTTGGCTTATTTCAATGCTTTTTCAACACTTATTTTAATTTTCTATCTCGATTATTACGCAATTTGAGATTCAGGACTGCTTTGACAGGCAGTTGTTGCACACTTTTGTAATTTAATTTTCGGAGTGGGTGTGGTAGAGTGCACCAGACAGGAGACGAGATATATATCGAAACGACAGTTTCAGTTAACGGTGCAGGTTAGGCGCTGGATTTGAGCAGTCTATTAAGTAATGACAATAAATTACACAAATTACTAAGCTCGAAAATATTATTTAAGAAAGAAATAAAGTTCAAATAGGTAGATTGAACAGAGATTTTAAAAAAATAAAGTTTTCACGTTAATGTAATAGAGTATTCTTAATAGCAAAAAAAAACCTACAAACCCTACAATGATAAATGTGTAGTAACTTAAAAGTCGTCAAAACCTATTGAATTTTGCAGATTAAAAGTTTAAAAAAAATTCTTTTTATAAAAATTTGTAATTTAGCGGTGAGCGCGTCAGATATTAAAACTGTAATAGTATAACATTTCATTGATAACAAAAATCAATAATTTAATGTTTTAGGTCGTAAAAATAACTGTGCAAAAAGATTAATCAAAAAGTAACTCAAGCGCGTCAGATGTTGACAGCAAACGCTGACAAATACAAAAACGCAGCCAACAAATAAAAAAATTAACAACTACTAATCCTCTCAAAAGCACAATTTTATTCTTGGTCTAGAAGATATTCTTTATAGCAGTCTAAACTTGAAATACGTCAATTTTATATTAATCTTATAAATTTATTTATCTATAATTATGTCATTTATCTATGAAACTAATTGATTTATTTTTAGCCCAATGTTGTTTTTTATGTGTGTGAATAATTTTATTTTATATACATTTGAAGAAATTCTATAATTAATTTAAGTATTTTAAAGATTTTAATAATTTTGTTGTTGTTGCTTGCTTGGTTGTTGCTCATTACCCTAATACACATTATATATTTTGTGTTTAGATGAGATTTTTTTAGTTAGTTTGAGCCTTATATTTGGCGTTTTTTTGTGTAAAACAGACAATAATGATTGTTTATCTGTAGTATACTAAAACGTGTTTGCCACACTTTATATATGATCTCAAACACTTTTTCAATCATCTTTTCTATCTTCAATATTCTTGTGTACGTAGTGACCTCTATTAGGAGCTTTCTACTACCTCAAGTTCAAAAGTTAAATTTTCACGTTTCAATGTCATTAACGACAATGTCAAATTGACAAAAACATTATGACACAATAAAAAAAATTTATGATCACACATCAATTTTTTCATTAACGCTATTCGTTAGACAAAAACCTCTAAGACATATATTTTCTATCTGGTTTAAAATTGACCAAGAAATTAAAAAGTAAAACTCAAAACAAAGATTTGAAAACTTGGACATGTTTTTTGTGCATTATCAAGCGTGAATACGACTTCAATTTATCTAAATTAGCAAATGTTGTTTGAATAAATTGGCTTTGTCTAAGATATATTATTAATCCAAATTTTTATTATTTACGTAAAACGTGATATGTAATAGCATCTATCGGAAGCTTTTTACTACATCAAAGTTGTAAATCCAAGCTTTTACGTTTCAATGTAAAATACAAGCTTATTAGTTTTCTTGGTCTGGAACGCATATCTAAGATATGCATGCTATATGTATTATTTTTACATCAATACAATGCTCTGTTCTTAATGGCAACATAAAAATGATATTATATAAAATCATTTCAGTGCTTTTAAGCAGTCACTAAATAGTGGTAATTGGTCTTGTATATTCTGTAAATCACTAGGCATTAAAGCCTCTGTTATGTAGACAAAAAACACTCTCCTAAAGCTAAAATTTTCAAGAGGCAATCTGCACGTTTGGTGGTACTTTGATACAACAAGACATCTTAAAATTAACACTTAGATTCTTGAATTAACAACTTGTGTAGCAATAAATCAGGCTAATAATGTTTTTTTTTTGCCTAGATGGAGTCGAAATACAACATTTTAATCCATGTTGTCGACATTCTTAGACCGTTCTATTCAAAGTTTAATAAATAGTGTTAAATCAATGTTTAATACATAAGTAATTCAAGTTTCGCCGAGGTATTTCTCTAAAAAGTAATTGTTTTCCAATTATGAGTTTATTAAAAAAGCTGATTTTTAATGTCTGCATTAAAGTTTTCTTTATTTTTGTTAATGTTTTATTGTCCATGATAAAAAACAGCTCACTTTTTTTTGTAAGAACGATTATTTTTTGTTTATTTTCTTATATTTATACGTTTGCGTCAACCAAAATATAACAAATACTGTTTCAACAACATTGAAAAACTGATGTTGCTTTGTCATATCTAAAGAAACATATACTTAAAAAATATTTACTATAATGTATTTACAAATACATTATTATCAATCAGTTAAAATATATCGTGTAATCCACAATTATTTAGATAAATAGAAACTGTCGAAAACAAAATCAAACTCTTAGTACTGTTAGTTTGACATCCGTTTTATAGCTACTGTCAAATTTGGGTTAACTATTTTGAAACATTCAAATAACAATTTCCACACAAAAAAGAGATTCTTCTTGTAACAGCCTAATTATAGTAAAAACTAATACAACAAAATAATTGATTGCACTGGCATGTGGTTGCTTCTGGCTTGAGACTTTGTTTTTTGTATTTTTAAGCAGTGCATATCCATATTGTATTTCATATTCAGCCTTCTTACTCGCAGATTTGCCACCAAAAACAATTTGAGAGCCATTTCCAATTTCTGGCCGGATCAGAACCGATCAGCTGTGGCATCATGCATCCGTTGCTCAACATTTGCTATTATCATTTCAGTCCTGATTGTTAGCTTATAGCCCTATAAGCACTTTTTTTTGTGACCCACACTTCTAGATTCTCTGGATATTTTAAGAGTATGTAAACAGCATCCGAAATGACCTGACCTGACCGGACTACACTATAAAAATTTGTTTCTAAAAAGTCCACATCAGAAAACTGTTGTATTTTCTAAAAATTTGCTATTATCAGAAACGTTTACTGTTTTTGGGTAAAAACCATTATTGTTTAAAACTTGACAGAAGTCAAACAACAAATGAAACTAAACGTTGAGTCTGATTTGGTTTTTCATAGCCTCTTCTTTTTTAAATAATTGTAGATCACACAATAATATTATAAACATAGTTTATTGTACATTGTTGTTACAAGATTTTGTTATAAGATTTTTATTGTTTTAATATGTTTTTTACAAGATCTCCCACAAAGAGTGTTTATTTGATTATTTTTTCAACATAGATTTAATAGCTGTTGTATCAATTCAAAGTGTGGTTATTGTTAGTTTATAAGACTTTTGTATATTATTTGAGAAACACAGAATAAATATTATTTTTGTTTAAATAGTAAAAATTTATCTAAATGAGGTCAGAAGTCAGAGTAAGTCGCTTAAAGATACTGCATAAGGGGACCGATACATAAACGCACACGTCCAGATCGTGTTTCACTGCAAGGGCTTAGCAAAGGTCGGCTTTGCTGGTATTACACTTTATACATAAATCTACAAGATACATAACTCTCCGCCGGGATCAGAGAGGAACATCCTGTTTGGCCAAACTCCGGGAGTCGGGACCCGATTTCGAGCTGTCTGCGCTTGGCTCTGTATAAATATCATAGCTTCCAATATAGGAAACGACATCACCGAATGCGACTTTCATAGAATTTTAATAAGTTTTTAACGTTACGATTACTGGTTTTAGATGGAAATTGCACGTTTTGCTCGGATTGGAAAGCTCTTTTAAAGTTAGAGAATCGATGGGGAATTTAAAACAGAAACAATAAAATTTAAACTTTTTGTAGGTATACAGATTATCATTTATACTGGAAAATTTAAACAAAAAGCTTTCACTTTTTTTTTATTACAAAATATTTTTTTAAATATGTGTTCAATAATAAATTTATCAAAGATTAGATTAAAAATAAAGACGCAAAAGTTTATAATTCAAGCAACATACGCACCCCTATTATAAGGTTTCTAAGGTTATATAAGCAAGATTTTATGTTTTATATCTTTTTTATTTCCTCTTTTATTTTATGTTTATGTGGTGATTTCGTAAAGTAATAATAGTAAAAGATATTATATTGCCCATAAAGATTAATTTTTATAACCAAACCTAAAAATATTATTTATTTAGCGTACGTCAAAAATTAATTTTGTGTGGATAGTATAAAGAAAAGCTTTTAAAAAAGTTTAAATATTTATATTATGAAAGTCTGAGATTTAAGACAGCCCAAATTTAATATGAAAACATATATTGTAAGATTTATGCAGAAAGTAATTTAAAAGTTTATTCGGGGGTGGAAATCCATTAGAGAGGTGACGTGAAAAGCAGGGCGGAGCGCTTCTATATTAATTAAGGGCTACCTGTCACTAACCGGCCCGTCTCGTGATGGATGGCCCCACAGGCGGCACATAACCTCAGGATCTTTACGAATAATAGTAGAAATTATTTTAACCTGTAAAATATAGGTACTCGAAAAGTCCAAGAGCAAAGAAAATGTCAAGCTTTTGTTAAAAAACCACCACAATAAAACCATTTACAAATTTTTTATTTGTTTTTCTTGATCGTAAAGCAGAAAATAGTCGAAAAACTTTAAAACTACTAAATTACATTAAAGATTGCTTCTTTTAACGTTTTATTTTAACAATAAATAAAAATGTAAAAATGTTCTTAAAAATATTTTATCGAAATTAAACATTGATTTTAAGAAAACATATCAAATATTTCTTATGTTGTTACCCTTGTTATTGTATTTGGAGTTAAGTCGTTGTTAAGGGTTTGGGGGTTAATTCTAAAAGATGTTAAATTAAACGTATATTGTTGACATTAACAACGTTTTGCGTCTTTATTGAAGAGTCATCAGGTTAACAACAATATTTCGTTTTGCATAAGCACATATTAAAATGTTAATGGTTTAAAAGTTACAATTATTTCAAACATTTACATATTTTAGAAAAAGAGAAAGAATATGAACCCATCAGAAGCATTGATAAACTTTCTTGTTTGTGTTTTGCTTTTTGGTTTTGTAGTGTCTTCTGAAATAAAAATCCTTAATTTTGCTACTATGAGAAATATTAAATAATCTTCTATATAAATTAACACTGTTTTTATTATACAGGAAATATTATATTAACATTAATCAAAGGCGGTTGTGCTTATTTGGCAGCAGGTCTTAGATCGGTTCGTACTAAAGCCGGTAACAATCGCGTAATGGCGCAGTGGCGTAAATTTTTGTAAATTTATAGTATTTTAAATAGCGTTGTAAAATAAGAAATACATGTTTTTTATTAAATAATTAAAAATTTATTTTACATTCAGGAAATGACGCAAACCGCAAATGCTGACTGGCATTTGTGAGCGGCACTGTGCTCTAAAATGACAATGGCAGTTGTGAACAGACACCTACAAATCCGGCTTAGCTTACCGGCACTGATAATTAATTATTCAATGTTATTTTTCAAATGAAATAAGGCAAGGAAATAGAGAATGGGACTATTTGGATCTTTATTACCAAAAAGTGTATCACTGTATTCAAGCTATTTTCCCTAATTTTAGTACGAACCAATATAAGACTTGCTGCCAAAAAAGCATACCCACCTTTGATTAATATTAATAATATACACCCTGTACTTACATTACATCAAACTAATTGTATAAATCTAACTTTATAAGAAAACAAGAACTTTGCAATAAATAATTATTTAATAATTTTATAACAAATTATAGTGTACTTACCTACAATCATTTAAATTATTAAACTCTTATTTTTAGATCTTCTTCAAATTATTCACATTAAATCATTCCAGAATTCATTTTAGTTTTTTTTTTGTTTTGCTACCTTTACTATTTTGCTATATTTTCTATTGTCTCTGTTTATCTTCTAAACAAACATTGTTTTAGTTTTTTTTCTAACCAGTACTTATTTTTGTTTTTTGCATTATCTAACATTAAATCTTCCTCTAATTTTTTTGATTTTCTAACAGTTTGCCTGCTGATATCTTCTTGTATTTTTTTTCTTGCAATTCTTGGCTTTTTTTGTAAATACATATATCTTTAAATATTATTTATTGGTTATCCTACAATGTTGCACAAGATAATATATATGATTTAAAATTTAAATTAAAAAAAAGTAAAAGTACAAAGTTTTTTTTACTTTTTTTAGTTACAATTGTATCTTGTTTTATGTTACTCTTTTTTTTTATTTTGAGTATTCTCTATGTTATTAAAGCACGTTTATCACACTATTCACATACTAAGAGCTAATTTTACGATGACTAGTGTTTTCATACAAAAAATATGAAAAACGATATTTAATCAAATCAAAATAAAAAGCAAACATTAAATCTGCTAAATATTAACGTAAAAATTTAAATGTTTCTAATTTTTTTGCGATCAGTATCATAGATGCAAAAAATGTGTTTGTTCATCATAATTTTGGAAATAATTATTCTAATTACCACGCGTGCATGAAAATAGTCTGATTAAATTTCGATCTTTTTTACAAAACTTTTACAATAAATTAATAAAAAAATTTTCATACATTTTTTACCAAATATTAATTTGATACGTAAATAAACATTTTAACGTCGATATATTTATAAGCAGAACATTTTAAAAACCGTCAAAATTTAATTGTTCATTTGTATGCACTTGGAATATTACTGCTGATTATTCAAAACTGTCAAAGTTTACAAGAAATTTTAATTTATTTGTGTAAATATATATTTTTTAAAAACACTTTTAGTGTTTTATTAATGTTTTATACTCGCAGGTACAGTTTTATCAAATTATCTGACGTAACTACCGGTGTTCCAGGTGTTCAAAAAACACGGACCCGCGGCCAAAAGGGGGTCCACAGAGTCCAAAATTAGTTTTAAGCTTTGATATCAACTATCAGAAATAAGTTACCAATAATAAAAAAAAACAAAATACAAGTATGTACATTGTACATACAACAAAGTGTTTTATCAAATTAACTACACTCAGTTTCACTTTTTGGGTTCTTTTTTGAAAAAACGTTACTAATTTTAGGTAATTTTTTTCTTGTTTCAATTTCCTTCACTTTTTATTTCTGCTTAGCGAAGCTTCTTGTATGTTTATAGTCTATAATATTATTATTAATTAACACAGTACCAATAACTGACTTGACTATTTTAAAAATAATTACAAATTATTTGAGAAACACAATGGACCAAGAGAGGAAAGGTTATCTTCTTTGGATCTAATTTCTATTCAAAACGAAACGGCTAAATCATTAATAAATGTATGTAATCTAATCTTTTTTGCAAATGCCAGAAAAAAATTATTTGATTTATTCAGAAAAATAAACCCACGTAAGATTTTTTGAAAATTAATTTTTGTATTTTATCATTTTGTTTTGTCCTGTTTTTTTTGTAATAAATGTCTATATTCAAAAATTAGGCAATTTATTTTCATAAGCTATAATAAAAAACCTATTAGAAAAATTCTATTAAGTTGTTTATTTTTGACGAGAGGGCTCCATACCTAGTGCGGAACACAGACCCGGTTGAAAGATTTTAGACAACATTATGAACAAAAGCTGTAAGAGCTATAAAACAAAACTTTTCTTATTGTTTAAATTGTTACTTTTTTGCTGTATTTGGTTTTGAGCATTTAAAGCCTATTTAGAAACATAAAAATTTGTAGTTTGTATCAATTAAGCTGGTTTACAATACCACTTAAAAAGTTTAAAAAACTTAAAAAGAAAACCATAATAATTGCTCTAAATCAGATTAAAAAATTTGATTTTTTTAAGGTAAATAAGTGTTTAATCAAGAGTTTTTCACTCAAAATAAAAAATATATTGAACACTTTTAGATAAACTATAGAAAAATTTAAATTTTAGCAACATTTCTAAATATTTATTCAATTTTTCCAATAAAAAAATTTTAAACATATTTTTTAATTTTTGAAAATTTTACTAACACATATTAAAGCTAAGTTAATTGGTTTAGAATCTTTGGCACGGTAAAAAGTATTACCACTCACCAAAAGTATTTTAATAGATCTTTAGAGCTCTTTCTATCACCAAGTTGTCACCAAGGATATGACAAAAACAGTTTCATTATCTCCTGATATTTTTACTGCCAGTTTTATTTATTTCTTGGTGATGACCATTTGGTGGTCGAAAGAGCTCTCTAGATTGATTAAACAAACTTTTTGGCAAGTAGTAAATCTGTGTGAATAGCATATTAAAGCCGTATCCTTTCCAACTATCGCTTTGTCGTCGACCAATGACTTTCAATTGACAACACAGTTATTAAATTTATTTAAAACGTGTTAATTTTGTAATTGCATATTCCACTTTTGTTTTTTTTAAATTAAAATATTTTTTAGTTTGCCGGCTTTTTTATAAGTTAGAGTTATCTCTGCCTAATGACCTCACGGATCTTTTGATCCTGCTCCCCTAGGTAGGAATAAAATAAAGCATCCAGGAATCACGGAGTCACAACGAGCATAAAAATTGCCTTTTTTTCTCAAACGCAATCAGAGTAAAGCTCAAATGTGACCCTCTGTAATCTCAATATTTCATATTTTATAATGTGAATTTGTGCACCATCTTGTCCAATTGACAAGATCACAAGGTGTACGTTCCATTAACCGATAAATTTGAATGTTGCTAATCTGATTAGGGTACGAAAAACATCCCTAAGTTGTTTCTTTTTGATTAGTTTTGGTGGGTTATTTTATGCACCCCTAGATTTAATCCGCAACATCTGTCTTAGATAGGCTATGAATATTACATTTTAACACGTTGAAACGCATTAAAAATGCTGTTTATTAGAATAAAAAAAAATTAAACAAATAAGTAGATTTAATTGGAAATCAAATCTCATAAAATTACAGGTATACAATCTAAATTGTTACCATTTTTCTCTTAATTAAGTGTTCATGTCATTGTCAATAAATCAGGAGCCAACATATTGCGGATCAAGTGAATCGTGGTCACGTGTCTCGTATTATCAGGACTGGCAAGAGTATTTGTCCCCTTTGCACACTTAATCCAGTTGGAATACAGTTATTAGTTCAGTAATATCGTTGGCTGCACTGCCAAAATGTAATATAAAGATTGTTTCGACAACCGGTAAAGGTAATAACTGCTCAATACTTTCCTCTCAAAAGCTTTTGATTCGTTACAAAAGAGGAACACGTGAACTGATACGCCTTAAAAAACGTGTTCTCTAAGCTATTTTTTCTTGTTTTTCTATGTTTTTTCTATGTTTTTTATAAATTTGTATCTTTTTTATTAAAAAAAAAAAATTAAACTCGTTGCTAACGGTTGGTAACAGCAGCAGGTCATTTGATTTAAATATCAATTCAAAAATTTTATTTTTCTTAATTAGATTAACTTGAAACAAAAATTAATACGGTGGGCTTATAAATTATTAAAGTGGAACTTTGAATGTATGTTTAATTAGTTTGTACAGATAAACGCACGATATTATAGACAAGCTTTGACGTTTATTTGACATTTGTTGTCAATTATACTATAAAAGACAATAAAAGATCTAAATAAGTTATAAACGCACGTTATGTTAGGAAAGAACAAAATTTATGTACATGTACCCCACCTGCAATTCAAAAATTAGCTGAAGTAAAGGTTAAAAGTTTATTACCTGATAAATACAAAATAGGCCTCCAGGTAACAAGTCTAAAAATTTAAGGATTAGCAATATTATAATCAATCTTTATTCAAGATAATGAGCTGCTATTATATCATGTCTTAAAACAAACAAGAAAAATTTTGATAAGCAAAAATTTGAATGTTTTAAAACACATTACACAGTTTTACCAACAATTCTATGTCGCTAAATGTCTTCTAATTTAAGCCATTGAACCACTTTTCAAAATACTTTTAGACTGCATTTTTTTTTAAAAATATAACAGTAATAATATTTAAGTAAGAAATTAAAAATTAATAATAATACATAACATTTGACGTAATTATTGTTTTGACATTTATAAGAGCACTAGTTTTTATTTAGATATCTATAAATGACTTTAAATTAAAAGCATTAACAAGCTTATTAAATACTAAAATTTGGAAATAAATATTAGTTCTTCTTTTGTGGTTGTATGATATTTAATAATTTTTTGTAGCTTTTTTATTTCATATTTTTTTCGCAATTTTTTTTCGAGTTTGTAATTTCAAAAAAAATTAAAATGCACCTAAATTTTACTTAAAATAAAATGATTTGATTTGTAAATCTTAAGAAATAGTTTACAAAATACTCCTCTTGTATTACAACCAAAACATATTTACTATAATAAATATGTTATTGTCCATTTTTCAGAAACCCATTAAATAATTTAAAAACTTATACATTTTTTGAATTTTTTACATCTCATCAGTGAGACTCAATAAACTATTACTAAATTCGCTATCTAAATATCAGTTGTAACTAAAAATTAGACATTATTCTAAATAGACTCGCGTGGTAACTCTACATACTGACAGTATAATAACATTAAGAAATATGCCTTTATTTTTTCTTAGTGAAGAGAACAATTTTGAGCAAATTATGATTTAAAATAATGACTTACAAATTCAAACAATTCTGTTTCTTGATGCAGAATATCAGTTCAACTAAAAGATTGCCAAGGTATGTGGTTATTTAACGCGTCTCAGTAATCTTCTAAAAAGTTAAGTAATCTTCTAAGAAAAAATAAAAATATTTAACAAAACAAATTTATGTGAAATAAAAAATCTTTTAACATATACACGTTTCAAGGTTTTTATCTATAACTAGCTGACCCGGCGAACTTCGTACCGCCTAACAGTCAATGAATGTTGTGTTACTTTTTAGCTGAACTAATTAAGGCTTTGATGAACGTAAAACAATGATACAAAATAATATATTTATATAGATAGAAACAAAAAAGTATTTTATTATGATGAATGATGATGAAAAGATACATACAAAATGAGAATAAAAATTAAAAAAAATAAAAAATAATAATTAAGTACTTCAAACTCATGTCAGAAAAAAATGATTGTGCAGATAAGGAAAAAAAAATAAAACTCGAATTAATTCATTAATAGGATTTTTATTCAAGAACTTTGTGATAAACGACATTTTTTGTTTTTTGGTCAGGCGCAAGAACAAATAAAGCGGATGGTTTGCCGACACGTGAGCATGCCACGTACAATTGACCATGAGAAAAACATGCATTTTCTAGATTGAGGCCACAAATAGTCAAGCATTGGCGCTGTGATTTGTTGATCGTCATGGCGAAGGCAAGACGAATCGGGAATTGAATTCGCTTAAACTCAAAGGGCATATCCGTTGGGATCATCGGAATCTTTGGAATAAGAACTTCGTCATCTTCCTTTAACC